>OY744518.1:217126968-217154553 GCA_963556195.1 Sepiola atlantica
GGAATTAGTATGTGCAGTGTAGGTGATATTATAAAAGCAGGTTTTAGTTGAAATAAGGATGGTCTCAGTGATGCATTAATTATCTATATTTCTAACAGTTGCAAGAATTTTGAATATTATATTGTGTGTTACCACATAAGGTAATGTGTTTACAGAAAGTAGATATGCATAAATTCACATGCTCTTTAATGTGCTGGTGGAAAGGCCTTACAGTGCTTCCAATATAGAAACTATTACACTTAGCATATTGTAAGTTGTAAACTGTAGGTATGGTGGCATAGACCTGTGTTGAATATTAAGCAATTTGTCAGGGTGTAAGGTTCTAAGGTGTGGCTGTTGTTCTTTAATAGAGACGTTGTCTAAAAGTTTGGCTGGAGTGGGTCAGTTGAATGTCTAAATTTTCTTTGTAAATCTTAAAATATTTGAAGACACGGATTCCATATATGATCATTCGATCACATTAGCATTCCCAGCCTGCTGCCAATATCGTGCAACATTTGTGATTTTGTACCTTAATGCGTTCAAATCGCAATTTCTCGCTTATTTCTGGTCCAATTTTAAAAATATATATATGGTTGGAAAGAAAATAAAAAAATCTTTCCGAATATGTAATTTGTGAGTGCTTTTATCCATTGAATTATTTTGACAGCGAGTTAAAACGGTTTTTACTTAAAACAGCCGAAAATCAAAAATATGAGGGGTTTTTTTTAGACTCAATTTTACACGTTCGTTTGCTTTTCAAAGTTAAAGCAGCCAATATTTATCAATATTCTTAAAATTCTACAACAAATCAGAACACACCTTAAACTACAACTAGGTAGTTATTTTTTTTTTCTTAGAGCATTTGAAGGCGAAACACGATAGAGTAAACTCAACCGACATTTCTTCAAAAATTATAAGGTACGCATCTTATTCGCAAATATTTTTAAATAGAAAATAGATTTAGAATTATTTTGATATATAATATGTGAAATTTGAATAATATTTAAATAGCCGGAAAGTTTGTTGAACTTTTAGTTTTGGAAAAAAACGGACTGAAAAATTACGCGTTATACTCGGCCGAGTGTAAACAAACACGCAGCCGTCGCGAGTGTATTTTTCATGACATTTTCATTTCCATGCTATACGTAAATATTAAGAATGCGACATTTTAACGTCAGAAAAGTTTATGAAACACAATTTATACTGAAAATTGGTTTGGTCCCAGAATGCTTAAGTTCTGGGAGATTATGGAAAATTCCATGCCATGAAAATGTTCAAGATTTTTATGAAAAGTTTTCTGCTTTATATTTTTGAAAAATAAAATCTATACTAAAATTTGTAAGTTATTTGTACTTTGAATGAATTTTTATTTGCGTGAATGAGTCTCAAAACCAATTCATACGGCAACAAAATAATGTATGTATGTTTTCTATCATTTTATGTATTTTTCCCTTGAAGATGAATAGTGAATATATATTGAAACTAATCCTAAGTTCTAGTGGCAAGCCCCCAATTCTACAAAAAGCCCATTAAAACCACACAGTCTTAAACAAAAAAAGAAAAAAAGCAGACCCCCCCATAAAGAAAGACGCATAGAATTTATTTCCCATAGAAAAAAAAATTGATTACCTGTCCTAAAACGCTAGAATGACGCAAAAATGGTGAATTATTCTACATTAAATTTATGTGAAACTAATCCTCCACTCTAAATTCTAAATTGTTTTTTCTTTCTGCTTAGTTTTCAAGGTGTTCACACGTAATTGCCCCTGGCCCTACCACTAAGTCCGAGTGGCAAGCCCCTCTTGAAACTACAAATAATCGCTCCCCCACCCCACCCAAAAGAAAACAAAGGAAAGACCCCCACAAAGAAAATGCACAGGATTCATCTCCTATAGAAAAAAAATGATTAACTGCCCTAAAACGCTATAATGGCCCTGAAAGATGGGATTATTCTACATTAAATTAAAATAATTGTTTTTGTTTCTTTCTGCCAAGTTTTTCAGTGTTCACATGTAATTGCCTAAAAGAAAGGTTGAATCTCATATGTTTAAATAAAAATGTTGAATAATCTTGTGATAAAGTAATAAGTAAAAAAAAACCGCTAATATTCGTACCTTTATTCTCTAAATAATGGGTTACAACATAGAGATACATAAAATCTGAGTGCAGAATCTGAAAGAACATACAATTTTACATAATAATGCCAAGTTTTATCAAAATTGCTCCAGGAATAAAGAAACTATGACAAAATTACTGAATTTATTGTTGTGAATTGGTCCGTGATTTAAAGTAATTTGTGCGTTAAAATGATGTCAACTTTTAACCCCAAGTGTATCAGTAGAATCAGATGAGGGACGTTTGAGGCTTAGTACTTACAGGAGGAGGTAGCGTAATATATCGGATATAAGTGACGGCACCGATGAGACCCAAATCACGTCCAATGATGACCAGCAAAAGCGGAACTGAAAGAGAAAAGACAACAATAGAGGCAACAAAAGGACAGTAGTGGTTAATTAAATATGAGCTTGCATTAATATTCATATGAAATAATGTCTCAATACGTGATGGTAAAAACAGAAACAGAAAATAAGAAAACGTCTCAAACTGGAAAGTTAAAAAAAAAATAATAAAAAAAAAACTTATAAAAAAAAACCCTAATCAATCGGTATAGAAAAAAGGAAAAAAAAAAAGAAAGAAAACATGTTATTATGGATTGTCTGATTTGCTATCTCCCTTCCCCTAAACACTTGAAATGTTTTTGTTGCGCGCATTTTCTTTTTCCCCTGTGTGATGGGAGAGAATTATATATATATATATATATATTTTTGTGTGTGTGAAAAATGACAAACGGAAAACAGGTTAAAATGCAGGAGAAAAACAAAAACACTTTTTCTGAAGACGTTCGCTAACATGAACGAAACCGGTCAAATCTCTTGTTTTTGTTTTTCTCCTGCATTTTAACCTGTTTTCCGTTTGTCATTTTTCACACATTTTGTCTACCACGGCATTTCATTTTCATGACTTATCGTGTACCTTAACCCATATATATATATATATAGATATATATATTCAGTATTTTTATGTATTTCTATACCACATCAATATCACAGAGGACAGATTCACGTCAGTTTTTACAACTTATTTTTTTATTTCGCAGACAATTGTTTCGGCTAACATCAAGATATTTGCAAAATGCATTTATTTATTGGTGTGGTCATCTTCAGTGAAACCATGTGAAAAATAATAATAAAAAAAAGTTATATGGTATAATGAGCTGGGTGCAAAGATTCCTCATTCAATTGTGTACTTCAACTGTTCTACATCTACTAATCCAATCACACTCTCATCCATTCTTTCAATGTGACCAACCTAACAAAGTCTCCTGTTCTGCACACATCTTATGTGTAAATTATTAACTAATTGTTGTGGGTACAAATCACCCCTATTCGAGAACTGATGGTATCAACCAGGTATAATAAATACCACTGGTTGCAGAGACTCAGGAGAGACTTTCATACCATGTTTTACCGCATGTTATGAACCCGTTCATCTCTTACCACATTAGTGGCGTTCTGTATTGCTTTATGATAAATACATTGTTATATTTTAACCCTGTCACTATTTGTGGTTTATTTCTTTGTGACCCCTAGCACGGGTCTACAACACTAATGTAATACAAAAAAAGCGAAAGCAAGAATATTGTCAATGCTAAAGAAAGAAGTAAAAAGACTCACATGGAATTAAATCGACCATTGTTAAAGAGACAGTCAGAAAACTAATAAGGATTTTGTCAGCCAACGGGTCGAGCGCCGTACCCAACATAGTATTTTGGTTCTTAAAGTTTCGTGCAATATAGCCATCAAGCTGAAGAAAAAATAAAAAAAATTATTAAAAAAATAAATAAATAAAATAAATGGATGCATTCATGTTAATAAAATTTTTAAAAACTAAAACATTGTTTTAGAAATACGTCAATACAAAATGAAGACTAGCAGGGGATCTATACTATGTTAGACAGAATACATGGCATTACCTCAGATGATCGCTAGTGAGATGTACTGGAACATCCAAACGTTCTCTTGGAGAGCATTCCTGCAAGTGGCTATCATCCGTCCAATAATTAATAAAATTGTTTCACAATAATTGAATTTATTCAATTCATAACAGAATTAAAAAACAAAATTGAAAAGGTTTAAAACTACGAATTAAGAATAATAAATTATCAAAAATAAAATGGCCGCTATACGTAAAAAAAAAATAGCATGAAAGTTCAATTTTACACACATTTTAGTAAACATTTACTTAATTGTCATTCTTCTTCTTTCTTCAACATCACTTTTCTCTTGTTCAGGGGTCAGACATTTTCTGATATTGTTTGGTTCTGTCCTAGAAAACCATCCTCCCAAGCATTACCTCATGCTGATCTTCTGAGGTGCCCCTACCAAAGAATAACGACAAGTCCGTTCTTGGCTAGTTTGTAGCCTTTCCTCGGAGAGGATGGGACCCCTCCCCCTTCACATTAAACTGACTTCGTATCTGAAGCAGGTTAAAACCCAATCCAAAGTGGCCCTTTCTGGGAAGCTGGATTTTCTAGTTCTGTACTTTTTCAGGGTTCCAAATTCTCTTTTCAAAATATACGATTATTTCATTTGTAGTTTTTAAATTACATTGCAATATATCCATAAAGATTTAATACGTAAAAAAAAAAATAGCACAAAAGTTCAATTTTATACAGAAAAAATTGAAAAGGTTTAAATCTATATTAGTCAATGAATTAATAATAAATTTGTCAAAAAGAAAATGGCCGCTATACGTAAAAAAAAGAATAGCACAAAAGTTCAATTTTATACAGAAAAAATTGAAAAGGTTTAAATCTATATTAGTCAATGAATTAATAATAAATTTGTCAAAAAGAAAATGGCCGCTATACGTAAAAAAAAGAATAGCACAAAAGTTCAATTTTATACAGAAAAAATTGAAAAGGTTTAAATCTATATTAGTCAATGAATTAATAATAAATTTGTCAAAAAGAAAATGGCCGCTATACGTAAAAAAAAGAATAGCACAAAAGTTCAATTTTATACAGAAAAAATTGAAAAGGTTTAAATCTATATTAGTCAATGAATTAATAATAAATTTGTCAAAAAGAAAATGGCCGCTATACGTAAAAAAAAGAATAGCACAAAAGTTCAATTTTATACAGAAAAAATTGAAAAGGTTTAAATCTATATTAGTCAATGAATTAATAATAAATTTGTCAAAAAGAAAATGGCCGCTATACGTAAAAAAAAGAATAGCACAAAAGTTCAATTTTATACAGAAAAAATTGAAAAGGTTTAAATCTATATTAGTCAATGAATTAATAATAAATTTGTCAAAAAGAAAATGGCCGCTATACGTAAAAAAAAGAATAGCACAAAAGTTCAATTTTATACAGAAAAAATTGAAAAGGTTTAAATCTATATTAGTCAATGAATTAATAATAAATTTGTCAAAAAGAAAATGGCCGCTATACGTAAAAAAAAGAATAGCACAAAAGTTCAATTTTATACAGAAAAAATTGAAAAGGTTTAAATCTATATTAGTCAATGAATTAATAATAAATTTGTCAAAAAGAAAATGGCCGCTATACGTAAAAAAAAGAATAGCACAAAAGTTCAATTTTATACAGAAAAAATTGAAAAGGTTTAAATCTATATTAGTCAATGAATTAATAATAAATTTGTCAAAAAGAAAATGGCCGCTATACGTAAAAAAAAGAATAGCACAAAAGTTCAATTTTATACAGAAAAAATTGAAAAGGTTTAAACTTATATTAGTCAATGAATTAATAATAAATTTGTCAAAAAGAAAATGGCCGCTATACGTAAAAAAAAGAATAGCACAAAAGTTCAATTTTATACAGTAAAAATTGAAAAGGTTTAAACTTATATTAGTCAATGAATTAATAATAAATTTGTCAAAAAGAAAATGGCCGCTATACGTAAAAAAAAGAATAGCACAAAAGTTCAATTTTATACAGAAAAAATTGAAAAGGTTTAAATCTATATTAGTCAATGAATTAATAATAAATTTGTCAAAAAGAAAATGGCCGCTATACGTAAAAAAAAGAATAGCACAAAAGTTCAATTTTATACAGAAAAAATTGAAAAGGTTTAAATCTATATTAGTCAATGAATTAATAATAAATTTGTCAAAAAGAAAATGGCCGCTATACGTAAAAAAAAGAATAGCACAAAAGTTCAATTTTATACAGAAAAAATTGAAAAGGTTTAAACTTATATTAGTCAATGAATTAATAATAAATTTGTCAAAAAGAAAATGGCCGCTATACGTAAAAAAAAGAATAGCACAAAAGTTCAATTTTATACAGTAAAAATTGAAAAGGTTTAAACTTATATTAGTCAATGAATTAATAATAAATTTGTCAAAAAGAAAATGGCCGCTATACGTAAAAAAAAGAATAGCACAAAAGTTCAATTTTATACAGAAAAAATTGAAAAGGTTTAAATCTATATTAGTCAATGAATTAATAATAAATTTGTCAAAAAGAAAATGGCCGCTATACGTAAAAAAAAGAATAGCACAAAAGTTCAATTTTATACAGAAAAAATTGAAAAGGTTTAAATCTATATTAGTCAATGAATTAATAATAAATTTGTCAAAAAGAAAATGGCCGCTATACGTAAAAAAAAGAATAGCACAAAAGTTCAATTTTATACAGAAAAAATTGAAAAGGTTTAAACTTATATTAGTCAATGAATTAATAATAAATTTGTCAAAAAGAAAATGGCCGCTATACGTAAAAAAAAGAATAGCACAAAAGTTCAATTTTATACAGTAAAAATTGAAAAGGTTTAAACTTATATTAGTCAATGAATTAATAATAAATTTGTCAAAAAGAAAATGGCCGCTATACGTAAAAAAAAGAATAGCACAAAAGTTCAATTTTATACAGAAAAAATTGAAAAGGTTTAAATCTATATTAGTCAATGAATTAATAATAAATTTGTCAAAAAGAAAATGGCCGCTATACGTAAAAAAAAGAATAGCACAAAAGTTCAATTTTATACAGAAAAAATTGAAAAGGTTTAAATCTATATTAGTCAATGAATTAATAATAAATTTGTCAAAAAGAAAATGGCCGCTATACGTAAAAAAAAGAATAGCACAAAAGTTCAATTTTATACAGAAAAAATTGAAAAGGTTTAAACTTATATTAGTCAATGAATTAATAATAAATTTGTCAAAAAGAAAATGGCCGCTATACGTAAAAAAAAGAATAGCACAAAAGTTCAATTTTATACAGTAAAAATTGAAAAGGTTTAAACTTATATTAGTCAATGAATTAATAATAAATTTGTCAAAAAGAAAATGGCCGCTATACGTAAAAAAAAGAATAGCACAAAAGTTCAATTTTATACAGAAAAAATTGAAAAGGTTTAAATCTATATTAGTCAATGAATTAATAATAAATTTGTCAAAAAGAAAATGGCCGCTATACGTAAAAAAAAGAATAGCACAAAAGTTCAATTTTATACAGAAAAAATTGAAAAGGTTTAAATCTATATTAGTCAATGAATTAATAATAAATTTGTCAAAAAGAAAATGGCCGCTATACGTAAAAAAAAGAATAGCACAAAAGTTCAATTTTATACAGAAAAAATTGAAAAGGTTTAAACCTATATTAGTCAATGAATTAATAATAAATTTGTCAAAAAGAAAATGGCCGCTATACGTAAAAAAAAGAATAGCACAAAAGTTCAATTTTATACAGAAAAAATTGAAAAGGTTTAAATCTATATTAGTCAATGAATTAATAATAAATTTGTCAAAAAGAAAATGGCCGCTATACGTAAAAAAAAGAATAGCACAAAAGTTCAATTTTATACAGAAAAAATTGAAAAGGTTTAAATCTATATTAGTCAATGAATTAATAATAAATTTGTCAAAAAGAAAATGGCCGCTATACGTAAAAAAAAGAATAGCACAAAAGTTCAATTTTATACAGTAAAAATTGAAAAGGTTTAAACTTATATTAGTCAATGAATTAATAATAAATTTGTCAAAAAGAAAATGGCCGCTATACGTAAAAAAAAGAATAGCACAAAAGTTCAATTTTATACAGTAAAAATTGAAAAGGTTTAAACTTATATTAGTCAATGAATTAATAATAAATTTGTCAAAAAGAAAATGGCCGCTATACGTAAAAAAAAGAATAGCACAAAAGTTCAATTTTATACAGAAAAAATTGAAAAGGTTTAAATCTATATTAGTCAATGAATTAATAATAAATTTGTCAAAAAGAAAATGGCCGCTATACGTAAAAAAAAGAATAGCACAAAAGTTCAATTTTATACAGTAAAAATTGAAAAGGTTTAAATCTATATTAGTCAATGAATTAATAATAAATTTGTCAAAAAGAAAATGGCCGCTATACGTAAAAAAAAGAATAGCACAAAAGTTCAATTTTATACAGTAAAAATTGAAAAGGTTTAAACTTATATTAGTCAATGAATTAATAATAAATTTGTCAAAAAGAAAATGGCCGCTATACGTAAAAAAAAGAATAGCACAAAAGTTCAATTTTATACAGAAAAAATTGAAAAGGTTTAAATCTATATTAGTCAATGAATTAATAATAAATTTGTCAAAAAGAAAATGGCCGCTATACGTAAAAAAAAGAATAGCACAAAAGTTCAATTTTATACAGTAAAAATTGAAAAGGTTTAAACTTATATTAGTCAATGAATTAATAATAAATTTGTCAAAAAGAAAATGGCCGCTATACGTAAAAAAAAGAATAGCACAAAAGTTTAATTTTATACAGAAAAAATTGAAAAGGTTTAAATCTATATTAGTCAATGAATTAATAATAAATTTGTCAAAAAGAAAATGGCCGCTATACGTAAAAAAAAGAATAGCACAAAAGTTCAATTTTATACAGAAAAAATTGAAAAGGTTTAAATCTATATTAGTCAATGAATTAATAATAAATTTGTCAAAAAGAAAATGGCCGCTATACGTAAAAAAAAGAATAGCACAAAAGTTCAATTTTATACAGAAAAAATTGAAAAGGTTTAAACCTATATTAGTCAATGAATTAATAATAAATTTGTCAAAAAGAAAATGGCCGCTATACGTAAAAAAAAGAATAGCACAAAAGTTCAATTTTATACAGAAAAAATTGAAAAGGTTTAAATCTATATTAGTCAATGAATTAATAATAAATTTGTCAAAAAGAAAATGGCCGCTATACGTAAAAAAAAGAATAGCACAAAAGTTCAATTTTATACAGAAAAAATTGAAAAGGTTTAAATCTATATTAGTCAATGAATTAATAATAAATTTGTCAAAAAGAAAATGGCCGCTATACGTAAAAAAAAGAATAGCACAAAAGTTCAATTTTATACAGAAAAAATTGAAAAGGTTTAAATCTATATTAGTCAATGAATTAATAATAAATTTGTCAAAAAGAAAATGGCCGCTATACGTAAAAAAAAGAATAGCACAAAAGTTCAATTTTATACAGAAAAAATTGAAAAGGTTTAAATCTATATTAGTCAATGAATTAATAATAAATTTGTCAAAAAGAAAATGGCCGCTATACGTAAAAAAAAGAATAGCACAAAAGTTCAATTTTATACAGAAAAAATTGAAAAGGTTTAAATCTATATTAGTCAATGAATTAATAATAAATTTGTCAAAAAGAAAATGGCCGCTATACGTAAAAAAAAGAATAGCACAAAAGTTCAATTTTATACAGAAAAAATTGAAAAGGTTTAAATCTATATTAGTCAATGAATTAATAATAAATTTGTCAAAATGGCCGCTATACGTAAAAAAAAGAATAGCACAAAAGTTCAATTTTATACAGAAAAAATTGAAAAGGTTTAAATCTATATTAGTCAATGAATTAATAATAAATTTGTCAAAAAGAAAATGGCCGCTATACGTAAAAAAAAGAATAGCACAAAAGTTCAATTTTATACAGAAAAAATTGAAAAGGTTTAAACTTATATTAGTCAATGAATTAATAATAAATTTGTCAAAAAGAAAATGGCCGCTATACGTAAAAAAAAGAATAGCACAAAAGTTCAATTTTATACAGTAAAAATTGAAAAGGTTTAAATCTATATTAGTCAATGAATTAATAATAAATTTGTCAAAAAGAAAATGGCCGCTATACGTAAAAAAAAGAATAGCACAAAAGTTCAATTTTATACAGAAAAAATTGAAAAGGTTTAAATCTATATTAGTCAATGAATTAATAATAAATTTGTCAAAAAGAAAATGGCCGCTATACGTAAAAAAAAGAATAGCACAAAAGTTCAATTTTATACAGTAAAAATTGAAAAGGTTTAAATCTATATTAGTCAATGAATTAATAATAAATTTGTCAAAAAGAAAATGGCCGCTATACGTAAAAAAAAGAATAGCACAAAAGTTCAATTTTATACAGTAAAAATTGAAAAGGTTTAAATCTATATTAGTCAATGAATTAATAATAAATTTGTCAAAAAGAAAATGGCCGCTATACGTAAAAAAAAGAATAGCACAAAAGTTCAATTTTATACAGAAAAAATTGAAAAGGTTTAAATCTATATTAGTCAATGAATTAATAATAAATTTGTCAAAAAGAAAATGGCCGCTATACGTAAAAAAAAGAATAGCACAAAAGTTCAATTTTATACAGTAAAAATTGAAAAGGTTTAAATCTATATTAGTCAATGAATTAATAATAAATTTGTCAAAAAGAAAATGGCCGCTATACGTAAAAAAAAGAATAGCATGAAAGTTCAATTTTATACAGAAAAAATTGAAAAGGTTTAAATCTATATTAGTCAATGAATTAATAATAAATTTGTCAAAAAGAAAATGGCCGCTATACGTAAAAAAAAGAATAGCACAAAAGTTCAATTTTATACAGAAAAAATTGAAAAGGTTTAAATCTATATTAGTCAATGAATTAATAATAAATTTGTCAAAAAGAAAATGGCCGCTATACGTAAAAAAAAGAATAGCACAAAAGTTCAATTTTATACAGAAAAAATTGAAAAGGTTTAAATCTATATTAGTCAATGAATTAATAATAAATTTGTCAAAAAGAAAATGGCCGCTATACGTAAAAAAAAGAATAGCACAAAAGTTCAATTTTATACAGTAAAAATTGAAAAGGTTTAAACCTATATTAGTCAATGAATTAATAAATTTGTCAAAAAGAAAATGGCCGCTATACGTAAAAAAAAGAATAGCACAAAAGTTCAATTTTATACAGAAAAAATTGAAAAGGTTTAAATCTATATTAGTCAATGAATTAATAATAAATTTGTCAAAAAGAAAATGGCCGCTATACGTAAAAAAAAGAATAGCACAAAAGTTCAATTTTATACAGAAAAAATTGAAAAGGTTTAAACCTATATTAGTCAATGAATTAATAATAAATTTGTCAAAAAGAAAATGGCCGCTATACGTAAAAAAAAGAATAGCACAAAAGTTCAATTTTATACAGTAAAAATTGAAAAGGTTTAAATCTATATTAGTCAATGAATTAATAATAAATTTGTCAAAAAGAAAATGGCCGCTATACGTAAAAAAAAGAATAGCACAAAAGTTCAATTTTATACAGTAAAAATTGAAAAGGTTTAAATCTATATTAGTCAATGAATTAATAATAAATTTGTCAAAAAGAAAATGGCCGCTATACGTAAAAAAAAGAATAGCATGAAAGTTCAATTTTATACAGAAAAAATTGAAAAGGTTTAAATCTATATTAGTCAATGAATTAATAATAAATTTGTCAAAAAGAAAATGGCCGCTATACGTAAAAAAAAGAATAGCACAAAAGTTCAATTTTATACAGAAAAAATTGAAAAGGTTTAAATCTATATTAGTCAATGAATTAATAATAAATTTGTCAAAAAGAAAATGGCCGCTATACGTAAAAAAAAGAATAGCACAAAAGTTCAATTTTATACAGTAAAAATTGAAAAGGTTTAAATCTATATTAGTCAATGAATTAATAATAAATTTGTCAAAAAGAAAATGGCCGCTATACGTAAAAAAAAGAATAGCATGAAAGTTCAATTTTATACAGAAAAAATTGAAAAGGTTTAAATCTATATTAGTCAATGAATTAATAATAAATTTGTCAAAAAGAAAATGGCCGCTATACGTAAAAAAAAGAATAGCACAAAAGTTCAATTTTATACAGTAAAAATTGAAAAGGTTTAAATCTATATTAGTCAATGAATTAATAATAAATTTGTCAAAAAGAAAATGGCCGCTATACGTAAAAAAAAGAATAGCACAAAAGTTCAATTTTATACAGAAAAAATTGAAAAGGTTTAAACCTATATTAGTCAATGAATTAATAATAAATTTGTCAAAAAGAAAATGGCCGCTATACGTAAAAAAAAGAATAGCACAAAAGTTCAATTTTATACAGTAAAAATTGAAAAGGTTTAAATCTATATTAGTCAATGAATTAATAATAAATTTGTCAAAAAGAAAATGGCCGCTATACGTAAAAAAAAGAATAGCACAAAAGTTCAATTTTATACAGTAAAAATTGAAAAGGTTTAAATCTATATTAGTCAATGAATTAATAATAAATTTGTCAAAAAGAAAATGGCCGCTATACGTAAAAAAAAGAATAGCATGAAAGTTCAATTTTATACAGAAAAAATTGAAAAGGTTTAAATCTATATTAGTCAATGAATTAATAATAAATTTGTCAAAAAGAAAATGGCCGCTATACGTAAAAAAAAGAATAGCACAAAAGTTCAATTTTATACAGAAAAAATTGAAAAGGTTTAAATCTATATTAGTCAATGAATTAATAATAAATTTGTCAAAAAGAAAATGGCCGCTATACGTAAAAAAAAGAATAGCACAAAAGTTCAATTTTATACAGTAAAAATTGAAAAGGTTTAAATCTATATTAGTCAATGAATTAATAATAAATTTGTCAAAAAGAAAATGGCCGCTATACGTAAAAAAAAGAATAGCACAAAAGTTCAATTTTATACAGTAAAAATTGAAAAGGTTTAAATCTATATTAGTCAATGAATTAATAATAAATTTGTCAAAAAGAAAATGGCCGCTATACGTAAAAAAAAGAATAGCATGAAAGTTCAATTTTATACAGAAAAAATTGAAAAGGTTTAAATCTATATTAGTCAATGAATTAATAATAAATTTGTCAAAAAGAAAATGGCCGCTATACGTAAAAAAAAGAATAGCACAAAAGTTCAATTTTATACAGTAAAAAATTGAAAAGGTTTAAACTTATATTAGTCAATGAATTAATAATAAATTTGTCAAAAAGAAAATGGCCGCTATACGTAAAAAAAAGAATAGCACAAAAGTTCAATTTTATACAGAAAAAATTGAAAAGGTTTAAATCTATATTAGTCAATGAATTAATAATAAATTTGTCAAAAAGAAAATGGCCGCTATACGTAAAAAAAAGAATAGCACAAAAGTTCAATTTTATACAGAAAAAATTGAAAAGGTTTAAACCTATATTAGTCAATGAATTAATAATAAATTTGTCAAAAAGAAAATGGCCGCTATACGTAAAAAAAAGAATAGCACAAAAGTTCAATTTTATACAGTAAAAATTGAAAAGGTTTAAATCTATATTAGTCAATGAATTAATAATAAATTTGTCAAAAAGAAAATGGCCGCTATACGTAAAAAAAAGAATAGCACAAAAGTTCAATTTTATACAGAAAAAATTGAAAAGGTTTAAATCTATATTAGTCAATGAATTAATAATAAATTTGTCAAAAAGAAAATGGCCGCTATACGTAAAAAAAAGAATAGCACAAAAGTTCAATTTTATACAGAAAAAATTGAAAAGGTTTAAACCTATATTAGTCAATGAATTAATAATAAATTTGTCAAAAAGAAAATGGCCGCTATACGTAAAAAAAAGAATAGCACAAAAGTTCAATTTTATACAGAAAAAATTGAAAAGGTTTAAATCTATATTAGTCAATGAATTAATAATAAATTTGTCAAAAAGAAAATGGCCGCTATACGTAAAAAAAAGAATAGCACAAAAGTTCAATTTTATACAGTAAAAATTGAAAAGGTTTAAATCTATATTAGTCAATGAATTAATAATAAATTTGTCAAAAAGAAAATGGCCGCAATACGTAAAAAAAAGAATAGCATGAAAGTTCAATTTTATACAGAAAAAATTGAAAAGGTTTAAATCTATATTAGTCAATGAATTAATAATAAATTTGTCAAAAAGAAAATGGCCGCTATACGTAAAAAAAAGAATAGCATGAAAGTTCAATTTTATACAGAAAAAATTGAAAAGGTTTAAATCTATATTAGTCAATGAATTAATAATAAATTTGTCAAAAAGAAAATGGCCGCTATACGTAAAAAAAAGAATAGCACAAAAGTTCAATTTTATACAGTAAAAATTGAAAAGGTTTAAATCTATATTAGTCAATGAATTAATAATAAATTTGTCAAAAAGAAAATGGCCGCTATACGTAAAAAAAAGAATAGCACAAAAGTTCAATTTTATACAGTAAAAATTGAAAAGGTTTAAACTTATATTAGTCAATGAATTAATAATAAATTTGTCAAAAAGAAAATGGCCGCTATACGTAAAAAAAAGAATAGCACAAAAGTTCAATTTTATACAGAAAAAATTGAAAAGGTTTAAATCTATATTAGTCAATGAATTAATAATAAATTTGTCAAAAAGAAAATGGCCGCTATACGTAAAAAAAAGAATAGCACAAAAGTTCAATTTTATACAGTAAAAATTGAAAAGGTTTAAATCTATATTAGTCAATGAATTAATAATAAATTTGTCAAAAAGAAAATGGCCGCTATACGTAAAAAAAAGAATAGCACAAAAGTTCAATTTTATACAGTAAAAATTGAAAAGGTTTAAACCTATATTAGTCAATGAATTAATAATAAATTTGTCAAAAAGAAAATGGCCGCTATACGTAAAAAAAAGAATAGCACAAAAGTTCAATTTTATACAGAAAAAATTGAAAAGGTTTAAATCTATATTAGTCAATGAATTAATAATAAATTTGTCAAAAAGAAAATGGCTGCTATACGTAAAAAAAAAAGAATAGCATGAAAGTTCAATTTTATACAGAAAAAATTGAAAAGGTTTAAATCTATATTAGTCAATGAATTAATAATAAATTTGTCAAAAAGAAAATGGCCGCTATACGTAAAAAAAAGAATAGCACAAAAGTTCAATTTTATACAGAAAAAATTGAAAAGGTTTAAATCTATATTAGTCAATGAATTAATAATAAATTTGTCAAAAAGAAAATGGCCGCTATACGTAAAAAAAAGAATAGCATGAAAGTTCAATTTTATACAGAAAAAATTGAAAAGGTTTAAATCTATATTAGTCAATGAATTAATAATAAATTTGTCAAAAAGAAAATGGCCGCTATACGTAAAAAAAAGAATAGCACAAAAGTTCAATTTTATACAGAAAAAATTGAAAAGGTTTAAATCTATATTAGTCAATGAATTAATAATAAATTTGTCAAAAAGAAAATGGCTGCTATACGTAAAAAAAAGAATAGCATGAAAGTTCAATTTTATACAGAAAAAATTGAAAAGGTTTAAATCTATATTAGTCAATGAATTAATAATAAATTTGTCAAAAAGAAAATGGCCGCTATACGTAAAAAAAAGAATAGCACAAAAGTTCAATTTTATACAGAAAAAATTGAAAAGGTTTAAATCTATATTAGTCAATGAATTAATAATAAATTTGTCAAAAAGAAAATGGCCGCTATACGTAAAAAAAAAAGAATAGCACAAAAAAGTTCAATTTTATACAGAAAAAATTGAAAAGGTTTAAATCTATATTAGTCAATGAATTAATAATAAATTTGTCAAAAAGAAAATGGCCGCTATACGTAAAAAAAAGAATAGCACAAAAGTTCAATTTTATACAGAAAAAATTGAAAAGGTTTAAATCTATATTAGTCAATGAATTAATAATAAATTTGTCAAAAAGAAAATGGCCGCTATACGTAAAAAAAAGAATAGCATAAAAGTTCAATTTTATACAGTAAAAATTGAAAAGGTTTAAATCTATATTAGTCAATGAATTAATAATAAATTTGTCAAAAAGAAAATGGCCGCTATACGTAAAAAAAAGAATAGCACAAAAGTTCAATTTTATACAGAAAAAATTGAAAAGGTTTAAATCTATATTAGTCAATGAATTAATAATAAATTTGTCAAAAAGAAAATGGCTGCTATACGTAAAAAAAAAGAATAGCATGAAAGTTCAATTTTATACAGAAAAAATTGAAAAGGTTTAAATCTATATTAGTCAATGAATTAATAATAAATTTGTCAAAAAGAAAATGGCCGCTATACGTAAAAAAAAGAATAGCACAAAAGTTCAATTTTATACAGAAAAAATTGAAAAGGTTTAAATCTATATTAGTCAATGAATTAATAATAAATTTGTCAAAAAGAAAATGGCCGCTATACGTAAAAAAAAGAATAGCACAAAAGTTCAATTTTATACAGAAAAAATTGAAAAGGTTTAAATCTATATTAGTCAATGAATTAATAATAAATTTGTCAAAAAGAAAATGGCCGCTATACGTAAAAAAAAGAATAGCACAAAAGTTCAATTTTATACAGTAAAAATTGAAAAGGTTTAAATCTATATTAGTCAATGAATTAATAATAAATTTGTCAAAAAGAAAATGGCCGCTATACGTAAAAAAAAGAATAGCACAAAAGTTCAATTTTATACAGAAAAAATTGAAAAGGTTTAAATCTATATTAGTCAATGAATTAATAATAAATTTGTCAAAAAGAAAATGGCCGCTATACGTAAAAAAAAGAATAGCACAAAAGTTCAATTTTATACAGAAAAAATTGAAAAGGTTTAAATCTATATTAGTCAATGAATTAATAATAAATTTGTCAAAAAGAAAATGGCCGCTATACGTAAAAAAAAGAATAGCACAAAAGTTCAATTTTATACAGAAAAAATTGAAAAGGTTTAAATCTATATTAGTCAATGAATTAATAATAAATTTGTCAAAAAGAAAATGGCCGCTATACGTAAAAAAAAGAATAGCACAAAAGTTCAATTTTATACAGAAAAAATTGAAAAGGTTTAAATCTATATTAGTCAATGAATTAATAATAAATTTGTCAAAAAGAAAATGGCCGCTATACGTAAAAAAAAGAATAGCACAAAAGTTCAATTTTATACAGAAAAAATTGAAAAGGTTTAAATCTATATTAGTCAATGAATTAATAATAAATTTGTCAAAAAGAAAATGGCCGCTATACGTAAAAAAAAGAATAGCACAAAAGTTCAATTTTATACAGTAAAAATTGAAAAGGTTTAAATCTATATTAGTCAATGAATTAATAATAAATTTGTCAAAAAGAAAATGGCCGCTATACGTAAAAAAAAGAATAGCACAAAAGTTCAATTTTATACAGTAAAAATTGAAAAGGTTTAAATCTATATTAGTCAATGAATTAATAATAAATTTGTCAAAAAGAAAATGGCCGCTATACGTAAAAAAAAGAATAGCACAAAAGTTCAATTTTATACAGAAAAAATTGAAAAGGTTTAAATCTATATTAGTCAATGAATTAATAATAAATTTGTCAAAAAGAAAATGGCCGCTATACGTAAAAAAAAGAATAGCACAAAAGTTCAATTTTATACAGAAAAAATTGAAAAGGTTTAAATCTATATTAGTCAATGAATTAATAATAAATTTGTCAAAAAGAAAATGGCCGCTATACGTAAAAAAAAGAATAGCACAAAAGTTCAATTTTATACAGTAAAAATTGAAAAGGTTTAAATCTATATTAGTCAATGAATTAATAATAAATTTGTCAAAAAGAAAATGGCCGCTATACGTAAAAAAAAGAATAGCACAAAAGTTCAATTTTATACAGAAAAAATTGAAAAGGTTTAAATCTATATTAGTCAATGAATTAATAAATTTGTCAAAAAGAAAATGGCCGCTATACGTAAAAAAAAGAATAGCACAAAAGTTCAATTTTATACAGTAAAAATTGAAAAGGTTTAAATCTATATTAGTCAATGAATTAATAATAAATTTGTCAAAAAGAAAATGGCCGCTATACGTAAAAAAAAGAATAGCACAAAAGTTCAATTTTATACAGTAAAAATTGAAAAGGTTTAAATCTATATTAGTCAATGAATTAATAATAAATTTGTCAAAAAGAAAATGGCCGCTATACGTAAAAAAAAGAATAGCACAAAAGTTCAATTTTATACAGAAAAAATTGAAAAGGTTTAAATCTATATTAGTCAATGAATTAATAAATTTGTCAAAAGAAAATGGCCGCTATACGTAAAAAAAAGAATAGCACAAAAGTTCAATTTTATACAGTAAAAATTGAAAAGGTTTAAATCTATATTAGTCAATGAATTAATAATAAATTTGTCAAAAAGAAAATGGCCGCTATACGTAAAAAAAAGAATAGCACAAAAGTTCAATTTTATACAGTAAAAATTGAAAAGGTTTAAATCTATATTAGTCAATGAATTAATAATAAATTTGTCAAAAAGAAAATGGCCGCTATACGTAAAAAAAAGAATAGCACAAAAGTTCAATTTTATACAGAAAAAAATTGAAAAGGTTTAAATCTATATTAGTCAATGAATTAATAAATTTGTCAAAAAGAAAATGGCCGCTATACGTAAAAAAAAAGAATAGCACAAAAGTTCAATTTTATACAGTAAAAATTGAAAAGGTTTAAATCTATATTAGTCAATGAATTAATAATAAATTTGTCAAAAAGAAAATGGCCGCTATACGTAAAAAAAAGAATAGCACAAAAGTTCAATTTTATACAGTAAAAATTGAAAAGGTTTAAATCTATATTAGTCAATGAATTAATAATAAATTTGTCAAAAAGAAAATGGCCGCTATACGTAAAAAAAAGAATAGCACAAAAGTTCAATTTTATACAGTAAAAATTGAAAAGGTTTAAACCTATATTAGTCAATGAATTAATAAATTTGTCAAAAAGAAAATGGCCGCTATACGTAAAAAAAAGAATAGCACAAAAGTTCAATTTTATACAGAAAAAATTGAAAAGGTTTAAATCTATATTAGTCAATGAATTAATAATAAATTTGTCAAAAAGAAAATGGCCGCTATACGTAAAAAAAAGAATAGCACAAAAGTTCAATTTTATACAGAAAAAATTGAAAAGGTTTAAACTTATATTAGTCAATGAATTAATAATAAATTTGTCAAAAAGAAAATGGCTGCTATACGTAAAAAAAAAGAATAGCATGAAAGTTCAATTTTATACAGAAAAAATTGAAAAGGTTTAAACTTATATTAGTCAATGAATTAATAATAAATTTGTCAAAAAGAAAATGGCTGCTATACGTAAAAAAAAAAGAATAGCATGAAAGTTCAATTTTATACAGTAAAAATTGAAAAGGTTTAAATCTATATTAGTCAATGAATTAATAATAAATTTGTCAAAAAGAAAATGGCCGCTATACGTAAAAAAAAGAATAGCACAAAAGTTCAATTTTATACAGTAAAAATTGAAAAGGTTTAAACCTATATTAGTCAATGAATTAATAAATTTGTCAAAAAGAAAATGGCCGCTATACGTAAAAAAAAGAATAGCACAAAAGTTCAATTTTATACAGAAAAAATTGAAAAGGTTTAAATCTATATTAGTCAATGAATTAATAATAAATTTGTCAAAAAGAAAATGGCCGCTATACGTAAAAAAAAGAATAGCACAAAAGTTCAATTTTATACAGAAAAAATTGAAAAGGTTTAAACTTATATTAGTCAATGAATTAATAATAAATTTGTCAAAAAGAAAATGGCTGCTATACGTAAAAAAAAAAGAATAGCATGAAAGTTCAATTTTATACAGAAAAAATTGAAAAGGTTTAAACTTATATTAGTCAATGAATTAATAATAAATTTGTCAAAAAGAAAATGGCTGCTATACGTAAAAAAAAAGAATAGCATGAAAGTTCAATTTTATACAGTAAAAATTGAAAAGGTTTAAATCTATATTAGTCAATGAATTAATAATAAATTTGTCAAAAAGAAAATGGCCGCTATACGTAAAAAAAAGAATAGCACAAAAGTTCAATTTTATACAGAAAAAATTGAAAAGGTTTAAACTTATATTAGTCAATGAATTAATAATAAATTTGTCAAAAAGAAAATGGCTGCTATACGTAAAAAAAAAGGAATAGCATGAAAGTTCAATTTTATACAGTAAAAATTGAAAAGGTTTAAATCTATATTAGTCAATGAATTAATAATAAATTTGTCAAAAAGAAAATGGCCGCTATACGTAAAAAAAAGAATAGCACAAAAGTTCAATTTTATACAGAAAAAATTGAAAAGGTTTAAATCTATATTAGTCAATGAATTAATAATAAATTTGTCAAAAAGAAAATGGCCGCTATACGTAAAAAAAAGAATAGCACAAAAGTTCAATTTTATACAGTAAAAATTGAAATGGTTTAAACCTATATTAGTCAATGAATTAATAATAAATTTGTCAAAAAGAAAATGGCTGCTATACGTAAAAAAAAAGAATAGCATGAAAGTTCAATTTTATACAGAAAAAATTGAAAAGGTTTAAATCTATATTAGTCAATGAATTAATAATAAATTTGTCAAAAAGAAAATGGCCGCTATACGTAAAAAAAAGAATAGCACAAAAGTTCAATTTTATACAGAAAAAATTGAAAAGGTTTAAATCTATATTAGTCAATGAATTAATAATAAATTTGTCAAAAAGAAAATGGCCGCTATACGTAAAAAAAAGAATAGCACAAAAGTTCAATTTTATACAGAAAAAATTGAAAAGGTTTAAATCTATATTAGTCAATGAATTAATAATAAATTTGTCAAAAAGAAAATGGCCGCTATACGTAAAAAAAAGAATAGCACAAAAGTTCAATTTTATACAGAAAAAATTGAAAAGGTTTAAATCTATATTAGTCAATGAATTAATAATAAATTTGTCAAAAAGAAAATGGCCGCTATACGTAAAAAAAAGAATAGCACAAAAGTTCAATTTTATACAGTAAAAATTGAAAAGGTTTAAACCTATATTAGTCAATGAATTAATAAAATTTGTCAAAAAGAAAATGGCCGCTATACGTAAAAAAAAGAATAGCACAAAAGTTCAATTTTATACAGAAAAAATTGAAAAGGTTTAAACCTATATTAGTCAATGAATTAATAATAAATTTGTCAAAAAGAAAATGGCCGCTATACGTAAAAAAAAGAATAGCACAAAAGTTCAATTTTATACAGTAAAAATTGAAAAGGTTTAAACCTATATTAGTCAATGAATTAATAATAAATTTGTCAAAAAGAAAATGGCCGCTATACGTAAAAAAAAGAATAGCACAAAAGTTCAATTTTATACAGAAAAAATTGAAAAGGTTTAAATCTATATTAGTCAATGAATTAATAATAAATTTGTCAAAAAGAAAATGGCCGCTATACGTAAAAAAAAGAATAGCACAAAAGTTCAATTTTATACAGAAAAAATTGAAAAGGTTTAAATCTATATTAGTCAATGAATTAATAATAAATTTGTCAAAAAGAAAATGGCCGCTATACGTAAAAAAAAGAATAGCACAAAAGTTCAATTTTATACAGAAAAAATTGAAAAGGTTTAAATCTATATTAGTCAATGAATTAATAATAAATTTGTCAAAAAGAAAATGGCCGCTATACGTAAAAAAAAGAATAGCACAAAAGTTCAATTTTATACAGAAAAAATTGAAAATTTAAATCTATATTAGTCAATGAATTAATAATAAATTTGTCAAAAAGAAAATGGCCGCTATACGTAAAAAAAAGAATAGCACAAAAGTTCAATTTTTATACAGAAAAAATTGAAAAGGTTTTAAATCTATATTAGTCAATGAATTAATAATAAATTTTGTCAAAAAGAAAATGGCCGCTATACGTAAAAAAAAGAATAGCACAAAAGTTCAATTTTATACAGAAAAAATTGAAAAGGTTTAAATCTATATTAGTCAATGAATTAATAATAAATTTGTCAAAAAGAAAATGGCCGCTATACGTAAAAAAAAAGAATAGCACAAAAGTTCAATTTTATACAGAAAAAATTGAAAAGGTTTAAATCTATATTAGTCAATGAATTAATAATAAATTTGTCAAAAAGAAAATGGCCGCTATACGTAAAAAAAAGAATAGCACAAAAGTTCAATTTTATACAGAAAAAATTGAAAAGGTTTAAATCTATATTAGTCAATGAATTAATAATAAATTTGTCAAAAAGAAAATGGCCGCTATACGTAAAAAAAAGAATAGCACAAAAGTTCAATTTTATACAGAAAAAATTGAAAAGGTTTAAATCTATATTAGTCAATGAATTAATAATAAATTTGTCAAAAAGAAAATGGCCGCTATACGTAAAAAAAAGAATAGCACAAAAGTTCAATTTTATACAGAAAAAATTGAAAAGGTTTAAATCTATATTAGTCAATGAATTAATAATAAATTTGTCAAAAAGAAAATGGCCGCTATACGTAAAAAAAAGAATAGCACAAAAGTTCAATTTTATACAGAAAAAATTGAAAAGGTTTAAATCTATATTAGTCAATGAATTAATAATAAATTTGTCAAAAAGAAAATGGCCGCTATACGTAAAAAAAAGAATAGCAGAAAGTTCAATTTTATACAGTAAAAATTGAAAAGGTTTAAACCTATATTAGTCAATGAATTAATAATAAATTTGTCAAAAAGAAAATGGCCGCTATACGTAAAAAAAAGAATAGCACAAAAGTTCAATTTTATACAGAAAAAATTGAAAAGGTTTAAACCTATATTAGTCAATGAATTAATAATAAATTTGTCAAAAAGAAAATGGCCGCTATACGTAAAAAAAAGAATAGCACAAAAGTTCAATTTTATACAGAAAAAATTGAAAAGGTTTAAACCTATATTAGTCAATGAATTAATAATAAATTTGTCAAAAAGAAAATGGCCGCTATACGTAAAAAAAAAGAATAGCACAAAAGTTCAATTTTATACAGAAAAAATTGAAAAGGTTTAAACCTATATTAGTCAATGAATTAATAATAAATTTGTCAAAAAGAAAATGGCCGCTATACGTAAAAAAAAGAATAGCACAAAAGTTCAATTTTATACAGAAAAAATTGAAAAGGTTTAAACCTATATTAGTCAATGAATTAATAATAAATTTGTCAAAAAGAAAATGGCCGCTATACGTAAAAAAAAGAATAGCACAAAAGTTCAATTTTATACAGAAAAAAATTGAAAAGGTTTAAAAAGTCAATGAATTAATAATAAATTTGTCAAAAAGAAAATGGCCGCTATACGTAAAAAAAAGAATAGCACAAAAGTTCAATTTTATACAGAAAAAATTGAAAAGGTTTAAATCTATATTAGTCAATGAATTAATAATAAATTTGTCAAAAAGAAAATGGCCGCTATACGTAAAAAAAAGAATAGCACAAAAAGTTCAATTTTATACAGAAAAAATTGAAAAGGTTTAAATCTATATTAGTCAATGAATTAATAATAAATTTGTCAAAAAGAAAATGGCCGCTATACGTAAAAAAAAGAATAGCACAAAAGTTCAATTTTATACAGAAAAAATTGAAAAGGTTTAAACCTATATTAGTCAATGAATTAATAATAAATTTGTCAAAAAGAAAATGGCCGCTATACGTAAAAAAAAGAATAGCACAAAAGTTCAATTTTATACAGAAAAAATTGAAAAGGTTTAAACCTATATTAGTCAATGAATTAATAATAAATTTGTCAAAAAGAAAATGGCCGCTATACGTAAAAAAAAAGAATAGCACAAAAGTTCAATTTTATACAGTAAAAATTGAAAAGGTTTAAACCTATATTAGTCAATGAATTAATAATAAATTTGTCAAAAAGAAAATGGCCGCTATACGTAAAAAAAAGAATAGCACAAAAGTTCAATTTTATACAGAAAAAATTGAAAAGGTTTAAATCTATATTAGTCAATGAATTAATAATAAATTTGTCAAAAAGAAAATGGCCGCTATACGTAAAAAAAAGAATAGCACAAAAGTTCAATTTTATACAGAAAAAATTGAAAAGGTTTAAATCTATATTAGTCAATGAATTAATAATAAAATTTGTCAAAAAGAAAATGGCCGCTATACGTAAAAAAAAGAATAGCACAAAAGTTCAATTTTATACAGAAAAAATTGAAAAGGTTTTAAACCTATATTAGTCAATGAATTAATAATAAATTTGTCAAAAAGAAAATGGCCGCTATACGTAAAAAAAAGAATAGCACAAAAGTTCAATTTTATACAGAAAAAATTGAAAAGGTTTAAACCTATATTAGTCAATGAATTAATAATAAATTTGTCAAAAAGAAAATGGCCGCTATACGTAAAAAAAAGAATAGCACAAAAGTTCAATTTTATACAGTAAAAATTGAAAAGGTTTAAACCTATATTAGTCAATGAATTAATAATAAATTTGTCAAAAAGAAAATGGCCGCTATACGTAAAAAAAAGAATAGCACAAAAGTTCAATTTTATACAGAAAAAATTGAAAAGGTTTAAACCTATATTAGTCAATGAATTAATAATAAATTTGTCAAAAAGAAAATGGCCGCTATACGTAAAAAAAAAGAATAGCACAAAAGTTCAATTTTATACAGAAAAAATTGAAAAGGTTAAACCTATATTAGTCAATGAATTAATAATAAATTTGTCAAAAAGAAAATGGCCGCTATACGTAAAAAAAAGAATAGCACAAAAGTTCAATTTTATACAGAAAAAATTGAAAAGGTTTAAACCTATATTAGTCAATGAATTAATAATAAATTTGTCAAAAAGAAAATGGCCGCTATACGTAAAAAAAAGAATAGCACAAAAGTTCAATTTTATACAGAAAAAAATTGAAAAGGTTTAAATCTATATTAGTCAATGAATTAATAATAAATTTGTCAAAAAGAAAATGGCCGCTATACGTAAAAAAAAGAATAGCACAAAAGTTCAATTTTTATACAGAAAAAATTGAAAAGGTTTAAATCTATATTAGTCAATGAATTAATAATAAATTTGTCAAAAAGAAAATGGCCGCTATACGTAAAAAAAAGAATAGCACAAAAGTTCAATTTTATACAGAAAAAATTGAAAAGGTTTAAATCTATATTAGTCAATGAATTAATAATAAATTTGTCAAAAAGAAAATGGCCGCTATACGTAAAAAAAAGAATAGCACAAAAGTTCAATTTTATACAGAAAAAATTGAAAAGGTTTAAATCTATATTAGTCAATGAATTAATAATAAATTTGTCAAAAAGAAAATGGCCGCTATACGTAAAAAAAAGAATAGCACAAAAGTTCAATTTTATACAGAAAAAATTGAAAAGGTTTAAATCTATATTAGTCAATGAATTAATAATAAATTTGTCAAAAAGAAAATGGCCGCTATACGTAAAAAAAAGAATAGCACAAAAGTTCAATTTTATACAGAAAAAATTGAAAAGGTTTAAATCTATATTAGTCAATGAATTAATAATAAATTTGTCAAAAAGAAAATGGCCGCTATACGTAAAAAAAAAGAATAGCACAAAAGTTCAATTTTATACAGAAAAAATTGAAAAGGTTTTAAATCTATATTAGTCAATGAATTAATAATAAATTTGTCAAAAAGAAAATGGCCGCTATACGTAAAAAAAAGAATAGCACAAAAGTTCAATTTTATACAGTAAAAATTGAAAAGGTTTAAATCTATATTAGTCAATGAATTAATAATAAATTTGTCAAAAAGAAAATGGCCGCTATACGTAAAAAAAAGAATAGCATGAAAGTTCAATTTTATACAGAAAAAATTGAAAAGGTTTAAACCTATATTAGTCAATGAATTAATAATAAATTTGTCAAAAAGAAAATGGCCGCTATACGTAAAAAAAAGAATAGCACAAAAGTTCAATTTTATACAGAAAAAAATTGAAAAGGTTTAAACCTATATTAGTCAATGAATTAATAATAAATTTGTCAAAAAGAAAATGGCCGCTATACGTAAAAAAAAGAATAGCACAAAAGTTCAATTTTATACAGAAAAAATTGAAAAGGTTTAAACCTATATTAGTCAATGAATTAATAATAAATTTGTCAAAAAGAAAATGGCCGCTATACGTAAAAAAAAGAATAGCACAAAAGTTCAATTTTATACAGAAAAAATTGAAAAGGTTTAAACCTATATTAGTCAATGAATTAATAATAAATTTGTCAAAAAGAAAATGGCCGCTATACGTAAAAAAAAGAATAGCATGAAAGTTCAATTTTATACAGAAAAAATTGAAAAGGTTTAAATCTATATTAGTCAATGAATTAATAATAAATTTGTCAAAAAGAAAATGGCCGCTATACGTAAAAAAAAAGAATAGCACAAAAGTTCAATTTTATACAGTAAAAATTGAAAAGGTTTAAATCTATATTAGTCAATGAATTAATAATAAATTTGTCAAAAAGAAAATGGCCGCTATACGTAAAAAAAAGAATAGCACAAAAGTTCAATTTTATACAGAAAAAATTGAAAAGGTTTAAACCTATATTAGTCAATGAATTAATAATAAATTTGTCAAAAAGAAAATGGCCGCTATACGTAAAAAAAAGAATAGCATGAAAGTTCAATTTTATACAGAAAAAATTGAAAAGGTTTAAATCTATATTAGTCAATGAATTAATAATAAATTTGTCAAAAAGAAAATGGCCGCTATACGTAAAAAAAAGAATAGCACAAAAGTTCAATTTTATACAGTAAAAAATTGAAAAGGTTTAAATCTATATTAGTCAATGAATTAATAATAAATTTGTCAAAAAGAAAATGGCCGCTATACGTAAAAAAAAGAATAGCACAAAAGTTCAATTTTATACAGAAAAAATTGAAAAGGTTTAAACCTATATTAGTCAATGAATTAATAATAAATTTGTCAAAAAGAAAATGGCCGCTATACGTAAAAAAAAGAATAGCATGAAAGTTCAATTTTATACAGAAAAAAATTGAAAAGGTTTAAATCTATATTAGTCAATGAATTAATAATAAATTTGTCAAAAAGAAAATGGCCGCTATACGTAAAAAAAAGAATAGCACAAAAGTTCAATTTTATACAGAAAAAATTGAAAAGGTTTAAATCTATATTAGTCAATGAATTAATAATAAATTTGTCAAAAAGAAAATGGCCGCTATACGTAAAAAAAAGAATAGCATGAAAGTTCAATTTTATACAGAAAAAATTGAAAAGGTTTAAATCTATATTAGTCAATGAATTAATAATAAATTTGTCAAAAAGAAAATGGCCGCTATACGTAAAAAAAAGAATAGCACAAAAGTTCAATTTTATACAGAAAAAATTGAAAAGGTTTAAATCTATATTAGTCAATGAATTAATAATAAATTTGTCAAAAAGAAAATGGCCGCTATACGTAAAAAAAAGAATAGCATGAAAGTTCAATTTTATACAGAAAAAAATTGAAAAGGTTTTAAAATCTATATTAGTCAATGAATTAATAATAAA
>OY744518.1:217154753-217512253 GCA_963556195.1 Sepiola atlantica
ATAACAACCAAGATGAGAAGAGTAGTCCGAATAATCCAAATCATCAATCCTCATCTAAAAAATAATAAAAAAAAATTTAAATAAAACTTAGGAAATATAACAACCAAGATGAGAAGAGTAGTCCTAATAATCCAAAGCATCAATCCTCATCTAAAAAATAATAAAAAAATTTTTTAATAAAACTTAGGAAATATAACAACCAAGATGAGAAGAGTAGTCTTAATAATCCAAATCATCAATCCTCATCTAAAAAATAATAAAAAAAAAATTTAAATAAAACTTAGGAAATATAACAACCAAGATGAGAAGAGTAGTCCGAATAATCCAAATCATCAATCCTCATCTAAAAAATAATAAAAAAAAATTTAAATAAAACTTAGGAAATATAACAACCAAGATGAGAAGAGTAGTCCTAATAATCCAAAGCATCAATCCTCATCTAAAAAATAATAAAAAAAAATTTAAATAAAACTTAGGAAATATAACAACCAAGATGAGAAGAGTAGTCTTAATAATCCAAATCATCAATCCTCATCTAAAAAATAATAAAAAAAAATTTAAATAAAACTTAGGAAATATAACAACCAAGATGAGAAGAGTAGTCCGAATAATCCAAATCATCAATCCTCATCTAAAAAATAATAAAAAAAAATTTAAATAAAACTTAGGAAATATAACAACCAAGATGAGAAGAGTAGTCCGAATAATCCAAATCATCAATCCTCATCTAAAAAATAATAAAAAAAAATTTAAATAAAACTTAGGAAATATAACAACCAAGATGAGAAGAGTAGTCCGAATAATCCAAATCATCAATCCTCATCTAAAAAATAATAAAAAAAAATTTAAATAAAACTTAGGAAATATAACAACCAAGATGAGAAGAGTAGTCCTAATAATCCAAAGCATCAATCCTCATCTAAAAAATAATAAAAAAAAATTTAAATAAAACTTAGGAAATATAACAACCAAGATGAGAAGAGTAGTCTTAATAATCCAAATCATCAATCCTCATCTAAAAAATAATAAAAAAAAATTTAAATAAAACTTAGGAAATATAACAACCAAGATGAGAAGAGTAGTCCGAATAATCCAAATCATCAATCCTCATCTAAAAAATAATTAAAAAAAATTTAAATAAAACTTAGGAAATATAACAACCAAGATGAGAAGAGTAGTCCGAATAATCCAAATCATCAATCCTCATCTAAAAAATAATAAAAAAAAATTTAAATAAAACTTAGGAAATATAACAACCAAGATGAGAAGAGTAGTCCGAATAATCCAAATCATCAATCCTCATCTAAAAAATAATTAAAAAAAATTTAAATAAAACTTAGGAAATATAACAACCAAGATGAGAAGAGTAGTCCGAATAATCCAAATCATCAATCCTCATCTAAAAAATAATAAAAAAAAATTTAAATAAAACTTAGGAAATATAACAACCAAGATGAGAAGAGTAGTCCTAATAATCCAAATCATCAATCCTTATCTAAAAAATAATAAAAAAAAATTTAAATAAAACTTAGGAAATATAACAACCAAGATGAGAAGAGTAGTCCTAATAATCCAAAGCATCAATCCTCATCTAAAAAATAATAAAAAAAAATTTAAATAAAACTTAGGAAATATAACAACCAAGATGAGAAGAGTAGTCTTAATAATCCAAATCATCAATCCTCATCTAAAAAATAATAAAAAAAAATTTAAATAAAACTTAGGAAATATAACAACCAAGATGAGAAGAGTAGTCCGAATAATCCAAATCATCAATCCTCATCTAAAAAATAATAAAAAAAAATTTAAATAAAACTTAGGAAATATAACAACCAAGATGAGAAGAGTAGTCCTAATAATCCAAAGCATCAATCCTCATCTAAAAAATAATAAAAAAATTTTTAATAAAACTTAGGAAATATAACAACCAAGATGAGAAGAGTAGTCTTAATAATCCAAATCATCAATCCTCATCTAAAAAATAATAAAAAAAAATGTAAATAAAACTTAGGAAATATAACAACCAAGATGAGAAGAGTAGTCTTAATAATCCAAAGCATCAATCCTCATCTAAAAAATAATAAAAAAAAATTTAAATAAAACTTAGGAAATATAACAACCAAGATGAGAAGAGTAGTCCTAATAATCCAAAGCATCAATCCTCATCTAAAAAATAATAAAAAAAAATTTAAATAAAACTTAGGAAATATAACAACCAAGATGAGAAGAGTAGTCTTAATAATCCAAATCATCAATCCTCATCTAAAAATTAATAAAAAAAAATTTAAATAAAACTTAGGAAATATAACAACCAAGATGAGAAGAGTAGTCCGAATAATCCAAATCATCAATCCTCATCTAAAAAATAATAAAAAAAAATTTAAATAAAACTTAGGAAATATAACAACCAAGATGAGAAGAGTAGTCCGAATAATCCAAATCATCAATCCTCATCTAAAAAATAATAAAAAAAAATTTAAATAAAACTTAGGAAATATAACAACCAAGATGAGAAGAGTAGTCCGAATAATCCAAATCATCAATCCTCATCTAAAAAATAATAAAAAAAAATTTAAATAAAACTTAGGAAATATAACAACCAAGATGAGAAGAGTAGTCCTAATAATCCAAAGCATCAATCCTCATCTAAAAAATAATAAAAAAAAATTTAAATAAAACTTAGGAAATATAACAACCAAGATGAGAAGAGTAGTCTTAATAATCCAAATCATCAATCCTCATCTAAAAAATAATAAAAAAAAATTTAAATAAAACTTAGGAAATATAACAACCAAGATGAGAAGAGTAGTCCGAATAATCCAAATCATCAATCCTCATCTAAAAAATAATTAAAAAAAATTTAAATAAAACTTAGGAAATATAACAACCAAGATGAGAAGAGTAGTCCGAATAATCCAAATCATCAATCCTCATCTAAAAAATAATATAAAAAAATTTAAATAAAACTTAGGAAATATAACAACCAAGATGAGAAGAGTAGTCCGAATAATCCAAATCATCAATCCTCATCTAAAAAATAATAAATAAAAATTTAAATAAAACTTAGGAAATATAACAACCAAGATGAGAAGAGTAGTCTTAATAATCCAAATCATCAATCCTCATCTAAAAAATAATAAAAAAAAATTTAAATAAAACTTAGGAAATATAACAACCAAGATGAGAAGAGTAGTCCGAATAATCCAAATCATCAATCCTCATCTAAAAAATAATAAAAAAAAATTTAAATAAAACTTAGGAAATATAACAACCAAGATGAGAAGAGTAGTCCGAATAATCCAAATCATCAATCCTCATCTAAAAAATAATATAAAAAAATTTAAATAAAACTTAGGAAATATAACAACCAAGATGAGAAGAGTAGTCCGAATAATCCAAATCATCAATCCTCATCTAAAAAATAATAAAAAAAAATTTAAATAAAACTTAGGAAATATAACAACCAAGATGAGAAGAGTAGTCCGAATAATCCAAATCATCAATCCTCATCTAAAAAATAATAAAAAAAAATTTAAATAAAACTTAGGAAATATAACAACCAAGATGAGAAGAGTAGTCTTAATAATCCAAATCATCAATCCTCATCTAAAAAATAATAAAAAAAAATTTAAATAAAACTTAGGAAATATAACAACCAAGATGAGAAGAGTAGTCCGAATAATCCAAATCATCAATCCTCATCTAAAAAATAATTAAAAAAAATTTAAATAAAACTTAGGAAATATAACAACCAAGATGAGAAGAGTAGTCCTAATAATCCAAAGCATCAATCCTCATCTAAAAAATAATAAAAAAAATTTTAATAAAACTTAGGAAATATAACAACCAAGATGAGAAGAGTAGTCTTAATAATCCAAATCATCAATCCTCATCTAAAAAATAATAAAAAAAAATTTAAATAAAACTTAGGAAATATAACAACCAAGATGAGAAGAGTAGTCCGAATAATCCAAATCATCAATCCTCATCTAAAAAATAATAAAAAAAAATTTAAATAAAACTTAGGAAATATAACAACCAAGATGAGAAGAGTAGTCCGAATAATCCAAATCATCAATCCTCATCTAAAAAATAATAAAAAAAAATTTAAATAAAACTTAGGAAATATAACAACCAAGATGAGAAGAGTAGTCCGAATAATCCAAATCATCAATCCTCATCTAAAAAATAATAAAAAAAAATTTAAATAAAACTTAGGAAATATAACAACCAAGATGAGAAGAGTAGTCCTAATAATCCAAAGCATCAATCCTCATCTAAAAAATAATAAAAAAAAATTTAAATAAAACTTAGGAAATATAACAACCAAGATGAGAAGAGTAGTCTTAATAATCCAAATCATCAATCCTCATCTAAAAAATAATAAAAAAAATTTAAATAAAACTTAGGAAATATAACAACCAAGATGAGAAGAGTAGTCCGAATAATCCAAATCATCAATCCTCATCTAAAAAATAATAAAAAAAAATTTAAATAAAACTTAGGAAATATAACAACCAAGATGAGAAGAGTAGTCCGAATAATCCAAATCATCAATCCTCATCTAAAAAATAATATAAAAAAATTTAAATAAAACTTAGGAAATATAACAACCAAGATGAGAAGAGTAGTCCGAATAATCCAAATCATCAATCCTCATCTAAAAAATAATAAAAAAAAATTTAAATAAAACTTAGGAAATATAACAACCAAGATGAGAAGAGTAGTCCGAATAATCCAAATCATCAATCCTCATCTAAAAAATAATAAAAAAAATTTAAATAAAACTTAGGAAATATAACAACCAAGATGAGAAGAGTAGTCTTAATAATCCAAATCATCAATCCTCATCTAAAAAATAATAAAAAAAAATTTAAATAAAACTTAGGAAATATAACAACCAAGATGAGAAGAGTAGTCCGAATAATCCAAATCATCAATCCTCATCTAAAAAATAATAAAAAAAAATTTAAATAAAACTTAGGAAATATAACAACCAAGATGAGAAGAGTAGTCTTAATAATCCAAATCATCAATCCTCATCTAAAAAATAATAAAAAAAAATTTAAATAAAACTTAGGAAATATAACAACCAAGATGAGAAGAGTAGTCCGAATAATCCAAATCATCAATCCTCATCTAAAAAATAATAAAAAAAAATTTAAATAAAACTTAGGAAATATAACAACCAAGATGAGAAGAGTAGTCCGAATAATCCAAAGCATCAATCCTCATCTAAAAAATAATAAAAAAAAATTTAAATAAAACTTAGGAAATATAACAACCAAGATGAGAAGAGTAGTCCTAATAATCCAAAGCATCAATCCTCATCTAAAAAATAATAAAAAAAATTTTTAATAAAACTTAGGAAATATAACAACCAAGATGAGAAGAGTAGTCTTAATAATCCAAATCATCAATCCTCATCTAAAAAATAATTAAAAAAAATTTAAATAAAACTTAGGAAATATAACAACCAAGATGAGAAGAGTAGTCCGAATAATCCAAATCATCAATCCTCATCTAAAAAATAATAAAAAAAAATTTAAATAAAACTTAGGAAATATAACAACCAAGATGAGAAGAGTAGTCCTAATAATCCAAAGCATCAATCCTCATCTAAAAAATAATAAAAAAAAATTTAAATAAAACTTAGGAAATATAACAACCAAGATGAGAAGAGTAGTCTTAATAATCCAAATCATCAATCCTCATCTAAAAATTAATAAAAAAAAATTTAAATAAAACTTAGGAATATAACAACCAAGATGAGAAGAGTAGTCCGAATAATCCAAATCATCAATCCTCATCTAAAAAATAATAAAAAAAAATTTAAATAAAACTTAGGAAATATAACAACCAAGATGAGAAGAGTAGTCTTAATAATCCAAATCATCAATCCTCATCTAAAAATTAATAAAAAAAAATTTAAATAAAACTTAGGAATATAACAACCAAGATGAGAAGAGTAGTCCGAATAATCCAAATCATCAATCCTCATCTAAAAAATAATAAAAAAAAATTTAAATAAAACTTAGGAAATATAACAACCAAGATGAGAAGAGTAGTCCTAATAATCCAAATCATCAATCCTCATCTAAAAAATAATTTAAAAAAATTTAAATAAAACTTAGGAAATATAACAACCAAGATGAGAAGAGTAGTCCTAATAATCCAAAGCATCAATCCTCATCTAAAAAATAATTAAAAAAAATTTAAATAAAACTTAGGAAATATAACAACCAAGATGAGAAGAGTAGTCTTAATAATCCAAATCATCAATCCTCATCTAAAAAATAATAAAAAAAAATTTAAATAAAACTTAGGAAATATAACAACCAAGATGAGAAGAGTAGTCCTAATAATCCAAAGCATCAATCCTCATCTAAAAAATAATAAAAAAAAATTTAAATAAAACTTAGGAAATATAACAACCAAGATGAGAAGAGTAGTCCTAATAATCCAAAGCATCAATCCTCATCTAAAAAATAATTAAAAAAAATTTAAATAAAACTTAGGAAATATAACAACCAAGATGAGAAGAGTAGTCTTAATAATCCAAATCATCAATCCTCATCTAAAAAATAATTTTAAAAAATTTAAATAAAACTTAGGAAATATAACAACCAAGATGAGAAGAGTAGTCCTAATAATCCAAAGCATCAATCCTCATCTAAAAAATAATTAAAAAAAAATTAAATAAAACTTAGGAAATATAACAACCAAGATGAGAAGAGTAGTCTTAATAATCCAAATCATCAATCCTCATCTAAAAAATAATAAAAAAAAATTTAAATAAAACTTAGGAAATATAACAACCAAGATGAGAAGAGTAGTCTTAATAATCCAAATCATCAATCCTCATCTAAAAAATAATTAAAAAAAATTTAAATAAAACTTAGGAAATATAACAACCAAGATGAGAAGAGTAGTCTTAATAATCCAAAGCATCAATCCTCATCTAAAAAATAATAAAAAAAAATTTAAATAAAACTTAGGAAATATAACAACCAAGATGAGAAGAGTAGTCCGAATAATCCAAATCATCAATCCTCATCTAAAAAATAATAAAAAAAAATTTAAATAAAACTTAGGAAATATAACAACCAAGATGAGAAGAGTAGTCCTAATAATCCAAAGCATCAATCCTCATCTAAAAAATAATTAAAAAAAATTTAAATAAAACTTAGGAAATATAACAACCAAGATGAGAAGAGTAGTCTTAATAATCCAAATCATCAATCCTCATCTAAAAAATAATAAAAAAAAATTTAAATAAAACTTAGGAAATATAACAACCAAGATGAGAAGAGTAGTCTTAATAATCCAAAGCATCAATCCTCATCTAAAAAATAATTAAAAAAAATTTAAATAAAACTTAGGAAATATAACAACCAAGATGAGAAGAGTAGTCTTAATAATCCAAATCATCAATCCTCATCTAAAAAATAATAAAAAAAAATTTAAATAAAACTTAGGAAATATAACAACCAAGATGAGAAGAGTAGTCTTAATAATCCAAATCATCAATCCTCATCTAAAAAATAATTAAAAAAAATTTAAATAAAACTTAGGAAATATAACAACCAAGATGAGAAGAGTAGTCTTAATAATCCAAAGCATCAATCCTCATCTAAAAAATAATTAAAAAAAATTTAAATAAAACTTAGGAAATATAACAACCAAGATGAGAAGAGTAGTCTTAATAATCCAAAGCATCAATCCTCATCTAAAAAATAATTAAAAAAAATTTAAATAAAACTTAGGAAATATAACAACCAAGATGAGAAGAGTAGTCTTAATAATCCAAAGCATCAATCCTCATCTAAAAAATAATTAAAAAAAATTTAAATAAAACTTAGGAAATATAACAACCAAGATGAGAAGAGTAGTCTTAATAATCCAAAGCATCAATCCTCATCTAAAAAATAATTAAAAAAAATTTAAATAAAACTTAGGAAATATAACAACCAAGATGAGAAGAGTAGTCTTAATAATCCAAATCATCAATCCTCATCTAAAAAATAATAAAAAAAAATTTAAATAAAACTTAGGAAATATAACAACCAAGATGAGAAGAGTAGTCTTAATAATCCAAATCATCAATCCTCATCTAAAAAATAATAAAAAAAAATTTAAATAAAACTTAGGAAATATAACAACCAAGATGAGAAGAGTAGTCTTAATAATCCAAATCATCAATCCTCATCTAAAAAATAATAAAAAAAAATTTAAATAAAACTTAGGAAATATAACAACCAAGATGAGAAGAGTAGTCTTAATAATCCAAAGCATCAATCCTCATCTAAAAAATAATTAAAAAAAATTTAAATAAAACTTAGGAAATATAACAACCAAGATGAGAAGAGTAGTCTTAATAATCCAAATCATCAATCCTCATCTAAAAAATAATAAAAAAAAATTTAAATAAACTTAGGAAATATAACAACCAAGATGAGAAGAGTAGTCTTAATAATCCAAAGCATCAATCCTCATCTAAAAAATAATTAAAAAAAATTTAAATAAAACTTAGGAAATATAACAACCAAGATGAGAAGAGTAGTCTTAATAATCCAAATCATCAATCCTCATCTAAAAAATAATAAAAAAAAATTTAAATAAAACTTAGGAAATATAACAACCAAGATGAGAAGAGTAGTCTTAATAATCCAAATCATCAATCCTCATCTAAAAAATAATTTAAAAAAATTTAAATAAAACTTAGGAAATATAACAACCAAGATGAGAAGAGTAGTCTTAATAATCCAAAGCATCAATCCTCATCTAAAAAATAATAAAAAAAAATTTAAATAAAACTTAGGAAATATAACAACCAAGATGAGAAGAGTAGTCCGAATAATCCAAATCATCAATCCTCATCTAAAAAATAATTTAAAAAAATTTAAATAAAACTTAGGAAATATAACAACCAAGATGAGAAGAGTAGTCCTAATAATCCAAAGCATCAATCCTCATCTAAAAAATAATTAAAAAAAATTTAAATAAAACTTAGGAAATATAACAACCAAGATGAGAAGAGTAGTCTTAATAATCCAAATCATCAATCCTCATCTAAAAAATAATTTAAAAAAATTTAAATAAAACTTAGGAAATATAACAACCAAGATGAGAAGAGTAGTCTTAATAATCCAAAGCATCAATCCTCATCTAAAAAATAATAAAAAAAAATTTAAATAAAACTTAGGAAATATAACAACCAAGATGAGAAGAGTAGTCTTAATAATCCAAAGCATCAATCCTCATCTAAAAAATAATAAAAAAAAATTTAAATAAAACTTAGGAAATATAACAACCAAGATGAGAAGAGTAGTCTTAATAATCCAAATCATCAATCCTCATCTAAAAAATAATTTAAAAAAATTTAAATAAAACTTAGGAAATATAACAACCAAGATGAGAAGAGTAGTCTTAATAATCCAAAGCATCAATCCTCATCTAAAAAATAATAAAAAAAAATTTAAATAAAACTTAGGAAATATAACAACCAAGATGAGAAGAGTAGTCTTAATAATCCAAAGCATCAATCCTCATCTAAAAAATAATAAAAAAAAATTTAAATAAAACTTAGGAAATATAACAACCAAGATGAGAAGAGTAGTCCTAATAATCCAAATCATCAATCCTCATCTAAAAAATAATTAAGAAAAATTTAAATAAAACTTAGGAAATATAACAACCAAGATGAGAAGAGTAGTCCGAATAATCCAAATCATCAATCCTCATCTAAAAAATAATTTAAAAAAATTTAAATAAAACTTAGGAAATATAACAACCAAGATGAGAAGAGTAGTCCTAATAATCCAAAGCATCAATCCTCATCTAAAAAATAATTAAAAAAAATTTAAATAAAACTTAGGAAATATAACAACCAAGATGAGAAGAGTAGTCTTAATAATCCAAATCATCAATCCTCATCTAAAAAATAATTAAAAAAAATTTAAATAAAACTTAGGAAATATAACAACCAAGATGAGAAGAGTAGTCCTAATAATCCAAATCATCAATCCTCATCTAAAAAATAATGAAAATTTTTTTTGTAAATAAAACTTAAAAATGCATAAAATAAAATGAACTTCGAACACATAAAATCTGCTTCATCGTTTCGAACTTGTAAATCTTCTAGTTGAAATGGGAATATTTAATGTCGAAATCAGAACTAGAAGGTTCTCAATTTCAAAAAAGATGCGCCTGAAGACGAACAAAGGTTACATCGGCCGAAACGTTGCGAATATAAGAACCAAGATGAGAATGCATCAAATAAAAGAAACATCGAACACAGAAAATCCTAATAAAACATTTACTTTGCGATCCACAAACTAAATAACAACTTGTGTTCTATTAATAGTATATAATAGGTGATTATTTATATCTAAAAATGGTTAAACTGATTAATTTAAACCAATCTAATCCAAACTTGTAAGTTTTTATTTTTTATATTTCATCTGAAAGTTCCCAATAATGTCCAGGAAATTAATCTTTATTATTTTTTTTTTTTAGTGAATATATTTTCTTTTTTGTTTTGGTTTTACTTTATATTATTATTTTTTTTTTGTTTTTGTGTAGGGCATCCGTGCCATTCATTCTCCGCATACAGGGATTGTGGATTGGAGACGTGTGGCCATAAGCTACGGATCTAACTTTGAATTGGCAGGAGGCAAGATATTCACAGAATTTACAGTGGATTCATTTTCCAGTGAGAATCCAGACTATCCCGTAACTGTTCTTGGTGACGCTAAAAAGGTGAGAATTTCACCGTTTGCAGATAACATTAAACAATGGCGACATTTTAGAAAATATTTATAAACTTTTCAGAAATTTTTTTTTATGGACCATTATCAGTGAAGAATATATCGAATAATAGGTATAAAATATTATATAGAGAAGAAAATGAAGAAAAAAAAAATAGTTACAGTTACCTGGCCGCCATGATTATAAGAGTATTTTGCCTTTATTTATTTCTTTATGACAAGCAGGCACTCTCAACATTGCCCCAGAATGAATAAAGACCCCTAAGGACCCCACTTCTACTCCCAGCCCCGATCCCTTATATTACCATTTTTATTTATTTATTTTTTCTATAATTTTCACTTTTAATTGTTTCAGGGGAAATAATTTTAAAACTATTTGTAGAGTTATATCAGTACTTATCTAGATTAGGACCCAAGCTATAAAAAAAACTTGCCGTTGGTAGTTTCTGGATGTTTACGTAGACGGTCGGAAAATGCCGAAGCGCTTATCCAATCACGATGCGAGAAAATAAATAGACGACAAGTTAACATTTTAATTGATTGAATCATAAAATTCAATAATTAGAAATAAAAATTGATCAAAGCGATAATGATTTTTAACAAACCCTAACCCTAACACCGTTTTAACATTTGTTTTGTTATATTTTTCTACAAAAAAAAATTTTTTTTGTACATCCAGTCTAGTTTTGGGTTTTTTGGACATAGGCAACCAACTTTTTATTCGTCTTTTTCCGGCCATCTACGTAAACATCTGGAAACTGCCTACGCAAAGTCGATTTTAGCTTGGGTCCTAATCTGGATAAGTACCGTTATATCCCTTGATTTAAAAAGAATTTCTTGAACATTTTTATTTTACTCTGCAATCACTAATTTGGTCTGTGGTGATCTCAAATGAATACATATTACAGTATTTTTTTACCATAACTTTCCCGAGGTCATACTAAATCAAAATATGTAATACACACATAAACAGTTATATAATAAATCAATTGGTGTAGACAAATTTGCCGGTCGTGCATATTCCTATTGTCATATTGACTGAACAGGTTGAATAAATAAAACAAATGAATTCCATCTACAAAGTCCATAAATTTGTTGCCATCTCGTTCTGATTTTATTTTCCAGGGTCAGAAAGTACAATGCAAATATTTGATTACGTGCGGAGGTTTGCACTCTGATCGTCTGGCTGAAAAATCTGGTTGTAACAGGGAGCCCCGAATTGTTCCGTTTCGAGGAGACTATCTTCTACTGAAGTCAGAAAAAAGCAGCATGGTTAACGGAAATATTTATCCGGTTAAGTATCATTTGTTTCTACATGTGTGATACGATAGGACCCTAATCACACGACTTCCACAAATCACTGAAGATGAGTCTCTATAAAAAGATTGAGTAACAAGAAGAAAGCCCCGTTGTTCGAAGGACTTATTTAATAATAATGTAAAATCCAATAATGATAATTAAATTCAAGATTAAAATCTTTAAACGAATTAAAACATGGTAAGAAGAGAGTTCTTTGGTCCGAATATCATATTTAAATGATATTAAAATTAATAAAATATTGTTAATTGAATTCAGTGGCATTAGATTTTAAAAAAATGATGATTTCCATTGAGAATGCTTTAAAGAAGTAAGTAGTGTATCCCAGATCAGATTAATATTGGACGGGAAGTAAAGCGATATATCTCACTTCATTAAATGTTAGATCTTTGTATCAACCGCCGTAGCATTGCCATGTCATGCAGTTGTGAAAAACTTGAGAGGAAAAGGTTTTTTACCACCAGGACCGGAAAGAGCTAAGGATGACAGAAAATAAAGAGCTAGTTACATCCAGTCCTCCGGAGTGAGAAGACGGGGTGACAAAAAGCATCCCTCGTAATGGTGAAGCAAACATGAGGAGATTGAGATGTCAGCCGAACGATATCCCATCTCTATAACCCTTAAAAGTCGCAGATTATAAGATTACGGTGCTACGCTTTTATTCTGATATTCCATGAATGATCGTGTAGGGTCACGCATATCAGTTCAAGAATCTTTTGCAAAACGGATCGTCTAACAAAGTTTGTTTTTCTAATTTCCGTAGCTATGGCAATATTTCAACTATTTTAAAGTAATATTTTGGTAAGTATGCTGTAGTTTAACTGGTGAAGAATCTGCGTTTATTGTGCAAGTAGCTACATCCATCAATTGTGATTCTTCAAACTGAAAATAAACACAAATTTGTCTATTGACAAAGCTAGAGTCCGCAAGGACCCGTGGCACAGTGGATATAGTACTAAGTATAATTCAGTTCTAAGTGACAGTCATCTGAAGGTTGAAGGTTCAATCCTCAGTGCGGACGATATGAAGAATTGCGAATTACTGAAGTCATGGCAGATAGAACGAGCACGCTACTCCCGTGGATTTAATAAAGGGTTCCGTTCGAAATTCCGTCCAGATTCCCAAGTTCGACAGAAAAATTCCCGAGTTCGACAAAGTATACCTGAAGAAGGTCGGAGGTTAAAAAAACACTCATAATGAGAACAGTAGTCCGAATATACAAAATTCTACGAAAGCTAGAGTTGTAGAAGTGTTTTCCTAAATTATAGGCATGATGATGTAATGCAATACACTTAAAAGAATGACAACACACTGATATATGAAAATATAATATATCCCAAATTATAGGCATGATGATGTAATGACAACACACTTAAAAGAATGACAACACACTGATATATGAAAATATAATATATCTTTATGTCAGTGACGATCAACTCGATACCAATTTTGGGTTGTTATTATATAACAATTTGTGACCCCCTGCAAATGTCTACTTGTTGGACTTCACTGACAATGTAATCATGTCCCCAGGGCATTTTATTCGGTGACAGAGTGTTTCTTTTTGCCACTAACTTTTTGCAGGTGATTTCAATCAACAATTATTTTATTTTTGGCAATCCACCATATTTGTTTTTCCTGGCCAGGTGGCCCGACTTCAACCAACGATTATTGTATTTTTGACAATCAATCATGTTATATTTTCTTCTGGTCAGGTGTGTGTCCATACCAAGTTCACCTATTCCTCTCAATTGACCTTTTCAGTACACCTGGCCTGGATATTTAACAGAAGAAGGTCAAAGCGCACATCGTCTTTAATGTAGTACAAATATAAATATGAATGTTGATGAGGACATTAGTCCAAAGAGAAACTATGTAAATAATAACTTCTCCTCTTCCAAAAAAATCCGACAAAAAATCCATCTTTTTTTTTCTTTTACTTATGATTTTATTTATTTCAGGTTCCTAATCCTCGTTTCCCGTTCCTTGGGGTGCATTTCACTCCCAGAATGGATGGCAGTGTTTGGCTCGGGCCAAATGCTGTTCTCTCCTTGAAAAGGGAAGGCTACAAAATGATGGATTTTAGTCTTCGAGACACGATTGATGCCTTGAGTTATCGGTAAGATATTCAAGCTTGTTTTCTTTTGTGTTTTTTTTTTTTTTAATTTTTCACAATTATTTTTTTTTCCTGAAAACCGGATAGAAATAGAAATATTGGTCATTATAAAATTCCATATCAGCGATAAAAAAGTAAAATAAAACAAAAGAAATGTTGATTAACAAAGTCAGAGGTCATAAGGTGTGTAGATGTGTTCTCCCAAATCATCATCATCATCATCATCATCATCATCATCAGTTCAACATCTGTTTTACATGCTGGCATGTGTTGGACGGCTTTAAGAAATTGACTTCCAAACTAACCTATCTCTGGCCATATCTTTATTTATCCTTCTTTCGCTCAAGTCAATTTTTATCACTTCCTCCTATGTTTTCCTTGGCTTTCCCCTGTGAACTGGACCTGCTACCCTAACTGTTCTACATCTACTAACCCAAGAAGAACTCTCGTCCGTTCTTGGACTATAGTCCACAGAAACAGTTTTCTGTTGCACATACAGTTATTAAATGTTCAAATGGTTCTGAAATGAAAGAATATAAAACCTGCTACTTCAACTGTTCCACATCTACTAACCTCAAACATATCATCCATTCTTTCAACATGACCATACCAATCAAAGTCTCCTGTACTGCACACATCTCCCTACATTCTCCGGATTTTATCTTCCTCTGAGGTCATCAGATCTAAGTCTGTCTTTAAGACTCACATTACACATCCATCGTATCATTTTCATATCATATTAACCTTAAAAACATGTATTTATCGGGCTTTTATAGTTACTGTTTCCCACTCTCCTGAAGGTAAGCCCAGTCTAATTACGACCGTTACAAGCATTTATGAAAAAGACTTTTATAGCTGCAGATGGCCCAAATAACCCATATATAATCTTGTACCTTTCTCCATCTCTCCAAAACACTATCCCAGTTTAATACTACAAACCAGCAGTGACAATGGGAGTATGGTCATAGAATATCAAACATAGATTTAAATAAGTGACGCTAAGACGAGTTTTTTTGGGGGGAGGGGGGGGGGTATACTAAGGAGTTTCTACTTATTAAGACCAAAAAATGTTTGTAGGGAAGTAACTGAAAATCCCGCCCATAAATGAAGCAAATTTATTTTTTCAATATTAGACCTGTGACTATATAATAGTAAAGTTTATTTTGGGGTGTGATTGAGGAAAAAAATGAAAATGTACAGGGATTGAACTCACAGCATTCAAATTATGAGACGTTTGTGTTCGTTACACCCTCATCTGCTTCCTTCCGCCACTCAACCGTTCAAATTTTATTGATCTCAATTTACTTATATATATATATATATATATATATATATATATATATATATATATATATATATTATATATATAAGAGGATTTAATGAATTAGAACATTCCAATTGTTCAAAGAATTAGAACATCAAGTCTAGTATGGCGTACGGTCATTTCGAAAACATTCTGGAAATACTTTTTTTTAAATTTTTTAAAAAATTAACAAAGCCACTCCAAAACGTCTCTTCATCAGCGCCTTTAGCACCACGTCTTACAGAAATTCAAGGAAAAAAAAAAATTTATTAATTTTATACGTATATAAAAGTAATCCATGGACACATGTTTCTGGCTCACAGCTGTCATCAGCATGGCTAACTTAGACAAGGATCGAACCTTTGATATTGATGTCTATAGTCCAACGTTTTACCATTGGACCAAGACGCCCTGTCTAGAAATATGTACGATTTTTATTACCTAAATAATGAATGTATTTTTATGTAATTATTTTTATTGGTGATTGGAGCGTTCGTTGTTTTTTTTTGTTTTTTTTGCTAACTACGATTTCGATTGTTTCACTTCCTAAGCGATTAAGATGCAGAAAATTGTATTATTAGTCGCCCTTAACTTTATAGGACGTATTTTTCGTTAATATATATATTTTTATTAATTTTCTACGTACATAAAGGTAATCCATGGACACGTGTTTATGGCTCACAGCTGGCTTTGCCAGCTCGCTATCGCTTCACAAAGTTCAATACTTAAAATACTAATATATATATATATATAAATTTATTTTTAAATTTATTTATATATATATATATATATATATATATATATATATATATATATATATATATATATATAAATTTATTTTAAAATTTATTTATATATATATATATATATATATATAAATTTATTTTAAAATTTATTTATATATATATATATATATATATATAAATTTATTTTAAAATTTATATATATATATATATATATATATATAAATTTATTTTAAAATTTATATATATATATATAAATTTATTTTAAAATTTATATATATATATATATATATATAAATTTATTTTAAAATTTATATATATATATATATATACATTTTTGAGACTGATAGAAAACTGAATTTATCCTCGACACTTCAAACACAATCAGAGAGAGTGGTGGTCGCAGCCAGTCTGAATACCTATTACAGAGCGAGTAGGAATTAACATCTTATATTTAACTAAAGCAATCGAAAGGGATCTTATGGTTTTTTTTGTTTATTTTTATTAAAATAATAACGTCTGAGTTAAGCGCACATATTCTTTCTACATTTCCGACCTGGTGACATTTAACGTTCATACGCCTCCATACACACGCACACATATACCTATTCTTAACATCACACACACACAATTTTTGGCTAGCCCGAAATTCAGTTTTCGGCCCGGCAGGAGGAAGGAGGAAGAGAGATAAGACATTAACACACGTTAGCGTGTCATCAGCCGATTGACACTTCTCGTGCCCCCATTCTGTCTAGATCCGTGTGCCAGAATCAATCTGAAAACTAAAAATTATTTAAGATTATATTCCAAATGTAATATTTTAATACTCTGAGTTTCACAAATTCATCTTACATTAGTTTTATAATCTATGGAAGCCTATAATTATAGCCTAATTCCAATCTAATATTGTCTAGTGATAATATTATACACTTAATTTAATTCGCTATCTTATTTTAAGTAAATAATCAGAATAAACGAATATCTTAAAGTACAATTATATATGCATACATCCCCACATATACACACACCTATCTCTACACACACATATATATACATATATATACACACACATATATATATACACATATATACACATATATATACACATACACACATACACACACACACATACATATACATGCACACCCATACCTACTACCTTGAATTAAAAATTTTTAAGACATCGAGGATAAATGTGTTTCGTCTTTAAGTATTCATTAAAAAACATCCTTACTAAATGAATGTATACCTACACACACACACACATATCCATACATATGCACATACACACACATACACACATATACAATACATATACACACATATATACGCACATGCACACATAGACACAGATGTGCAAAATAGAGACACACATACATGTATACATAGACATACACAAATGCACATATGCACGCATACATATAAACATACACAGTCATACGCATACGTACACACATACCTATACTCATATACGCGCACATGCCCATACATGCACACATACACCTGCACACATGTATACACATATATACACATACACATATATAAAATAATATATACGGCCTGGAAAGTTTTAAATAACCGAGGTAAGAGTTTAATTAAATATAAACATATATTGACAAGATAAATATGCAGGATATACATACACACACACACATACACACACACACACATACATGCCTGCACATACACAAACACATGCATGTACGTACACATATATATACATACAAAAACATATGTACTTATATATACGCACCTACTCTTACCATACATACATATACACCAATGCATGCATGCACGCGCATCCGCACGCGCATGCATACATATAAGCAAATATAAGGCTATCTTATTTCAAGTAAGTACTCTGAATACACGAATATCTTAAAGTACAATCGTATATGCATACATCCGAAAAACAACTATAACTAATGTCACCAGGTCAGTAATTACATGTCCATAACAGATATTATTGTAAATATTTATGGGGGTTTACCGTAACTGATCTATTTGGTATCTTCACCGTTACAAATCTAGAGGTCTATCAGATTATTAGATATTGGTAATTTTAAATTTGCATTTATGTCTGCATTTCGCCATCAACTCATCGCGTTTGTTTAAAAGATTATTGCGGTCGTATTTTAGGATTCTTATTTTTTCCTCTAAACATAAATTGCATCTCTGCCTAAATCCATTTGGGATATCCGAAAAGCATAGTATTGACCACGAAACCACCGGGGACCGGTTCTCATTTTTCAGAAGCCACCATTGTTTAGCTAATTCTGTTTTGTTCTTGAGTTCTGGGTTGTTAAAACAGTGTTTGTGGTCATAAAAGCGTTGTTTCCAGTTACCCGCGGAGATGCCGATGTAGACTTTATTGTCCCTGTTATTATCTTCCGGATGAATAGTGGCCTTATACACCACACACTCAACTTTACAGTTACCGTCCAGTGGGCAGTTCTCTTTAACTTGGCAATTACATTTATCTACTGTAACTTTATTTTTATTAGAATTGTTTAGTAATTTACGATTATGGGTGCTGATTATTCTATCCATGTTTTTGGTACAAGAGTAACTAATTTTTATGGTTTTCCTATTAAATATCTTCCTAAGTGGATTATTCATGCTAAAATGCTTATCTACTAGGTTCAAGAATACTTTCCCGATGTTGATGTTAGATAGTTGGCAGTACGGAGGATTGAACCATGTTATGTTACGGCCTCTATTCCTGGATTTATTTTTCTTTTCTTTCTTGGTATATTTGAGTTTTTCACTATATCCACTTTTTTCTAGCGCTCTATTGTATAAATGTTTGTTTGTTTCAAAAATTTCCCTGTTAGCCGAAAGTTTATTAATTCTAGTATTAATCGTTTTAGGTACTTGTTTGATTATGCAGTTCGGGTGGTTAGATCTAATATTGATATATGATGGTGTGTGATTATCTTTGTTGAAGGGTTTGTAAGTCCCCTTTTTTAAGTCTAGTGTAATGTCTAGATAGTTTACTTCTTTACAATTTGGGGTTATGTCTATTTTAAATCCTAGGTATTTGAAGGCTCTTATTATTTTTTTATGTATTTTGGATACCAGGGGGCCGTCACTATTAGGGATGATAATTAGTCCATCATCCCTGTATAAACCAACTAAATTAGGCTCTACAATTCTGCTAAGTGTGTACATTATAAATATGCCCACCAGATCGGCAATCTGTGCTGAGTCAAAGGCACCCATCGGAACATCGAAGCTGTTGTTGTTTAATTTAATCCATGTTTCGTGGTTGTTTGTAAGGATGGATCTGCGACATGCCATAATTATTCTTACCTGTTCATCGGATATATCCACGAAGTTCCTAGCATAGTTAATGCTGTTCGTAAGTAACTCCTTGGAAATCGAGGGGTAAAATTCCATAATATCGAATTGTATAAAGGAGGCATTCCTCTTATTTTCAATTGATATGAACCATTTGATAGTATCCGAAGAATCCTTCCAAAGGTTAAATTTAGTAGCCTCCAGAGTTACTTTAATGATATTCTTGAGGAACTCCCTAGATACATGGCCGAGTTCCGATTTCGTAGAGTTGATCAGTCTAGATTGTTTCTTAATGTGGAAATTTTTCTTGTGGTCCTTGATGAGTATGTATGCGTCTTTGTTATCGATTTTCCCCACTCTATCCTCGATGTTCAGCCTGGACGCAAAGTCCTTGGTTTCCTCATTAATTATCTTTTCAGTGTCGTGGGTATCCTTTCTGTAATTATTACAGATTTTTTCCAGAATAGTTTTTTTATACTCGGATGGGCACATCTTGTAAATATTCGCTGACTTATCAGCCTTCACCCAAACTTTGTTCGACTTCTTGATCTCTGCGATGTCTTTCTTCAGAGTGGACTGAAATTGGTTTGAATATCTTCGGAACTTAATTCTTTTGACTAGGTCGAAAAGATCAGTCTCGAAAGGCCTCAAAGCCTCAATGGGTTTACAGGTATTCTGTGATCTGAAAGTAAAGGTTTCCTTGTAATCAGAATCCTCATTCTTTAAAAAGAAATACGCTTTCCATCTTAGTCTGTTGGTAAAGTCCGTTATTCTGTCCATAAGAGAGAAAGTGAAGCTATGTAGGCTGGGAAAAGGTATATTTTTCAGCGAATATGACGGTGTAAATTTCTCCATCCTCAGTTCAAAACTGAAGTAATTCCGATACAAGAATTCCTGAGAGAGCTCAACACGTTGTGGAGCCAGTAATTAGTGTTATAATGGAATAATTCCAGGAAGAAATCCGGGTAAGAGAGCTCAATGTGGTAAACAGAGCAATAATAACGTAAAATATAATAACACGAAATTACATGATTGTCGATGCAATAATTTATTTCAACTTTGCGGTTTTATTCAAGCATCCAACTTGACAATTACATTTTTGAAAAAAACCATAAGATCCCTTTCGATTGCTTTAGTTAAATATAAGATGTTAATTCCTACTCGCTCTGTAATAGGTATTCAGACTGGCTGCGACCACCACTCTCTCTGATTGTGTTTGAAGTGCCGAGGATAAATTCAGTTTTCTATCAGTCTCAAAAATGTAATTGTCAAGTTGGATGCTTGAATAAAACCGCAAGGTTGAAATAAATTATTGCATCGACAATCATGTAATTTCGTGTTATTATATTTTACGTTATTATTGCTCTGTTTACCACATTGAGCTCTCTTACCCGGATTTCTTCCTGGAATTATTCCATTATAACACTTATATATATATATATATATATATATATATATATATATATATATATAAATTTATTTTTTACTTTGTATGTAATTTCCTGGAGATTTACAAATAGATTTTTTAATTATTTTAATATTATATTTTTTGTGTTTTTTTTTTAAATTTTACGAGTTTATATATTTCATTGCCTTTTTATTTCCAGGGGATTGAGAAAGATTGCTTTGAAGAATTTAAAATTTGGCATGGACGAAATGTATCGAAGTATAGCGATCAGTGCTCAAGTCAAACAACTACAGCGGTTTGTCCCAACGCTGAAATTGGAAGATGTTCAGAGGTGTGTATCTTTCTTATTCTCTAGGAGAACAAAAAGTGATTTATCATGAACAAATCGTATTGCATAAGGATGTCGAAGTTAATAATCTCGTATCCAGGTGTTTTATATCTTTTGTTAGCTTTTCACATGTTATATACTATGTATGGTTGCAATGAAACACAATAACATGTTGCCAATTAAGCAAAGGAAAAGATACAAGATTTAATTAGGAAATGATATAGTAGAGTCATATTATCGTGTAGTTACAGCGTCTTTAAATCTTGGGGGTTACGAAAATTTGGGGTTCTTGCATTGTTGAATAAATAGTTTCATCGGCTGAAATGATATCAATATTAAAAACTCATATTTGATTGGTTTTATTGTTACAAAATGCAAGTAAAATCCTCCCGGGCAACACCAGTTGAAATATGTATCAATTTGGTTGACAATAAATATCAAAATAAAAGAGCTACATATAGTAGACTAACAGACGAGCCGGAATAAAATGCTGTTTGTGAGTCTCTAGCATTTTTCTTTCATTTAAAACTTTCATTTTCTTTTTTTCTTTCTTTCTTTTTTTCTTTTTTTTTTTTTTTTCTTTCTTTCTTTTTTTTCATTAAAAATTTTACAAAATAATCATTTTCAATTTTTAAAGACTAATTAATCAGCATGCCAATAAGCTAAAGAATCGGAACACCAAAAAAAAACATCAGCAGGAAATCCTAGAGTCGAGTTTCACTCTTCCTTGGATTCTTCAGTAGGATACAATAATAAATAAGCTACATATAGTAGACTAACAGGCGAGCCGGAATAAAGTGCTATTTAAAAAAAATATTTCTTTCTTTCTAAATGGTGGTTGATGAGTCTCTTCTAAAAACTATGATAGCCTTTTTCTTTCATCTAAAACTTTCATTTTCTTTTCCTTTTTTTTCTTTCTTTCTTTAATTTTTTCTTTTCTTTCATTAAAAATTTTAGAAACGAATTATTTTTAATTTTTAATTATTTTTAAAGTTTTAGTTAAAGTGTACATTTATTTTCACCATGCCAATGAGCTAAAGCATCGAAACACAAAAAAAACATCAACAGGAAATCCTAGAGTCTAGTTTCACTCTTTCTTGGATTCTTCAGTAGGATACAATAATAAAAGTCTCTTCTAAGAACCATGATAGTATTTTTCTTTCATCTAAAACTTTAATTTTCTTTTCTTTTTTTTTCTTTCTTTAATTTTTTCTTTTCTTTCATTAAAAATTTTAGAAAATAATCATTTTTAATTCTTAATTATTTTTTAAGAATAATTAATCAGTTTTAGTTAAAGTGCACATTTATTTTCACCATGCCAATGAGCTAAAGAATCGGAACACCAAAAAAACCATCAACAGGAAATCCTAGAGTCGAGTTTCACTCTTCTTTGGATTCTTCAGTAGGATACATCCGACCCAGCATTTGCAATCTGATTTACTTCTATGCCAAGCAGCAACTCTGCTACCAGACCACAGCACCACATATAAGAAAACTGAACAACTGCCGCAGCAAGCCATGGTGAACAACCGAATGTAGGGAAAGGTAATTGCTGACATCCAACTAGCAAACTACAACTCCAACACCTCACAGCGGCACTTATAAAACTAACCAGATTGACGTCATATGATGAGCAGTTGTTCATTGTGGTTTGCATATGCTGTGGTAGTTTTTTTTTGTGTGTTTTTTAACATAGTTCACCCCAAACAAGGCAGACCCCTCCAAAAAAAAACTTGCAGAATATTAGCAAGAACATAAAAAAAAAAAATGACAGATAAAGAATCGTGGACAAGAAAAAAGAAACGAAAAACCTGGAGAAAAAAAAAGATTGTTTAACTAAGTATTCATAGCAACATAAATACATGCAATTATTTAAGATTGAGACAGTTCAGAAATAAGAAATTAAGAACTTAGCTGTTTTTTTTTTTTTCTAAAATGTTTACCTATAAGCTTTAGTTGAATTTGAGGGCTCCATTCCTTGTCGGTGGCCTTCTTATATGTTGCCATGGTTCAGTGGCAGAGTTTTCACATCGCAGGTGATTTGAATTTCAAATCCTAAGTCAGGATGTATCGTACTGAAGAACCCAAAGGATGGTGAAATGACAGTGTCGGGTTATTGAATGATGCTTGAGTGAGTGTAACTTTGAATATGTGAATCTGAGTTTACAAATAAAAATATGAGAAAGAATTTGACTGAAGAAACTTAGTATGATCAAGAATTAATTATTTATTTACTTTTTACAATTGGAAGAAGAGGATTTACTAATTAATTGACATTTATATTGGGAGCTGAAACGATAACGTCATTACAGAACGTTTCTCTCGGTTTATAGGCAAGGGGACGTAACTCTGGCAATTTCGCAAGTTTTCTCCTTTTAATGTCTATTCTGAATGTCTCATTTTTCTAGCTAGAAATGCCTTCAGCTAACAGATGGCAAAACTCGAGTCTAGGATTTCCTGTTGATGGTGGATGTGTATTGTAGAAAAATAATTATATATATAAGGTTACCCTGATGGTTGGAGGAGTGGGGGTAGCTCTCGTGGTTAGGGTTGAGAGGGGGTAGCTATAGTGATTAGGGTTGGGGGGTAGCTATAATAGTTAGGGTTGGTTGGGGGGTAGCTATAGTGATTAGGGGGTAGCTATAGCGGCTAGGATTGAGAGGGGGGTAGCTATAGTGTTTGGGTGGGGGGGGTATCTATAGTGGGTGTAGGGGGTACCTATAGTGGTTGGGGTTGAGAGGGGGTAGCTATAGTGGGTTTGGGGGGGTGCTATAGTGGTTGAGAGGGGGTAGCTATAGTGGTTAGGGTTGAGAGGAGGGGAAGCTATAGTAGTTGGGGTTGGAGGGGTAGCTATAGTGGTTGAAGGGGGGTAGCTATAGTGGTTGGGGTTGGAGGGGTAGCTATAGTGGTTAGGGTTGAGAGGAGGGGTAGCTATAGTGACTTCTTTCTTAAAACAATGTTTCTATTGCTTTTATATATAACTTTCTGTTTTCAGAGGCCCGTCTGGTGTACGTGCACAGGCCTTGGACCGAGATGGAAATCTTGTGGATGATTTTATTTTCGACTCTGGTGTAGGAGAGTTGGCGAGTCGTATTCTTCATGTGCGCAATGCACCGTCCCCAGCAGCCACATCATCGCTATCCATTGCTATAATGATTGCAGACAAAGTTGATAAACTCTTCCAATTATAAAGTGATCAAAAAAAAAAAAAAAAAAACTTGGAACTTTATTATTAGATGTTCATGCCTGTCCGTTCCGTGCGAGATGTCTGGCCCTTATGGTTTCATGTCAATGCGACAGTTGGTGGCTGGAATGAAACTCACATTTCAAAAGGAAACAACTACAATTTATTAATTTAGAGAGAATCGTAGTTAACTTGAAGCATTACTGGGAATTGTAATAAATGTATTAAGAAGGCTGAAGACAATGCAGAGAGCCGGATTGATGAGAAGCTGGAAAGAACAAAAAAAAAAAGCATCGAAGAAGAGGACTTACAACTATTTATTTATTTTTATTTTCAATCTTACATAAACAACAAGTTGGTGTTAGCTCTGTGTGATGTTCGTATGATGATTAGAAATCATTTGCTATTTCGGAAAAATATTCCCCTTGTCAAAACTGGACACAAAAGAAAAGTCCGACAATGTGGAATTCACTACGATGGATGCCAGAAAGTAGAAATCCTGTTTATGTAAGATTGGACAGAAAAATAAATTGATAGTTGTAAGACCTCTCCTTCGATTGTTTATTTTTGTTCTTTCTAGCTTCTCATCAATCCGACACTCTGCATTGCCTTCAGCCTTCTTAATACTTTTATTATTTGTTAATTTAGGAAAATGGATCCAAATAAATAAAAATTGCTTCTGGATAACTGGTTAGGGTTAGGTATCTGAACACCTTTAATGCTCATATTCTGTACCTTAACTGGTCTAAATTTTAATCTACAACTAAATATTTAACTATTTTAAATATCTAACATGACAAAATCAACCAGCCACTCGTTGCACATTGGGTCACGTGACCTTGGGGGTCAGTCTCTGTCACTCAAAATAACCTTCTCTTCCAAAAACATAATACTGTTAATTTAATGTAACAGTTGATGGAATTGTCAGTTAAATTTTTGTGGTGATAGCTGACCTCAACAGCTCGACTTAACATGTATCTCAATTTGACTATGACAGTCCCCGGATGTAAGCTCTGTCCTAGAGTCCCTTTCGATTTATGACTTTTTCCTGGTAACAGTGAAATGTCCCAGAATGCTCAGATATATTTTATTAAAAAAAAAAAAGAACCTAAGCTCCAAGAAATAAAATGGGGAAATATTAATTTGCATTGACCCCTTCATTTATTGTTTGATAAAAAATGTTTTCTTTTTTGTTTATTTATTTTTTCTTACTTTGCTTGTTAATTGTTACGTCTGGATTTTTATACGCTATTGGTTCAATTACAACTCAGAAAAATGAAGGAAGTACGAAGTAGAACCGTTAACAGATTTATTTAACAAACACACTGATTAATTTAAATGTAGAAAACCGCTGAACACGAGATGCTTGTTTGACTTCCTAACCCTCTTCATTTATTGTTTGATAAAAAAAGGTTTTCTTTTTTATTTATTTATTTTTTTACTTTGCTTGTTAATGCTGATCTGTGTCACTTCTTCTTTCCAACTGGAAACCCTTAACCGTTCGTGCATGTAGCCATCTTGTCTTCCACAACAACTAATTAATAAGGGAGTTCACTCTTAATACTTTACCCTATATAAAGGAGTTGACTCAAAGGGAGATAATTCAAAGGCGATAACTCAAAGGAGATTACTCAGAGATAACTTAAACAGTTAATACAGCAAATGTGATCGACAATTAGGTAGATGAATCTGGAGATGTTAAAAATTCCACGGATCAATTCGGATATATTTTCCAAAACAGTGTTACTTAAGAGTTCTACTTTTAAATCATGTGTCATATAACGTCTCCCCTTCAAGTTATTTTGAAAAACTGACCCTACCCTACCCCTCCTCATTCTTCAACTATTTACAAATCACATCTCCTACCTTCTCGATAATCTTAACATAACACTGTAACTTCATGGAAGATTGTTTTTGTAAAATTAATTTGTATTTCGGAATATTCTGAAGTTTTGCACCCATAAAAATGTGGAACAGTTCATTGGTACTTTCAGTTGTATTATAGATACAGAGTGTGACGTAGGTAGGTAGGTAGGTAGTTAGGTAGGTAGGTAGGTAGGTAGGTAGGTGTGTTAGGGAGAAATTTTATAAATTTTTTTTTAACATAGTTCACCCCAAAACAAGGCAGGCCACCACTGTAGACGTAAGGGGCTATTGAGAAAAAGGGTGAAAGTTTTTTTTTTGTTAACCTAAATTGGGAGCTGTGCCGCGAGATGTCTGTTTACATTAGTTTTAAATTTCTGCATGTCAGTACCGTCAGCAAAACAGGGAGCGGTGAAGGAGTTCCAGAGTCCAGCAACACGAGGAAAGAAGCTTTTGGAGTAGAAAGATCTTTGGCATCTGGGGACCTCCACAGTGAATGAATGGGATTTGGCAGATTGTCGGGTTGGTCTAGTGAATTTGCGTCATAGGAGCACCAGAGCAGCATGTTCATCAGAGCACAATTTCAGAACCATTTGAACATTTAATAACTGTATGTGCAACAGAAAGCTATTTCCGTGGACTATAAAGAATGGACGAGAGTTCTTCTTGGGTTAGTAGATGTAGAACAGTTGAGGTAGCAGGTCCAGTTCACAGGGGAAGGCCAAGGAAAACATGGGAGGAAGTGATAAAACTAAACTTGAGAGAAAGAGGGATGAATAAATATTTTGCTAGAGATAGATTAGTTTGGAAGTCAATTTCTTGAAGCTGTACAACACATGCCAGCATGTAAAACAGACGTTAAACCAATGACGATAATTTGAGAGTGGAAGACTGGAAAGTGCTAGAATATTGGAAGAGAGTGACCTGCATTATATATAAAAGTAATAGAAAAATTGGTTTAAAAAAGAAGTAGTTAATGCTACCTCCCACCTTTATGAGAATACATCAATCATTGGTCAAGATATGACGTTTTTTCTTATCTTTTCAAAAAGTGTCAAATTTTCACGTGGTCCCCCTTGTGAGTACCTGATTCCAGAGAGAAATGGGGCAAACCAATGCCGACAACAGAACCAAAAATCACGCGATGCTGATTCATACGAAAAGAAGTGAAAACAACAACCAAGACGAGAATGATAGTCCGAATAATCCAAATTATCAATCCTTATCTCAAAAATTTTGAAACAAAAGCCTGTGACTTTTTTAAAAAAATTATTTTTAAACAAACCGAGAAAAGAAGCGGGGAATAGATCACATAATTCTGAAGAACATATGCCATAATAGTATTTATAGAAAAGACTGAGACTAGCAACATCACGAGGAACGCAAAAGAAGAAAAAAAAAGATGCGGAAGGTTTTTAGGGGGGTTGAATATCTGCATTTATTACCAGAAGGCTCAAGCACTTTCAGCCAAGACTGATCATTTTAAAGAGTATAGCATCACTTCCGGTCCGGTTTCGTCGCGACCGTTTTACTCAGACGAAAGCGGATAGTTTATTTATTCTTATTCTTTGTAAGACATTCACAGCAAGAACTCGTCTTTTACAACCGAATAAAAACTTGTCCTTTCTTCCTCCGTGTGCCGAGTGTCAGGTGAAATTTCTATGAACAGAACTTCTTTGCAACGGCTTCCCATTATGTGGAACACATCGCCGCAAGACTGCTTCCCTGCAGGCTACAACATGGTCGTCTTCAAAGCCAATGTTAACATATACTTGTCATAAACCGTTCTCATAAGTGATCAAATTTTGTTCATTTCATTCATCATTTCAAATCCTCTCATAATATTCTTCGTCGTTTAACTAATAATCCATCAAAAAACAAAAAAAAGCATTGATTTAAAGTGGGGCCATCTACCGGCGTTTTCTTTTCACTGATAGCATCTCTTCCGGTTCGGTTTCGTCACGACTGCTATACCTAGACGAAAGACGAAAATGTACCATAGTTCTGGGATTGAGATATATTTGAAAAAAAGAAGCCATACATAATTCATAATGAACTTAACAAGTCACCCATGTCTCTCTCGCCCTTTCTCAGTCTATATTGATTCAACCACTCTCTAGTATTTCTTAATGTCTCTGTGTGAGTATTTAGAGAAAGAGTGACTCTATTTTTTCAGCTTGGCCAGCTGATTTACATATGTGTCTCTGTACACACCACAGACACGTATGTAAATTAGATGGGAAAGTAATAAGTCTCTTTACTTCTCTATAAGAATAATAAGTTTTTGTTGTTTGTTGTTTTTCCCATAACATCCGCGGACGTCCTCTATCTGTCCTAACTTTTCTGCGGGCATGATGGAACCTGATAGTGCCCATATCCTCTCCAGGCCACATGTAGCACTTGGTGTTCCCAAATGGTCACCCATTTAGTACTGGCCAGGCTCAACGTTGCTTAACTTCGATGATCTAATAGGAACCGGTGTGTCAACGTGATTATGCGTATATAATGTAGAAGAAAAGAGACTTATGATTTTTTTAGTTATACAAGAAGAATGTCTTAACAAATGTCTTAACAGAATGTCTTAACAAAATGTCTTAACAGAATGTCTTAACAAAATGTCTTAACAGATATGTCTTAACAAAATGTCTTAAACAAAATGTCTTAACAGATATGTCTTAACAAAATGTCTTAACAAAATGTCTTAACAGATATGTCTTAACAGATATGTCTTAACAGATATGTCTTAACAAAATGTCTTAACAGATATGTCTTAACAAAATGTCTTAACAGATATGTCTTAACAGATATGTCCTAACAGATATGTCTTAACAAAATGTCTTAACAGATATGTCTTAACAAATATGTCTTAACAGATATGTCTTAACAAAATGTCTTAACAGATATGCCTTAACAAAATGTCTTAACAGATATGTCTTAACAGATACGTCTTAACAGATATGTCTTAAGAGAATGTCTTAACAGATATGACGTCACAGTTAAAATAGATTAAACAAAAATGTGGTAGATTTAGTTTTTGAAATATTTCTTTCCAATAAATTTCCAGTGCTTGTAGAGATATAAAAAAAATGTTTGATATTTTGAAACCGCATTTGAAAGTCTCAATAAAATGTTTGCGCATAGATGTTAGGTTTTTGGAGTGCATCAAACAGCAACCACTTTCGGGTTCGATAAATACTTCGTAACTCGCTACAAAAACATGAAACAGTGAGCTGAACCATTTTTCAAAGACCAAAAGAATGAAAAAAAAAAATGGAAGCCAAAATAAGGAATCTGTCCATAAAAGTCCAGAATTTAAAATCCAACTTCCCAGTCGATCGTCTGAGGAACTTGAAATTCTTCATAACAGACGAGTTGGTCTCCGCGTCGAAATTCTACATCTAGATCATTCAAGGAGATGCCGCATTCAAAATCGGTTTTAATAACATCGACTTCATTTTTGAAATGCTTCATCGACGACAAACCACCTGAAAATAAAAAAAAATTTTAAATTAATTTTAATTTCTCATCAAATTAGTAATAACTAGTGTACACAACAAATCAATTAGTAATAACTAGTGTACACAACAAATCAATTAGTAATAACTAGTGTACACAAAAAAATTAAATTATGCTTTGCCTGTGTTCGCACTAATATTCATATAAAATCATAGAATTGCGTTAGACATTTCATCTTTTCATATATAAACTATCATTTCTGATGATCTAAAGAAAAAAACCATCTACATAATATAAAATAACTTGTTCAATTGTTGTTTCAACCTTGTGTCATACATGGAAGTTTATAATCTCACATTAAGCTGCTTGCTCCTTTTCTGCGATCTTTCCAGACTGAGGAAACGCAGCCTGCAATTCAGTTCTTTCATACCTCGAAAAAGAACTAAGTCAAGACAAAACTTGTCAGAAAACAGAGGAGGTTTATTCTGCTTGATCTTTGTTCCAAATCATTGGAGGGGGACAAAGAAACAGAGAGAAAGAGAGTGTGATAATCACTAATAGAGCATTTTAAAATAACATATTCACGTGTAGTGCTTCCAACTGAACTGCTAACTTCTCTCGCTCACTCTCTCTTTGAGTCATGTGACATCACATCTGTCATATTCAGTTTGATATCTGTTTTACATACTGACATGCGTTGGACGGTTTTAACCTAAAATGCAACAGATTTTCTTTGGAAGTCATTTCCTTAGTTGAGGCAAGATTTTTTTATAGGCCGGATGCCGTTCCTGACGCCAACCCAGTGAGGTGATAGGGACCAGTGCTTTTTATCGAGACACTATCTCTAGGCGGTTGTCCCATCATCATTATGGTTTATGACTAGGTATATAAAATAATTCATAGGCAAACGACTATACAACATATAGATATATATACGCATACGGTAACACTTTCTTACTGATGAGACAATCACCAAAGTGTCCCCAGCATATAATTGAATATACAACATGTAAACTCATACATGCATATGGTAATTGCTACTTATTTACAGAAGAAAGCCATCCCTACAAAATTGCAATGTCCGATTGTGATCGTGCAGATGGCTCAACAGCCCTGACATATTTTTACAATTCTTGCTGCAGATATGACATACAAGCCAACTGGCTTCAATTTGAATATCGCTATATTCTACTCCTGTTTGACATTCGCATATTTGGGTTTCTGTCATGGGATCACATGTGGCTCATTAGACCAGCCACTGCCAGACAGACTCTAATGCATAAACCACAAACATGGTTGCATTTTTTTATAGGCCGGATGCCCTTCTTGACGTGGGGTGATGGGAACCAATGTTTTTATCGAGACACCATTTCCAGGTGATTGCCTACCAAGGCTAAAGAGCGGTTCTACTTGCCCGATAGCGCATATGATGATGCAACACTTTATTTCTACTTCTGTTAATTCACCTTTTGATTTTTTGGTTCAATCTCAATTTCGTTGTTCTTGTTGTTTCGCAAACACTGAAGTTTATTTACACTCTTTTTTATATTCTTTCAAAATCAACAAAGAAGTAAATCGAATACTGACAGAAAAATTTGTTTATTTTATCAATTACAACATTTTTTTTCAAAGTACAACAAGCTCTTTATATTTGTGACGTCATTAACGATTTTCTTTTTTTATATATACTTCCCTCCTACAGTGAAAAGATGTGACACAAGGTCTGAAGGTGGGATTGGAAAGCCAGCACTCGAGAAGATGAGCATTCTGGCCTACAAAAAACACATGGGTGCATTTTTTTGAGGGGAGGTCACTCTGTATGTCATGTCAGGCTATCATCAAGGGAGAAACTGGTCTGTCAGGAACCGATTTGCTGTCGGCAATGGCCGATCAAGAGCTCTGGAGCTCGGCATTTGTCAACGTTTCACCTAGTACCATTACTATTAGTGTTCTTATTACTTTCTCTGCCTCCCCACAGGTAATCTCGTTACAATGCGACACACACTAATAATCTAAGTGTAAAGGTTAGCTACAGGTAAATAAAGAGTCGATCGTGCGTGGCCGACTTTGATAATCATTACTAAATTGTTGCGTAACTTCAAGAGTGAAAATCGTTAATGGTGCAGGATGACCCAAGACGTGCTTGATTTAAGGGTTAGGGTTAGGGTTAGGGTTAGCAAAGTCAGACTACATCAAAGAACGACCTTGCAGGGGACAAATTAAATCAACACGTGACACAATAACAAAATAGACTCACCGTCATAAATCACGTCTTCTCCCCGCAAAAGTTTAAAGTTAAGTTTTTTACGTAAGCTTCCTTTCGTGCATCGACAACCAGCAACAGGGATTTTCTTCTTGTTCACCGTCACGTTGAAAATTTCCAGGACATTCGCTTCACCTGAAGTCATAAAAAAAAAAACAATTGTCCCAAAACCGTTTGAATTGAAGAAGGGAAAAATTTGCGTTCATTGATACAATGTCTGCGTATGCAATTACTAGACGTAGCCGTGACCCGTTGAGTCACAACCGCAACCACTATTTATTCCACTTTGATTTCATTAAAAAATCCATAAACTGTGACATATTTGTAAAGACATTCTTCTTGCGTAACTAAAATTAAATCTATTTACTTCTATATTATTTTATTCTTCTTATCTTGAAGTAAAGACTTATTTTGCTATCTAATTTACATGTTGTGTGTATCGTGAAATTATAGTGAAAGGGGGCGAGAGGAATGCATAGCTGCGAGAGAAATGAGTGACTTGTTTAGTTAATCATAAATTACGGCTAATTATACTAATTTTTTATTCAAACATAACTCAATCCCAGAACTTATTTTAGCATGTATTCTGTGATATTAAAGTATATAGGAAAATAGGCCTATGGGAAACTAATGTTGATCAGCTGATGTCTAGTATTATATATTTATTATTATTTATTATATTATTATTTATTATATATTTATTTAGTATTATATATTTATTTAGTATTGTATATTTATTATTATTTATTATATTATTTAGTATTATATATTACTAGCCGGGCAACCCGGTGTTGCCTGGAATCTCGGAAAATGAATTAATAGTAAAAAAAAAAGAAAAGTGTAGCATTTTTATTTCACCTTTTATTTTTATTTAACTTTTATTTCACCTTTTATTTTTATTTAACTAAAATTAAGTCTCTTTACTTCTATATTATTTTATTCTTCTTTTATAGAAGTAAAGACTTATTTTGCTATCTAATTTACATGTGTGTGTATCGTGAAATTATAGTGATTGAATCACCCTAGTGAAAGGGGGCGAGAGGATTGCATAGCTGAGAGATGAGTGACTTGTTTATGACTAATTATACTAATTTTTATTCAAACATAACTCAATCCCAGAACTCGGGTAGATTTTAGCATGTATTCTGTGTTATAAAAGTATATTGGAAAATAGGCCTTAGGGAAACTAATGTTGATCAACTGACATTTAGTATTATATATTTATTTAGTATTATATATTTATTATTATTTATTATATTATTATTTATTATATTATTTATTATTATATTTATTATTATATATTACTAGCAGGGTAACCCGGTATTGCCTGGAATCTCAGAAAATGAATTAATAGTAAAAACAAAAAAGTATAACATTTTTTTTTCACCTTGTTTTTTTTTTCTAACTCTTAATCGACGCACACACACACACGCATGTCTTACTGATTAAATTTTTGTTTCTTGAATTTTATATTTCAATTTACGTTTTCTTTTTAAAAAAGTAAATTAACTCAAATATTCATATATTTTTTGTGTTTTCAGAGTTTTTAGTCATATCGTAAAATTGGTGCTTCTACAGAATTTGAACGGAACCGCCTTTGGCTGAAATGAAACTTAAAAGAAAAAAGTTTTGTTCAAACTCTTTAAAAGTATTGTGAAGTTTATAGAAAGGAAATCATTGTAAAGTTTATAGAAAAGAAAAGCATTGTAAATTTTATAGAAAGGAAATAATTGTAAAGTTTATAGAAAGGAAATCATTGTAAAGTTTATAGAAAGGAAATCATTGTAAAGTTTATAGAAATGAAAATCATTGTAAAGTTTATAGAAATGAAAATCATTGTAAAGTTTATAGAAAGGAAATCACTGTAAAGTTTATAGAAAGGAAATCATTGTAAAGTTTATAGAAAGGAAATCATTGTAAAGTTTATAGAAAGGAAATCATTGTAAAGTTTATAGAAAGGAAATCATTGTAAAGTTTATAGAAAGGAAATCACTGTAAAGTTTATAGAAAGGAAATCATTGTAAAGTTTATAGAAAGGAAATCATTGTAAAGTTTATAGAAAGGAAATCATTGTAATGTTTATAGAAAGGAAATCATTGTAAAGTTTATAGAAAGGAAATCATTGTAAAGTTTATAGATAGGAAATCATTGTAAACTTTATAGAAAGGAAATCACTGTAAAGTTTATAGAAAGGAAATCATTGTAAAGTTTATAGAAAGGAAATCATTGTAAAGTTTATAGAAAGGAAATCACTGTAAAGTTTATAGAAAGGAAATCATTGTAAAGTTTATAGAAAAGAAAATCATTGTAAAGTTTATAGAAAGGAAATCATTGTAAAGTTTATAGAAAGGAAATCACTGTAAAGTTTATAGAAAGGAAATCACTGTAAAGTTTATAGAAAGGAAATCATTGTAAAGTTTATAGAAAGGAAATCATTGTTAAGTTTATAGAAAGGAAATCATTGTAAAGTTTATAGAAAAGAAATCACTGTAAAGTTTATAGAAAGGAAATCATTGTAAAGTTTATAGAAAGGAAATCATTGTAAAGTTTATAGAAAGGAAATCATTGTAAAGTTTATAGAAAGGAAATCACTGTAAAGTTTATAGAAAGGAAATCATTGTAAAGGTTATAGAAAGGAAATCATTGTAAAGTTTATAGAAAGGAAATCATTGTGAAGGTTATAGAAAGGAAATCAAATGTTAATTCACTCATCTTGACGAAAGAAAACCTGTAATCTACCTCTTTTTATGTATAACCCATGACCTTTACATAAACATGTCCTACAAATAACTTTTTTTAATTTAATGTTTAAAATTTTCTTTTCTAGTCAAAGAATTAACTCATATTTGTCTTTGGTTTTAAAGTTTATAGACAGGAAATCATTGTAAAGTTTATAGATAGGAAATCATTGTAAAGTTTATAGAAAGGAAATCATTGTAAAGTTTATAGAAAGGAAATCATTGTAAAGTTTATAGAAAGGAAATCATTGTAAAGTTTATAGAAAGGAAATCATTGTAAAGTTTATAGAAAGGAAATCATTGTAAAGTTTATAGAAAGGAAATCATTGTAAAGTTTATAGAAAGGAAATCGTTGTAAAGTTTATAGAAAGGAAATCATTGTAAAGTTTATAGAAAGGAAATCATTGTAAAGTTTATAGAAAGGAAATCACTGTAAAGTTTATAGAAAGGAAATCACTGAAAAGTTTATAGAAAGGAAATCATTGTAAAGTTTATAGAAAAGAAAATCATTGTAAAGTTTATAGAAAGGAAATCATTGTAAAGTTTATAGAAAGGAAATCATTGTAAAGTTTATAGAAAGGAAATCATTGTAAAGTTTATAGAAAGGAAATCATTGTAAAGTTTATAGAAAGGAAATCACTGTAAAGTTTATAGAAAGGAAATCACTGAAAAGTTTAAAGAAAGGAAATCATTGTAAAGTTTATAGAAAGGAAATCATTGTAAAGTTTATAGAAAGGAAATCATTGTAAAGTTTATAGAAAGGAAATCACTGTAAAGTTTATAGAAAGGAAATCATTGTAAAGTTTATAGAAAGGAAATCATTGTAAAGTTTATAGAAAGGAAATCATTGTAAAGTTTATAGAAAGGAAATCATTGTAAAGTTTATAGAAAGGAAATCACTGTAAAGTTTATAGAAAGGAAATCATTGTAAAGTTTATAGAAAGGAAATCACTGTAAAGTTTATAGAAAGGAAATCATTGTAAAGTTTATAGAAAGGAAATCATTGTAAAGTTTATAGAAAGGAAATCATTGTAAAGTTTATAGAAAGGAAATCATTGTAAAGTTTATAGAAAGGAAATCATTGTAAAGTTTATAGAAAGGAAATCACTGTAAAGTTTATAGAAAGGAAATCACTGAAAAGTTTATAGAAAGGAAATCATTGTAAAGTTTATAGAAAGGAAATCATTATAAAGTTTATAGAAAGGAAATCATTGTAAAGTTTATAGAAAGGAAATCATTGTAAAGTTTATAGAAAGGAAATCATTGTAAAGTTTATAGAAAGGAAATCACTGTAAAGTTTATAGATAGGAAATCATTGTAAAGTTTATAGAAAGGAAATCATTGTAAAGTTTATAGAAAGGAAATCATTGTAAAGTTTATAGAAAGGAAACCATTGTAAAGTTTATAGAAAGGAAATCATTGTAAAGTTTATAGAAAGGAAATAATTGTAAAGTTTATAGAAAGGAAATCATTGTAAAGTTTATAGAAAGGAAATCATTGTAAAGTTTATAGAAAGGAAATCATTGTAAAGTTTATAGAAAGGAAATCATTGTAAAGTTTATAGAAAGGAAATCACTGTAAAGTTTATAGAAAGGAAATCACTGAAAAGTTTATAGAAAGGAAATCATTGTAAAGTTTATAGAAAGGAAATCATTGTAAAGTTTATAGAAAGGAAATCATTGTAAAGTTTATAGAAAGGAAATCATTGTAAAGTTTATAGAAAGGAAATCATTGTAAAGTTTATAAGAAGGAAATCATTGTAAAGTTTATAGAAAGGAAATCATTGTAAAGTTTATAGAAAGGAAATCACTGTAAAGTTTATAGAAAGGAAATCACTGAAAAGTTTATAGAAAGGAAATCATTGTAAAGTTTATAGAAAGGAAATCATTGTAAAGTTTATAGAAAGGAAATCATTGTAAAGTTTATAGAAAGGAAATCACTGTAAAGTTTATAGAAAGGAAATCATTGTAAAGTTTATAGAAAGGAAATCATTGTAAAGTTTATAGAAAGGAAATCATTGTAAAGTTTATAGAAAGGAAATCATTGTAAAGTTTATAGAAAGGAAATCACTGTAAAGTTTATAGAAAGGAAATCATTGTAAAGTTTATAGAAAGGAAATCACTGTAAAGTTTATAGAAAGGAAATCATTGTAAAGTTTATAGAAAGGAAATCATTGTAAAGTTTATAGAAAGGAAATCATTGTAAAGTTTATAGAAAGGAAATCATTGTAAAGTTTATAGAAAGGAAATCATTGTAAAGTTTATAGAAAGGAAATAACTGTAAAGTTTATAGAAAGGAAATCATTGTAAAGTTTATAGAAATGAAATCATTGTAAAGTTTATAGAAAATAAATCATTGTAAAGTTTAGAGAAAGGAAATCACTGTAAAGTTTATAGAAAGGAAATCATTGTAAAGTTTATAGAAAGGAAATCACTGTAAAGTTTATAGAAAGGAAATCATTGTAAAGTTTATAGAAAGGAAATCACTGTAAAGTTTATAGAAAGGAAATCATTGTAAAGTTTATAGAAAGGAAATCATTGTAAAGTTTATAGAAAGGAAATCACTGTAAAGTTTATAGAAAGGAAATCATTGTAAAGTTTATAGAAAGGAAATCACTGTAAAGTTTATAGAAAGGAAATCATTGTAAAGTTTATAGAAAGGTAATCATTGTAAAGTTTATAGAAAGGAAATCATTGTAAAGTTTATGGAAAGGAAATCATTGTAAAGTTTATAGAAAGGAAATCATTGTAAAGTTTATAGAAATGAAATCATTGTACAGTTTATAAAAAGGAAATCATTGTAAAGTTTATAGAAAGGAAATCATTGTAAAGTTTATAGAAAGGAAATCATTGTAAAGTTTATAAAAAGGAAATCATTGTAAAGTTTATAGAAAGGAAATCACTGTAAAGTTTATAGAAAGGAAATCATTGTAAAGTTTATAGAAAGGAAATCATTGTAAAGTTTATGGAAAGGAAATCATTGTAAAGTTTATGGAAAGGAAATCATTGTAAAGTTTATAGAAAGGAAATCATTGTAAAGTTTATAGAAAGGAAATCATTGTAAAGTTTATAGAAAGGAAATCATTGTAAAGTTTATAGAAAGGAAATCATTGTAAAGTTTATAGAAAGGAAATCATTGTAAAGTTTATGGAAAGGAAATCATTGTAAAGTTTATAGAAAGGAAATCATTGTAAAGTTTATAGAAAGGAAATCATTGTAAAGTTTATAGAAAGGAAATCATTGTAAAGTTTATAGAAAGGAAATCATTGTAAAGTTTATAGAAAGGAAATCACTGTAAAGTTTATAGAAAGGAAATCATTGTAAAGTTTATAGAAAGGAAATCATTGTAAAGTTTATAGAAAGGAAATCATTGTAAAGTTTATAGAAAGGAAATCTTGTAAAGTTTATAGAAAAGAAAATCATTGTAAAGTTTATAGAAAGGAAATCATTGTAAAATTTATAGAAAGGAAATCATTGTAAAGTTTATAGAAAGGAAATCATTGTAAAGTTTATAGAAAGGAAATCATTGTAAAGTTTATAGAAAGGAAATCACTGTAAAGTTTATAGAAAGGAAATCACTGTAAAGTTTATAGAAAGGAAATCATTGTAAAGTTTATAAAAAGGAAATCATCGTAAAGTTTATAGAAAGGAAATCACTGTAAAGTTTATAGAAAGGAAATCATTGTAAAGTTTATAGAAAGGAAATCATTGTAAAGTTTATAGAAAGGAAATCATTGTAAAGTTTATAGAAAGGAAATCATTGTAAAGTTTATAGAAAGGAAATCTTGTAAAGTTTATAGAAAGGAAATCATTGTAAAGTTTATAGAAAGGAAATCATTGTAAAGTTTATAGAAAGGAAATCATTGTAAAGTTTATAGAAAGGAAATCATTGTAAAGTTTATAGAAAGGAAATCATTGTAAAGTTTATAAAAAGGAAATCATTGTAAAGTTTATAGAAAGGAAATCACTGTAAAGTTTATAGAAAGGAAATCATTGTAAAGTTTATAGAAAGGAAATCATTGTAAAGTTTATAGAAAGGAAATCATTGTAAAGTTTATAGAAAGGAAATCATTGTAAAGTTTATAGAAAGGAAATCATTGTAAAGTTTATAGAAAGGAAATCATTGTAAAGTTTATAGAAAGGAAATCACTGTAAAGTTTATAGAAAGGAAATCATTGTAAAGTTTATAGAAAGGAAATCATTGTAAAGTTTATAGAAAGGAAATCATTGTAAAGTTTATAGAAAGGAAATCATTGTAAAGTTTATGGAAAGGAAATCATTGTAAAGTTTATAGAAAGGAAATCACTGTAAAGTTTATAGAAAGGAAATCATTGTAAAGTTTATAGAAAGGAAATCATTGTAATGTTTATAAAAAGGAAATCACTGTAAAGTTTATAGAAAGGAAATCATTGTAAAGTTTATAGAAAGGAAATCATTGTAAAGTTTATAGAAAGGAAATCATTGTAAAGTTTATAGAAAGGAAATCATTGTAATGTTTATAGAAAGGAAATCACTGTAAAGTTTATAGAAAGGAAATCATTGTAAAGTTTATAGAAAGGAAATCATTGTAAAGTTTATAGAAAGGAAATCACTGTAAAGTTTATAGAAAGGAAATCATTGTAAAGTTTATAGAAAGGAAATCATTGTAAAGTTTATAGAAAGGAAATCATTGTAAAGTTTATAGAAAGGAAATCATTGTAAAGTTTATAGAAAGGAAATCATTGTAAAGTTTATAGAAAGGAAATCATTGTAAAGTTGATAGAAAGGAAATCATTGTAAAGTTTATAGAAAGGAAATCATTGTAAAGTTTATAGAAAAGAAAATCATTGTAAAGTTTATAGAAAGGAAATCATTGTAAAGTTTATAGAAAGGAAATCATTGTAAAGTTTATAGAAAGGAAATCTTGTAAAGTTTATAGAAAGGAAATCATTGTAAAGTTTATGGAAAGGAAATCATTGTAAAGTTTATAGAAAGGAAATCATTGTAAAGTTTATAGAAAGGAAATCATTGTAAAGTTTATAGAAAGGAAATCATTGTAAAGTTTATAGAAAGGAAATCATTGTAAAGTTTATAGAAAGGAAATCACTGTAAAGTTTATAGATAGGAAATCATTGTAAAGTTTATAGAAAGGAAATCATTGTAAAGTTTATAGAAAGGAAATCATTGTAAAGTTTATAGAAAGGAAACCATTGTAAAGTTTATAGAAAGGAAATCATTGTAAAGTTTATAGAAAGGAAATAATTGTAAAGTTTATAGAAAGGAAATCATTGTAAAGTTTATAGAAAGGAAATCATTGTAAAGTTTATAGAAAGGAAATCATTGTAAAGTTTATAGAAAGAAAATCATTGTAAAGTTTATAGAAAGGAAATCACTGTAAAGTTTATAGAAAGGAAATCACTGAAAAGTTTATAGAAAGGAAATCATTGTAAAGTTTATAGAAAGGAAATCATTGTAAAGTTTATAGAAAGGAAATCATTGTAAAGTTTATAGAAAGGAAATCATTGTAAAGTTTATAGAAAGGAAATCATTGTAAAGTTTATAAGAAGGAAATCATTGTAAAGTTTATAGAAAGGAAATCATTGTAAAGTTTATAGAAAGGAAATCACTGTAAAGTTTATAGAAAGGAAATCACTGAAAAGTTTATAGAAAGGAAATCATTGTAAAGTTTATAGAAAGGAAATCATTGTAAAGTTTATAGAAAGGAAATCATTGTAAAGTTTATAGAAAGGAAATCACTGTAAAGTTTATAGAAAGGAAATCATTGTAAAGTTTATAGAAAGGAAATCATTGTAAAGTTTATAGAAAGGAAATCATTGTAAAGTTTATAGAAAGGAAATCATTGTAAAGTTTATAGAAAGGAAATCACTGTAAAGTTTATAGAAAGGAAATCATTGTAAAGTTTATAGAAAGGAAATCACTGTTAAGTTTATAGAAAGGAAATCATTGTAAAGTTTATAGAAAGGAAATCATTGTAAAGTTTATAGAAAGGAAATCATTGTAAAGTTTATAGAAAGGAAATCATTGTAAAGTTTATAGAAAGGAAATCATTGTAAAGTTTATAGAAAGGAAATAACTGTAAAGTTTATAGAAAGGAAATCATTGTAAAGTTTATAGAAATGAAATCATTGTAAAGTTTATAGAAAATAAATCATTGTAAAGTTTAGAGAAAGGAAATCACTGTAAAGTTTATAGAAAGGAAATCATTGTAAAGTTTATAGAAAGGAAATCACTGTAAAGTTTATAGAAAGGAAATCATTGTAAAGTTTATAGAAAGGAAATCACTGTAAAGTTTATAGAAAGGAAATCATTGTAAAGTTTATAGAAAGGAAATCATTGTAAAGTTTATAGAAAAGAAAATCACTGTAAAGTTTATAGAAAGGAAATCATTGTAAAGTTTATAGAAAGGAAATCACTGTAAAGTTTATAGAAAGGAAATCATTGTAAAGTTTATAGAAAGGTAATCATTGTAAAGTTTATAGAAAGGAAATCATTGTAAAGTTTATGGAAAGGAAATCATTGTAAAGTTTATAGAAAGGAAATCATTGTAAAGTTTATAGAAATGAAATCATTGTAAAGTTTATAAAAAGGAAATCATTGTAAAGTTTATAGAAAGGAAATCATTGTAAAGTTTATAGAAAGGAAATCATTGTAAAGTTTATAAAAAGGAAATCATTGTAAAGTTTATAGAAAGGAAATCACTGTAAAGTTTATAGAAAGGAAATCATTGTAAAGTTTATAGAAAGGAAATCATTGTAAAGTTTATGGAAAGGAAATCATTGTAAAGTTTATGGAAAGGAAATCATTGTAAAGTTTATAGAAAGGAAATCTTGTAAAGTTTATAGAAAGGAAATCATTGTAAAGTTTATAGAAAGGAAATCATTGTAAAGTTTATAGAAAGGAAATCATTGTAAAGTTTATAGAAAGGAAATCATTGTAAAGTTTATAGAAAGGAAATCATTGTAAAGTTTATAAAAAGGAAATCATTGTAAAGTTTATAGAAAGGAAATCACTGTAAAGTTTATAGAAAGGAAATCATTGTAAAGTTTATAGAAAGGAAATCATTGTAAAGTTTATAGAAAGGAAATCATTGTAAAGTTTATAGAAAGGAAATCATTGTAAAGTTTATAGAAAGGAAATCATTGTAAAGTTTATAGAAAGGAAATCATTGTAAAGTTTATAGAAAGGAAATCACTGTAAAGTTTATAGAAAGGAAATCATTGTAAAGTTTATAGAAAGGAAATCATTGTAAAGTTTATAGAAAGGAAATCATTGTAAAGTTTATAGAAAGGAAATCATTGTAAAGTTTATAGAAAGGAAATCATTGTAAAGTTTATAGAAAGGAAATCACTGTAAAGTTTATAGAAAGGAAATCATTGTAAAGTTTATAGAAAGGAAATCATTGTAATGTTTATAAAAAGGAAATCACTGTAAAGTTTATAGAAAGGAAATCATTGTAAAGTTTATAGAAAGGAAATCATTGTAAAGTTTATAGAAAGGAAATCATTGTAAAGTTTATAGAAAGGAAATCATTGTAATGTTTATAGAAAGGAAATCACTGTGAAGTTTATAGAAAGGAAATCATTGTAAAGTTTATAGAAAGGAAATCATTGTAAAGTTTATAGAAAGGAAATCACTGTAAAGTTTATAGAAAGGAAATCATTGTAAAGTTTATAGAAAGGAAATCATTGTAAAGTTTATAGAAAGGAAATCATTGTAAAGTTTATAGAAAGGAAATCATTGTAAAGTTTATAGAAAGGAAATCATTGTAAAGTTTATAGAAAGGAAATCATTGTAAAGTTGATAGAAAGGAAATCATTGTAAAGTTTATAGAAAGGAAATCATTGTAAAGTTTATAGAAAAGAAAATCATTGTAAAGTTTATAGAAAGGAAATCATTGTAAAGTTTATAGAAAGGAAATCATTGTAAAGTTTATAGAAAGGAAATCTTGTAAAGTTTATAGAAAGGAAATCATTGTAAAGTTTATAGAAAGGAAATAATTGTAAAGTTTATAGAAAGGAAATCATTGTAAAGTTTATAGAAAGGAAATCATTGTAAAGTTTATAGAAAGGAAATCATTGTAAAGTTTATAGAAAGGAAATCATTGTAAAGTTTATAGAAAGGAAATCATTGTAAAGTTTATAGAAAGGAAATCATTGTAAAGTTTATAGAAAGGAAATCATTGTAAAGTTTATAGAAAGGAAATCATTGTAAAGTTTATAGAAAGGAAATCATTGTAAAGTTTATAGAAAGGAAATCACTGTAAAGTTTATAGAAAGGAAATCATTGTAAAGTTTATAGAAAGGAAATCATTGTAAAGTTTATAGAAAGGAAATCATTGTAAAGTTTATAGAAAGGAAATCATTGTAAAGTTTATAGAAAGGAAATCATTGTAAAGTTTATAGAAAGGAAATCATTGTAAAGTTTATAGAAAGGAAATCATTGTAAAGTTTATAGAAAGGAAATCACTGTAAAGTTTATAGAAAGGAAATCATTGTAAAGTTTATAGAAAGGAAATCATTGTAAAGTTTATAGAAAGGAAATCATTGTAAAGTTTATAGAAAGGAAATCACTGTAAAGTTTATAGAAAGGAAATCATTGTAAAGTTTATAGAAAGGAAATCATTGTAAAGTTTATAGAAAGGAAATCATTGTAAAGTTTATAGAAAGGAAATCATTGTAAAGTTTATAGAAAGGAAATCATTGTAAAGTTTATAGAAAGGAAATCATTGTAAAGTTTATAGAAAGGAAATCATTGTAAAGTTTATAGAAAGGAAATCATTGTAAAGTTTATAGAAAGGAAATCACTGTAAAGTTTATAGAAAGGAAATCATTGTAAAGTTTATAGAAAGGAAATCATTGTAAAGTTTATAGAAAGGAAATCACTGTAAAGTTTATAGAAAGGAAATCATTGTAAAGTTTATAGAAAGGAAATCATTGTAAAGTTTATAGAAAGGAAATCATTGTAAAGTTTATAGAAAAGAAAATCATTGTAAAGTTTATAGAAAGGAAATCATTGTAAAGTTTATAGAAAGGAAATCATTGTAAAGTTTATAGAAAGGAAATCATTGTAAAGTTTATAGAAAGGAAATCTTGTAAAGTTTATAGAAAGGAAATCATTGTAAAGTTTATAGAAAGGAAATCATTGTAAAGTTTATAGAAAGGAAATCATTGTAAAGTTTATAGAAAGGAAATCATTGTAAAGTTTATAGAAAGGAAATCATTGTTAAGTTTATAGAAAGGAAATCATTGTAAAGTTTATAGAAAGGAAATCATTGTAAAGTTTATAGAAAGGAAATCATTGTAAAGTTTATAGAAAGGAAATCATTGTAAAGTTTATAGAAAGGAAATCATTGTAAAGTTTATAGAAAGGAAATCACTGTAAAGTTTATAGAAAGGAAATCATTGTAAAGTTTATAGAAAGGAAATCATTGTAAAGTTTATAAAAAGGAAATCATCGTAAAGTTTATAGAAAGGAAATCACTGTAAAGTTTATAGAAAGGAAATCATTGTAAAGTTTATAGAAAGGAAATCATTGTAAAGTTTATAGAAAGGAAATCATTGTAAAGTTTATAGAAAGGAAATCATTGTAAAGTTTATAGAAAGGAAATCTTGTAAAGTTTATAGAAAGGAAATCATTGTAAAGTTTATAGAAAGGAAATCATTGTAAAGTTTATAGAAAGGAAATCATTGTAAAGTTTATAGAAAGGAAATCATTGTAAAGTTTATAGAAAGGAAATCATTGTAAAGTTTATAAAAAGGAAATCATTGTAAAGTTTATAGAAAGGAAATCACTGTAAAGTTTATAGAAAGGAAATCATTGTAAAGTTTATAGAAAGGAAATCATTGTAAAGTTTATAGAAAGGAAATCATTGTAAAGTTTATAGAAAGGAAATCATTGTAAAGTTTATAGAAAGGAAATCATTGTAAAGTTTATAGAAAGGAAATCATTGTAAAGTTTATAGAAAGGAAATCACTGTAAAGTTTATAGAAAGGAAATCATTGTAAAGTTTATAGAAAGGAAATCATTGTAAAGTTTATAGAAAGGAAATCATTGTAAAGTTTATAGAAAGGAAATCATTGTAAAGTTTATAGAAAGGAAATCATTGTAAAGTTTATAGAAAGGAAATCACTGTAAAGTTTATAGAAAGGAAATCATTGTAAAGTTTATAGAAAGGAAATCATTGTAATGTTTATAAAAAGGAAATCACTGTAAAGTTTATAGAAAGGAAATCATTGTAAAGTTTATAGAAAGGAAATCATTGTAAAGTTTATAGAAAGGAAATCATTGTAAAGTTTATAGAAAGGAAATCATTGTAATGTTTATAGAAAGGAAATCACTGTAAAGTTTATAGAAAGGAAATCATTGTAAAGTTTATAGAAAGGAAATCATTGTAAAGTTTATAGAAAGGAAATCACTGTAAAGTTTATAGAAAGGAAATCATTGTAAAGTTTATAGAAAGGAAATCATTGTAAAGTTTATAGAAAGGAAATCATTGTAAAGTTTATAGAAAGGAAATCATTGTAAAGTTTATAGAAAGGAAATCATTGTAAAGTTTATAGAAAGGAAATCATTGTAAAGTTGATAGAAAGGAAATCATTGTAAAGTTTATAGAAAGGAAATCATTGTAAAGTTTATAGAAAAGAAAATCATTGTAAAGTTTATAGAAAGGAAATCATTGTAAAGTTTATAGAAAGGAAATCATTGTAAAGTTTATAGAAAGGAAATCTTGTAAAGTTTATAGAAAGGAAATCATTGTAAAGTTTATAGAAAGGAAATCATTGTAAAGTTTATAGAAAGGAAATCATTGTAAAGTTTATAGAAAGGAAATCATTGTAAAGTTTATAGAAAGGAAATCATTGTAAAGTTTATAGAAAGGAAATCATTGTAAAGTTTATAGAAAGGAAATCACTGTAAAGTTTATAGATAGGAAATCATTGTAAAGTTTATAGAAAGGAAATCATTGTAAAGTTTATAGAAAGGAAATCATTGTAAAGTTTATAGAAAGGAAACCATTGTAAAGTTTATAGAAAGGAAATCATTGTAAAGTTTATAGAAAGGAAATAATTGTAAAGTTTATAGAAAGGAAATCATTGTAAAGTTTATAGAAAGGAAATCATTGTAAAGTTTATAGAAAGGAAATCATTGTAAAGTTTATAGAAAGAAAATCATTGTAAAGTTTATAGAAAGGAAATCACTGTAAAGTTTATAGAAAGGAAATCACTGAAAAGTTTATAGAAAGGAAATCATTGTAAAGTTTATAGAAAGGAAATCATTGTAAAGTTTATAGAAAGGAAATCATTGTAAAGTTTATAGAAAGGAAATCATTGTAAAGTTTATAGAAAGGAAATCATTGTAAAGTTTATAAGAAGGAAATCATTGTAAAGTTTATAGAAAGGAAATCATTGTAAAGTTTATAGAAAGGAAATCACTGTAAAGTTTATAGAAAGGAAATCACTGAAAAGTTTATAGAAAGGAAATCATTGTAAAGTTTATAGAAAGGAAATCATTGTAAAGTTTATAGAAAGGAAATCATTGTAAAGTTTATAGAAAGGAAATCACTGTAAAGTTTATAGAAAGGAAATCATTGTAAAGTTTATAGAAAGGAAATCATTGTAAAGTTTATAGAAAGGAAATCATTGTAAAGTTTATAGAAAGGAAATCATTGTAAAGTTTATAGAAAGGAAATCACTGTAAAGTTTATAGAAAGGAAATCATTGTAAAGTTTATAGAAAGGAAATCACTGTTAAGTTTATAGAAAGGAAATCATTGTAAAGTTTATAGAAAGGAAATCATTGTAAAGTTTATAGAAAGGAAATCATTGTAAAGTTTATAGAAAGGAAATCATTGTAAAGTTTATAGAAAGGAAATCATTGTAAAGTTTATAGAAAGGAAATAACTGTAAAGTTTATAGAAAGGAAATCATTGTAAAGTTTATAGAAATGAAATCATTGTAAAGTTTATAGAAAATAAATCATTGTAAAGTTTAGAGAAAGGAAATCACTGTAAAGTTTATAGAAAGGAAATCATTGTAAAGTTTATAGAAAGGAAATCACTGTAAAGTTTATAGAAAGGAAATCATTGTAAAGTTTATAGAAAGGAAATCACTGTAAAGTTTATAGAAAGGAAATCATTGTAAAGTTTATAGAAAGGAAATCATTGTAAAGTTTATAGAAAAGAAAATCACTGTAAAGTTTATAGAAAGGAAATCATTGTAAAGTTTATAGAAAGGAAATCACTGTAAAGTTTATAGAAAGGAAATCATTGTAAAGTTTATAGAAAGGTAATCATTGTAAAGTTTATAGAAAGGAAATCATTGTAAAGTTTATGGAAAGGAAATCATTGTAAAGTTTATAGAAAGGAAATCATTGTAAAGTTTATAGAAATGAAATCATTGTAAAGTTTATAAAAAGGAAATCATTGTAAAGTTTATAGAAAGGAAATCATTGTAAAGTTTATAGAAAGGAAATCATTGTAAAGTTTATAAAAAGGAAATCATTGTAAAGTTTATAGAAAGGAAATCACTGTAAAGTTTATAGAAAGGAAATCATTGTAAAGTTTATAGAAAGGAAATCATTGTAAAGTTTATGGAAAGGAAATCATTGTAAAGTTTATGGAAAGGAAATCATTGTAAAGTTTATAGAAAGGAAATCTTGTAAAGTTTATAGAAAGGAAATCATTGTAAAGTTTATAGAAAGGAAATCATTGTAAAGTTTATAGAAAGGAAATCATTGTAAAGTTTATAGAAAGGAAATCATTGTAAAGTTTATAGAAAGGAAATCATTGTAAAGTTTATAAAAAGGAAATCATTGTAAAGTTTATAGAAAGGAAATCACTGTAAAGTTTATAGAAAGGAAATCATTGTAAAGTTTATAGAAAGGAAATCATTGTAAAGTTTATAGAAAGGAAATCATTGTAAAGTTTATAGAAAGGAAATCATTGTAAAGTTTATAGAAAGGAAATCATTGTAAAGTTTATAGAAAGGAAATCATTGTAAAGTTTATAGAAAGGAAATCACTGTAAAGTTTATAGAAAGGAAATCATTGTAAAGTTTATAGAAAGGAAATCATTGTAAAGTTTATAGAAAGGAAATCATTGTAAAGTTTATAGAAAGGAAATCATTGTAAAGTTTATAGAAAGGAAATCATTGTAAAGTTTATAGAAAGGAAATCACTGTAAAGTTTATAGAAAGGAAATCATTGTAAAGTTTATAGAAAGGAAATCATTGTAATGTTTATAAAAAGGAAATCACTGTAAAGTTTATAGAAAGGAAATCATTGTAAAGTTTATAGAAAGGAAATCATTGTAAAGTTTATAGAAAGGAAATCATTGTAAAGTTTATAGAAAGGAAATCATTGTAATGTTTATAGAAAGGAAATCACTGTGAAGTTTATAGAAAGGAAATCATTGTAAAGTTTATAGAAAGGAAATCATTGTAAAGTTTATAGAAAGGAAATCACTGTAAAGTTTATAGAAAGGAAATCATTGTAAAGTTTATAGAAAGGAAATCATTGTAAAGTTTATAGAAAGGAAATCATTGTAAAGTTTATAGAAAGGAAATCATTGTAAAGTTTATAGAAAGGAAATCATTGTAAAGTTTATAGAAAGGAAATCATTGTAAAGTTGATAGAAAGGAAATCATTGTAAAGTTTATAGAAAGGAAATCATTGTAAAGTTTATAGAAAAGAAAATCATTGTAAAGTTTATAGAAAGGAAATCATTGTAAAGTTTATAGAAAGGAAATCATTGTAAAGTTTATAGAAAGGAAATCTTGTAAAGTTTATAGAAAGGAAATCATTGTAAAGTTTATAGAAAGGAAATAATTGTAAAGTTTATAGAAAGGAAATCATTGTAAAGTTTATAGAAAGGAAATCATTGTAAAGTTTATAGAAAGGAAATCATTGTAAAGTTTATAGAAAGGAAATCATTGTAAAGTTTATAGAAAGGAAATCATTGTAAAGTTTATAGAAAGGAAATCATTGTAAAGTTTATAGAAAGGAAATCATTGTAAAGTTTATAGAAAGGAAATCATTGTAAAGTTTATAGAAAGGAAATCATTGTAAAGTTTATAGAAAGGAAATCACTGTAAAGTTTATAGAAAGGAAATCATTGTAAAGTTTATAGAAAGGAAATCATTGTAAAGTTTATAGAAAGGAAATCATTGTAAAGTTTATAGAAAGGAAATCATTGTAAAGTTTATAGAAAGGAAATCATTGTAAAGTTTATAGAAAGGAAATCATTGTAAAGTTTATAGAAAGGAAATCATTGTAAAGTTTATAGAAAGGAAATCACTGTAAAGTTTATAGAAAGGAAATCATTGTAAAGTTTATAGAAAGGAAATCATTGTAAAGTTTATAGAAAGGAAATCATTGTAAAGTTTATAGAAAGGAAATCACTGTAAAGTTTATAGAAAGGAAATCATTGTAAAGTTTATAGAAAGGAAATCATTGTAAAGTTTATAGAAAGGAAATCATTGTAAAGTTTATAGAAAGGAAATCATTGTAAAGTTTATAGAAAGGAAATCATTGTAAAGTTTATAGAAAGGAAATCATTGTAAAGTTTATAGAAAGGAAATCATTGTAAAGTTTATAGAAAGGAAATCATTGTAAAGTTTATAGAAAGGAAATCACTGTAAAGTTTATAGAAAGGAAATCATTGTAAAGTTTATAGAAAGGAAATCATTGTAAAGTTTATAGAAAGGAAATCACTGTAAAGTTTATAGAAAGGAAATCATTGTAAAGTTTATAGAAAGGAAATCATTGTAAAGTTTATAGAAAGGAAATCATTGTAAAGTTTATAGAAAAGAAAATCATTGTAAAGTTTATAGAAAGGAAATCATTGTAAAGTTTATAGAAAGGAAATCATTGTAAAGTTTATAGAAAGGAAATCATTGTAAAGTTTATAGAAAGGAAATCTTGTAAAGTTTATAGAAAGGAAATCATTGTAAAGTTTATAGAAAGGAAATCATTGTAAAGTTTATAGAAAGGAAATCATTGTAAAGTTTATAGAAAGGAAATCATTGTAAAGTTTATAGAAAGGAAATCATTGTTAAGTTTATAGAAAGGAAATCATTGTAAAGTTTATAGAAAGGAAATCATTGTAAAGTTTATAGAAAGGAAATCATTGTAAAGTTTATAGAAAGGAAATCATTGTAAAGTTTATAGAAAGGAAATCATTGTAAAGTTTATAGAAAGGAAATCACTGTAAAGTTTATAGAAAGGAAATCATTGTAAAGTTTATAGAAAGGAAATCATTGTAAAGTTTATAGAAAGGAAATCATTGTAAAGTTTATGGAAAGGAAATCATTGTAAAGTTTATAGAAAGGAAATCATTGTAAAGTTTATAGAAAGGAAATCATTGTAAAGTTTATAGAAAGGAAATCATTGTAAAGTTTATAGAAAGGAAATCATTGTAAAGTTTATAGAAAGGAAATCACTGTAAAGTTTATAGAAAGGAAATCATTGTAAAGTTTATAGAAAAGAAATCACTGTAAAGTTTATAGAAAGGAAATCACTGTAAAGTTTATAGAAAGGAAATCATTGTAAAGTTTATAGAAAGGAAATCATTGTAAAGTTTATAGAAAGGAAATCATTGTAAAGTTTATAGAAAGGAAATCATTGTAAAGTTTATAGAAAGGAAATCATTGTAAAGTTTATAGAAAGGAAATCATTGTAAAGTTTATAGAAAGGAAATCATTGTAAAGTTTATAGAAAGGAAATCATTGTAAAGTTTATAGAAAGGAAATCATTGTAAAGTTTATAGAAAGGAAATCATTGTAAAGTTTATAGAAAGGAAATCATTGTAAAGTTTATAGAAAGGAAATCATTGTAAAGTTTATAGAAAGGAAATCATTGTAAAGTTTATAGAAAGGAAATCATTGTAAAGTTTATAGAAAGGAAATCATTGTAAAGTTTATAGAAAGGAAATCATTGTAAAGTTCATGGAAAGGAAATCACTGTAAAGTTTATAGAAAGGAAATCATTGTAAAGTTTATAGAAAGGAAATCATTGTAAAGTTTATAGAAAGGAAATCACTGTAAAGTTTATAGAAAGGAAATCATTGTAAAGTTTATAGAAAGGAAATCATTGTAAAGTTTATAGAAAGGAAATCACTGTAAAGTTTATAGAAAGGAAATCATTGTAAAGTTTATAGAAAGGAAATCATTGTAAAGTTTATAGAAAGGAAATCATTGTAAAGTTTATAGAAAAGAAAATCATTGTAAAGTTTATAGAAAGGAAATCATTGTAAAGTTTATAGAAAGGAAATCATTGTAAAGTTTATAGAAAAGAAAATCATTGTAAAGTTTATAGAAAGGAAATCTTGTAAAGTTTATAGAAAGGAAATCATTGTAAAGTTTATAGAAAGGAAATCATTGTAAAGTTTATAGAAAGGAAATCATTGTAAAGTTTATAGAAAGGAAATCATTGTTAAGTTTATAGAAAGGAAATCATTGTAAAGTTTATAGAAAGGAAATCATTGTAAAGTTTATAGAAAGGAAATCATTGTAAAGTTTATAGAAAGGAAATCATTGTAAAGTTTATAGAAAGGAAATCATTGTAAAGTTTATAGAAAGGAAATCACTGTAAAGTTTATAGAAAGGAAATCACTGTAAAGTTTATAGAAAGGAAATCATTGTAAAGTTTATAGAAAGGAAATCATTGTAAAGTTTATAGAAAGGAAATCATTGTAAAGTTTATAGAAAGGAAATCATTGTAAAGTTTATAGAAAAGAAATCATTGTAAAGTTTATAGAAAGGAAATCATTGTAAAGTTTATAGAAAGGAAATCATTGTAAAGTTTATAGAAAGAAAATCACTGTAAAGTTTATAGAAAGGAAATCATTGTAAAGTTTATAGAAAAGAAATCACTGTAAAGTTTATAGAAAGAAAATCATTGTAAAGTTTATACAAAGGAAATCATTGTAAAGTTTATAGAAAGGAAATCATTGTAAAGTTTATAGAAAGGAAATCATTGTAAAGTTTATAGAAAGGAAATCATTGTAAAGTTTATAGAAAGGAAATCATTGTAAAGTTTATAGAAAGGAAATCATTGTAAAGTTTATAGAAAGGAAATCATTGTAAAGTTTATAGAAAGGAAATCATTGTAAAGTTTATAGAAAGGAAATCATTGTAAAGTTTATAGAAAGGAAATCATTGTAAAGTTTATAGAAAGGAAATCATTGTAAAGTTTATAGAAAGGAAATCATTGTAAAGTATATAGAAAGGAAATCACTGTAAAGTTTATAGAAAGGAAATCATTGTAAAGTTTATAGAAAGGAAATCATTGTAAAGTTTATAGAAAGGAAATCATTGTAAAGTTTATAGAAAGGAAATCATTGTAAAGTTTATAGAAAGGAAATCACTGTAAAGTTTATAGAAAGGAAATCATTGTAAAGTTTATAGAAAGGAAATCATTATAAAGTTTATAGAAAGGAAATCATTGTAAAGTTTATAGAAAGGAAATCATTGTAAAGTTTATAGAAAGGAAATCATTGTAAAGTTTATAGAAAGGAAATCATTGTAAAGTTTATAGAAAGGAAATCACTGTAAAGTTTATAGAAAGGAAATCATTGTAAAGTTTATAGAAAGGAAATCATTGTAAAGTTTATAGAAAGGAAATCATTGTAAAGTTTATAGAAAGGAAATCATTGTAAAGTTTATAGAAAGGAAATCATTGTAAAGTTTATAGAAAGGAAATCATTGTAAAGTTTATAGAAAGGAAATCACTGTAAAGTTTATAGAAAGGAAATCATTGTAAAGTTTATAGAAAGGAAATCATTGTAAAGTTTATAGAAAGGAAATCATTGTAAAGTTTATAGAAAGGAAATCATTGTAAAGTTTATAGAAAGGAAATCATTGTAAAGTTTATAGAAAGGAAATCATTGTAAAGTTTATAGAAAGGAAATCACTGTAAAGTTTATAGAAAGGAAATCATTGTAAAGTTTATAGAAAGGAAATCATTGTAAAGTTTATAGAAAGGAAATCATTGTAAAGTTTATAGAAAGGAAATCATTGTAAAGTTTATAGAAAGGAAATCATTGTAAAGTTTATAGAAAGGAAATCATTGTAAAGTTTATAGAAAGGAAATCATTGTAAAGTTTATAGAAAGGAAATCACTGTAAAGTTTATAGAAAGGAAATCATTGTAAAGTTTATAGAAAGGAAATCATTGTAAAGTTTATAGAAAGGAAATCATTGTAAAGTTTATAGAAAGGAAATCATTGTAAAGTTTATAGAAAGGAAATCATTGTAAAGTTTATAGAAAGGAAATCATTGTAAAGTTTATAGAAAGGAAATCATTGTAAAGTTTATAGAAAGGAAATCATTGTAAAGTTTATAGAAAGGAAATCATTGTAAAGTTTATAGAAAGGAAATCACTGTAAAGTTTATAGAAAGGAAATCATTGTAAAGTTTATAGAAAGGAAATCATTGTAAAGTTTATAGAAAGGAAATCATTGTAAAGTTTATAGAAAGGAAATCATTGTAAAGTTTATAGAAAGGAAATCATTGTAAAGTTTATAGAAAGGAAATCACTGTAAAGTTTATAGAAAGGAAATCATTGTAAAGTTTATAGAAAGGAAATCATTGTAAAGTTTATAGAAAGGAAATCATTGTAAAGTTTATAGAAAGGAAATCATTGTAAAGTTTATAGAAAGGAAATCATTGTAAAGTTTATAGAAAGGAAATCATTGTAAAGTTTATAGAAAGGAAATCACTGTAAAGTTTATAGAAAGGAAATCATTGTAAAGTTTATAGAAAGGAAATCATTGTAAAGTTTATAGAAAGGAAATCATTGTAAAGTTTATAGAAAGGAAATCATTGTAAAGTTTATAGAAAGGAAATCATTGTAAAGTTTATAGAAAGGAAATCATTGTAAAGTTCATAGAAAGGAAATCATTGTAAAGTTTATAGAAAGGAAATCATTGTAAAGTTCATAGAAAGGAAATCATTGTAAAGTTTATAGAAAGGAAATCATTGTAAAGTTCATAGAAAGGAAATCATTGTAAAGTTTATAGAAAGGAAATCATTGTAAAGTTCATAGAAAGGAAATCATTGTAAAGTTTATAGAAAGGAAATCACTGTAAAGTTTATAGAAAGGAAATCATTGTAAAGTTTATAGAAAGGAAATGATTGTAAAGTTTATAGAAAGGAAATCATTGTAAAGTTTATAAAAAGGAAATCATCGTAAAGTTTATAGAAAGGAAATCACTGTAAAGTTTATAGAAAGGAAATCATTGTAAAGTTTATAGAAAGGAAATCATTGTAAAGTTTATAGAAAGGAAATCATTGTAAAGTTTATAGAAAGGAAATCATTGTAAAGTTTATAGAAAGGAAATCTTGTAAAGTTTATAGAAAGGAAATCATTGTAAAGTTTATAGAAAGGAAATCATTGTAAAGTTTATAGAAAGGAAATCATTGTAAAGTTTATAGAAAGGAAATCATTGTAAAGTTTATAAAAAGGAAATCATTGTAAAGTTTATAGAAAGGAAATCACTGTAAAGTTTATAGAAAGGAAATCATTGTAAAGTTTATAGAAAGGAAATCATTGTAAAGTTTATAGAAAGGAAATCATTGTAAAGTTTATAGAAAAGAAAATCATTGTAAAGTTTATAGAAAGGAAATCATTGTAAAGTTTATAGAAAGGAAATCATTGTAAAGTTTATAGAAAGGAAATCATTGTAAAGTTTATAGAAAGGAAATCTTGTAAAGTTTATAGAAAGGAAATCATTGTAAAGTTTATAGAAAGGAAATCATTGTAAAGTTTATAGAAAGGAAATCATTGTAAAGTTTATAGAAAGGAAATCATTGTAAAGTTTATAGAAAGGAAATCATTGTAAAGTTTATAGAAAGGAAATCATTGTAAAGTTTATAGAAAGGAAATCATTGTAAAGTTTATAGAAAGGAAATCATTGTAAAGTTTATAGAAAGGAAATCATTGTAACGTTTATAGAAAGGAAATCATTGTAAAGTTTATAGAAAGGAAATCATTGTAAAGTTTATAGAAAGGAAATCATTGTAAAGTTTATAGAAAGGAAATCACTGTAAAGTTTATAGAAAGGAAATCATTGTAAAGTTTATAGAAAGGAAATCATTGTAATGTTTATAGAAAGGAAATCACTGTAAAGTTTATAGAAAGGAAATCATTGTAAAGTTTATAGAAAGGAAATCATTGTAAAGTTTATAGAAAGGAAATCATTGTAAAGTTCATAGAAAGGAAATCATTGTAATGTTTATAGAAAGGAAATCACTGTAAAGTTTATAGAAAGGAAATCATTGTAAAGTTTATAGAAAGGAAATCATTGTAAAGTTTATAGAAAGGAAATCATTGTAAAGTTTATAGAAAGGAAATCATTGTAAAGTTTATAGAAAGGAAATCATTGGAAAGTTTATAGAAAGGAAATCACTGTAAAGTTTATAGAAAGGAAATCATTGTAAAGTTTATAGAAAGGAAATCATTGTAAAGTTTATAGAAAGGAAATCATTGTAAAGTTTATAGAAAGGAAATCATTGTAAAGTTTATAGAAAGGAAATCATTGTAAAGTTTATAGAAAGGAAATCATTGTAAAGTTTATAGAAAGGAAATCATTGTAAAGTTTATAGAAAGGAAATCATTGTAAAGTTTATAGAAAGGAAATCACTGTAAAGTTTATAGAAAGGAAATCATTGTAAAGTTTATAGAAAGGAAATCATTGTAAAGTTTATAGAAAGGAAATCACTGTAAAGTTTATAGAAAGGAAATCATTGTAAAGTTTATAGAAAAGAAAATCATTGTAAAGTTTATAGAAAGGAAATCATTGTAAAGTTTATAGAAAGGAAATCACTGTAAAGTTTATAGAAAGGAAATCACTGTAAAGTTTATAGAAAGGAAATCATTGTAAAGTTTATAGAAAGGAAATCATTGTAAAGTTTATAGAAAGGAAATCATTGTAAAGTTTATAGAAAAGAAATCACTGTAAAGTTTATAGAAAGGAAATCATTGTAAAGTTTATAGAAAGGAAATCATTGTAAAGTTTATAGAAAGGAAATCATTGTAAAGTTTATAGAAAGGAAATCATTGTAAAGTTTATAGAAAGGAAATCATTGTAAAGTTTATAGAAAGGAAATCACTGTAAAGTTTATAGAAAGGAAATCATTGTAAAGTTTATAGAAAGGAAATCATTGTAAAGTTTATAGAAAGGAAATCATTGTAAAGTTTATAGAAAGGAAATCATTGTAAAGTTTATAGAAAGGAAATCATTGTAAAGTTTATAGAAAGGAAATCATTGTAAAGTTTATAGAAAGGAAATCACTGTAAAGTTTATAGAAAGGAAATCATTGTAAAGTTTATAGAAAGGAAATCATTGTAAAGTTTATAGAAAGGAAATCATTGTAAAGTTTATAGAAAGGAAATCATTGTAAAGTTTATAGAAAGGAAATCATTGTAAAGTTTATAGAAAGGAAATCATTGTAAAGTTTATAGAAAGGAAATCATTGTAAAGTTTATAGAAAGGAAATCATTGTAAAGTTTATAGAAAAGAAATCACTGTAAAGTTTATAGAAAGGAAATCATTGTAAAGTTTATAGAAAGGAAATCATTGTAAAGTTTATAGAAAGGAAATCATTGTAAAGTTTATAGAAAGGAAATCATTGTAAAGTTTATAGAAAGGAAATCATTGTAAAGTTTATAGAAAGGAAATCACTGTAAAGTTTATAGAAAGGAAATCATTGTAAAGTTTATAGAAAGGAAATCATTGTAAAGTTTATAGAAAGGAAATCATTGTAAAGTTTATAGAAAGGAAATCATTGTAAAGTTTATAGAAAGGAAATCATTGTAAAGTTTATAGAAAGGAAATCATTGTAAAGTTTATAGAAAGGAAATCACTGTAAAGTTTATAGAAAGGAAATCATTGTAAAGTTTATAGAAAGGAAATCATTGTAAAGTTTATAGAAAGGAAATCATTGTAAGGTTTATAGAAAGGAAATCATTGTAAAGTTTATAGAAAGGAAATCATTGTAAAGTTTATAGAAAGGAAATCATTGTAAAGTTTATAGAAAGGAAATCATTGTAAAGTTTATAGAAAGGAAATCACTGTAAAGTTTATAGAAAGGAAATCATTGTAAAGTTTATAGAAAGGAAATCATTGTAAAGTTTATAGAAAGGAAATCATTGTAAAGTTTATAGAAAGGAAATCATTGTAAAGTTTATAGAAAGGAAATCATTGTAAAGTTTATAGAAAGGAAATCATTGTAAAGTTTATAGAAAGGAAATCATTGTAAAGTTTATAGAAAGGAAATCATTGTAAAGTTTATAGAAAGGAAATCATTGTAAAGTTTATAGAAAGGAAATCACTGTAAAGTTTATAGAAAGGAAATCATTGTAAAGTTTATAGAAAGGAAATCATTGTAAAGTTTATAGAAAGGAAATCATTGTAAAGTTTATAGAAAGGAAATCATTGTAAAGTTTATAGAAAGGAAATCATTGTAAAGTTTATAGAAAGGAAATCACTGTAAAGTTTATAGAAAGGAAATCATTGTAAAGTTTATAGAAAGGAAATCATTGTAAAGTTTATAGAAAGGAAATCATTGTAAAGTTTATAGAAAGGAAATCATTGTAAAGTTTATAGAAAGGAAATCATTGTAAAGTTTATAGAAAGGAAATCATTGTAAAGTTTATAGAAAGGAAATCATTGTAAAGTTTATAGAAAGGAAATCACTGTAAAGTTTATAGAAAGGAAATCATTGTAAAGTTTATAGAAAGGAAATCATTGTAAAGTTTATAGAAAGGAAATCATTGTAAAGTTTATAGAAAGGAAATCATTGTAAAGTTTATAGAAAGGAAATCACTGTAAAGTTTATAGAAAGGAAATCATTGTAAAGTTTATAGAAAGGAAATCATTGTAAAGTTTATAGAAAGGAAATCATTGTAAAGTTTATAGAAAGGAAATCATTGTAAAGTTTATAGAAAGGAAATCATTGTAAAGTTTATAGAAAGGAAATCATTGTAAAGTTTATAGAAAGGAAATCATTGTAAAGTTTATAAAAAGGAAATCACTGTAAAGTTTATAGAAAGGAAATCATTGTAAAGTTTATAGAAAGGAAATCATTGTAAAGTTTATAGAAAGGAAATCATTGTAAAGTTTATAGAAAGGAAATCATTGTAAAGTTTATAGAAAGGAAATCATTGTAAAGTTTATAGAAAGGAAATCATTGTAAAGTTTATAGAAAGGAAATCATTGTAAAGTTTATAGAAAGGAAATCATTGTAAAGTTTATAGAAAGGAAATCACTGTAAAGTTTATAGAAAGGAAATCATTGTAAAGTTTATAGAAAGGAAATCATTGTAAAGTTTATAGAAATGAAATCATTGTAAAGTTTATAGAAAGGAAATCATTGTAAAGTTTATAGAAAGGAAATCATTGTAAAGTTTATAGAAAGGAAATCATTGTAAAGTTTATAGAAAGGAAATCATTGTAAAGTTTATAGAAAGGAAATCATTGTAAAGTTCATAGAAAGGAAATCATTGTAAAGTTTATAGAAAGGAAATCATTGTAAAGTTCATAGAAAGGAAATCATTGTAAAGTTTATAGAAAGGAAATCATTGTAAAGTTCATAGAAAGGAAATCATTGTAAAGTTTATAGAAAGGAAATCATTGTAAAGTTCATAGAAAGGAAATCATTGTAAAGTTTATAGAAAGGAAATCACTGTAAAGTTTATAGAAAGGAAATCATTGTAAAGTTTATAGAAAGGAAATGATTGTAAAGTTTATAGAAAGGAAATCATTGTAAAGTTTATAAAAAGGAAATCATCGTAAAGTTTATAGAAAGGAAATCACTGTAAAGTTTATAGAAAGGAAATCATTGTAAAGTTTATAGAAAGGAAATCATTGTAAAGTTTATAGAAAGGAAATCATTGTAAAGTTTATAGAAAGGAAATCATTGTAAAGTTTATAGAAAGGAAATCATTGTAAAGTTCATAGAAAGGAAATCATTGTAATGTTTATAGAAAGGAAATCACTGTAAAGTTTATAGAAAGGAAATCATTGTAAAGTTTATAGAAAGGAAATCATTGTAAAGTTTATAGAAAGGAAATCTTGTAAAGTTTATAGAAAGGAAATCATTGTAAAGTTTATAGAAAGGAAATCATTGTAAAGTTTATAGAAAGGAAATCATTGTAAAGTTTATAGAAAGGAAATCATTGTAAAGTTTATAGAAAGGAAATCATTGTAAAGTTTATAAAAAGGAAATCATTGTAAAGTTTATAGAAAGGAAATCACTGTAAAGTTTATAGAAAGGAAATCATTGTAAAGTTTATAGAAAGGAAATCATTGTAAAGTTTATAGAAAGGAAATCATTGTAAAGTTTATAGAAAAGAAAATCATTGTAAAGTTTATAGAAAGGAAATCATTGTAAAGTTTATAGAAAGGAAATCATTGTAAAGTTTATAGAAAGGAAATCATTGTAAAGTTTATAGAAAGGAAATCTTGTAAAGTTTATAGAAAGGAAATCATTGTAAAGTTTATAGAAAGGAAATCATTGTAAAGTTTATAGAAAGGAAATCATTGTAAAGTTTATAGAAAGGAAATCATTGTAAAGTTTATAGAAAGGAAATCATTGTAAAGTTTATAGAAAGGAAATCATTGTAAAGTTTATAGAAAGGAAATCATTGTAAAGTTTATAGAAAGGAAATCATTGTAAAGTTTATAGAAAGGAAATCATTGTAACGTTTATAGAAAGGAAATCATTGTAAAGTTTATAGAAAGGAAATCATTGTAAAGTTTATAGAAAGGAAATCATTGTAAAGTTTATAGAAAGGAAATCACTGTAAAGTTTATAGAAAGGAAATCATTGTAAAGTTTATAGAAAGGAAATCATTGTAATGTTTATAGAAAGGAAATCACTGTAAAGTTTATAGAAAGGAAATCATTGTAAAGTTTATAGAAAGGAAATCATTGTAAAGTTTATAGAAAGGAAATCATTGTAAAGTTCATAGAAAGGAAATCATTGTAATGTTTATAGAAAGGAAATCACTGTAAAGTTTATAGAAAGGAAATCATTGTAAAGTTTATAGAAAGGAAATCATTGTAAAGTTTATAGAAAGGAAATCACTGTAAAGTTTATAGAAAGGAAATCATTGTAAAGTTTATAGAAAGGAAATCATTGTAAAGTTTATAGAAAGGAAATCATTGTAAAGTTTATAGAAAGGAAATCATTGTAAAGTTTATAGAAAGGAAATCATTGTAAAGTTTATAGAAAGGAAATCATTGTAAAGTTCATAGAAAGGAAATCATTGTAAAGTTTATAGAAAGGAAATCATTGTAAAGTTTATAGAAAGGAAATCATTGGAAAGTTTATAGAAAGGAAATCACTGTAAAGTTTATAGAAAGGAAATCATTGTAAAGTTTATAGAAAGGAAATCATTGTAAAGTTTATAGAAAGGAAATCATTGTAAAGTTTATAGAAAGGAAATCATTGTAAAGTTTATAGAAAGGAAATCATTGTAAAGTTTATAGAAAGGAAATCATTGTAAAGTTTATAGAAAGGAAATCATTGTAAAGTTTATAGAAAGGAAATCATTGTAAAGTTTATAGAAAGGAAATCACTGTAAAGTTTATAGAAAGGAAATCATTGTAAAGTTTATAGAAAGGAAATCATTGTAAAGTTTATAGAAAGGAAATCACTGTAAAGTTTATAGAAAGGAAATCATTGTAAAGTTTATAGAAAAGAAAATCATTGTAAAGTTTATAGAAAGGAAATCATTGTAAAGTTTATAGAAAGGAAATCACTGTAAAGTTTATAGAAAGGAAATCACTGTAAAGTTTATAGAAAGGAAATCATTGTAAAGTTTATAGAAAGGAAATCATTGTAAAGTTTATAGAAAGGAAATCATTGTAAAGTTTATAGAAAAGAAATCACTGTAAAGTTTATAGAAAGGAAATCATTGTAAAGTTTATAGAAAGGAAATCATTGTAAAGTTTATAGAAAGGAAATCATTGTAAAGTTTATAGAAAGGAAATCATTGTAAAGTTTATAGAAAGGAAATCATTGTAAAGTTTATAGAAAGGAAATCACTGTAAAGTTTATAGAAAGGAAATCATTGTAAAGTTTATAGAAAGGAAATCATTGTAAAGTTTATAGAAAGGAAATCATTGTAAAGTTTATAGAAAGGAAATCATTGTAAAGTTTATAGAAAGGAAATCATTGTAAAGTTTATAGAAAGGAAATCATTGTAAAGTTTATAGAAAGGAAATCACTGTAAAGTTTATAGAAAGGAAATCATTGTAAAGTTTATAGAAAGGAAATCATTGTAAAGTTTATAGAAAGGAAATCATTGTAAAGTTTATAGAAAGGAAATCATTGTAAAGTTTATAGAAAGGAAATCATTGTAAAGTTTATAGAAAGGAAATCATTGTAAAGTTTATAGAAAGGAAATCATTGTAAAGTTTATAGAAAGGAAATCATTGTAAAGTTTATAGAAAAGAAATCACTGTAAAGTTTATAGAAAGGAAATCATTGTAAAGTTTATAGAAAGGAAATCATTGTAAAGTTTATAGAAAGGAAATCATTGTAAAGTTTATAGAAAGGAAATCATTGTAAAGTTTATAGAAAGGAAATCATTGTAAAGTTTATAGAAAGGAAATCACTGTAAAGTTTATAGAAAGGAAATCATTGTAAAGTTTATAGAAAGGAAATCATTGTAAAGTTTATAGAAAGGAAATCATTGTAAAGTTTATAGAAAGGAAATCATTGTAAAGTTTATAGAAAGGAAATCATTGTAAAGTTTATAGAAAGGAAATCATTGTAAAGTTTATAGAAAGGAAATCACTGTAAAGTTTATAGAAAGGAAATCATTGTAAAGTTTATAGAAAGGAAATCATTGTAAAGTTTATAGAAAGGAAATCATTGTAAAGTTTATAGAAAGGAAATCAAATGTCCTCCTGACCCGTTGGGTCACAACCAGTGCCACTATTTATTCTTAATATTTTTAACATCTGTTTTACATGCTGGCATGTCTTTGACCGCTTTTAGAAATTAACTTCCAGACACATGCCAGCATGTAAAACAGACATTAGAACAACGATGGTGATGGCTGCGATGATGATGATGATGATGATGATGATGATGATGATGATCATGATGATCATGATGATGATGTTCAGCGTTTGAAAAAAAAATGAACGAATAGAATAAACGATTTTACCAATGATTTCTTCCTTTGTCAAGTCGGGAAGTTTTCCACTCAGATGATCCTTCAACTGATCAAAAAGTTTGTAAATAACGTTGTGCATCTGGACTGATACTTTGTGAGACCTTGCCAATTTGGCCACTGGTTCAGACATCTTCACATGGAAACCCAATACGATGCCTGCAAAAAATAATATATATAAATCTGACAATTGCCTTCTGTAGGTATGAAACCCTGTGTAATGTTGGATCTGTGAGAAGAGATATAATAACATAGTTAGCTTAAATTTATTTTTTAAATTACTTAGTCCGGTCAAGACGACTGCTAATAAGAAAATATTTTTAAATAATCACCTAAAAATAAAAATCAGCAAGGGGGATAACTCATTTTAAATTGAAAGAATATAATAATACAATGTACCTTAAGTTTAAAAAATATGCAAAAAGATAAAAATTAAAATGCTGGTTAGGTACAACTGTTGTATATATATTTTTAAAAAAAAATTATAAAAAAAAAACATATATATATTATTAAAACTAACAGTTTATCGAGCACCATACACTTAACTTAACATTACACAAATATTTTTGAACACCAAATCATATATGTAACATAACCTTAAAATAAGTTTAATTTACATTCCCTGCGAGACTGTTTTCGTTTTCGCTGCGGTTCTACATCTGGCAGCCATTCTGTTTTGTAGGATTCTCTGCACAGTCGGAGAAAATTTTTCTTCTGGTTTAATTATTTTTGACAAAGGGAAGTCTCTTTTCCCAAAATATTAAATGATTTTTAATCACCCGGACATCACACAAACAGCTGAAAACACTCTTGCTGTTATGTAAGATTTTAGGAAAAATAAATAGTAAGTCATATTTCGTATTCGATCGATTTATTGTTTTTGTTCCTTACAACTTGCATCTTACCCGGAATTTGCATTGCCCACAGCCTTTCAAAAACTTACTACTATATTTATTTATATTTTAAACAAAATACAATGGTATAGTATCTTGTTTTTGATGTGAAGAACTTTCTGATGCAATTTAAAATATGAATATTAGAGTTCTTTTCCTCTGGAAAATCAAGCATTTTGAAGAAATAGGTTGAAACGTAAATTCTTATAATTAGTTCTACAAGAGTTATATTATTGGAATAAGAATTGAATTATCTAGTATAATTGAACTGTAACTATATATAAGGTACTTAAGCTTTTTTTTTTTTTCTCAATGCAACTTTTATTCCTATATAATTTTATTGCTAGCTACCATATCGCAGAATGGTTCTTGGGTGTAGTGTTTGGATAGTATTATTATTATTATTATTATTGTTATAATTAATGCAAATTACCATATCACACGATAGTCTTAAGGGTAATATATTATTATTATTATTTATTTATGTATATATTAGTGAAATTTAAGCTGAATTATTTTTACACTTGATTATTGGGGAAATGGTAGTTTGATCAGTACCATTGGAGAGCCATGAACTGTCCTGTTTTTAAATCCTCGAAACAGTTACATGATAAACAGCTGATGATCCCCTTTTTAATATTACAAGCTCAAGTTAAGGTCCCCTGTTTTTTTTTGTTTTTTTTTTTTACTGTTAGATACTTAAATCCCCCTTTTTTTTATTTATATTTTTATTTTTTATTTATGAATTTTCCAACGAATGTTAAGTTTGCGATATCTTGGATTTAGTTAGTTTCTCTGTGAATTTAAACTGCATTTTCCTTTTTTTCTTTTGTTTAAAATGACTCAAAGCTTCTTTACACTATATATATACACACACACAATAAAAATGAAACAATAAAGATAAATAATATATCTTTATATTAGATCCTATCATGATAAATAAATGCTCGCTATACTAGACAGAGCAATAATATAAGAAAATGAATGATGAAAATAAAAATTGGATAAAATGTATTTATTAATTCATCAGGTATTCAAACAAAAAACATTTTTCTTTTCCTCTGATGAAAAGAGCTTATTTTTGAAAATCCACGAATTAAGGAAAAGAAACAAAGTTTTTTATATTCTATACCTGATGAATTAATAAAAATTGTATTTTAGCCAATTTTTATTTTCATCCTTCATTTTCTTATACATATACATATACATATGAAAACGAACGGTGTCCGAACTATAACGGATAGAAAAACATACTTTTTTTTTTAATTCATGTGCATCGAGGTGAATTTAAAACGTGGATAATGAACGATTATATAAAATTCATAACGTAAACGAACTGTGTATGTCTACCACTAGGTGTCGTGGTGAATGGTAACTACTTAAAAATAAAAAAAAATTAAAAAAAAAAAAATTGATGATGATAATTGAGTACGGTTTAGAATGAAGGCTTTACCTGCGATGGTTTTTCATTGACTTTTCTTGATTTTGTACTAGCGGAACCCGTCGCCCGGCGTTGCACGGGAGAAAGTAGTACCATGACGACGAATAAAAAAAGAAACGCCGTATTGTTTATTCTCCCCTCCCCCTCTACCATGTTTGCGAATGCTATAAATAAAAAAAATAAAAAACTGGTACTGTAGAATGGGATCGAACGCTGTAATTGGCGATCATGAAACCTGCCTTCCTAACCAGTGCGCTAAAGTTTCCACTTAAAAATATTTCGTAAAAATACGTCAATTAAGCTAAGCTTCATTATTGGCCATGCGTGTCATGTTAATATTCAGCAATCACACGGTTTATGTCATTTGTAGATGATGAAAATGACTGGATTTGGGCAAGTTTTCTATAATATGCGTGTTTAAGGTGTATGATTTTAAAAATGTAAATGTATCGGGGTCTACCAGTGTCTTTGGTGCTTATTCAATTAAGTAGGAAGTCGATTCGATCCACAAATTGTAGCCGCCATGTTGAATATAATAAATCTTGCAGGAACTGTGTTCGTTAATTTCATTCGCTTGATTCCGGAATGAATGTAAATGTGGAAGTCATTAGAATTAACCTAATCTGATATTCGCAAAAAATCATCGGATTCAACGGGAGCAGTCATTATATCTTTGCGTATTGCTTTATATTATGTAGTAAATTAATACCAGGAAAATAATAAATAAGGACGGACTGTTTTATGAAAAGTAAACTGTGTGTATTAGTTCCCGGTGTCGATGAGTAGAGTGACAGTACATAATTGTTAGAGAGAAAAGTTTTTGCTACCCCCTATATGGAGTTGGTTTTTCGGAGAGACGTGGATGGCGGGCCAAATGTAATATTTAGTGTTATGGCGAAAAAAATAATAACAATTTTACTAAAACACGCTCGAGTGAATAAGTGTAGTATAGTGGTGAGTTTAGTAGCCTGTGATGCATGTCGTTATTTTGCTATACTCCGAGAAGGTACAGGGGAAAAAACGTCTCTACTTTATATAGTAGATATGGCATTGAATATGACCATACCAAGGAATAGGTCCACTGGAATTTTAAGAGTATTTCATTAATATTTTATAATTCCTGGTATCGGCCGAAATAATTGTATGCCGAAAATAATAAAAACATTTTATGAAAATATGTGGATTTGCCCTTTCTTACATTTTGGTGTGGTTTAAAACTAAATAAAAATACTTTATATATGTACGTACGTATGTATGTATGTGTGTGCGTATGTGTGTGTTTGTAACAGTTTGCCTTCATAGGTTATCCAATATGTCTTCAATCATGTGTGTAATTGAATTATTAGGTAAAATTAAATATCTTCTTAATATCTTCTTAATATCTTTTTAATATCTTCTTAATATCTTCTTAATATCTTTTTAATATCTTCTTAATATCTTCTTAATATCTTTTTAATATCTTCTTAATATCTTCTTAATATATTCTTAATATATTCTTAATATATTCTTAATATCTTCTTAATATCTTCTTAATATCTTCTTAATATCTTTTTAATATCTTCTTAATATCTTTTTAATATCTTTTTAATATCTTCTTAATATCTTCTTAATATCTTTTCAATATCTTTTCAATATCTTCTTAATATCTTCTTAATATCTTCTTAATATCTTTTTAATATCTTCTTAATATCTTTTTAATATCTTTTTAATATCTTCTTAATATCTTCTTAATATCTTCTTAATATCTTCTTAATATCTTTTCGTCTGAAATACTGTTATTCGTGTTTGTGTTTATGAATCTCAAAAGTTTTTATTTATTTATCAAATCGTAGATGAAAAGAAATTTAAATTTATGATAAATAAAAAAGAAAGATGAAGAAACGATCCGTTAAATAAATTACAGACCTTGAAAAGCTGCGGCAGTCTCAATATCGTTGGCCGTGATGTTCCCAACCCCGAAGTGTAAAATATCCAGACGGCATTTCTCAGATTTGTACGTGTCTAGAGTATCCATAATGGCCTCCAAAGATCCATCAACATCACCTGGGAGAAAAGAAGACAAAAAAGGTTTTAATAAATACAATTGGGGAAGGAGAGACAGCTTTGTAATAAAATGCTTCGGAAAGAGTTAAGAAAGATTAACACGTCTTTCAATATGTATTAGCCCCACAAGCCACGTCTCAAAAGCAATATCTAAAAAGGGCACTCATCAATATAGTGAGCTTAATGTAGGGTTTTAAGTTGTCTTTCGCAAAAAAAATCCAAGTTGAAAACTTTAGTGAATAAAATTTTTTCCCTATTATCAAGTTCTTTCCGTCTGTTGTTTCATGGTTTAAGTTACGATCTTTTGACTCATACTTTTTTGTTACGGAAGGTTGTTATAACCTATAATCGTATGTTTCTCCGGTTCTCCCCAGACACTAGCCCAGTCTAATAACATTAAACCAGCAGTGACAATGGCATATATGTATATTCTAAATTTCCTATCCTAGTTTTTTTTTTACTTGTGGCTTTTCACAGCTTTGTAATAAAATGCTTCGGAAAGAGTTGAGAAAGATTATAAGATTAACACGTCTTTCAATATTTATTAGCCACCCAAGCCACGTCTCAAAAGCAATATCTAAAAAAAAAAAGCGATCGCTCTGAACGAATAAAGGACGTGATTGTTATGTGCCGCAGTTGCAGAATGTGTCCCAAATGTGACGGAAACAACTTCTTTTTCTCTTCTATTCATTTAACGTCACTTTTCCAACCTTGCTCAAGGGTCAGACGTTTTCTGATATTACGCAAGCTCACTCTCCACTTCTCACGATTCAGCATGTCAACAGTCTCAAAATTCCACTCTGTGCGGTCTTGTCCAATCACTTGCTTCCAAGTTTTCCTTGACCGGTCAATCTTCCTGCGATTTAGGACATTCATGCTTCTGCAACGGTTTTTCCAAGAGAATGAACGTTCCACATGACCATACCAGCGTAATTGATTCATCATTAGGATAACCTTCATGCTGGGCAATTGTAGTGCTTTCAGCAAATCCTCTGATATGTTGGGTTTGGTCAGATTTCACATTGCAGATCCATCTGATCATATATCTGTCATTGCGCTGCAGACTGGTGAGAGAGGACTGGGTGAGTGCCCAGCATTCACTGCCATATATCAAGACGCTTCTGACACATCTGCTATGCAACTTACCCCGGATGTAGAAGGGACAGTACGTTATGTTATCAGAGGCAACAAATCACACACAAAGTTTCACCGAAGTTGCCTTCACTCTTGTGGCCGTACATTATTTTTTCACAAAACTTGACAAAAAAGGTCATTTCAATTTTGCAAAACAACATATATATATTTTTTTTATTAATTTAAAAAAAAAAACTTTTTTTAAAAATTAAATTAGGAAATCAACAACTTTACGTATTGGTTACGTAAAAAAAAAAGTTTAATTTTTTATTGAAATTTAAATTAAATAAACATCTTTTTAATTAGCTGTAGAAATTTAATATATTTGTGAATTCATTAATCATTTTTAGGAATGTCAAATTTGATTTTTTTTTTTCTTGATGTCACTTGATGTAAGGAGCTAAAAATAAAATACTACTTCAAGGTGAAAACCTAGCCAACGATAAGTGTTAGATAGATTCCAACCCAGAAAACAGCAATTCTTCCTCCTTTGTCATAAACATAGCTCATGGAATGTTAGGACTAAAAGATAAAATAAGGGAAGTAAGAGTTACGAGGCTGCCGAAAGTAAACCCAAGTTAGTCACTTTCTGCTCTTCTTGAAAACAACATAATTTTTTAAAAATTAGATTAAGAAAACAATAACTTCTTTATCGGCCACGTAAAAAAACAACTTTTTGTTTGTTAATTAAGTAAAATTCCTTATTTCTTTGTTTATTGTTTAAAACCTGTTTGATAAATGTTTGATAAATTTATTTAAATTTTAAACAAACTTTAAAAAATGTAAAAAAAATGTCTTATTTATTATAGATTCTTCAGTTTTAATGAAAACTCAAAATTGAAATTGCCTTTTTTGTCAGGTTTTGTGAAAAAATAAAATGGAGTCGTCTCCCTCACATTTGGGACACATTCTGTAAACTGTCCCAGTTACGTGACCTGTCTTCAAATACGTCCACAGTCAAAATCATTTTAGGATTTAACTACGAGGCGATATCAGAGAGAAAAACACATGGTCGACAATCTGACACTGTCAGAATGCCAGAGTTTGTCACTGTAGTTCAGGAGATCATCGCCAATAAACTCGATGCGTGCCGTTGCAAAGGAAGAAAGGCGTAGATGAAAACCTTATGAGGCTGATATTGCTACATTTGATACGAGATGAGGAAATGACAATTTCTGTCGAAGGTGATGCAAGAGAAACGACTGAAGCACGCAGAGAAGCTGATCGACAAGCTGAAACACCCACTGGAGCCAGACAGGCTGTGGTTCTTCTCCGAGAAGAAAAACTGCTGCCAAGACCAGAAGATCAATTCCCTCAATTTTTTTATAATAGTCTTCTAATGTATTATTTCTAATTATTGGTTAGGGTTCTAATGTATTATTTTTAATTATTGGTTAGGGTTCTAATCTATTATTTCTAATTATTGGTTACGGTTCTAATCTATTATTTGTAATTATTGGTTACGGTTCTAATCTATTATTTCTAATTATTGGTTACGGTTCTAATCTATTATTTGTAATTATTGGTTACGGTTCTAATCTATTATTTGTAATTATTGGTTAGGTTAGGGTTCGTATCTATTATTTGTAATTATTGGTTAGGTTACGGTTCTAATCTATTATTTCTAATTATTGGTTAGGTTAGGGTTCTAATCTATTATTTGTAATTATTGGTTACGGTTCTAATCTATTATTTCTAATTATTGGTTACGGTTCTAATCTATTATTTCTAATTATTGGTTAGGTTAGGGTTCTAATCTATTATTTCTAATTATTGGTTAGGTTACGGTTCTAATCTATTATTTCTAATTATTGGTTAGGGTTCTAATCTATTATTTGTAATTATTGGTTAGGTTAGGGTTCGTATCTATTATTTCTAATTATTGGTTAGGTTACGGTTCTAATCTATTATTTGTAATTATTGGTTAGGGTTCTAATCTATTATTTGTAATTATTGGTTAGGTTAGGGTTCTAATCTATTATTTGTAATTATTGGTTAGGGTTCTAATCTATTATTTCTAATTATTGGTTAGGGTTCTAATCTATTATTTCTAATTATTGGTTAGGTTACGGTTCTAATCTATGATTTCTAATTATTGGTTAGGTTAGGGTTCTAATCTATTATTTGTAATTATTGGTTACGGTTCTAATCTATTATTTCTAATTATTGGTTAGGTTACGGTTCTAATCTATTATTTCTAATTATTGGTTAGGTTACGGTTCTAATCTATTATTTGTAATTATTGGTTACGGTTCTAATCTACTATTTCTAATTATTGGTTACGGTTCTAATCTATTATTTCTAATTATTGGTTAGGTTACGGTTCTAATCTATTATTTGTAATTATTGGTTAGGGTTCTAATCTATTATTTGTAATTATTGGTTAGGTTAGGGTTCGTATCTATTATTTGTAATTATTGGTTAGGTTAGGGTTCTAATCTATTATTTGTAATTATTGGTTAGGTTAGGGTTCTAATCTATGATTTCTAATTATTGGTTAGGTTAGGGTTCTAATCTATTATTTGTAATTATTGGTTACGGTTCTAATCTATTATTTCTAATTATTGGTTACGGTTCTAATCTATTATTTGTAATTATTGGTTACGGTTCTAATCTATTATTTCTTATTATTGGTTAGGTTACGGTTCTAATCTATTATTTCTAATTATTGGTTAGGGTTCTAATCTATTATTTGTAATTATTGGTTAGGTTAGAGTTCGTATCTATTATTTCTAATTATTGGTTAGGTTACGGTTCTAATCTATTATTTGTAATTATTGGTTAGGGTTCTAATCTATTATTTCTAATTATTGGTTAGGTTAGGGTTCTAATCTATTATTTCTAATTATTGGTTAGGTTACGGTTCTAATCTATTATTTGTAATTATTGGTTACGGTTCTAATCTATTATTTCTAATTATTGGTTACGGTTCTAATCTATTATTTCTAATTATTGGTTAGGTTAGGGTTCTAATCTATGATTTCTAATTATTGGTTAGGTTAGGGTTCTAATCTATGATTTCTAATTATTGGTTAGGTTAGGGTTCTAATCTATTATTTGTAATTATTGGTTACGGTTCTAATCTATTATTTCTAATTATTGGTTACGGTTCTAATCTATTATTTGTAATTATTGGTTACGGTTCTAATCTACTATTTCTAATTATTGGTTACGGTTCTAATCTATTATTTCTAATTATTGGTTAGGTTAGGGTTCTAATCTATGATTTCTAATTATTGGTTAGGTTAGGGTTCTAATCTATTATTTGTAATTATTGGTTACGGTTCTAATCTATTATTTCTAATTATTGGTTACGGTTCTAATCTATTATTTGTAATTATTGGTTACGGTTCTAATCTACTATTTCTAATTATTGGTTACGGTTCTAATCTATTATTTCTAATTATTGGTTAGGTTACGGTTCTAATCTATTATTTGTAATTATTGGTTAGGGTTCTAATCTACTATTTCTAATTATTGGTTAGGTTAGGGTTCGTATCTATTATTTCTAATTATTGGTTAGGTTAGGGTTCTAATCTATTATTTCTAATTATTGGTTAGGTTACGGTTCTAATCTATTATTTCTAATTATTGGTTACGGTTCTAATCTATTATTTGTAATTATTGGTTACGGTTCTAATCTACTATTTCTAATTATTGGTTACGGTTCTAATCTATTATTTCTAATTATTGGTTAGGTTACGGTTCTAATCTATTATTTGTAATTATTGGTTAGGTTACGGTTCTAATCTATTATTTGTAATTATTGGTTAGGGTTCTAATCTATTATTTGTAATTATTGGTTAGGTTAGGGTTCGTATCTATTATTTGTAATTATTGGTTAGGTTAGGGTTCTAATCTATTATTTCTAATTATTGGTTAGGTTAGGGTTCTAATCTATGATTTCTAATTATTGGTTAGGTTAGGGTTCTAATCTATTATTTGTAATTATTGGTTACGGTTCTAATCTATTATTTCTAATTATTGGTTACGGTTCTAATCTATTATTTCTAATTATTGGTTACGGTTCTAATCTATTATTTCTTATTATTGGTTAGGTTACGGTTCTAATCTATTATTTCTAATTATTGGTTAGGGTTCTAATCTATTATTTGTAATTATTGGTTAGGTTAGAGTTCGTATCTATTATTTCTAATTATTGGTTAGGTTACGGTTCTAATCTATGATTTCTAATTATTGGTTAGGTTAGGGTTCTAATCTATTATTTGTAATTATTGGTTACGGTTCTAATCTATTATTTCTAATTATTGGTTAGGTTACGGTTCTAATCTATTATTTCTAATTATTGGTTAGGTTACGGTTCTAATCTATTATTTGTAATTATTGGTTACGGTTCTAATCTACTATTTCTAATTATTGGTTACGGTTCTAATCTATTATTTCTAATTATTGGTTAGGTTACGGTTCTAATCTATTATTTGTGATTATTGGTTAGGGTTCTAATCTATTATTTGTAATTATTGGTTAGGTTAGGGTTCGTATCTATTATTTGTAATTATTGGTTAGGTTAGGGTTCTAATCTATTATTTGTAATTATTGGTTAGGTTAGGGTTCTAATCTATGATTTCTAATTATTGGTTAGGTTAGGGTTCTAATCTATTATTTGTAATTATTGGTTACTGTTCTAATCTATTATTTCTAATTATTGGTTACGGTTCTAATCTATTATTTCTAATTATTGGTTACGGTTCTAATCTATTATTTCTTATTATTGGTTAGGTTACGGTTCTAATCTATTATTTCTAATTATTGGTTAGGGTTCTAATCTATTATTTGTAATTATTGGTTAGGTTAGAGTTCGTATCTATTATTTCTAATTATTGGTTAGGTTACGGTTCTAATCTATTATTTGTAATTATTGGTTAGGGTTCTAATCTATTATTTGTAATTATTGGTTAGGTTACGGTTCTAATCTATTATTTCTAATTATTGGTTAGGTTAGGGTTCTAATCTATTATTTCTAATTATTGGTTAGGTTACGGTTCTAATCTATTATTTCTAATTATTGGTTACGGTTCTAATCTATTATTTGTAATTATTGGTTACGGTTCTAATCTACTATTTCTAATTATTGGTTACGGTTCTAATCTATTATTTCTAATTATTGGTTAGGTTACGGTTCTAATCTATTATTTGTAATTATTGGTTAGGGTTCTAATCTACTATTTCTAATTATTGGTTAGGTTAGGGTTCTAATTTATTATTTCTAATTATTGGTTAGGTTAGGGTTCTAATCTAGTATTTCTAATTATTGGTTAGGTTAGGGTTCTAATCTATTATTTCTAATTATTGGTTAGGTTAGGGTTCTAATCTATTATTTCTAATTATTGGTTAGGTTAGGGTTCTAATCTATTATTTCTAATTATTGGTTAGGTTAGGGTTCGTATCTATTATTTCTAATTATTGGTTAGGTTAGGGTTCTAATCTATTATTTCTAATTATTGGTTAGGTTAGGGTTCTAATCTATTATTTCTAATTATTGGTTAGGTTAGGGTTCTAATCTATTATTTGTAATTATTGGTTAGGGTTCTAATCTACTATTTCTAATTATTGGTTAGGTTAGGGTTCTAATTTATTATTTCTAATTATTGGTTAGGTTAGGGTTCTAATCTAGTATTTCTAATTATTGGTTAGGTTAGGGTTCTAATCTATTATTTCTAATTATTGGTTAGGTTAGGGTTCTAATCTATTATTTGTAATTATTGGTTAGGGTTCTAATCTACTATTTCTAATTATTGGTTAGGTTAGGGTTCTAATTTATTATTTGTAATTATTGGTTAGGTTAGGGTTCGTACCTATTATTTCTAATTATTGGTTAGGTTAGGGTTCGTACCTATTATTTCTAATTATTGGTTAGGTTACGGTTCTAATCTATTATTTGTAATTATTGGTTAGGTTACGGTTCTAATATATTATTTGTAATTATTGGTTAGGGTTCTAATCTATTATTTGTAATTATTGGTTAGGTTAGGGTTCGTACCTATTATTTCTAATTATTGGTTAGGTTAGGGTTCTAATCTATTATTTGTAATTATTGGTTAGGTTAGGGTTCTAATCTATTATTTGTAATTATTGGTTAGGTTAGGGTTCTAATCTATTATTTCTAATTATTGGTTACGGTTCTAATCTATTATTTCTAATTATTGGTTAGGTTACGGTTCTAATCTATTATTTCTAATTATTGGTTAGGTTACGGTTCTAATCTATTATTTCTAATTATTGGTTAGGGTTCTAATCTATTGTTTTTAATTATTGGTTCCATATTATATTCTATACTAAGTCTATTTAGGAGGCCATTGTGTTGCCTCTTTCAGTTCAAAATTCTGTATAAATTCCAAAGTCCAACATCAAGATTCCTGTATTCAAAAAGATACACCTGAAGATGGTCGGAGGTTACATCAGCCGAAACGTTGTAAGAATTCTATTCCTACCTTTTAAAACAATTGACAGCTGCGGTCCTTCGTACAGTTCGATGGCTTCCTTGGTCTTCATTTTCCTGAAGGCTCTTTTACGGCCAGACTCACGACGCTTCTGTAATTCAGCTTCATAAACTGACCGTTCCTCCAGGCGTTTCTGGTCTATCAAAACTTGGTCGGCGTTCGTCTTAATGTCCACTTCTTGCTGTTTTCGCCAGTTTAGGGCTTCCTTCAACTTTTGCTGTATAATTAAAAAAAAAAGAAAAATAAACTTTGAGTAAATGTTGATGGTAGAAAATGTTGAAATAGCTTGTAATATCCTCCACTCTATAATAAAGAACAATGTGTATTTATTTGTAAATAGATATCCATCCCGTCACACAAAAGTTTACTCGGTGAATAAGAGAAGGGAGAATGCAAATCTATTCCCATAATGAGACGTTTTCTTTTTTTTGGTCCCCCGATTTATAAAATCGGGAGACCTATGTTTTGAGGCATTTCCGTGTGTCCGTCTGTCCGTCCGTCCGTGTGTGTGTCCGTCCGGATTTTTCTCCGCAACCATCTATTGAATTTCTCTGAAATTTTGCATGAAGTTGTAACTTTGGTCAGGTTAGAAAGTGACATTCTCCAATTTTTGAAAAAAAATCTGGTTAGCCCCCCAGGGGGTCAAAAGGCCCCAAAATGGCAAAAAATGACATTTTTTGCCTCATAACTTTTCATCCATCCATTCAATTTCTCTGAAACTTGACCAAAATGTATAGGCAATTGTTACTAATAGAAAATAAGTATTGCTGACCTTGGAAAAAATCTGGTTCGCGCCCCCAGGGTGTCAAAAGCCCCCTAAAATGGCAAAAAATGACCCTTTCCTCCCATAACGTTTGATCCATCCATTCAATTTTTCTGAAACTTGGCCAAAATGTAGAGGCAATTGTTCTGGATATAAAATGAGCATCCTTGACCTCAGAAAAATTCTGGTTCGCGCCCCCAGGGAGTCAAAAATGCTCCAAATTGCCCAAATTTATTGCATTTTACACTCGCCACATTGAGTCACATACAGAGGGGGACCACGCATGCGCTGCTTGTTTTCTTTCTGTTTTCTATACCGATTTATACGTTTTTCTTTTAAAAAAAAAACAAAAAAAAACAAACTTTCCAGTTTAAGACGTTTACTTTCTTTCTTATTCACTTTCACTAACGTCTTAAATATTCAGATTCGATATCATGGTAAATTTTATTTTACCAACTTAACATATATATGATGAAAAAAAATTACATCTTTGAAAAGCCATGGTTTAAGGAAGGAATAATAAAATAATTTTCTTATTTAAATCCCTTGTTTTGAACAATTGATGATTTAATAGATATTGTATTTTTAGTGAACTTTGAGGCATCAAAATCTATTTGCGGATTTTTGCTATTTGCGGGTGTGTCTGGAATGTAACCCTCGCGGATAGCAGGGGTGCGGGTGGGGGGGTGACGGGGGGGGGGGGGGGGCTACTGTACACCGAGATATTTGCTGCTGATGTTATCTTGCTGAGCTTGCTTGTCACCGTGCACACTTCATCTGTGAGAGAAATGGAATGATGCAAATAAGAAGATATTCTTACCTCAGTTTCTACCTGCAGCATCTCCTCCCCAGCCGATGGCAGGTCCTTCCAACCTATCACCTCCACGGGTGTGCTCGGACCAGCTTTTTGCACAGGTAAACCCTTGTCATTAAACATTGCTCGTACCTAAAAACGCGACAAGATTTTGAAGAAAGAATTAAAAATTGTAAAGATGCTAACACAAATTGAAAAGTTAAAATTCTAAACTTTATGGCAAATAAACTATCATCCTGAGGAAGTCTTACAATAAAGACGAAACGTTGATAAATACATAAACAACTATCTCTTGGTTTTTCCTTTATCATTTCCCATATATATATATATATATATTATAATATAAAATGAAGTAATAAAATAAGGTGTCAATTAAATTTTATTAGAATTCAAAGTTCAAGCAAAGTATTCTTAAGTCCTTAGCTCATGAGTTTTCAAAGATAATTCTTCTCTTCAGAGGACCATTACCGCAGTTATACTACTACAGGTAATAAAATTACGCTTTGAAAATATATAAAATTATATACACAAATACACATAAATACATAACATCAAAACATATCAACCCAAAAACATACTTTTTGTTGAATCCATACAGTCCATCCAGTTCATACAAATTGAGAAGCATAATCAGGAAAGCCAATTACTCCAAGTTACAAACAGCAGTCCAAATATCCGGATGTTTCACTAATTATAAGATATTAGTTGACGCTTATATCTTTTGTTGGATTACTTTATATATATATATATATATATATATATATATTTATTTCAATGGACACTAAACATTAGTTTGATCTTCCATCGATACCTTCGGTTTCACGGAAATACTGAAAACTCAGCCCGCAGTGCTAAAGATATCAAATGTAACCATTCTTCAGTCAGTCAAAACATAACGGTTACATTTGATATCTTTAGCACGGCGAGCTGAATTTTCAGTGTTTTTGTAAAACCGAAGGTATCAATGAAAGATCAAACTAATATATCATGTGAATTGAAATTTTAAAAATATATATGCTCTTGCACAGCAAGTAATTGTGGAACTCTCTTCCTGCTGACTTTTTTCCTCCTACCTATAACCTAAGGCCAATAGGCATCTCCTGTCTTTGTGATAACCATATTTGTTCTTGTTAGCTCCTTACATCAAGTGACTTCATGCCTTGTCTGGAGTGATTTCCATAAAAAAAAATTGAGCACTCTGTTTTTCTCCTATAAATTACACTATATATATATATACATAGATATATCATTCTTGCACTGATGAGAGCGAAAGCTCGAAACGCTAGCGCATGTAGGTAAAAATAATTTAATATTATTTATTTAAAATTAATATTGATATATATATGTATATATATATATATATATATATATATATATATATATATATATATATATATATATATATATATATATATGGGAAAAGGAAAAAGGAAAACCAAAAAATGGATGTTTTTTATGTGTACATCAACGTTTCGTCTTTATTTATAAGACTTCATCAGGATGATAATATAGAGAAAAATGTCATGCAAGTACAAACACATGTAGGGTTTACATATTGGGAAAAAGGGAAGAAAATAATGGCCACTACGGACGTCTACCCAGTAGTGGCCATTATTTTCTTCAAGAAGGTAGAGGACGGCCATGCACTTTTGACAATGAGTAAAGCCAATGTCAAAGTGTCAGAGAAATGTCTAAAGCATTTGATGTCAGTATTTCAACGGTGTCCAACCAATCAGAAGCAACATAGTTAAGGTGAAAAAGTTTGATAAACAGGTCTCGCATGTGCTCAATGAATAAATGCTAAAAATGCCTATAGATTAAAATCAACCCACCTTTACCCAGGCCATTCCTGCGAGAAGTAAGTCACCCTTTTTTAAAGTTCCTCGTTGGACGATAACCGTTGCTAATTTACTGTGGACAAAGAAAAGAAAAAACGAATGATAAATTTTCAAAAAAAAAATTATTTTTAAAACTTCTGAATAAAAAAAAAATGAAAAAAACTTCTGAATAAAAAAAAAATGAAAAAAACTTCTGAATAAAAAAAAATGAAAAAAACTTCTGAATAAAAAAAAAATGAAAAAAACTTCTGAATAAAAAAAAAATGAAAAAAACTTCTGAATAAAAAAAAAATGAAAAAAACTTCTGAATAAAAAAAAAATGAAAAAAACTTCTGAATAAAAAAAAAAATGAAAAAAACTTCTGAATAAAAAAAAATGAAAAAAACTTCTGAATAAAAAAAAAAATGAAAAAAACTTCTGAATAAAACATATCTTTCGTTCAAACAGTTATCTCTATCTTTGTTATTTGAATCCCAGTGTTTCAGCTGAGAAGTGTCGATCCCTTAGAAATACAGTTTTGAGTCGTTTTTAGATGGAACACATGGGATGCTTAGGCCTCAAATTATAGCACACCTGCTTTGAAAATGCAAATATTTCCGATTAGCATTAAATCATTATATAACAACACATAATAAGACATTTTGATTTTAACTTAAGAATATTTTATTTAGGTCAAATGTGATTGTATGTTATGTTTTTCTTTCTTTCTTTTTCATTCTATGATATTAAAGCAGTGCAAGAATCAGAGATAGAGTTCCATACTTACTTACATAAGGTCAGTTCTTAATGTGAGGAAAATCCAGTTCACCTAAAATGGGGCACTCTAGATAGGAACAATATATAATCCCATTGGCACTCCGTCCCAAATGAGGGAGTCTCAAGTAACAGGTAATATACCCATTCCTATATAGTCCCATTGGCACTCCCGGTGCTTGTCCATAAATTTTTTTTGCCTAATATGTAAGTATATCAAAGAGTTTTCCTGTTAATTTTTTGGAACTGCGATTTACACCTGTACAATTTTTATGGACAAGCATTGCACTCCCTCCCAAATGAGGGAGCCTCAAGTAACAGAAAATATACCCATTCTCCCCTCAAATTTATTTTTGTGTGGAATGAAGGGAACTGAATGTCTTCCTTGAAAATAAATGTATTCATGGATTCAATAACTACGAGAGAAACCATTTATAAAATTTGGAACATAGAGAGAAGACGTTACATAGAGTGTAATGTGCTATTTTTAATTTATTTTTAAGAGAAGCAAAGGGGTCAGAAAGCCCCGACCCCCAACTCACTCATGAATTCAAGAACCCTTGGATATTTATTTATTTTCATACGAGCTGTACCCACTTGGCGTTACCCAGGATACAGTAAAGTATTTTTATTATTTTAAATTTTATTTAAAAGCACGCACCAGTATTACTGTTCTGTAATAATATGAATATTTGCTGCTGATGAAAAAAATGGCTTCCACCTGTAAAAAAATATTTCAAGCGGAAATAATTGTATTTGCAATAAATTAAAGCAAATTACATTCTATTTTATTTTTAACAACATGGAACAACGCTAAAGAAAAGTAAATGGCTATTCAGAATGAAATATTGATATTTTAGGTCTGAAGTTGAACATCCGTCCGACTTAATTTTATATATTTGATATATTTAAAATTTTATCCTTATTTCATTTAATTTTTATTTCTTAAAAGTTATTTAATTCGATTAGTGAATTCTTTTCTTTACAGATCGATAGATAAATAGAGAAGGGGGTTGAGATAATTTGTCAGATTATGAAAATCAAAACATCAATATTGAATGATTTACTAACCCTCGATTAGGATCCGTTCTTGCTTCAACGATCCGTCCTTCAACCAAACCTGTTGGATCGCCTTTCAGTTCCATCACTTCAGCCACGGCAGCAATATTTTCGCACAGTTCAAGCAGATTTGTTCCCTACACGATAAACACAAAAAAAGGGGCCATCATTTCACGTGTAAAAAGGGCCATCATTTCATCTGTAAAAAGGGGCCATCATTTCTAGTGTAAAAAGGGGCCATCATTTCACATGTAAAAAAGGGCCATCATTTCACGTGTAAAAAGGGGCTATCATTTCACCTGTAAAAAGGGGCCATCATTTCTAGTGTAAAAAGGGGCCATCATTTCACGTGTAAAAAGGGGCTATCATTTCACCTGTAAAAAGGGGCCATCATTTCACCTGTAAAAATTTTCGATCTGGAGGTATTTGTGTAGATTTGCCATCTACCAAAAAAGTATGACTCCCTCCATAGTCTTCTGTTATGGAAAATGTCCACCACCCCCATGGTCAAGCCTATAGACAACTTTCAAGTACCCCCACCACAGTGTTTCTACTAAAACTTAAAATAAAACCTTAAAACTCAAAAATTTCAAAAAAGTCCAAAAATTCGAGTCATGAAACATCCTCTTCTAAAACTTTTGTGTTTTGGAACAATGTTCGTGAAACTTGTCTTTTGAAAGTTTGTTTTTAAGAAACTCCCTTTAAAATGTTTATTTTTAAGACCTCTACCCCCCCCCTCCTCTAAAACTTTTTTGTTTTAGAATACGTATGTGAAATGTCTTTTTTTGTTTTTTAAATCACCATCTTTAAAACTTCTATTTTTTGAAATCTCCTTGAAAGCATTTTTTCGAACATCCTCTCTACAGTTTTTTTTTGTTGTTGTTGTTAGACAAATAAATATTTACAACGAAAGCTTGCAAAAAAAATAAAATAAATAAATCAATGATTTTTTTCATTTAAATTGCACCATGTGTCGGGTTTTCAAATTTCACGTAAATAAATATTAGTTGCCTGGATAACCGTTGCCGCAATTATCTAATAATTATTTCCTTCTGTTTTTGATACCTTTCTCTTGCAGAAATATTGTCAAATATCAAGGACTGTAGAGTCAGACATCTTAAAATTTCAGGAGTCGGTGATGTGTTAACAATAACCGACTCCATAGAAGTTTAGCATGTCACACTATTTTGGCGACTTTTCCGACTCTGACAGCTGGTAGCATGCAAACTGAACTGAAGCTGAAAAGGTTCAGATCTGACTAATATACTTACCTTCAAAGCAGAAATTGGCACAGAAGGTACATCACCACCTAACTCTTCAACCGTAACATTGTGTGTAAGAAGATCACGGCGGGTCTTTTCCTGCAAATTATAAATAAATAAATTACTAGAAAGGTTACTTCGCATTGCCCAGGTGAAAGATATAACATTGCATATCAGAATATCAGATATAACATTGCATATCAGAATATCAGATATAACATTGCATATCAGAATATCAGACATAACATTGCATATCAGAATATCAGACATAATATTGCATATCAGAATATGATAACAGATGTTTTCCAACTATTTATATCTATATATCTCACTCACACTCACTATCCAGGTTTATCGTCTATGTTCCCTTCGACACAAAGGTTCAGCGCTGCTTGGCTGTCCTTATGCTAAGTCTCCAGTGATCACAATTGTGGGGATTGACCGTGTCCATTTGTCACTGTTTACGGTCTTGCCTGATGGTTTCTTTCCATGTCTTCCTCGTGCGTCCAGCTTTCTTTTTGCTGTCCAGCCTTAGGTCTCTGCGTGTGCTGATATACCCCTTGCTTCTCTCAACATGCCCGAACCAGCGAAAACGGTTTGCCCTTATTAGGACATCAAGTTTTGGAATGGTTAATTTCTCAAGTAGAGTGTCTGACCTAATGTTTTAGATCTGTTATATATATATATATATATATATATGGGAAGAGAAGGATGAAGGTAATCCGACGTGATGGGAAAATGAAAAAGGAAAACCAAAAAATGGATGTTTTTTATGTGTACATCAACGTTTCGTCTTTATTTATAAGACTTCATCAGGATGATAAAATAGAGAAAAATGTCATGCAAGTACAGATACATGTAGGGTAGACATATTGGGAGGAAAAATAGAAAGAAATAATGGCCAACTGCTGGGTGGACGTCCGTAATTGTTGGAGAGATAGAAATGAATGTTGAAGAAAATGAGTGGGGAAAAAATGGAAGGATGGGGTGAGCAAGGACTACTGTGGCTGGTGGTAAGAGAAAGAGGTGGGGGATGAGCAGGGGTAAAGTGGATGGCAGAGAGGGAGTGGAGGAAGAGGGGGGAGGGAGGTGTTTGACCAGATGGCTGCGGTCAAGATTGAAGGGGAAAAATAAGTTGGAATGTTTGTGTATGGGGGGTGTGTGCAGGGAAAGGAGGATGGGTAGAGAGGGAGGGGGGGCTGTGATTTTGGTGGATGGGCGAAAGTTATGGTCTTAGAGAGCGTTTTGAGAAAATGAGGGAATTTAAGAAGGGGTATGGGAGAAAATAGTTGAGAGGGGGAGAGGGAGGATTTGTTGTGATAAGGTGTGAAATATTTGAAATATTTGGAAAATGAGAAAGTTAGTATTAAAAGTGTGAGGAAAAAAGTAAGGAGAAAATGAAGATTTAAGGAGAAAAAAAAAAAAAAAAAATATATATATATATATATATATATATAAGTGTAAATTAGTCGATATATATATATATATAGGCAGCATCTTCTCTTGCAGGCAAGTATTGTTGAATATAAGAGACAACTCATGTCTAGATATCCTTTGGTAGATCCTTTCAATAGTCCGAATCAGGATCTTAGTTTCGGAGGGGAATTGGCTGATGAATTTGCCATAGTTTGGATTTGTCTTCCAAGTACTTTCAGACCCATCCAAGTCAATCTTCAGGGGAATGAGGTTAATCAGGTACAGACCATGTGTTAGTATTATAGAAGGTTTTGGGCGGGAATTATGTAATAAGTACAAAACTATAGTTAGAACTATAGACATTTTAGAATATTATTACTGATATTAAAGTTAATTTTATTAATTAGGGTTTTTTTTGTTTTTATATATAGGGCTTCTAATATATGGATTATAACATCAAATCCGTCGTACGAAGACTAAAAAAAACGGATCAAAAGCTGAATAAGCAGAAGTTGGCACTCTTGTTTAATCAAACATGCATAAAAGGAATGCTGCCCAATTATACAAATTATATATATATATATATATATATATATGGTACGTCAATGAAAATTAGTAAGACCTGCAAATGGAAGCAAATCGGTATTTTCAGTTGTTCAAAACAAGGAGTAGTTCTATCCAGTATATTGAGCTTTCCTTATTTCACAATAGGTCCAACTCTCTAAAAGTTTACCTTTTAGTTATAATTTAGATATATATATATATATATATATACATATATATATATATATACATATATATATATATATATATATATATATATATAATATTAGCGTAAATTCTTGGAAGCAAACTAATATAGTGATTGTAAAAAGTAAATTGACTTACAAATGAAAGACTTGGGACTAAAAGTGTTTTGTTTTTGTTTTTTTTCCATATAGTTTTAATGGTTGAAAAACTTCCAAGACTATATATATATATATATATATATATATATATATATATACACACACACATACTCGACATATCAGTGACCCATTGGGTCACAACCACAACAATTATTTATTCTACTTTGATTGCATCCTCCTGGATAAAGCGTCGCAGAAGCATGGATTCTTGAATACAACGCTACCTTTGAGAAAGAAGAAACATAAAACCAAAATACTTACAACGTCAGCTCCCAATTGGTCGATTTTATTGATTGCCACAATTAGCGGTACTGAAATGAAATGAACATCATTTTTTTAACAGTTATTAATTTTAGGATGAAACACATACATATCTCGATATTAATAAAATTAGGCGATAACTTCTTGTGTATATGTGTTTCTCACCTCAATGTGACTTACATCTTTTTTTGGTTCCCTATTACTGGATTTATTAAAAAATGAAATAAAACCAAATTTTAAAAGCCCTATTTAAAATATAATTTATTTACAAAATTAAATCCATCAGAATGCATTTCAATTTTTTGTATAAACAATTCAGCCATTTTAATCTTTTGTTACCAGTTTTTTTTTAATTTTTAATTTTTTATCATAGTTCACCCCAAACAAGGCAGGCCGCCACTGTAGATGTAAGGGGCTACTGAGAGAAAAAATTTTTTTTTTTAAATCTCCAATCGACAAAAGACACTGTATGTTTCTGACTCCGTACTTTTATTCAAGGTTGACTCCTGTTAGTGAGTAAAGGTTTGAGATCATATGTGGTATACAACAACATCAACCCTGGTATTTTTATATCTCCATATTGTGCAAGCCAGGGGTTTTTACCCCACCTAATAAACCAGTATCGTCCGGGCCTTTGGGTCTGGATTTATGCCGGTCTATTGGGGGGTTGCTGGTCCTGTGCAGTTCTAGGAGGTGCACCCTCCCAGGCTTTGCCTCCCCTCTTTGGGGAGGAGTAAGTTTATTGCTTACTGTCTGAGGTGCCCCTACCGGGGAATGCCGACGGGGCTGCCCAGTTTTTAAATGGCCAGAGTGCTCACCTCTCGAGCGCTGGCTTATCTAATCCCACTTTCCCGACCTTGTGTCACATCTTACCTTGTGGGAGGTAGATAAATAAAGCTAGCAATACACATGAAAAAATTTAAATTGCTTAAAATATCTCAATAACAGAAAGAGCTTGATAATCTAAGAAAAAATCTTTTTAAATTTTTTAAATCTGACTAAAAATAACAAAGTTATGACTATTTTTGTGCCTTGCACGATCGGATATTTCTCCGTCTTTAAGATCAAATGCGTTTCGTCACATTTTTTACGCTAATTTTTCAGTAAAAATCTTATATCTTTGTTAAAACACAAGATTAAGCAATGAAATTTATACACACATACATTACGTCACAAAGCAATTCTTACGTACCGTTTGCATTTTGCGCGTGTTCTATAGATTCGACTGTCTGTTGCATCACGCTGTCTTCGGCTGCCACAACCAATACCACAATGTCTGTTAGTAAAGCTCCTCTTGCTCTCATCGCAAAGAACGCGGCATGGCCAGGCGTGTCAAGGAATGTAATCTTCTCTCCAGAAGGCATATTCACTAAAGAAAAAAAAGAAGACATCTATCATAATAATAGGCACTAGCGGGACCCGTGTAAATTACACGGAATTTTTTTAATTTAAAATTTTTTATTTTTACTTACACCGTTGTGTCGTGTTGTTAATTATTTCTTGAAAATAAAACTGAAAAAGTTGACGAAGTTATCGTCTGCCATACTGACCCTAACTCTAACGACGGTGTCAAAGTTAGCGCGGGTCCTAATGTAACAAAGCACCCTCTATTTGTTAGTTACACTTGCTTTATTATGAGCCCCCCCCCTTCTAGATAAGAGTGAAATATTTTTTTTAAATGGTAACTCGTGTACGATGGACACTGCGTATATCTACTAAAAAAGGTTGATATGCCATCCGTTCAAAAAATAAAAAAAAAATAATACTTGCCCTCTCTACAACAAGAAAACGTAATTAAATAGACAATGCCCTTAAAAACGCCAAAATAAAAAAACAAAACATAGTTTTAAGTTTAAAGCAACACAAAAAGTAATTTTTAACCAGGTGAGTAGCATACAAAGATTCGGTAGATCGTTGCTTTCGATGTAAGCATGACACACAAAATCACACACGCTATTGTATTAATATGTGTCTTCCCGGTCGTCCCCTCCCTACCTCTCTTCCCCTTCCCCTTAAAATGTAGAAAAAAAATCTTAGAGGTTGGTTGGGATCGAACTATAAACCAGTCGGGCCGAAGTCAAAAATACTACGTCGCTAACCGTTACGCCAGAGAGACATACTTCAAAACGCTTTGAAAATAAAGCAACTTGACTGTTTTTAAAAATCTAGGTGCGGCACGCACGCGCAGAGCTTTTGCCGGAAGCGTGACACACGAACACACACGCTATCGTATTAATATATAGATTATGTATCTATACCAGTTCGAAGCTACACACGGTCCTCAGGGTTTTCCAATTTCACAAAGAAAATAACATTTATTAAAATTTTATTTGTTTTGTTTCTTGAATTTATTTTTCTCGCAAAGTAATTGCAATGTTTTTATCATTTATTTATTTATAAATGATAAAAACATTGCAATTACTTTCACGCTGTACTTCGAACAATTCGTTTAGAAAAGAGAAATGTTTTGTTTAGAAAAGTATTAAATGGTCGTAAAGGTTGATATGCCGCTAAAACAAATGACCCGACCCTTTATTATGCCTTCGATTACTAATGGAGATTTGGTATCCGTCTGCCTGAAACCGAAACTATACTAGGACTTCTATTCATGTACATAGACACCTTTGCTTTATATATATGAATTAAATGTTATCTTATATCGAATACATTGATTTTTAAAGCATTCATCTTTTTATTTTAATTGCGAGTGTTCACCCTCTGTCAAAAATAACAACAACAAAAATTATGCTCAGCCAGTGTTTGCGCTAATATTCATATAAAATAATCGGTGAAGTTAAAAAAATAGAAATAAGAAAGAAAAAAAATCTCTCAAACTGGAAAGTTAAAAAAAAAAGAAGAAAAAAACGCATCAATCCGTATAGAAAGAAGAAAGGAAAATAAATAAAGAAAACGTCTCATAATAGAAATAGAGTGAAGAATTTCTTTCCGAATTCATTTCAGAATTAGAACACATTGAAGACATTGCTAAAGCTGCTGCAAAGAAGGTGGGCTCCATCTACCGTGCCAGTAAACATTTCACACCTGACATTATCCTATATCTCTACAAAGCCACCATCCGCCCATGCATGGAGTATTGTTGCCACATCTGGGCTGGTGCATCATCCACTAGTCTCTCCATCTTAGACAAGGTTAAAAAAAAAGTCGCTAATTTAATAGGTCCCTCACTATCCAGCAAGCTCCAGCCCCTGTTCCATCGCCGCAATGTTGCATTCTTGTGCTTGTTTTACAAGTACTTCAATGGATTTTGCTCCGATAAACTTGCTGCTCTGGTGCCCCCTCGGCGTAAATACACTCGACCAACTCGACAATCAGCTGAGTCCCATCCATTTACTGTGAAGGTAACCAGATGCCGAAAAGCCTTCTACTCCAGTAGATTCTTTCCTCGTGTTGCCGGCCTATGGAACTTCCTCCCTGCTCCCCCGACTGTACCGACATTATTTTTCAGACACGCCACGTATACTTTTCGTTTTTTGACCATTTAATCACTTGTAAACCACAGTGTAAATATTTTTTCAAAAAAAAATACTAGAAAAAAAAAACTCTTTTTAACAGATTCTGTTTTTTAAACTCTTGAAAAAATTTCTGAAGACAAGAAAAGTTTCTGGGAACAAACCTGAGAAAGCGCCAATATGCTGAGTAATTCCACCAAATTCTTGCGACACAATGTCCGTCTTGCGGAGTGCATCCAGCAGTGTTGTCTTTCCATGATCCACATGGCCCATTATGGTTACAACTGGGGGCCTTTTCTCCAGAACGGAACTGTCAGGAGGATCTCTAAGGAAAAAATGAAAAAGGAGAAAATGTTATAAAGAGAGTAGAAAGTGACTAACTTGCGTTTACTTTCGGCAGCCTCGTAACTCTCACTTTCCTTATTTTGTCTTTTAGTCCTCACATTCCATAAGCGATGTTTCTGACAAGGAGGGAAGAATTGCTGTTTCTGGGTCGGAATCTATTCATCTAACACTTATCATTGGCTAGTTTTTAACCTTGAAACAGTATTTTTTTTTAACTCCTTACATCAAGTGGCTTCAGGCCTTGTCTGGAGCGATTTCCATGAAAAAAAAAAAATAAAATAACAGGGCCACTCCATGATTCATTGATTGATTTGGTTTATTTGCCGCTAGATGTTGCTTTTTTTAACAACAACAGGTCCGTTTTCATTTTACCTGCTTTTCATAGTTTTGAGCAACAGAGGACCAATTCACTTCCAGAATAATGTTCTCAAAACAAAATAGTCCCTCCATTTCCAAAATAGTCCCTTCATTTCCAAAATAGTCCCTCCATTTCCAAAATAGTCCCTTCATTTCCAATGTTTAAAAAATGAAAATAAAGACATTGCATGTTCAGCTTAACACATATTTGATATTCTAGCTTTAACATTTTTAGTGACGCACATGTTCGGGTATTTTTTGCACCATTTTAAGTGTTGTGTTCTCTTGGGTACACACGCGAGGGTAGGAAGAAAAGGGAAGACGAAACGGCTGGATTTACATAGATACATGTTTATTCTCACATCGGCAGTTTGGCGAAGAAGAGGACACAAAACATGAGAGGTTGTACTTAACATGATATAAAACAGGAAAGAAGAGACAGAAGTACTATAGAGAGAATACATTAAAGTCCTAATACAATCAATAAAAACATGTGTTGCCAGGATCAGGAGAGAGAGAGAGTAATGTAGAAGTTCAGGGTAGCCAAGAAATTACTGAAGGATTTTTACATGGAATAGATTCTTTATTTTTTATGGTACCTCAATGGAATTTTAACATAATCTGACGAAGACAATGGAGATTTGTTTGCAAAAAATAACAAAAATGAAAAGAAAATTCATTTTTGAAAAATAACATCTTTTAAATGGTTTCCATTTTCAGCTTCACAAATTCGTGCCCTTTCCAAAACATTATCCATGGCGGATTGCAGGATCACTCGATTACGATTTAATTCCTCGACTTCATTCCTGATGTTCTCCTTCAATTCTTGTAGAGTTTCAGGTTTGTTGATGTAGACTTTTTCTTTGAGATACCCCTAGATAAGCAAAAATTTGTGAAGCTGAAAATGGAAACAATTTAAAAGATGATATTTTTCATAAATAATTTTTATTTTCATTTTTGTTCTTTTTTTTGCAAACAAATCTCCATTGTCTTTGTCATAGTATGTTAAAATTCCTTTAAGGTACCATAAATAATAAAGAATCGATTCAAGTCAAAAATCCATCACTAATTTTCTATTAAATTACATATAGGCATTAATAAGTTTTGTGTTAAATGCACAAATTTCCAATTTCAATAATTTTGTAGCATTCTTACATTTCCTCTATTAGTAGTCATTTCGTAAATTAAAAAGTGGGTTTAATTTTAGACTTCATGAAATCGCAACTTTTTAAATGGAACCATTTATTTAGAATATCTTCCATGTAAGTAACGAGATGTTCTCCATCTCACGTGTCCAATAGAAATGGTTAGACCTTTGTCTACGCTGACTCTTGTGCACTGATAATATCTGTTGTTTTCTTTGACTTGTAGTTTTTGCAGCTGCAATACGTGTTGAGATAAAATAACAGCTGCAGTACTTTGTTAGTTTTCTAATGTGCAAAAAAGAACTTCACCTTGGAACATAATTACATACTGTCATAAAACTAATTAAAATCATAACACAATGTTATAAAACTAATTAAAATCATAACACAATGTCATAAAACTAATTAAAATCATAACACAATGTCATAAAACTAATTAAAATCATAACACAATGTCATAAAACTAATTAAAATCATAACACAATGTCATAAAACTAATTAAAATCATAACACAATGTCATAAAACTAATTAAAATCATAACACAATGTCATAAAACTAATTAAAATCATAACACAATGTCATAAAACTAATTAAAATCATAACACAATGTCATAAAACTAATTAAAATCATAACACAATGTCATAAAACTAATTAAAATCATAACACAATGTCATAAAACTAATTAAAATCATAACACAATGTCATAAAACTAATTAAAATCATAACACAATGTCATAAAACTAATTAAAATCATAACACAATGTCATAAAACTAATTAAAATCATAACACAATGTCATAAAACTAATTAAAATCATAACACAATGTCATAAAACTAATTAAAATCATAACACAATGTCATAAAACTAATTAAAATCATAACACAATGTCATAAAACTAATTAAAATCATAACACAATGTCATAAAACTAATTAAAATCATAACACAATGTCATAAAACTAATTAAAATCATAACACAATGTCATAAAACTAATTAAAATCATAACACAATGTCATAAAACTAATTAAAATCATAACACAATGTCATAAAACTAATTAAAATCATAACACAATGTCATAAAACTAATTAAAATCATAACACAATGTCATAAAACTAATTAAAATCATAACACAATGTCATAAAACTAATTAAAATCATAACACAATGTCATAAAACTAATTAAAATCATAACACAATGTCATAAAACTAATTAAAATCATAACACAATGTCATAAAACTAATTAAAATCATAACACAATGTCATAAAACTAATTAAAATCATAACACAATGTCATAAAACTAATTAAAATCATAACACAATGTCATAAAACTAATTAAAATCATAACACAATGTCATAAAACTAATTAAAATCATAACACAATGTCATAAAACTAATTAAAATCATAACACAATGTCATAAAACTAATTAAAATCATAACACAATGTCATAAAACTAATTAAAATCATAACACAATGTCATAAAACTAATTAAAATCATAACACAATGTCATAAAACTAATTAAAATCATAACACAATGTCATAAAACTAATTAAAATCATAACACAATGTCATAAAACTAATTAAAATCATAACACAATGTCATAAAACTAATTAAAATCATAACACAATGTCATAAAACTAATTAAAATCATAACACAATGTCATAAAACTAATTAAAATCATAACACAATGTCATAAAACTAATTAAAATCATAACACAATGTCATAAAACTAATTAAAATCATAACACAATGTCATAAAACTAATTAAAATCATAACACAATGTCATAAAACTAATTAAAATCATAACACAATGTCATAAAACTAATTAAAATCATAACACAATGTCATAAAACTAATTAAAATCATAACACAATGTCATAAAACTAATTAAAATCATAACACAATGTCATAAAACTAATTAAAATCATAACACAATGTCATAAAACTAATTAAAATCATAACACAATGTCATAAAACTAATTAAAATCATAACACAATGTCATAAAACTAATTAAAATCATAACACAATGTCATAAAACTAATTAAAATCATAACACAATGTCATAAAACTAATTAAAATCATAACACAATGTCATAAAACTAATTAAAATCATAACACAATGTCATAAAACTAATTAAAATCATAACACAATGTCATAAAACTAATTAAAATCATAACACAATGTCATAAAACTAATTAAAATCATAACACAATGTCATAAAACTAATTAAAATCATAACACAATGTCATAAAACTAATTAAAATCATAACACAATGTCATAAAACTAATTAAAATCATAACACAATGTCATAAAACTAATTAAAATCATAACACAATGTCATAAAACTAATTAAAATCATAACACAATGTCATAAAACTAATTAAAATCATAACACAATGTCATAAAACTAATTAAAATCATAACACAATGTCATAAAACTAATTAAAATCATAACACAATGTCATAAAACTAATTAAAATCATAACACAATGTCATAAAACTAATTAAAATCATAACACAATGTCATAAAACTAATTAAAATCATAACACAATGTCATAAAACTAATTAAAATCATAACACAATGTCATAAAACTAATTAAAATCATAACACAATGTCATAAAACTAATTAAAATCATAACACAATGTCATAAAACTAATTAAAATCATAACACAATGTCATAAAACTAATTAAAATCATAACACAATGTCATAAAACTAATTAAAATCATAACACAATGTCATAAAACTAATTAAAATCATAACACAATGTCATAAAACTAATTAAAATCATAACACAATGTCATAAAACTAATTAAAATCATAACACAATGTCATAAAACTAATTAAAATCATAACACAATGTCATAAAACTAATTAAAATCATAACACAATGTCATAAAACTAATTAAAATCATAACACAATGTCATAAAACTAATTAAAATCATAACACAATGTCATAAAACTAATTAAAATCATAACACAATGTCATAAAACTAATTAAAATCATAACACAATGTCATAAAACTAATTAAAATCATAACACAATGTCATAAAACTAATTAAAATCATAACACAATGTCATAAAACTAATTAAAATCATAACACAATGTCATAAAACTAATTAAAATCATAACACAATGTCATAAAACTAATTAAAATCATAACACAATGTCATAAAACTAATTAAAATCATAACACAATGTCATAAAACTAATTAAAATCATAACACAATGTCATAAAACTAATTAAAATCATAACACAATGTCATAAAACTAATTAAAATCATAACACAATGTCATAAAACTAATTAAAATCATAACACAATGTCATAAAACTAATTAAAATCATAACACAATGTCATAAAACTAATTAAAATCATAACACAATGTCATAAAACTAATTAAAATCATAACACAATGTCATAAAACTAATTAAAATCATAACACAATGTCATAAAACTAATTAAAATCATAACACAATGTCATAAAACTAATTAAAATCATAACACAATGTCATAAAACTAATTAAAATCATAACACAATGTCATAAAACTAATTAAAATCATAACACAATGTCATAAAACTAATTAAAATCATAACACAATGTCATAAAACTAATTAAAATCATAACACAATGTCATAAAACTAATTAAAATCATAACACAATGTCATAAAACTAATTAAAATCATAACACAATGTCATAAAACTAATTAAAATCATAACACAATGTCATAAAACTAATTAAAATCATAACACAATGTCATAAAACTAATTAAAATCATAACATGAGCTGTGTAAACATGACCGTGCCACCTTGGGTATTATAAACTTAGATCCTCGCGACCGCCAAGCCTGGAGTGGAAGACTTCAAAATAATAACAATGTAATAAAACTAATCAAAATAATAACAATGTAATAAGATTACTTAAAATAATAACTATGTCATAAAACTAATTAAAATGATAATATAATGTCATAAAACTAATTAAAACAATAACAATGTCATAAAATTAATTAAAATAATAACGATGTCATAAAAATAATTAAAATAATAACAATATCATAAAACTAATTAAAATGATAACTATGTCATAAAACTAATTAAAATGATAATATAATGTCATAAAACTAATTAAAATCATAACAATGTCATAAAACTAATTAAAATCATAACTATGTCATAAAACTAATTAAAATGATAACAATGTCATAAAATTAATTAAAATAATAACAATATCATAAAATTAATTAAAATAATAATACAATATCATAAACTGATATTGGTGAGTAAATAAATTAGTAGTTATTTGGTTGAATTATGTTCATAGGGGTATTTAACATGTAAACAGGATGCATCGTAGACAAGGGTTCAGGTGGTTATTCTTTTGGGGCAATGTGCCAACATGGGAACTAGGTTTAGCGGAAATGATGTCAGATGACAGATTTGAGAATGCGAAGGTCTGGTAGCCTGGATGAAGAAATCAGAGCAATTGGACATGTTTAGAAATGTCTTAAAATCCATTTAATGACATGATGTGCTTCTAAGTGTCTCCTTCTGTCCTACTCTGTTTGCCGCCTAACCCTAACAGCCTAAAGATGAACAAAATAAACCCTTTGTAGAATTTGGTATATTCGGACTACTGTTCTCATCTTGGGTGTTTTTATAAAAAGGTTCTGGCCGATGTAATCTCCGACCTTCTTCCGCAAGGACCCATGGCACAGTGGATATAGTACTAAGTAAAATTCAGTTCCAAGTGACAGTCATCTGAAGGTTGAAGGTTCAATCCTCAGTGCGGGCGATACGAAGAATTGCCAATTACTGAAGATTTCTTCCCAGTTATGGCAGATGGAACAAGAGCATGCTAACCCCGTGGATTTAATAAAGGGTTCCGTTCGAAATTCCGTCCAGATTCCCGAGTTTGACAAGGTACATCTGAAGAAGGTTGGAGGTTACATCGACCAAAATGTTATGATAAAAACACCCAAGATGAGAACAGTAGTCTGAATATACCAAATTCTACAAATTATCAACCCTCATCTAAAGAATTCCGAAACATAAAATAAACCATCTTCGTGTTGGTTGATTAATTAATTGACGTAGCTATGTCTGCTTGAAACGACTTTGGATTGCAGCTGGCAAATTATCCTGTGTCTGAGAGGATAGCGACGACATTCATGTATACTGAGATGTTGACCGGTAGATTGAGAAATGGACTGCATTATGAGAAGCTGGTACCAGGGGTATTGGGGAGCCTCCTGAGCGCTTTGCTTCGATAATAAGCCAACCATTGTGTCGTCACATAACAAAATCGATAGAAGAGAAAATGGAAGAAAACTTACTGTCTCGTAATATCTTTATTTTCTTTCACCTTTTCGAGCCGTTTCGGTGCTGGGATGGACTTCATTCCGGACCGTTTTATGATTTCTTTGATCACATCCATACTCTCAATTTCTAGCAAGAAAAAAAGACACAACTGTAGCTTTCCTGCAGACTGCAACATGGTCATCTTCAAATACTTGTCATAAATTGTCTTCATAAGTCAACAAATGTTGTTCATTCCATCCATTCGACAAATAAAATTATATATATATATATATATATATATATATATATAAGGTTAATACAACAAAAGATATAAGAGGCAACTAATATCTTTAATTAGTGAACATCCGGATAAAAATAAAGCTCAATATGTCAAAATAAAGCTCAATATACTGGATACCTTTTGTCGTTTTTGAACCACCATTCACCAATTGGATTATTTTTAATCAACCTCTTTGATATCTTGCCTGGAGCTATTTTAGACTTGTTGACTTGGATGAACTGTATAGTTTTACTAAAAAAGTATGTTTTGGGCCGATATATTTGATGTTTTATATACCTTTATATTTTTTTATATATTTTTTCAAAGTTTAATTTTTATTACCTGCAGTAATGTCATTGCGGTAATGGTCATCTGTGGAGAAGATTTTCTTTGAAAACTCATGAGTTAAGAACTTTAAAGAATTTTGCCTGAACATTGAATTGTAATAAAATTTGATTTGCACCTTATTTTATTCTTTCACTTTATCTATTGCTATATATATATATATATATATATATATATATATATATATATATATATACATATGTATAAAGATAGAGGCAAAATGCCTTCATAAGAAACCATGTGTTAGATGCAGATATTTTTTATTAAATCAAAATAAAAAATAAAAACATTTTTTTTTCTTCATCTTGACTTTTTTTTATCTAATATTTCGCTTGATATAACAAGCCTCGACAGGGTTTTAGACAAATAAAAGGTATTAACCTTTTTTTTTCGTAATAATCCTTCCTGGTCTTGTAGAAGGGGTGTCCGATGTTATGGACTAATGGTGCAAATGTCTGTGTTCTTTATATTAAAATTCAAAAGATGCTTAAAATAAAAATAAAAAAATGAACTTTCCCAAATTTATAATATATATATATATATAAGCATGACATCCCCCTTCTCAATATAGACACATACTAGTTAACAATACTAAAATAATACACCATGATACTAACACCAAAAGATTAAAAATTCTTGAAGCCCTCTACATAAAAACTAAACATCCCACAATCAATAATGTGAATTACGAAACTAGTCACAACATTTTAAAGTGCCTAGCATAGTAATAAACGTTACCAAATTCTTAGCCATTAAGCAATTATATGTTTGAACCTTGAACACGCTCAGAACGTAATCAAATTCTTAACAGTGAAGCAATCAAACTTTTGAATCCCGCACGCTCTTAGAACGTAATCACGCTCTCATGAAACATCTCAATATAATAGACGATCCTTTTAAATTGTAAATTACTGGCAGTTATGATAATAATTTTAAAAACTCAAACAGTAAAGACATATTTTTAAGAAACCAAGACTAACACCGCCTCGGGATGATTTGACGAATCAAATCGAAAGTATTCGCGAAAAAAGAAAAGAAAATGGAACAAGAAACACATGAAACTTTGATACGGCAATTTGACCGAAACATTAAATGGACCATTCAAAAAATTGAAAAAATTAAAAAAAGTCTTATAAGCAAAAACACTCCGTGTTATTTAATAATATTTGCCTAAATGAAATTATATATATATATATATATATATATATATATATATAAATACTAAAACTCTGTGGATCTTGATTATTTACTTGTTCCTGTGCACACTGGATGACATTATCATTTTGCGATGTCATCAAAATGCACATTTGATGGCATCATTAAAATAACTGGGCACAGTGAATAATGTCGCAAAATTATGACATCATCTATCAAATAATAGAGGGAGGAGGGAAAAGGGTTTGGGTCACGAACGTCTCGACCCTTACGAGTCAAGTATACTAATAAAACTCTGTGGATCTGGCGTGCTTGGTTGTTTTTCTCCCATGCAGACTGGATGACGTCATCGTTTTATGACGTCATCCATTAAAACAGGTGGGGATAATGTGCACATTGTACAACCTCACTAAAGAATTATGTAATCCATTTAAAAAGAGAAAATGGTGGATAGCCGTACTAAATGATGACATCATCTATCGAACCAAAGAGAAAGAGGAAGAAGGGGAGAGATCCTTTATAACATTTGGTGCTTGTGCAGATGAGCGGCCGTACGAAAAAATTATTTTTTTATAAAAACAATATTATATACTTATTCAGCGTTATATTCTTACTCACTGTAGAAAAAAGTAGAAAAAAATTATCCACTAAAACTTTAATTACAAGTATTTTTCCATTTTTCGTATCATAACAGCGATTCGTTCAGTAAGCGTCCATCTTTTTTTCTTAAAAATAATTCAAGGGCAGATAATTCGCACGGAAAGGTCCCCAGTAAGAATATGAACATTTCGTTTTATTGCAATAAATTAATTTAATTTCGTTTATTTACTTTCATTTTGTTTTATTGGAATACATTTAATTTTTATATATGTAGTTGTTTATTGTTTTTTTTAAATTGCATGATTATCTCCCTTGCAAATTATCTGCCCTTGAATTATTTTTAAGAAAAAAAAATGGACGCTTACTGAACGAATTGCTGTTACGATACGAAAAATGGAAAAATACTTTTAATTAAAGTTCTAGCGGATAATTTTTTCTACTTTTTTCTACAGTGAGTAAGAATATAACACTGAATAAGTACATAATACTGTTTTTATAAACAAAATAATTTTTTTGTACGTCCGCTCATCTGCACAAGCACCTAACATTTCATTTAGATGACCCATAACTCAAACGGTCACAGGTCGTCTACTAGGGGTCTAGTAGGATTTTAACATTTCGAGGATGTTGTTAGATGGTTTGCTTGTCACCGTGCACCCAAAACTTATGCATGTTTTAGGTGGTGGGAGGAAGGACTGATGATAAGAGAAGTAGTGAGAGGAATGCAATTATGTAAATAATTAAAAGAGAGGGGCAAGAGAGGAGGAGGAGGAGGAGGAGGAGGAGGAGGAGCAAGAAAAGAAAAAGGAAGGGAAGGGGAGAAGTTTGTCTTGTTCCGATAATTAATAAAACTACCCTGAATCTTTGTGTGTGACATCAATTTACTTTCAGGTGAAACCGCCTTCTCCGCTGCAGCTTCAAGCCATCATCATCACAGCTTCAAGCCATCATCATCACAACTAACCGCATGCATAATACGACAATACCAAAAATATCTGATAAAACAAATACTTACGGCTGTGGACTTGATCATATTTCTCACCATCTTTTACGTATAAAAGAACTTCAAATACATGATCTGAAATATATATATATATTGTGAAAAAAATAAGTTTTACATCTCTATAAAAATATTGTGTGTGTATAACAATATTGTGTGTATAAAAATATTGTGTGTATAAAAATATCGGGCATGTATAAAAATATCGGGTGTGTATAAAAATATTGTGTGTGTATAAAAATATCGGGTGTGTATAAAAATATTGCGTTAATAAAAATATCGGGTGTGTATAAAAATATTGTGTGCATAAAAATGTTGTGTGTGTATAAAAATATTGTGTGTGTATAAAAATATTGTGTGTATAAAAATATATTGTGTGTATAAAAATATTGTGTATAAAAATATCGGGTGTGTATAAAAATATCGGGCATGCATAAAAATATTGTGTGTGTAAAAATATTGTGTGTATAAAAATATCGTGTGTGTATAAAAATATTGTGTGTATAAAAATATTGGGTGTATATAAAAATATCGGGCATGCATAAAAATATTGTGTGTGTATAAAAATATTGTGTGTATAAAAATATTGTGTGTATAAAAATATCGTGTGTGTATAAAAATATTGTGTGTATAAAAATATCGGGTGTGTATAAAAATATCGGGCATACATAAAAATATTGTGTGTGTATAAAAATATTGTGTGTATAAAAATATCGTGTGTGTATAAAAATATTGTGTGTATAAAAATATTGGGTGTATAAAAATATCGGGTGTGTATAAAAATATTGTGCGTGCATAAAAACATTGTGTGTGTATAAAAATATTGTGTATATAAAAATATCGGGCATGCATAAAAATATTGTGTGTATAAAAATATTGGGTGTATAAAAATATCGGGTGTGTATAAAAATATTGTGCGTGCATAAAAACATTGTGTGTGTATAAAAATATCGGGCATGTATAAAAATATTGTGTGTTTATAAAAATATTGTGTGTGTATAAAAATATCGTGTGTATAAAAATATTGTGTGTAAATATGAATAAGAGTGATTTGTCAAATTTTAAAAATAAATAGCAATTAATTAGTTAATAATTTACTGATTTAAAATAGTTAATTAAAAATTAAAATGTAATGAATATATTTAAGTTTCAACATCCTATTTAAAAAAAATAATTTGGAAAAAAATCAACCAGCAGTTAGTTTCTTGTTTCTATTTATGACTTCATAAATTAAAACGAAACACGAATGTATTTATGCGATTTAAAGTTCAACATTTTGAAAAATGTCTAATCGATTTTATTACAAACCAGATTTCTTTAAAGCCATTCATTCATTGAGTTATCGTTTCAATTATTAATTTTCAAGCATCGCTCCCAAAATATTAAATATAAATTCAACTTTTAATACCACATACCTGAAAAACGAGGTGCATTATGGGAAGGATTATTGTAAAATTAATGTGTTTCCTTGGTTTAGGGTTAAGGTTAGGAATTTGACTTGAGGTATATTTAACCCTTAAATGCTTTATTTTTTTATATTGGTTTGAAAAAAGTGAAAAACTTTTCATAGGGGTAATATAAAGTAGTATAAATGATTTTTTGAAGAAAAAAATATATATTTATTGAACAAAAATAAATGATGTTGCAAATGTGCAACAAATGGCATAAAATTTAACATGTATAACAAAACACTACAATATATGCATCTAAACAATCATAATACACTAGAGAATCATAAAATAACTTTTACTTACCATTATAATGACCAGATTTTAAAGTTTAGGCTCCTGAATTAGGCAGATGACACACCGATGACACTCGCCCGTGACATCATAGATACTGATTACCTATTTAGCGGGTGTGCTGATGCAACATCATACTAATACCTACTCACACTTGCCAACAGATCGTTGCAGATGTGAAACAAGTCGCAGTCCGACACATTTTCTTTGAATATTATATTAAATAGGCATTTTGTTGGAATGTGTCATATTTGGAACCAAAAGCATTTAAGGGTTAAAATCTTTTTTATATTAAATGGTTGGCTGTTGTCAGTTTTAAATTCTTTTTCTTTCTTTATTATTAATTTTCATGTTTTCATTTTTATTCTGCACATCCTGCTCTGTGTTAGTACCCCTAGAACGATTACCTGTGCGTGGTGGACCTCCCAGGACTACCCAAGACAATATACCCCAGCGTGACAGATAAAAGGCCACCAAAATGACCCAGTTTCTGCCGGACTGGTATTTCCCCATTCTGAATTCTTCAAGTAACCAAAGTTACAGAAAGATCGAACGGGCTGGGGCGGGATCCAAGACTGAGGAGCAGGTGCTTCCAGTATTTATGGTGAGTGGGAAGAGTCCAAGTCGTCCGTTATAGGTAAGGTACCATAACAATATCTTTTACAAAGTCAAATCCTACATTTTGTCCGAAGAATATGCATAACTTGTAGAAGATGTAATGGTAGTAGACAAAGCATAGATTCGTTAAAATGGCACCTCAAACATTCCTAAAAGATTAATTCGGTACTGGTAGAGCTTTTGAACGAGACAAAACCGACTTTTGTAGACTCAGAATTACGTTAATAGCTAGAAAAAGCCGAATGAAAACGAATCGGCGTACAAAATAAAAACGAGGCGGCGTTCCAACAGCAAAAAAATAATGAAACAATATTTAAAGCAAGAAAAACACTCACCGTATGTTTATTTTTATGGAAAAAAAATTTATTTTTCGACAGAAAAAAATTTAATGAAACAACTTTTTTTTTTTCACGAGAAAGTTTAATTCAAAAAAATTTTTAGTTTTTGGCAGAAAAAAAATTAATGAAACAACTTTTTTTTTCACGAGAAAGTTTAATTAAAAAAAAATGTTTTTTTTTTGACAGAAAAAAAATGAATGAAACAACTTTTTTTTTCACAAGAAAGTTTAAATTAAAATTTGTTTTGTTTTTTCGGTACTAGTTCAGCTTTTGAACCCGACAAAAACAGAACAGTTTTTTTTTTTTACCCTAACCTAATCTTAACCTACTTTTATTGCCTTTGGTAACAATCTATTTGTTTTGACTATTTGTTTTTTTGTTTTTTTTTAGTTTTTTCACCCTTTTTTTTCTTTGTTGAAAATTCTTGACAATCGCCAATTTATGATTTAACACGTCGTCTGCTTTTCTCGCCTTCCGATTGGACAAGCGCTTCAGCATCTTCCGGCTATTTATGTAAACAGTCAGAAATGTATTATTTGCACTTGAGACGCCCCCCCCCCCTCCTCCCCACACACTTCTTCCCTGCCTCCATACAAGAAATAGATTACAATTGTTCTTTGCATTTATACAAATTGCGGCAGGGAATATGAACTCCTATTTCTCCATGCCATCAAAGGGAATTTCCATGAACAGAGTTTCTTACCAAGAACTTCTCATCTGTGGAACACATTACCACAGCTTCCCTACAGACTACAATATGGTCGTCTTCAAATCCAATGTCAACAAATACTTGTCATAAACCGTCCTCATAAGTAATTAATGAAGTACCGTTGTCATTTTTGGCCTGGTGAATCTCTGTCCTATTTGAGGGTTCTTGATAAGGTGCAGAAACATATCTGTAATTTGATTGGCCCTACCCTTTTCTTCTTCTCTGCACCCTCTCTCTCTCACAGACGTGATGTTGCTAGTCTCAGTCTTTTCTATAAATACTATTATGGCATGTGTTTTTCAGAATTATGTGATCTATTCCCTGCTTCTTTTGTTCCAGCTCGTTTGGTTCGTTGGTCTAGTGGTCGCCATCAATTCACTGTTTTGATATATCATTGTAATACTGCTTCCTATTCCAGTAGCTTATTTCCAAGAACTGCAGGCTTGTGGAACTCTCTTCCTGCTGACTGTTTTCCTCCTACCTATAACTTTGGTCTTTTCAAAACTAAGGCCAATAGGCATCTCCTGTCTTTGCGATCATCATATTTGTTCTTGTTAGCTCCTTACATCAAGTGGCTTCATACCTTGTCTGTAGCGATTTTCATAAAAAAATTTGAAAAATTAAATTCTGTCCATTTCAATTTTCATTTTCAATCCTCTCATAATAGTCTTCATTATTCAATTGACACTCAATCCATCTTATTAACTCTTATCGTTGGGTGACTTTTGGCCTTGTTAGGTATTGATTCATTCGTAAAAACACACACAAAAAAATTGAATAGATCGATTAGAATATATGAAATCATTCTCACCTGTGCTTTTTTCCATGCTTTCTGCAATTTCTCGAATTGTCATGTTCGGACTGATTGGGATGATTTTTGCATCTTTGTCCATTGGTTTTGGTTTGAATCGAATTGGGTCAGCCTAGAATTATCAAAATAAAAAAATGATAATCAAATATAATATAGTTATCTCTGTCTGCATGTACGAAGCTTATACACACCCAAACCACAAACCTCTTCATTTGTGCCCTCTTGACTCTCCGTCTGACCTTCCAGGATCACTTTGGGGGAGTCCTCCCTCATCTATTTCCGCCGAGGCTTCAGTAGATTATCGATGGATAAGACAAGGTCTCAACCGAACAATAGGTAATAAGGCGCATATTTTGAGGCTTCGCTGATTTGCATACCCTGCAATGGCCAATGTTGGGTCAGATACAAATCCAAATTTACTCTGTCAATGTACTTAATACATCGGCCTGCGAAACTGCTCCACCTTGGCATTATTTCGCGGATAGGATATTGAGGTAGTTACGTGTCTTATATTTAAGCTATCTAATGTCTCCTTCATTACGGGATTTACGCTTTGGCATAAAAACCGAAAATTTGTTTCTATGCTTATTCTGTTCTGAGATTTATGGATTGATCTTTTAATGTGCTAAAAAATTTGGACCTGATTATTTAATCAAGTTCAGCGTGTCTGTGCATCTGCCTGAAAGCTATGGACACCGAAAGCGCTAGACATGGGAAGCTGAAATTTTGGGAGGAATTATCTTCTTTTCTTCAGCCCATAACTTCGGTTGTGCAATCTCTATTTACACACACTTTTTACAATATCAATTGTTTTTATTGCTAGTATTTTAGTTAAGAAAGGATCCAAGTTTGTCTATTTATTATGTTTTCTTTTTTTTGGGGGGGGGATGTCTATATTACAGCCTGTATGTCAATAAAATTATATTTATTGATAATAAATGTATGTCAATAAAATTATATTATATTTATTAATAATAAATGTATGATAATAAAATTATATTAATTAATAATAAATGTAATAAAAAATGTTTAACACTTTTGAAGTTTATATAATTTTCCTGCGACACTGGTGCATAGAAATACTCTTTTCCAAAATGAAATATCGATCGGACTAAATATAGAAATCGGTAAGATTGATAGGAAGTAAAATTTTGTGATGAGGAGGCAAGCGAGAAGACAGTGGGGGGGGGGGGACCGGGGAAGATACAGCTTTCGCCTCAGGCAACGGGGAGAGGAGGGCGGTGTGGTGAAGGGGGCAACCGGGGAAGAGAGCCCCGAGCAATGCCGGGTACCCCTGCTAGTAAAATATAATTCCATTTAATTTTTTCCAGAAAATACTTGGTCTATGTTAGAATTATTTTCAAATGGCTACCATCTTAAAAAAAGTAAAAGAACGTGACTCTGTATTCGTCCGTACAATTATTTTCGTTTGTATTGTAACAAAAAATAGTTGGGGAGAAAAACTGCATAGTTTAACAAAAGAAAAGCAAAACAAATTACAAATAAGTACACTACCGGGCAACGCCGGATCGGGTCAGCTAGTAGAATATAAAAAAATACAAATATATAGAGAGAGAAGATGAATAGAAGACAACAAAGATACAGAACTTCCATGAACAGAGTTTCTTTTCAAGAACTTCCCATCTGTGGAACACATTACTACAGCACTGCTTCCCTAAAGACTACAACATGGTCATCTTTAAATCTAATGTAAACAAATAGATATCATAAACCGTCCTTATAAGAAAGAAACTTTGTTCCTTCCATTCATCAGTTTCAATCCTCTCATAATATTCTTCACCATTAAACTGACAATTTAACCTTATCATCGAATGGCTTTTGGCCTTGATAAACAGTGAAAAAAAAAGAAGAAATCTTTACCTTTCTTCTTCTTGCCGCTTCATGTTGAAACGAAAGATGGATCCACCGTTTCTGCAGTTGGTAATCCGCCGCCAGCAATGCACTCGCCTGCCTTTCAGCTTTGAACAAAATGGAATTCCAAGACTTTCCCAAAACCTTGGAATGTCGATAGAGCAAAGGCCACTGTTGTAGAATGGCAGTCGTGAAAGATCTCTGCGCCATTATACGTGTTTGGATGTCTCGACTCTTTGCTGCCGACGAGTTCCCTGCTATAAATATCGATAATTTGAAGAGGAAAGAAAAAAAAAAAAAGAGTCAATACATGAGCATTAAGAATATTTCGCACGATTCGAACCCTGGAACGAGAGTAACCTTTTAACTCCACTTCCGAACGCTTTAACTAATGAGGCTAACTCCAACCGTTACACGATGTGACGAGAAATAAATCTTATTTATGCCGAGGCGGGCAACCATAGTCAGCTGTCATAACAGTGTTTAACAGTAAGGAACTTGCACACACACGTATATATATATATATATTATATATATATATATTATTTGTCGCTCCCCCAAACTAGGCTGGGCTCTGTAGCGAGTAGTATTAACACAACCGTCACCAGTGCAATGTTCCTTTCAAAAGTCAAACTCTTTACGACAGCTGGATTAATCTCTCACTGATTTACCGTGTGGCCGTGTGGGCAAAGACGTTGGAATTTGAGGTTGAAATATAATTGTGTTCCAGAGCTCGAGTCCGGCGACCGGTGTGAATAATTCTTCTCTACACTGACCATTCCCGTAAGGATGAAACGTATACGTATGCAGATAAAAAAATATTTATAATTAATTTATATATATATATATATATATATAAATATTTTTGTTATAATTAATTATAAAATTTATAATTCATTATAAATATTTCTTTTTATAATTAATTTATATATATATATATATATATATATATATATATATATGTATAAATTTTTATTTATACAAACATTATTGGTTACACATGTGCATACATGTTTCGGTTGCACTCTTCACAGGAAGTCAACCTCATCACACCAAGGATTCCAAAGAATATATATATATAGTGATTGTATTTATGTTTCCTAGATGTTAATCAAATGAAACTCCGGTGTTTTTACAATAGTGCTCAATGACAAGTAGAGCTGCATTATAGCATAAATTCTTTTATTTATACAAACATTATTGGCTACATATGTGCATACATGTTTCAGCTGCCATTTCTTTTGAAAGTCAGCTTCCGCAGGCCACGGTACAAATTTCAATTGAAAATGCTACCACTACGGTTTAGCAATTCTTTTTGGTGGTAGGGAAGGTGGCAGAAACATATTCAATTGGCCAAGCATTTAACTCAACATTTAACTTGGATTCTTCTCTTTCAGTTGACTCTTCCTTCCCTTTTATGATACGGTAATAAACCCGAAGACCCAGTCGAGGTCAAGTAATATGATACCCAGTGCTAAATAGTTATTAGACACGGGCATCTGTCCATTGGTCAGTTGGTCGGACCCACTTAACCTGGCCCTTAATCTTTAATGAGTTTTCCTGCTCGTACGACTATAAGGCTCGCGAAGTACAAGTTGATTTAGTCGGGTTGGTGGCTCATAAAAACAATGCTCGTTTTCACGACCCCAACTCCATCCGAGGTCTAATAACTATGGAGACACACAATAGAATCTCGGCATCAACACGCCTTACCCCATCCCAGCTGACCTAAGCAAGCAGAAGGTTAGGGTTAAATAATTGCTGATACACCAATTACTTGGTTCGATCTGCAAAAGAAGCTCACAAGAGCCTGAAAGTAATCCGCAGTTGAAGCAGCTTTGGCCAACCTAACAAATAGAAACAGTGTAATCCCGAAATGTTTTGGTTAACAGTATAAACTGCCCCAACTGGATTCTACACCGTAAAGCCAATAAATCAAAAGATGCAATAAATCAGTTGTTACGAATTCAAAAGATAAAGACGTTAGGTCTTAAATACTAATGCAAGACAAGCCCCATTGGGACTACCTCTACTTTAATTTTTAAGATGGCATCGACCTCTGGGGTTACCTCATACGAAAATCAGACCGACCAACCATTGTTGAGGTATCGTCCTGTGCAGTTCTAGGGGGTTACCTTTTCGCCGGGGAATGCCGACGGGGCTGCCCGGGCATTTTTTGGTCGGCCAGAATGCTCTTCTTCTAGGGCACTGGCTTCAAATCCCACTTTTTCGACCTTGTGTCACATCTTCCTGCTGTGGGAGGGGAGAGATAAATAGCCAGCAATGAAGCCGACGTCACCTCAACCACTCAACAAACCAAACTCCACTGCATTCATATATGTTAATTTGTTCCATTTTTCATCACGGTTGTAAGTTGAAATTTTTTGAAGATTTGTTTTATTTATCGAAATACGCAGAGATTCTATGGTTTTATGAGGCAAACCAGACGAGTACCCGACTCAAAGTCAGCAGCAAACGGTGTTCGGTCAGATTTAGTTCCTGATATTAAACTTCATCCGTAACATAACTTCCGGTCAGAGATTTAGTTTCCCAAATTTATTTATTAAATTGTGAGGCAAAAGTACAGAATAGTTAACAAAGCCCCCATCCCCATGTGTTAAAAATGGCTTTCTAAATAATAACCTTATTATTTCATCAGAAGATTATTTACAATGCCATTCTTAACACTGGGAGGGGGAGGCTTTGTTAACTATTCTGTACTTTCACTTAACAATTTAATAAATAATTTAATAAATAAAAATTAGTACAAAACTTGGCAAACTAGAAGAGTAAGCGACCCAACAGGGGAAGTCTTTAATATCAGGAACTAAATCTGACCGAACACCGTTTGCTGCTCACATTGAGTCGGGTACTCTTCTGGTTTGCCAGTTTATGAATATTAGGGTTGGGGTACTCACGCCAAATATTGGACTATTTAAAAAAAAAAAGCAAATGCTTATCCAGATGAAGGGAGACATTAAAAAAAAACAAAAAAACTAAACTAAACAAAACTTAGAAATATCTGTTTGATGTACGTACATGTCACGGGATGAATATATCCTATACCAAATATTACGTAAATTTATCAAGTAGTTTTTATTCTATAAATAAAAATTAAATTTTACCGATAAACGAATGAATGTACGGCATACGCTCTGGCCATGCCGGGTGGCACTTTTACCCCCAGCCCAGGCCGTCCACCGCCGCCCAGCCCCCGGCGCCAGCATTTTGGCTCACGTGACTCAATCGTAGTCACTTATAAACAGAATATTCTTCGTTATTAACAATTAGCATATATCCCCCCCCCCCAATACATTTTTTTTGTTTATTAATTATTTACCTTACGAAATGGAATGAAGATTGATGGATTTTTGACAACCGCCGCCCAGCCCCCGGCGTCAGCATTTTGGCTCACGTGACTCAATCGTAGTCACTTATGAACAGAATAGTCTTCGTTATTAACACTTAGCATATATCCCCCCCCCCCCCCAATACATTTTTTTTGTTTATTAATTATTTACCTTACGAAATAGAATGAAGATTGATGGATTTTTGCCCACGGCGTTGGGCGGCCTGGGCTGGGGGTAAAAGTGCTGCCGGGCCATGCCTTTGCCCCCACACCGCCAGAAACGATGCCCAAATCAACCCCGAATGCAATAGTTAAGGTTATCTCCCTTGAATATGTAATGACGGTCGTATTTTCCAGTCATTCGTTTATCGATAAAATTAGATTTTCTTTTATAAAAATAAAAACTACTTGATTAATTTACGTGATTTTTTGTATAGGATATATTCAGACCGTGACAGGTACGTACATCAAACAGCTATTCTTCAGTTTGTTTTATTTTTTTCAAATGTCTCCCTTCATCTGGATAAGCACGAAAAAATAATAATAAATAAAGGGGAGTGGTTGCAACGCAGTATAAACATGGGATATTTCGTCATCGACCATCGACGAGTGCCGGTCGTCTAAAACTAACAAAGAAGTCATCAATTATGTCTTACAAAAATAACAAAGAAGCCGGTTTTTTGTGGAATGAATGATGGGGAGAAATTGCATCGATCGGACAATTGATTCCTTTTAATAAATGACAAACAAACGATAGAAATACGAAAAAAAAAAAAGACGTAACGTCTTATAGATGATGCACCATGTTTCCGTGACTTCGCGTCGTCAACGTTCGGGCAAGTCTCGGAATCGCCCAAGAGTTGACAAAACTATTAACTAATCAGCCGATAATTTTTGGAAGAAATTAATCGCGTTCAATTAATTTTTTTTCTTTTAGAAAAAAAATTAATTTCTATAATCTCTCCCGAAGGACTAATTGAGTTTTTTGAAAAAAAATGTAAAAAGAAAAAAACATTAAAAAATTTAAAAACAAAAACGTTTGCTTAACAAATCAAACAAAATCATCATTTGAAACTTTCCAGTGCACAAACAAAACAAAAAATGTTTAAAAACATTTAAACATTTGATTAACAATATTTCCTTTGACAAAAAAAAATAAATAAATAAAAATAAACATCTAATTACTAACAGTTTGGTTTGTTCGTTCTTTATTTTTATATATGTATTTTAGTTTGATTTTCTTAGTCGTAATTTATCGGCTGCCAGTCTTCATTCAATTTAGCAGTGGCAGTTTTCGCCTCGTCAAGTCTCGGACGCTTCCGTAACCTCCCCGAACGTTGACGACGCAAAGTCACGGAAACATGGTACGTCATCTATAAGAGTACCAAAAAAACTCAGCGGGCAAATTAAAGGTTCAATGTCACAAGAAAGCCCGAACACACAAGACCCTACTTTTTTGGCGTTGTCAATCATTACAAGAAATAGTTTTGGTAATGTAAAAGTACATTGGTAAATAACTTACATTAAGATTAAACATTAAAAGGAATTTAATCTTTTGTAATTGGAGTTACGTTACAATCATACTTCATTGATTCGCATGTTTACATGTGGGCGCCGCCATCTTGAAATGCCGAAAACGGTGTAAAGCGATAAATTGTTCCTCGTTAACAAAAATCCTTCTTTTTTTTTTCGGAATTGACCCATGGCGCGACGGATTACTGCGTTGTAGTCTTCTGAAGATTGCAGGTTCAATCCTCACTAAGAATAACATAAAAATTACATAATCAAAATAATATAAGATATTTAATCATATTTCGTTCTTGTTAGTTCCTTACATCAAGTGGCTTCATGCCTTGTCTGGAGCGATTTCCATAAAAAAAAAAATAAAAATAAACGTCGGACCTAAATTAAATGAACCCTCTCTCTAAAATTGATTTTATTCAATTACTTTTTTATTTATTTTTTATTTTTTAATTTTCATATTATTATCGATTAAGTCCCAAATTTTAAAATTATTAATGAAACTTTTTTTTAAAAACTACTTGTTTAATTTTTAGAAGAGTGATTCCTTTTTGGGGGGAAAATTGTATGTTAACACCCTCCGCTACCCACCTCACTACCAGAAAAATGAGATTCTACTTATTTTAGGCGATTACATGTGAACACACTGAAAAACTTGGCAGAAAGAAGAAATAAAAATATTTAAGAATTTAAAGTTGGGGATCAGTTTCATATGTAAATTTAACGTAAATTGATACCCCATTTTCGGACTAACTTTTTAGGGCAATTGACTAAATTTTGTTACCACTAACATAGGTCGTAAAACCATACCTAATCGCCCAAGAAAGAAAATTTATCTCATACATAAAAAAAAAAAAGTTACTGCCCTAAAACGCTATAATGGCCTGGAAATGAGTGATCCTTTTACGTTAAATTTATGTGAAAAACTAATCCCCACTCTAAATTCTAAAATAATTGTTTATTTTGTGTTGTTTTTCTTTTCGCCAAGTTTTTCAGAGGGATTACGTAATCCCTTAAAAAAGTAGAATCTTAGTTTGAGATTAGCAGATTAATCTACAATAAATAATACCAATTTTTCTCTGCAAATTTAATGTAAAAATACTTTGTTGGCGAGGTTTTAGCGACAGAAGAATATTAAAATAGCATCTGTGTCTGTCTATGTATCGATCCGTATCGATCACAGGGTAATCCGAGAGGATGGACATTTGACCAGGTTGTACTAATGGAATTCCATAATCCAGTTCTGCTGGGGAATATCCTAGATCCTCCTTGAAAGCAGCCAAGGAAAACAATAGGTATATATACAATCTGATAAAAATGTACAATAAAGGCCCCCTGGCTTGTGCGCATGCGCGAACAAACGTGCCCGCAAAAATGAAAGGTCTATTGGTAAAAATTAAAAAAACAAACACCTAAATTTACACGAGATACAAACGTCGCAGTACAAATGCATCTGTTGTCTATCAGTGCACCATTTCGATTGTAGACCCACAATCACATATTCTAGAAGCTTTTGATAATTTTAACTGAATAAGAAAGTTCAATAATCTAGGAGTAGTCGACATGCGCTCATGTAATTCAGCGATCTTTATTTTCACTCGATTTTCACTTTCATTTTTGCGGTCACGATTGTTCGCGCATGCGCACAGCAAGAGGGCCTTTATTGTACATTTTTACCTCCAATCTATCATTGAGGATCAGGAACTGCACATAAAGCGGCTTTCAATTAGAAGCTGCGTGATAACTAGTGGTCCTTGTGCGTTTTGTAACCAGAATTTTGCAACGTTCTTGAAATAGATGGGATGGATTCGCCTGCCATGATCAGTGATAATTGTTGCCAGGACACTATAACGCGAAATCCAGCCCACGATTAGAGCATTTTTTTATTATCAATATTTAAGTCGAACGCAATAAACAGGTTTTCCGATCTATCTATCTACTTTTGTTAAATATATTTTGTTCAGCCGAGACGCTAAAATTGGGAAAATTGAACAAGTTGTTAGCCATATCTCTCTTCTCTTGCGTAGACTTCTTTTCTTTTTTTGGGGGGGTGGGGGTGGGGGGTAGAGAACGTGAGCACGTCACTAAAATTCTCGTCGCCAAATGTCGTAGACTTGGCCCGCGAGACTAAAACAAAAAGGTGAAAAGAATAAAAAGAACAAGACGAAGAGATATACGCGCGTTTTCAATTCGCGTCGGAGTTAAGCTGATGAATTTTCCCCACACATTTTTTATTTCCGGTATCTCTCTTCTCGACTTTCGATATGCAAAGGGGAGCAAATCTTGACTCGACATTAAAAGGTGCTGATTTTCTCCACCTTTTCAACTGGTGGACGCAAATTGACAGGTTGGTAAATTGGTAGATTGGCAGATTGGTAGATCACAATATTATATCAACAATATTTTAGACCACTTACTTATTTTTATTACTTGAAGACTCTTATCAGTCTAAGTTCCTTATTGAATTTCGAAATAAATCAGCTTGCTCACTCCATTATGCATTCCTTTCAGACTCAACCCCGGGGTTCATACATGACCCTGTTTTTTCATGCCCTCATTGTCTCTCTATCCAAAGAAGTTAAAGGCAGCGAAGGCCGAATTTAATCACATGATTTGAAATAAAGAGTTAATAAAGTGACACGAAATTATTCCTTTGTTTTTTGAAACACAGAGTTGGTAAATCGCCGCCGGTCTTGAAATAAAGAGACGACAAATTATTCCTTGAAACACAGTTCTTTTGTTTCCTTTCTATCGACACGCATGTGAACGACGCGATGTTCACACCAAAAACCCCGGCGATTAAAAAAAAACTCTTTTTATTCACCCTTTCTTCACTGCTAACCTCACCTAATTTGCATAATTCAACTCTCTCGTGATGTGGATATCGTTTCCTATAGTTTAATGGGTGTGGGTTCGCGCCTGCGTGTGACGACTACAGGATTATTCGTCCCTTATCTAGCCACTGGACATATCCTTTCGATATGGTTCTGAAGCGTTCTGTGGATTGGCATCCCACCGGAGATTTCCATTGTTTGAACACAATTACTATTCCTGATCTGATCAGTCCCTCATATCCAGGATTTTGCTTCGTCTTTGCACGGCTGTAAAAGTTTTTTCAAATTGGACCTGGTCAAGGCTTGCCACCAAATTCCGGTTAATCTGGCAGATATTCTGAAAATGGATGTAACTACTCTCTCTCTTCAAAGCTTTTGAATTTTTAACCATGCCGTTTGGCTTACGTAATTAAAAAAAATTTTTTTTAAACATAGTTCACCCCCAAACAAGACAGGCCGCCACTGTAGACGTAAGGGGCTACTGAGAAAAAAGAAAAGGGGAGAAGGTGGAGTGGGAGGGGGGGGGGTCAACCTAAATTGGGATCTGCGCAGCGAGATGTCTGTTTACATTAGTTTTAAATCTCTGCATGTCTGTACTGTCGGGGAAACAGGGGGCAGGGAGAGAGTTCCAGAGGCCAGCAACTCGTACTTTTCAGCTTTTTATGAAATAAGTTGTATGTGACTTCGATTTCGTATACAGTTATATTGACGCTATTCTAGTAGATGAGAATTGATACTTTTTATTATGACTATTGTTCTCATCTTTAACATTGTTCTCACAACGTTTCGGTCAAGCTAACTCCGGACCTTTCTTGCTCTGGTTCCGGACTCATGGCGAAAGTAATTTGTAATTATATCATTAGTATCGCCCGTACTGAGGATTGAACCATCAACCTCCAGAAGACAGTCATTTAGAACGAATTATCAGTTGGTACTTTTATTCGTTGCGTCACAAGTCCTTGTGATTCATGAGTTCGACAAGAAGGTCGAGGGTTACATCGGCCGAAACGTTGTGAGCACATTCAAATAATACACAAGTAGTTACATGTTGAAATAAACTACAAATTTATCAAATTCTTTGCTGCGACATTAATACTCATATATAACGGCAACATACAAAATGAAAAAAAGAATGCTAATTTCTTTGAGAAAAGGAGTATTTCTTACGAAAAAAATCATACAATCATCAATTTTGATCTGCCCGTACTGAGAGTGCAAGAAAACCAAAAAGTGAAAAGCAAATTTAATAATAAATAACTTATAGACATGACTTCGCTCTTATACCCTTTTCCATTTTTTGTTTCCGTTCATTCTCAATACGGGCAGATCAAAATTGATGATTGCATGAGGAACATTTCGTATATCTCCGTCTTCTTTTTAAACATTTGCAGCAGTACCGTGTCAGGATAAACCCTGTTAAATGTAACTCTGGTGCTACAACTCTTGTCTTTTAGGGCCCATGTCATTAGCTCAAAGGGAATTTCACCCCTTCTTGAAAAAATTTAAAGCTCTACAGGATTGAGGACCACTAACTTCTTGTTAGGGGAAACCTAACAAAACAGAATCGAGTTATTTCCCTTGGACAAAAGAAAAGAGTTATCGCCCTTGGATAAAAAAAGTCGTCTGCCATGACAGTTGAAAAAGTAAACAGAACAGTCTCACGATCAAACAAGCATCTCGCGTTCAGCGGTTTTCTACATTCTAATTTAATCTGTGTTTTTGTTAAATAAATTTGTTAAAGGTTCTACTTCGTCCTTCTTTAATTTTTGAGTTGAAATTAAGCCGATAACAGCGTGTAAACACCAGACGTAAAATTCTTCTGCAACATTTTCTGGGACTATTGAATTATTACAGATGCTTCATCGCACGCCGCTCAGGTATTTTTGCTCCTTTAACTGAATTTTTAAAAAACAGAAAAAATAAAAATGGAACTATTTCTAAAAGACAAAAAACAGAAAAATGAAGCCATTACATTGAATGTCAACTGAAAGTCTTTGTAGCAACTTACATGAATTAACTATTTTCTGTCGATCTACGCGAGTTGTGATTCGGCTTGGCGCTGATGTAATCATCGTCTGTTCACTGCACGAACAAGCAGCACGCCTCGGCTCAATGAGATTCATATACAATGAATCATCTTGGCGCAAAAACCACGTCACGTGATCAACATGCATCGTCGGTTCATGACTGATTCCCAAACAGACAAGATGTGATCCTGTAATTCTCTGCCGGGCCGACGGCAGAAGAATCACCAAACTCCAAGATAACGTTTATTTCGTCTTGTCTACATTCACGCAACCCAATGTATTATCCTTGTCTCTAAAACCAGATCATGTGATAAACATAACTCTTCAATTCCATCCTGACTCCCAAACAGGCAAGGTGTAAATTTTGCCTTCTTTACCGGGCCGAAGGTAGATGAATCGAGGAACTCCAGAATTACATTATTTCGTCTTGTCTACATTCACGCAACCCAATGTATTATCCTTGTTCTGTTCCTGTTTCCAGTAAATAAAACGGCACACCACTTTAGTTGTGAGGCCATCGTTTATTTCGGGAGGAATGGCGATCTTTCATTTCCTGGCAAGGGCGACCCTCAATTGGCCGAGCAAGTCCCTGATACCTTTTACCCAGTCAGGGTCTGTTGCGAGCCTACCACGTACTCCGGTACATTTTTAGTGTACGTATAGAGTACAATGGTTACACTGTATGGCGTTGCTCTCTACCCTCTTTCTACACACTGACCATGGGTGTTGACCAGAGTCTTTTAGTGCATGCTGTTCAGGACCACTTGGCGATGTTGACCCTCAGTCCTTTAGCTTCCATTCCGTCTTTCCATACTCTGAGTCTCTCCGCAAGCTCATCCACGGTCTCCATCATGACAACAAGGTCATCCATGGCATACAAAACAATGATGAGGAATATTATGAGTGGATTGAAAGTGATGAATTGATTACTTTTGAGGTCATCTGCATACAAAAGTTCCCAAGGGCATCCAGTGCGGAATTCTCCAGACAGGGCCTCAAGGATAATGATGAACAACAGCGGACTGAGGACCGATTGAAATCATCTCTGTAACTGTCATTCACCCACACTCTGCTTCTTGCATTAGTGTACATACTCTGTACTAGCCGGATAAGCCACTCCTCCTGTCATGTTTCGTACTCGGCCCTTCTTTCCATCAGAGACAGATTCATCCCTTCACCGCTTTTTCTTTAGTTTGCGTTTCATTCTCGCTACAACATGTTTCTTTTCGTCTGTCTTTTTCTTCATTCCTTTTTTATTCTGCGTTCTCCTATGAGGATTTTAACTAGTTTTTATCCTGCTTTAATTATTCATTTTCGATTTATTTATTCTAATAACAATTATCACCCACTCTTGTCAGCGTGACTTGCTAGAGACTTGTTCTTTTGGCGTTTTTTTCAACCGTCGTCATTTTCCTGCAGTTCATTAAACGAAACACAAGGGCGCTTCACGCCGCAGATTCTGACACCCCGCTAACATAACTTGGTATGTAAATTAATTCTCTCCTTTCCTTGCTAAGCTAATCCTCCTTATTATGCCTCTCATGTTTTCATTAACAATGTCTCCCTGTCGTAACAATGTTACAACTCATTCCCGGCGTCGCTCAGGTTTCCTACGACGTCGTCCCCTGATATTTCTACCTCCTCCGCCTCGCTCCCCCTAATAGTTAAATTAAGTCATCTATCTTATTGTACTGATTTGCTTCATCTTTTTTCCTTTCGTTTATCTATGAATACTTGTTTCTTCTTCTTCGTCGTAGCGAGTTACCTTTTTGTTTATTTTTTTATTTTCAGATTTTTTACCTGTTTCATATGGAATAAAGGTTTTTTCTTAAATGGAATTCGTTTGTTTTTCATTGCTTCCTTTGTCTCCGTGTGATTCCGAGTTAACTGGCCGTCTAGGCAAGATGATAAATATCATTTTGACGATGGCAGCACACCTCCGTACCTAGCTTCCTCATTGATCGCCATGCTACCCGTCTGGGTACCCTGTCGAATGCCTTTTCTAGGTCGACGAATGCCATGAATCTGCCCCAACATACTGATGATGAAAATAATAAAAATTGAAATGTATCACACAAAACAGTTTTAGAAAAAAATTTTTTTTAATTATGCTTTATTTTTATTTCAGAAAGTAAAAATAAACGTTTGCAACGAATTTCTTTAGTAAAATATTTTTTACGCAAGTTTTTTTTATAGTAGAACATTTTACACTGACATTTTTTAATTATTTATAAACTTTTGAAAAATTTATTTCATAGTAAAAATACTGTTAAGATGATGTTAAACACTGACATTTTTTAATTATTTATAAATTTATGAAAAATTTATTTCAGAGTCAAAATACTGATGGAGGCCAATTCAGAAAGAAAAAAAAGAAGAAAGTTTTAAGTTTATAAAAATGTGCAAAGAAATATCTTCCTAAAATTTTATGAAAGAGAAAAAAAATAGGTGCCTGTACAGAGAAGGGTGCATATTAAATTATAAATACCACAAAAAACAGTATTATATACTTACGCAGCAGATTTAAACAAGTATCGTCACCAAAAAGTAGGAAAAATGGTCGAGTAGAAATTTAATTATAAGCAAAATCCATGTTCGAAGGCTGGCATCTTAAGGTAACCGAAGACATTATGCCAAACGCGCTTACGTCCCCTGATTTTGTCTCTTAAGATGACTGCCTTCGAACATGTCAATTGACTGTTCCCAAAAAATGGATTTTGCTTATAATTAAAATTCTACTTGATAATTCTCCCTACTTTTTGGTGAGGATACTTATTTAAATCTGCTGCGTAAGTATATAATAATGTTTTTTTTTTTTGTGGTATTGATAATTTAATACGGACGCTTCTCTGTACAAGCACCAAAAAATATAAAGTTATGTAAATAATGTTTGGACGTAAAATTCTTTAAGGAGAGAAAGTCCCTTTGTCTACATAAAGATGGCTGTCTGATACTAATTGAATAGAAATAAATATCTTGAGATGAAACGAAGAAGAGACAGTTTGAAGTATTTGAAAACAACCGTTCGTGGATGGGTTGCTTTGTTTTATGGCATATCAACATTTTCCGAGTCATTTAATGCCAAATCCAATCATTTTAATTAAAGTTTTTAGACTTCAAATTCTTGATATCTTTAAATATTTATTCATGTATAAATATTCACTGAAATAAAATTACAACTAAAACCATTAATGAAATTTATTACCAGTTCTTAGAAAGATTAGATAAATCCCCCCACCCCCTAAGCTGTACTGATCTGGCGTTGTCCAGGATTCTGTGAAGTCATTTTAGTTTTCAATTTTTATTTGTTTGCACATTTTTAAACTTAAGGTAGACAACTCCTATTATATCATTCAATTTAAAATGAGTTTTGCTGTTTTCTTTAAATTTTTAGATGATTATTTAAACATGTTTCATATTAGGAGTCGTCTGGATCGAACTAAGTAATTTCTTGGCGTATCAGAAGCAGAAGCGATCCGTAGTCAGTGTACCGCGATTCCGAATTCACGACAGCAAGTTACATTCAATAGACATTCTCTCCGGTCATCATTTTTAAAAAGTCAAAATCTTTTTCATGTAAAACTTTATAATTAAAACTGGCTGGTAAATTTTTTTTTAATGAAAATTAAATATAAAGTAAAAATGCATTTTTTTATTTAATATCTGCGATCCGACAACATTTTTATGATTGGTAGAAAAATTCATATTTCAATGTTTCGAAAAAAAAAAAACCAAAAAAAAAAAAACCTATTTGATTACTTATTTTTCTAAAAGAAATTATTTTAAATAAAAATGGAAAACCTTTTATTTTCAGCAAGTTTTAATTATAAAGTTTTACATGAAAAATTATTTGACTTTTTAAAAATTATAGCCAGAGAGATTGTGGCTTGCTGTTGTGAATTTGGAAAAGCGGCACACTGAATACAGGTCGCTTCTTCTTCTGATACGTCTATTTTTAAAATAAATTGCAACGACATACATTATTATAGCGCCGTTAAGATAGTATAGTGATAACAAATGAAAATTGGCGAGTCAAAGGCAAAATTTGATTATTTTTTTATAGCTCAAATGCTATTTCAGTCTGATTTTGAAAATCCTACAAGATAACTTTATATGTTAGATACATAATAAAATTTGAAATGAGTGTAGACGATTCCATAGTACCCATTCGGTCAATCACGCAACCCCACGAAACGAAAAATCAAAAAATCAAACCGTTGTTGGTCAAGATGAAAATATTGTTCAAACATTTTGAGACAAAACATAAAAACATTGAATAAAACTGAAAAGCAATCACGGTTTATCAGTAGAAAAAGTTTTGAAATGGCATGCATCTTTCATTCCAATTTAATGGCATCTTTCATTCCAATTTAATGGTAAATTCTTCATCCACATCATTCGGAATGTTTGCAGTCGTTAGGGTTTCTTCTATATGTTCCGGTGTCACATACGAAACGCTGTGATCGCTTGACTGCGTCATCATGAGAGAATTCTGCAAGTACTGGGCACATTTTTTAGCCCTTTCTCTGCGAAAAGAAATTAAGGGTTAGGGTTAGAAGTCAACCGAGTGGTGAGATTCAATATATATATATATATATATATATATAATTTATTTAGATACTGTATATTACATATTTCAGCAATGTACCGCAGTTTCATCCAAAAGGGCAGATTTAGACATCTTTAGTAAATCTCTGTGCCCAGTGGAATCATCGGCAAGCTGAAACGATTGTAGTCACGGCCCGATAGGGAATGGCGTCAACAATGACAGAAAACGGTGTATCTCTGAGAAGGTCCCCGAAAAAATCACTATCCCACACCGGATTTTTTCGGGGACCTTCTCAGAGATACAGGGCAATGGTGAAAAAGAACATATTAGTTTTGTGGGTGTGTCTTGTGTTGTTTTTTACTTTTAGCTGAACACACATACACAGACTTAGGACTTTTCTTTTATAAAATATGGAATCCAGGATGGCAACCCAGCCAAGGTTTACACAAAAGAATCGAAATCGAAGTCATGAGAAAAAAATATGCAACACATTCAGTTGTGAATAATTTAATAAAAAAAATAAAAAATAAAAAATGCAAAAAAAAAAACAAAAAAAACAAAAAACAATGATACTAACTTGTAAGGCAATTTCTTATTAGGTGACATTGCCCTCCATACATTTCCCATCATTTTACTTATATTCGATGTATGAACCCCGGGGTTGAGACTGGAAGAAATGAAGAAACAGACAGATTAAATAAAGCAAATGAATAAAAATAAAAAAAATGAAATCGTGACAATATAAAATCTTGATTCTCTTCAATTTCTCGTGATGATTGTTGGTGGCCGTGGGGAAAGAGTCAGTGGTGATTTTGTGACCGAGATCGAATCCTTCGACCAGCAATAATTATCATCTCTCCTACACTGATGACTGCGAAAAGCAAGAAACACTAGTGTTCTTAAGTAAAAATAATTAGTATTTTTTTAATTAAAATATTGGTATATATATATATATATATATATATATATATATATATATATATATATATATATAGAGTAAGCAATGAAAATATATATGGCAATCAAGCTACACAGAGGCTCCCGTGTTTCATCCCCCGGGGGAATCGTCAGGCTAAATGCCCCCCGGGGATGAAACACGGGAGCCTCTGTGTAGCTTGATTGCCATATATATTTTCATTGCTTACTACCTAGCTCTACTTACGTATCGAGCACTGTTGAAGTAAATACTGGAAACTGATACATAAAAAATTATATCTCCTTATAATATTTTATGTGGATATATGAAGTACTAATATATATATATATTTGTATAATTGGGTAGCATTCCTTCTTTTATGCATGTTTGATTAAACAGGAGTGCCAACTTCTGCTTATTCAGCTTTTGATCCGTTTTTTCTAGTCTTCGTATGACGGATTTGATGTTATAATCCAAGGAGTGTAAAAAATGTCGGTCGAAAACGTTCGCACAAAATACGGAGATTTTTTACACTCCTTGGATTATAACATCAAATCCGTCGTACGAAGACGAGAAAAAAACGGATCAAAAGCTGAATAAGCAGAAGTTGGCACTTCTGTTTTATCAAACATGCATATATATATATTATATATATATATAATTTGTAGGGTTGTTAGTACATAGGTGTTAATCCCATTTTTATTTATACACACATTTTTGGCTACATATGTGCATACATGTTTCATCTCGGACTTTATTCAAAGTCTGGCTTCATCAGGCCACTAACACACACACATCCATACATGACAGCATTGGATATAATTGTTGAAGTGTAAAGTGACAGTTTAAAGACATCAAAACCATTTTCAAATTTCATCAGATAACGAATAAAGTAACATTTTCTTAACGTATATCGGCGAGACAATATATATTGAAAGTTTTATCAATAAGAATGTAATAAATCAATTTTAAAAAAATGATGCTAACACTGGGGGAACCCTAACCCTAACAACCGATTAATGAAGAAAAATGGCACAAACAGATAATTTGTAAAGGTTAACGGACCCGGATGTAACGGCAACCAAGGAGTGACCCCCATATTGGGGCCCTACCAATAGGTGTAATGTACGCACTGAATTATGTTTGTAAAAACAAAAAAAGGGGATCAAAAAATATACCTACTCAATAAATGCTCTTCTGTTTTCCTGACTAAACATCATAAATCCGTTCATCCATGAGACTCGTCTACGGTCGACTTTTACCGGCTCTTTCAGCTCCGCATTCCTGATATTAAAGAATTCACCAAAAATGTCCCTTTTTAAACAAACGAGTGAAAGTTTTAAATACAAAAAAATGGTAAGCGCCATGAATTTATTGTTGGTAACAAAAACAATATCAAAGTGAATTCTGTATGGAGTAATGTTGTCATATTTGGGCTGGTGAATCTCTGTCCCATTTGAGGGTTCTTGATAAGGTGCAGAAACGTATCTGTAATTTGATTGGCCACCCCCTTTCTTCTTCTCTGCACCCTCTCTCTCACAGACGTGATGTTGCTAGTCTCAGTCTTTTCTATAAGTACTATTATGGCATGTGTTCTTCAGAGTTATGTGATCTATTCCCTGCTTCCAGTTCGTTGGTCTCCATCAATTCGCTGTTTTGATACCTCAATGTATTACAGCTTTCTATTTCAGTAGCTTCTTTCCAAGAACCGCAGGCTTGTGGAACTCTCTTCCTGATGACTGTTTTCCTCCTACCTATAATCTTGGTCTTTTCAAAACTCAGGCCAATAGTCATCTCCTGTCTTTGCGATAATCATAGTTCGTTCTTGTTAGCGCCTTATATTAAGTGGCTTCATGCCTTGTCTGGAGCGATTTCCATTAAAAAAAAATCACATCTACAGAAAATTACTTGAAATAGACATACACACAATTTTGTTTTAAATGTGAAAAAGTAGGCACTGAGGGACGCTAACCCTTACCCGACGTAAGATCACAGAAGATGGGAATGTATTAATATGTGGATAATAGATGTTATAATTGATGGAACCTTGGGTCTGGGCTCCAAACAGGCTAACCAAAAAGGAAGACCTTCAAGAGCCCAATAGGGGAGGAAGGAGTGATAAGTATAGATGTTTACTTGTATATGTGTGTATATTGGTGTGCTTGCGTATATGTATGTATGTATATGTACATGTGTGGGTGTGTGTGTATATATATATATATTAGTAGTAAGTTTTTGAAAGGCTGTGGGCAATGCAATTCCGGGTAAGATGCAAGTTGAAAGGAAAGGAACAAAAACAATAAAAATAAATCGAATACGATATAAGACTTACTATTTATTTTTCCTTTTTTTTCCTTTTTTTTTTTTTTCCTTACATAACAGCAAGAGTGTATTAGCTGTCCGGGTGATTAAAAATCACTATTTGATATTTCGGGAAAAGACATCCCTTTTTCAAAAATAATTAGACCAGAAGAAGAATAATATTTTATTCTTCTCCGACTGTGTAGAGAATAATACAAAACAAAATGGCTGCTAGATATAGACCGCAGCAAAAACAGTTTCACAGGGAATATAAATTAAGTTAAGTTTTATTTTAATATTATGTTAAATATATGATTGGTGTTTAGAATATTAGTGTAATGTTGGTTAGATGTATGGTGTTCGATAAACTGTTATTTTTGATAATATATATATATCATTTTTTTATTTATTTTTTTTTTTTTTATATTTGAATATTTACTTTTGTTTTATCTTCGTATTTTTATTTTGTTTATCTTTCTATCGTAATTTAAGAATTTTAATATAAATTAAAGTAATTAGTCTCATATTTTAAATATTCTAGATCTATCTACTATTGATTTCGATTATCATCTATTAAAGAAGTGTTATTAATTACTAATTGTGAGTTTCGTCAAATTAGATTAACGAATTAACTTATTAACTTGATATATTTATCATAAGATAAAGGGGAGTAACTCTGGATTTTTAAAAATATTTTTTTATAATTAATTTTTTTTTTTATAATTTTTTTTTTTTAATTTTTTTAAATTTTTTTTTTTTTGGTGGAGATCTGTATAACAATATTAGTATATATATACAACATATATACACAAATGCATATATACATATATATATACATATCTATGTATTATTGTTTGTTTAATTGTTTATCTATATATATTCATCAATTTCTTTACATATTTGTTTGTTTGTTTTGTTTTTTTTGTTTTTTTTTTGTTTTTTTTAAATTTTTTTTTATTCTTTTTATTTATTTATTTTTTATTATTATTATTTACTTGTTTAATTTATTTTATGAATTATTTATTTAATATTTGTATGTTATTTGTATACATTCTATATGTGTTTGGATTTATTAATTAATAATGCTAGGTTATGGAGTGACTTATTTTGGTGGGTTAGACGAGTATGCTGAATATGGTTTTTGGTTTGTGGTTCAAGTGTGTAAGGATGGAAGTTCATATGGGGAGGGGCCTGTTTGATTGTTTGGGTGTATGGTGAGTTTATTATGGGAGGTGAGTAATGGGTGAAGTGGTGGAAACGGACTCTGTTAAGTGTTATATATGGGGTTTGGTTGGTGGATGGGGGGTAGATATTATAGAATGAAAGGTGAGTAGAGCTCGTGACGTTGATTGAGTGAGGGGTTTAATCTGGAGATGAGGATTGATTCTGTGATTCTAAGGTCACCGATGTTTCTGACAGACGCTAAGATGGAGACGTGAATATCGCGCTGAGTGTTTGAGCAAATCTCTATGTGTTTGTGGAAAGAGGATATACGGGTATTCAAGTGCTCCTTTATGCGCAAGTGTAGCGGTCTTGTAGTGTTGCCGATGTAAAATTTTCTGCATTTATTACACTGTAGTTTGTAAACACAGTTAGTGCGAAGGCACAGACCTGTGTTGGAGATAGGGCAATTGGCCAAAAAAAAAAAAATTTAAAAAAATTAAAAAAAAAAAATTATAAAAAAAAAAATTAATTATAAAAAAATATTTTTAAAAATCCAGAGTTACTCCCCTTTATCTTATGATAAATATATCAAGTTAATAAGTTAATTCGTTAATCTAATTTGACGAAACTCACAATTAGTAATTAATAACACTTCTTTAATAGATGATAATCGAAATCAATAGTAGATAGATCTAGAATATTTAAAATATGAGACTAATTACTTTAATTTATATTAAAATTCTTAAATTACGATAGAAAGATAAACAAAATAAAAATACGAAGATAAAACAAAAGTAAATATTCAAATATAAAAAAAAAAAAAATAAATAAAAAAATGATATATATATATTATCAAAAATAACAGTTTATCGAACACCATACATCTAACCAACATTACACTAATATTCTAAACACCAATCATATATTTAACATAATATTAAAATAAAACTTAACTTAATTTATATTCCCTGTGAAACTGTTTTTGCTGCGGTCTATATCTGGCAGCCATTTTGTTTTGTATTATTCTCTACACAGTCGGAGAAGTACAAAATATTATTCTTCTTCTGGTCTAATTATTTTTGAAAAAGGGATGTCTTTTCCCGAAATATCAAATAGTGATTTTTAATCACCCGGACAGCTAATACACTCTTGCTGTTATGTAAGGAAAAAAAAAAAAAAGGAAAAAAAAGGAAAAATAAATAGTAAGTCTTATATCGTATTCGATTTATTTTTATTGTTTTTGTTCCTTTCCTTTCAACTTGCATCTTACCCGGAATTGCATTGCCCACAGCCTTTCAAAAACTTACTACTACTATACCCAGCAATGCTTCAAGCAAACTACCATTCTCTACTATATATATATATATATATATATATATGTATGTGTGTGCATATGTATATATATATGTATGTGTGTGCATATGTATATATGTGTGTGTGTGTGCATATGTATATATATGTGTGTGTGCATATGTATATATATGTGTGTGTGTGTGCATATGTATATATATGTGTGTGTGCGCATATGTATATATATACATGTGTGTGCATATGTATATATATATATGTGTGTGTCTGTGTGCATATGTATATATATATACATGTGTGTGCATATGTATATATATATATGTGTGTGTATGTATGTATATGTGTGTATGTATACATGCCTGTGTATGTGTATATATGTGACATGGTCTCTGACCTTGGATGTCTGTTGTCTGTTTTCAAATCGTTCCTTTTCTTATGTCTCTCCCTACCCCAAGATATTTCTTTAGTCGCCTGACTGCGGACAATTTCCAAGTGGCAGAGGCGGTTTTTGGGGTTGGTGACATCTTGACACGTTGACCTGGTTTCTTGAGACATTGAATACCCTCCTAGTTCCTTTACAATTTCTCTCTCTATATATGACCTTTTCTTCCCCCTCTATATTGCCTTCCGTCATAAATCATGTAATCCCCCCCCCCCAAAACTATAGATTAAATATGCTTCAAATTTCCCCCTCTCTCTAAATATGTATTAGATATGTTGTCACTCTCACTCTCTCTACATATATTTGAATTGTCGAGTGTGAATTTCTCTTTTCTCATTTTCAAAAATGTAATCATCTCACTTGGATGCTTGACAATACCACAAGGTTGAAATAAATTATTGCATCGATGATTGTGTAATTTCGTGTTACTATATTTTATTTTATTCTTACTCTGTTTATTATATTGATCTCTCATACCCGGATTTCCTCCTGGAATTTATTTCATTATAACACACATATATATATATATATATATATATATATATATATATATATATATATATATATATATTATAACCTTATTTATCCTGAGTTTGAAAAGATACACCTGAAGAAGGCCGGAGGTTACAGTGGCTGAAACGTTGTGAGAATAACACTCAAAATGAGAACAGTAGTCCGAATAATCCAAATACACATACTTTTGTTAATTATGCCACTGTGTTTGTCTTGATTATTGCAAGGCCACAACATCCATGTACAGAAGTCGACACGTTATTAGAAAATTAATATATAGATAAAAATAATTTTTTTAAAATCAATATATAGATAAAAATAATTTTAAAAAAATTAATATACAGATAAAAATAATTTAAAAAAAATTAATATATAGATAAAAATAATTTTAAAAAAAATTAATATATAGATAAAAATAATTTAAAAAAAAATTAATATATAGATAAAAATAATTTAAAAAAAAATTAATATATAGATAAAAATAATATTTAAAAAAATAATAAATAAAAATAATTCAAAAAAATTAATATATAGATAAAAATAATTTTAAAAAAATTAATATATAGATACAAATAATTTATAAAAATTCAAACCTCTGTATAACTGTCTCAACTTTTTTACCAATTTGATCAAAATTTTCTTCCTTCAAAGCTGCCCTCTCTACGTTGTGTCTCATTGTGTTCGGTAGTTCGTGAAATTTCTTGCAATATTCAAATCTTACATCATCTGAAATATTTAGAAACGAAAAAAAGAAATGCTGTACAAATGTTTGGTAAGTTATTTAATTGCAAAAATGAAAATTCAAAAAACTTATCTATGTAGATGGTTTCTGTCTTTTAACGCGATACCTTATTGAATGTTTGTGAAAAGTAATGAACTGGATGGTTTCTTAAAGTACGTTGTAGATTGAGGGACACAGCAGAACAGTAAGTCTTGCATGGCAGTCACGTCATGAGCGAGAGGCAGGAGATTAAAACGGCTTCTTTTCCTTGACTAAATTTCTCGAGTGCGTCTAAGACCTGGCGGCGGTGGTGGAGTTTGATTAGATATTAATGGCGATTTGGTACCACAGGGTTAATAGAAAAGATGTGAACTATGAATTTTTGTTTTGTCGTAATTACAACGTTGTAAAAACGTAAATTTGTATGACTCAGCATGGTATGACTTTTGACCGTTGGAATTGGTTTACCCAGTTCTAAACCATCCCCAAAACTAAGTTATGGTTATGTAATGAATCTATAGCAAAAAATCTCGCTAATATCTTTGATATTGAAAAAGTCCAACTCTCAAATATGCACATTTGGTGTTTCTTTAGTTTCACAACGACATGTTAGGCCTTTCTTTAAAAACAAAGTTCATACATTTCTTTTGCTATGTACTTACGTGGTAGCTGAAACGAAGACTGTACACAAAAAATTACCCAAATTCATCCAGTATTTATTAAATTAAAAATAAAAAATAAAACGATTTTATCTATCGGTCGCCAATTTGAGTTTTTCTGGAAAAAAAAAAAAAAAAAAATCTGAGTTATCTCCCTTGCCTAATCAGTAAGTTGAACTGAGTAAAAAATGTCGTTTTTTTCTTTTTCTTATAATTTAATAAATACTGGATGAATTTGCATAATTTTTTTTCGTACAACTTAATATTTTCAACAAACACGTAAGTACATAACAAAGTTTATACATGTCTTTAAATATTTTCATGTCGTAGCGAAACTAAAGCACCTTATTACAGAAGTTTTACTTAACCTACCTCTGCAAACCAACCCTGCTATCTCAACTGTTCTACATTTACTAACCCAAGAACTCTCATCCATTCTTTCAATGTGACCATACCAACAGAGTTTCCTGTTCTGCACACATCTACCTATACTATGCAGATCTAAGTTAACTTTACATTTAATCTTCACGTCCGTTAACTTTTTCAAGTTCATTTTATTAACCAGTCTGACGAAAATCTATAGCTAAAAGACAACAATATGAAGAATTGGCAAGAGGAAAGTCAAACGTTCCTTGCAATAAGATTTGTCTTTAAAAAAACAAACACCCAAAACTAAATTTACCAATGTAATGAAGTACAAAAGAAAAAACAAAAAATCAATCAAGCTCATATCTTCAATATTGAAACGGTTATTGGTGGATGCCCGAATGCTCTCAAATATGCAAATTTTGCCTCGTTGCTTTACTATATATAAGGATTCAATAATTTGAACTTTCAGGCAACAATCATTTTCTTTCGAGTTTATAAAAAAATTTTTTATTAACAAATTTGATGAAAATCAAAAAGTAAAAAAACGACAATTTGAAGACTAAAAAAGCCACAAAAACGAAGAAGAACGGTTGACAAGAGAAAAGTCAAACGTTCATTGCAACAAGATATGTCTTCTTAAAAAAAAAACCCTTTTGTAAAATGGGTTAAACTTTATACACCCACTAAGAGCAGAGATGAGAAAAATGACTTTATTGTCGACTGCTCATCATCGTACTACGTGCTACATGTGTCTAAAAAAATGGTATATCTGATAGGCCATATGATAAAGCAATCCTTGTCAGCATTGCAAAGTAATTACACTTGGTTTTATGGTACGTCGCAGACTACTTTCAACTCTTTTCTTAGAAATGGCATAGCACACTTTACAATTTTGCTTAGTTTGACTAAATTTTGCGAGCGCTGTATTTCATCCCCATAAAGGTGATGCCAACATTCCAGAAGGAATGATTTTCAAAGAGTCTCATATAAAAAGTGTTAACAACTAATATGTATATCTACATACATACATACATACATACATATCTACATACATACATATATATATATATACATACACACAAATTTAGGCTCAGGTAGAAATTGCCTTTTACGACTTAGGATTCCTAAAAATGAGAATACAATTTTTTTTTTTTTTTCAAAATTGACAAAAAATAAGCAAAAACAAAATTAAAATTTATCTACTAAAAACATGTAAGAATTTTATTTTTGAAAAATTCTTTCAATTTCTTTCGTTTTTGATATTTCTGAATGTATTTTCTCATGTTTCAATGATATATCGTTTGTAGTTCGAAGGGCGCAATGGGAGATTTGTATTTTGGAAAGCAAAACCATATGCTACACTTTTGTAACGAAAACATTTCTTTAAGTCAATTAAACAAAAGACAAAAACAACAAAAAAATTACAAAATTCTATCAATAAACTGGCAAAATTGTTTAGGATGTGTTTGGGTGGATTATATATATATATATATATATATAATAATGGTAATAATCCAGGTGAAAAATATCCACAGGGTGGTAATCCAGAGAATTTTAACCGGGTTTATAAAAAGTGCTCAATATCAAAATAGAGCTTTATATATGACTAGCGGGGCTACCCGGCGTTGCTCGGGGTCATAAAAACATATATTTGAAGAAAGATCGTGTGTGTAACATCTTTATATTCAAACTTCTATGTCCGCCCCCTCTCTCTATAGCCGTCTCTTTATCTGCTACCTTTCTCTTTCCTGGTCGCCCCATTTCGCCGCTACTTTCTAATTTTGCCTTTTGCAAAAGCTGTTTCTTCCCCACCATTTCTCCTATTGCCCAGGGTAATAGTATGACATATTTCTATAAAAAGTAACACCTCTATCTGCGCCTTCTATATAGGTACTTATCTCCACCCCGGTGTTCATACTATATACGTATCTATCATCACCCCGGTGCGCATACTATATACGTACCTATCGCCGCCCCAGTGCACATACTATATACGTACCTATCGCCGCCCCGGTGCAGATACTATTTAAGTACCTATCGCCGCCCCGTTGCGAATGCTAAATAGTACCTATCGTTGCCCCGGTGTGAATGCTAAATACATACCTATTGCGCCCCGGTGTGCATGCTACATAAGTACCTATCGCTGCCCTAGTGCGAATACTAAAGACATACCAATTGCGCTCCGGTGTGCATGCTACATAAGTACCTATCACTGCCCTAGTGCGAATAATTAATATGTACATATTGCCGCTTTGGTGTGAATGCTAAATACGTACCTATCGCCGGCCCAGTGCGAATGCTAAATACGTACCTATAGCCGCCCTGGTGCGAATGCTAAATACGTACCTATAGCCGCCCCAGTGCGAATGCTAAATACGTACCTATCACCACTACAGTGCGAATGCGAAATACATACCTTTCGCCGCCCCGGTACGCATGCAATATATGTACTGATCGCCGCCGCAGAGCGCATGCTATGTACGTACTTATTGCTGCCCATGTGTACATGCTATATACGTAGCTATCGCCACCCCTGAATTCTGAATACGTACCTATCGCCGCCCTGGTGTGGAAGCTAAATACGTACATATCGCCGCCCCGGTGCGAATGCTAAATACATACCTATCGCCGCCCCGGTGTGAATTCAAAATACGTACCTATTGCTGCCCCGGTGTGAATTCTAAATACGTACCTATCGCCGCCCCGGTGCGGAAGCTAAATACGTACATATCGCTGCCCCGGTTTGAATGCTAAATACGTACCTATCGCCGCTCCGGTGTGAATTTTAAATATGTACCTTTCGCCGCCCGGTGTGAATTTTAAATATGTACCTTTCGCCGCCCCTGTGCGCGTGCTATATACGTACCTATCGCCGCCCCGGTGCGCGTGCTATATATGAACCGATCGCTTCCTCAGTGCGCATGCTAAATACATACCTATCACTGCCCCGGTGTGCATACTATATACGTACTTATTACCGCCCATGTGCACATGCTATATAAGTACCTATCACCACTGCTGAATGCTAAATAAGTACCTATCGCCGCCCCGGTGTGGAAGCTAAATACAGACATATCGCCGCCCATAAATTTGGGCAGACCCTAAAAAATTTGGCCTGACCCCTAAAATTTTCCCCGACCCCTAAATCTCTCCAGCCCCCTAATTTTTCACTCTCCCCCAACCCTGAGAAATATTTTGACTTCAAAACAAAAAAAAACAAAAAAAAACAAAAAAATTTGGCCTGACCCCTAAAAAGTTCGTCCTGACCCCTAAAATTTTCCCCGACCCCTAAATCTCTCCAGCCCTTAATTTTTCACTCTCCCCCAACCATGAGATATATTTTGACTTCAAAACAAAAAAAAACAAAAAAATTTGGCCTGACCCCTAAAAAGTTCGTCCTGACCCCTAAAATTTTCCCCGACCCCTAAATCTCTCCAGCCCCCTAATTTTTCACTCTCCTCCAACCATGAGAAATATTTTGACTTCAAAACAGAAAAAAACAAAAAAATTTGGCCTGACCCCTAAAAAGTTCGTCCTGACCCCTAAAATTTTCCCCGACCCCTAAATCTCTCCAGCCCCCTAATTTTTCACTCTCCCCCAACCCTGATAAATATTTTGACTTCAAAACAAAAAAAAAACAAAAAAAAACAAAAAAATTTGGCCTGACCCCTAAAAAGTTCGTCCTGACCCCTAAAATTTTCCCCGACCCCTAAATCTCTCCAGCCTCCTAATTTTTCACTCTCCTCCAACCATGAGAAATATTTTGACTTCAAAACAGAAAAAAACAAAAAAATTTGGCCTGACCCCTAAAAAGTTCGTCCTGACCCCTAAAATTTTCCCCGACCCCTAAATCTCTCCAGCCCCCTAATTTTTCAATCTCCCCCAACCATGAGATATATTTTGACTTCAAAACAAAAAAAAACAAAAAAATTTGGCCTGACCCCTAAAAAGTTCGTCCTGACCCCTAAAATTTTCCCCGACCCCTAAATCTCTCCAGCCCCCTAATTTTTCACTCTCTTACAACCATTAGATATATTTTGACTTCAAAACAAAAAAAAACAAAAAAATTTGGCCTGACCCCTAAAAAGTTCGTCCTGACCCCTAAAATTTTCCCCGACCCCTAAATCTCTCCAGCCCCCTAATTTTTCACTCTCCCCCAACCCTGAGAAATATTTTGACTTCAAAACAAAAAAAAACAAAAAAAATCAAAAAAATTTGGCCTGACCCCTAAAAAGTTCGTCCTGACCCCTAAAATTTTCCCCGACCCCTAAATCTCTCCAGCCCCCTAATTTTTCACTCTCCCCCAATCATGAGAAATATTTTGACTTCAAAACAAAAAAAAACAAAAAAATTTGGCCTGACCCCTAAAAAGTTCGTCCTGACCCCTAAAATTTTCCCCGACCCCTAAATCTCTCCAGCCCCCTAATTTTTCACTCTCCCCCAACCCTGAGAAATATTTTGACTTCAAAACAAAAAAAAACAAAAAAAAACAAAAAAATTTGGCCTGACCCCTAAAAAGTTCGTCCTGACCCCTAAAATTTTCTCCGACCCCTAAATCTCTCCAGCCCCCTAATTTTTCACTCTCCTCCAACCATGAAAAATATTTTGACTTCAAAACAAAAAAAAAGAAAAAAATTTGGCCTGACCCCTAAAAAGTTCGTCCTGACCCCTAAAATTTTCACCGACCCCATAATCTCTCCAGCCCCCTAATTTTTCACTCTCCCCCAACCCTGAGAAATATTTTGACTTAAAAACAAAAAAAAACAAAAAAATTTGGCCTGACCCCTAAAATTTTCCCCGACCCCTAAATCTCTCCAGCCCCCTAATTTTTCACTCTCTTCCAACCATGAAAAATATTTTGACTTCAAAACAAAAAAAAAACAAAAAAATTTGGCCTGACCCCTAAAAAGTTCGTCTTGACCCCTAAAATTTTCCCCGACCCCTAAATCTCTCCAGCCCCCTAATTTTTCACCGATACGACCCTACCTCAACACTTCTAAAAAAAGGAGGAGATAATGCATGGGATGAGGGCATCATGACAACGGAACCGATACGACCCTACCTCAACACTTCTCAAAAAAGGAGGAGATAATGCATGGGATGAGGGCATCATGACAACGGAACCGATACGACCCTACCTCAACACTTCTCAAAAAAGGAGGAGATAATGCATGGGATGAGGGCATCATGACAACGGAACCGATACGACCCTACCTCAACACTTCTCAAAAAAGGAGGAGATAATGCATGGGATGAGGGCATCATGACAACGGAACCGATACGACCCTACCTCAACACTTCTCAAAAAAGGAGGAGATAATGCATGGGATGAGGGCATCATGACAACGGAACCGATACGACCCTACCCCTACACTTCTCAAAAAAGGAGGAGGTAATTCATGGGATGAGCACATCATGACAACGGAGCAGATACTATTCTACATCTACACTTCTCAAAAAAGGAGGAGGTAATGCATGGGATCAGTGCATCATGACAACGGAACCGATACTACTCAAAAAAGGAGGAGGTAATGCTCACACCGGCGAATACCGTACCCCCCCCCCCCAATTTGGCCTGAAAGGAGGAGGTAATTCATATCATGATTACAGAACGGCCACAGGGAGGGAGGGGGGGGAATATTATCGTCTATTAATAATGCAAATAAATGCATATAGGCGCTCACACCGGCGAATGCCGTCCCCCCCCCCAATTTGGCATGAAAGGAGGAGGTAATGCCTATCATGATAACGGAAGGGAGTGGGAGGAATATTAGTGTCTATTAAAAGGTTGTAGTGTGAGTGAATTTATTCCCGCCATTTTGCATAATTTTTCAAATTATCTGCCACTCTCTGACGTCATGATGACCTGATATAACCGGACACAATTTAGAGCAAGACCGGGTACATCCGGCAAGGGATTATGGGACAGGTGCGGATGTGATTGAGCAACCCTTGTTTCACTACACACTCTTAACGTAGGATTCCTATGTTGTTATTGATGCAACCGGACAGAAGTTATTGGATGATCTGATACAACCGGACACAATTTAGGGCAAGACCGGGTACATCCGGCAAAGGAATTATGGGATGTTTACAATGACTCGGCATTTTTATCGGATTAGTACATAAATACATTAGATAATTTCGAATTTACTACATATTAACGTTGAAATTTCGTGAAAAATACGAAAAAAACTGCTACCTTTTGTCGGAAAGTGGTCCGGTTGAGTGTCAGCGAGTGAATCGATTTTCGCGATTTTTAGATATTTTACATCCGGGATTTGTGCGGTCCTGTAGATGTCAACTTTTTGACATGTCGTCGCGTAGTTTTTGAGGAGATACTGGACATACAAACAAACATACAAACAGACAACTGCCCTTTATATAAGAGACTAGCGGGGCTACCCGGCGTTGCTCGGGGTCATTAAAACATATAATTGAAGAAAAATCGTGTGTGTAACATCTTTATATACAAACTTCTATTTCTCCCCCCCCCCTTCTCTATAGCCGTCTCTTTATCTTTCTACCTTTCTCTTCCCTGGTCGCCGCATTTCACCGCTACTTTCTAATTTTGCCTTTTGCGAAAGCTGTTCTTTCCCCACCATTTCTCCTACGTTGCCCAGGGCAATAGTATGATATATTTCTATAAAAAGTAACACCTCTATCTGCACCTTCTATATAGGTACTTATCTCCACCCCGGTGTTCATGCTATATACGTATCTATCATCACCCCGGTGCGCATACTATATACGTACCTATCGCCGCCCCAGTGCACATACTATATACGTACCTATCGCCGCCCCAGTTCAGATACTATTTAAGTACCTATTGCCGCCCCGGTGCGAATGCTAAATAGTACCTATCGCCGCCCCGGTGTGCATGCTACATAAGTACCTATCGCTGCCCTAGTGGAAATAATTAATATGTACATATTGCCGCATTGGTGCGAATTTCTAAATACGTACCTATTACCACTTTGGTGCGAATGCTAAATACATACCTATCGCCAACCCGATGCGAATGCTAAATACATACCTATAGCCGCCCTGGTGTGAATGCTAAATACGTACCTATAGCCGCCCTGGTGCGAATGCTAAATACGTACCTATCACCACCCTGGTGCGAATGTGAAATACATACCTTTCGCCGTTCTGGTGCACGTGCTATATACGTACCTATTGCCGCCCCGGTGCACGTGATATATATGTACTGATCGCCGCCCCGGTGCGCATGCGGTGTACGTACTTATTGCTGCCCATGTGTACATGCTATATATGTAGCTATCGCCACCCCTGAATTCTGAATATGTACCTATCGCCGCCCCGGTGTGGAAGCTAAATACGTACATATCGCCGCCCCGGTACGAATGCTAAATACATACATATCGCCGCCCCAGTGTGATTTCTAAATACGTACCTATCGCCGCTCTTGTGTGAATTCTAAATACGTACCTGTCGCCGCCCCGGTGCGGAAGCTAAATACGTACATATCGCCACCCCGATGCGAATGCTAAATACATACCTATCGCCGCCCCGGTGCGAATGCTAAATACATACCTATCGCCGCCCCGGTGCGAATGCTAAATACATACCTATCGCCGCCCCGGTGTGAATGCTAAATACATACCTATCGCCGCCCCGGTGTGAATGCTAAATACATACCTATCGCCGCCCCGGTGTGAATGCTAAATACATACATATCGCCGCCCCGGTGTGAATGCTAAATACATACCTTTCGCCGCCCCGGTGCGCGTGCTATATACGTACCTATCGCTGCCCCGGTGCGCGTGCTATATATGAACCGATCGCTGCCCCAGTGCGCATGCATAATACATACCTATCACGTACTTATTGCCGCCCATGTGCACATGCTATATACGTACCTTTCGCCACAGCTGAATGCTAAATAAGTACCTATCTCCGCCCAGGGATGAATGCTAAATACGTACATATTGCCGCCCAGGTGTTCATACACCATATGTACCTATCACTGCCCCAGTGCGAATACTAAATATGTACATATCGCCACCCCGGTGCGATTGCTGAATACATACCTATCGCAACCCCGGTGCGAATGCTAAATACGTAGCTATAGCCACCCCTATGCACTACTATATAGTACCTATTGCCACCCCGGTACACATACTATATATAAACCTATCGCCGGCCCGGTGTGCATACTATATTCGTACCTATCGCGGCTCTGGTGCGCATACTACATACTTACCTATCTCTGCAAGGGTACACATACTATATATGTACCAATCTCCAGCCCAGTTCGCATACGTAAGAACTTATATTTATTCGGCCCTGTCGTGTTAGAAAAACAAAATAGTGTTCATTTATGTATTGTCACTATCATAAATATAAATATTTTTAGTTACAAACAGAAAAAAATACATTTTTTTGCCTCCCCACAAGAAAATTTTTTTTCTATCCTCCCATATACTTAGAAATATTTTTAATTTAAAGGAAAAAAAAAAGAAAATTTTTTGACCACCCTTACACCCCAAAAATTTTATGTTCCCCCCATACATAGAAATATTTTTATTTTAAAAAAGAAAAAAAAAAAAAATTTGTTAGCCCCCCCCCCCGAAAATTTTTTTTTTTCATTCTCCCCCATACACATAAATATTTTCAATGAAAAAGATAAAAGACAAAATAAATGTTTTGCCTTCCCCCCAATTTTTTTTATACTCCCGATGCGCATGCTATATACGTATTTATTGCCGCCCATGTGCACATGCTATATACTTCCTATCGCCACCGCTGAATGCTAAATACGTACCTATTGCTGTCGCGGTGCGAATGTAAAATAGGTTTTCAGCGTAGATGCTCTTAAAATATTATCCAAACCTATCACTACAGTAGCTCTATCTAGGACATTGAACAATTTTCTCCCGGACAACGCCGAGTACTTTAAAAATAAAAGAGGCCTCATGAGCACTACTGAAATAACTTAGGTATCCTCTCTCCTTCTGATCTGCCAAATAGTCCAAAGGGGAACGAAGATGGCATTAAAATATTTTCCAAACCTATCACTACAGTAGCTCTATCTAGGATATTGAGCACTTTTCTGCCGGACAACGCCGAGTACTTTGAAACTCAAGGAGGCCTCCTGAGCACTACTGAAATCACTCTTATCGATTCCCCCATCCTTTTCAGCGTAGATGCTGTTAAAATATTATCCAAACCTATCACTACAGTAGCTCGATCAAGGACATTGAACACTTTTCTCCCGGACAACGCCAAATACTTTGAAAATCAAGGAGGCCTCCTGAGCACTACTGAAATCACTTAGGTATCCCTCCTTTTGATATGCAAAATAGTCCAAAGGGTAAAGAAGATGGCGTTAAAATATTTTCAAAACCTATCACTACAGTAGCTCTATCTAGGATATTGAGCACTTTTCTCCCGGACAACACCGAGTAATTTTTAAATCAAGGAGGCCTCATGAGCACTTCTTAAATAACTCTTATCGATTCCCCCATCCTTTTCAGCGTAGATGCTGTTAAAATATTATCCAAACCTATCACTACAGTAGCTCTATCTAGGACATTCAGCAATTTACTCCCGGACAACGCCGAGTACTTTGAAAATCAAGGAGGCCTCCTGAGCACTACTGAAATCACTTAGGTATCCTCTCTCCTTCTGATCTACCAAATAGTCCAAAGGGGAACGAAGATAGCGTTAAAATATTTTCCAAACCTATCACTACAGTAGCTCTATCTAGGATATTGAGCACTTTTCTCCCGGACAACGCCGAGTACTTTGATAATCAAAGACGCCTCCTGAGAACTACTGTAATAACTTATATCGATTCCCCCATCCTTTTCAGCGTAGATGCTGTTAAAATATTATCAAAACCTATCACTACAGTAGCTCTATCTAGGACATTGAGCAATTTTCTCCAGGACAACGCCGAGTACTTTGAAAATCAAAGAGGCCTCCTGAGGACTACTGAAATCACTTAGGTATCCTCTCTCCTTCTGATCTACCAAATAGTCCAAAGGGGAACGAAGATAGCGTTAAAATATTTTCCAAACCTATCACTACAGTAGCTCTATCTAGGATATTGAGCACTTTTCTCCCGGACAACGCCGAGTACTTTGATAATCAAAGACGCCTCCTGAGAACTACTGTAATAACTTATATCGATTCCCCCATCCTTTTCAGCGTAGATGCTGTTAAAATATTATCAAAACCTATCACTACAGTAGCTCTATCTAGGACATTGAGCAATTTTCTCCAGGACAACGCCGAGTACTTTGAAAATCAAAGAGGCCTCCTGAGGACTACTGAAATCACTTAGGTATGCTCTCTCCTTCTGATCTGCCAAATAGTCCAAAGGAAAACGAAGATGGCATTAAAATATTTTCCAAACCTATAACTACAGTAGCTCTATCTAGGATATTGAGCACTTTTCTGCCGGACAAGGCCGAGTACTTTGAAAATCAAGGAGGCCTCCTGAGCACTACTGAAATCACTCTTATCGATTACCCCATCCTTTTCAGCGTAGATGCTGTTAAAATATTATCCAAACCTATCACTACAGTAGCTCGATCAAGGACATTGAACACTTATCTCCCGGACAACGCCACATACTTTGAAAATCAAGGAGGCCTCCTGAGCACTACTGAAATCACTTAGGTATCCCTCCTTTTGATCTGCAAAATAGTCCAAAGGGTAAAGAAGATGGCGTTAAAATATTTTCAAAACCTATCACTACAGTAGCTCTATCTAGGATATTGAGCACTTTTCTCCCGGACAACACCGAGTAATTTTTAAATCAAGGAGGCCTCATGAGCACTTCTTAAATAACTCTTATCGATTCCCCCATCCTTTTCAGCGTAGATGCTGTTAAAATATTATCCAAACCTATAACTACAGTAGCTCTATCTAGGACATTGAGCAATTTTTCTTTTTTCTATACATATATAGAGTGGTTACGACTCAACGGGTCACTGTAAACGTTTACTTGTTAAATTCTTTTTTTATACATATATACCGTGGTTATGACTCAACGGGTCATTGTAAACGTGTACTTGTTAAATTCTTCTTTTTTCTTTTTTTATACATATATAGAGTGGTTATGACTCAACGGGTCACTATAAACATGTTCTTGTTAAATTCTTCTTTTTTTCTTTTTTCTATACATATATAGAGTGGTTATGACTCAACGGGTCACTGTAAACGTTTACTTGTTAAATTCTTCTTTTTTATACATATATAGAGTGGTGATGACTCAACGGGTCATTGTAAACGTGTACTTGTTAAATTCTTCTTTTTTCTTTTTTTATACATATATAGAGTGGTTATGACTCAACGGGTCAGTGTAAACGTGTACTTGTTAAATTCTTCTTTTTTCTTTTTTATACATATATAGAGTGGTTATGACTCAACGGGTCAGTGTAAACGTGTACTTGTTAAATTCTTCTTTTTTCTTTTTTATACATATATAGAGTGGTTATGACTCAACGGGTCAGTGTAAACGTGTACTTGTTAAATTCTTCTTTTTTCTTTTTTTATACATATATAGAGTGGTTATGACTCAACGGGTCACTGTAAACGTGTACTTGTTAAATTCTTCTTTTTTCTTTTTTTATACATATATAGAGTGGTTATGACTCAACGGGTCACTGTAAACGTGTACTTGTTAAATTCTTCTTTTTTCTTTTTTTATACATATATAGAGTGGTTATGACTCAACGGGTCACTGTAAACGTTTACTTGTTAAATTCTTCTTTTTTTCTTTTTTTATACATATATAGAGTGGTTATGACTCAACGGGTCATTGTAAACATGTACTTGTCAAACTCTTCTTTTTTCTTTTTTTATACATATATAGAGTGGTTATGACTCAACGGGTCACTGTAAACGTGTACTTGTTAAATTCTTCTTTTTTCTGTTTTTATACATATATAGAGTGGTTATGACTCAACGGGTCACTGTAAACGTGTACTTGTTAAATTCTTCTTTTTTCTTTTTTTATACATATATAGAGTGGTTATGACTCAACGGGTCAGTGTAAACGTGTTCTTGTTAAATTCTTCTTTTTTCTTTTTTATACATATATAGAGTGGTTATGACTCAACGGGGCACTGTAAACGTGTACTTGTTAAATTCTTCTTTTTTCTTTTTTATACATATATAGAGTGGTTATGACTCAACGGGTCAGTGTAAACGTGTACTTGTTAAATTCTTCTTTTTTCTTTTTTATACATATATAGAGTGGTTATGACTCAACGGGTCACTGTAAACGTGTACTTGTTAAATTCTTCTTTTTTCTTTTTTTATACATATATAGAGTGGTTATGACTCAACGGGTCACTGTAAACGTGTACTTGTTAAATTCTTCTTTTTTCTTTTTTATACATATATAGAGTGGTTATGACTCAACGGGTCACTGTAAACGTGTACTTGTTAAATTCTTATTTTTTCTTTTTTTATACATATATAGAGTGGTTATGACCCAACGGGTCAGTGTAAACGTGTACTTGTTAAATTCTTCTTTTTTCTTTTTTATACATATATAGAGGTGTTAAGACTCAACGGGGCACTGTAAACGTGTTCTTGTTAAATTCTTTTTTTCTTTTTTATACATATATAGAGTGGTTATGACTCAACGGGTCATTGTAAACGTGTACTTGTTAACTTCTTCTTTTTTCTTTTTTATACATATATAGAGTGGTTATGACTCAACGGGGCACTGTAAACGTGTACTTGTTAAATTCTTCTTTTTTCTTTTTTATACATATATAGAGTGGTTATGACTCAACGGGGCACTGTAAACGTGTACTTGTTAAATTCTTCTTTTTTCTTTTTTATACATATATAGAGTGGTTATGACTCAACGGGTCAGTGTAAACGTGTACTTGTTAAATTCTTCTTTTTTCTTTTTTATACATATATAGAGTGGTTATGACTCAACGGGGCACTGTAAACGTGTACTTGTTAAATTCTTCTTTTTTTCTTTTTTATACATATATAGAGTGGTTATGACTCAACGGGTCAGTGTAAACGTGTACTTGTTAAATTCTTCTTTTTTCTTTTTTATACATATATAGAGTGGTTATGACTCAACGGGGCACTGTAAACGTGTTCTTGTTAAATTCTTCTTTTTTCTTTTTTATACATATATAGAGTGGTTATGACTCAACGGGGCACTGTAAACGTGTTCTTGTTAAATTCTTCTTTTTTTCTTTTTTTATACATATATAGAGTGGTTATGACTCAACGGGTCATTGTAAACATGTACTTGTCAAACTCTTCTTTTTTCTTTTTTTATACATATATAGAGTGGTTATGACTCAACGGGGCACTGTAAAAGTGTACTTGTTAAATTCTTCTTTTTTCTTTTTTATACATATATAGAGTGGTTATGACTCAACGGGGCACTGTAAACGTGTACTTGTTAAATTCTTCTTTTTTTCTTTTTTATACATATATAGAGTGGTTATGACTCAACGGGTCAGTGTAAACGTGTACTTGTTAAATTCTTCTTTTTTCTTTTTTATACATATATAGAGTGGTTATGACTCAACGGGGCACTGTAAACGTGTACTTGTTAAATTCTTCTTTTTTCTTTTTTATACATATATAGAGTGGTTATGACTCAACGGGTCAGTGTAAACGTGTACTTGTTAAATTCTTCTTTTTTCTTTTTTATACATATATAGAGTGGTTATGACTCAACGGGGCACTGTAAACGTGTACTTGTTAAATTCTTCTTTTTTCTTTTTTATACATATATAGAGTGGTTATGACTCAACGGGTCAGTGTAAACGTGTACTTGTTAAATTCTTCTTTTTTCTTTTTTATACATATATAGAGTGGTTATGACTCAACGGGGCACTGTAAACGTGTACTTGTTAAATTCTTCTTTTTTCTTTTTTATACATATATAGAGTGGTTATGACTCAACGGGTCAGTGTAAACGTGTACTTGTTAAATTCTTTTTTTTTCTTTTTTATACATATATAGAGTGGTTATGACTCAACGGGTCACTGTAAACGTGTACTTGTTAAATTCTTCTTTTTTCTTTTTTTATACATATATAGAGTGGTTATGACTCAACGGGTCACTGTAAACGTGTACTTGTTAAATTCTTCTTTTTTCTTTTTTATACATATATAGAGTGGTTATGACTCAACGGGTCACTGTAAACGTGTACTTGTTAAATTCTTATTTTTTCTTTTTTTATACATATATAGAGTGGTTATGACCCAACGGGTCAGTGTAAACGTGTACTTGTTAAATTCTTCTTTTTTCTTTTTTATACATATATAGAGGTGTTAAGACTCAACGGGGCACTGTAAACGTGTTCTTGTTAAATTCTTTTTTTCTTTTTTATACATATATAGAGTGGTTATGACTCAACGGGTCATTGTAAACGTGTACTTGTTAACTTCTTCTTTTTTCTTTTTTATACATATATAGAGTGGTTATGACTCAACGGGGCACTGTAAACGTGTACTTGTTAAATTATTCTTTTTTCTTTTTTATACATATATAGAGTGGTTATGACTCAACGGGGCACTGTAAACGTGTACTTGTTAAATTCTTCTTTTTTCTTTTTTATACATATATAGAGTGGTTATGACTCAACGGGGCACTTTAAACGTGTTCTTGTTAAATTCTTCTTTTTTCTTTTTTATATATATATAGAGTGGTTATGACTCAACGGGTCAGTGTAAATGTGTACTTGTTAGATTCTTCTTTTTTCTTTTTTATACATATATAGAGTGGTTATGACTCAACGGGTCAGTGTAAACGTGTACTTGTTAAATTCTTCTTTTTTCTTTTGTATACATATATAGAGTGGTTATGACTCAACGGGTCAGTGTAAACGTGTTCTTGTTAAATTCTTCTTTTTTCTTTTTTATACATATATAGAGTGGTTATGACTCAACGGGGCACTGTAAACGTGTACTTGTTAAATTCTCTTTTTTTCTTTTTTATACATATATAGAGTGGTTATGACTCAACGGGGCACTGTAAACGTGTACTTGTTAAATTCTTCTTTTTTCTTTTTTATACATATATAGAGTGGTTATGACTCAACGGGGCACTGTAAACGTGTACTTGTTAAATTCTTCTTTTTTCTTTTTTATACATATATAGAGTGGTTATGACTCAACGGGTCAGTGTAAACGTGTACTTGTTAAATTCTTCTTTTTTCTTTTTTATACATATATAGAGTGGTTATGACTCAACGGGGCACTGTAAACGTGTACTTGTTAAATTCTTCTTTTTTCTTTTTTATACATATATAGAGTGGTTATGACTCAACGGGGCAGTGTAAACGTGTTCTTGTTAAATTCTTCTTTTTTCTTTTTTATACATATATAGAGTGGTTATGACTCAACGGGGCACTGTAAACGTGTACTTGTTAAATTCTTCTTTTTTCTTTTTTATACATATATAGAGTGGTTATGACTCAACGGGTCAGTGTAAACGTGTACTTGTTAAATTCTTCTTTTTTCTTTTTTATACATATATAGAGTGGTTATGACTCAACGGGGCACTGTAAACGTGTACTTGTTAAATTCTTCTTTTTTCTTTTTTATACATATATAGAGTGGTTATGACTCAACGGGTCAGTGTAAACGTGTTCTTGTTAAATTCTTCTTTTTTCTTTTTTATACATATATAGAGTGGTTATGACTCAACGGGGCACTGTAAACGTGTACTTGTTAAATTCTTCTTTTTTCTTTTTTTATACATATATAGAGTGGTTATGACTCAACGGGTCACTATAAACATGTTCTTGTTAAATTCTTTTTTTTTTCTTTTTTCTATACATATATAGAGTGGTTATGACTCAACGGGTCACTGTAAACGTGAGTGGTTATGACTCAACGGGTCACTGTAAGTAAAATAAGTTTTGAAGAGAAAAAAATGTAAAAACCTATAACGATGACGTCATATACCTATTACTGTGACGTCACGTGCACAAGAATAAGTTGGTTGAAAATAAAATTATTATTACATAATTACATTGGTTGATTTCCAAATTACTACTGAATAACATTAGAAAAGTTTGAAAAAACCAGACCCGCTGCCGAAGACTGGCCCCGTTGACCCCCAGCAACATTTTTGTTTGTTGTAATTTTGAGATATTATGATCCCAGGTGTTGTACGGTGCTGAAGATATAAACTTTTTGACATGTCGTCGCGTAGTTTTTGAGGAGAAGCTTCACATACAGACATACATACATACATACAGACAAGTGCCCTTTATATAAGAGATTATATAATAGATAATTTTATTTACACAGACATGTACAAAATCTGCGACACTGGCATGTCGATGTTATCGATCAACAGTTACTATAAACTGAGATCTCATCAGGCAGAGTTAGAATCCGATCTTAACTTCAGATCATAACCTCAGATCAAATATGATCTGAGGTTAAGATCGGATTCTAACTCTCCCTGATGAGATCTCAGTTTATAGTAACTGTTGATCGATAACATCGACATGCCAGTGTCGCAGATTTTGTACATGTCTGTGTAAATAAAATTATCATATATATATATATATATATGTGTGTGTGTTTGGGTAGATTATAGATATATAGGAGCGCTGTATTTCATCCCCATAAAGGTGATGCCAACATTCCAGAAGGAATGATTTTCAAAGAATCTCATATAAAAAGTGCTAACAACTAATATGCAACACCATGTTAATACATGTGCTTAAGCCAGGGCTCACTGGTTGGGAATCACATATTTAACACATGAAGTGTTTTTGGTACTCTTCTAGATGGCACACCATGTTTCTGTGATTTCTCGCTGTCAACGTTCGGGCAGGTCTCGGAAGAGCCCGAGAGTTGACGAAACTATTAACCAATCAGGTTACAGCAAGCAGCCGATAACTTTTGAAAGAAATTAATCGCGTTCAATAAGAAAAAATGAATTTCTATAATCTCTGTCAGCTCGTTGAATTTCCCGAAGGATTAATTGAGTTTTTTGCAAAAATGTTAAAAAAGATTAATTGCAATTTTAGATAAACATGTAAAAAAATTAAAAGACAAAAACATTTGCTTAACAAATCAAACAAAATCATCTTTTAAAACTTTCCGGTGCACAAATAAAAAAACATTTAATTTAAAAACATTTGATTAACAATAAAGAACCTTTGACAAAAAAACAAACATCAAATTAATAACAGTTGTTTAGCTATGGTTTATTCGTTCTTTATTTTTATATGTGTATTTTAGTTTGGTTTTCTGTGTCATGATTTATCGACTGCCAGTCTTCAATTTAGCGTTTGGCAGTTTTCGTCTCATCAAGTCTCGGGAGCTTCCGTAACCTGCCCGAACATTGACAACGTGGAGTCATGGAAACATGGTGCGTCATCTTTGGTGCTTATGCATATCAGCTCTGACATTCAAATATTTAAAGAATGTATAAACTTTATTATGTACTTACGTGTTAGCTGAAAATAAGATTGTACAGAAAAAATGACGCAAATTCATCCAGTAGTTATTTAATTATAAATAAAAAACGATTTTAACGATTTTATCACTCGGTAGATATTTCCACCATTTTGTATCTTAGATTTTCCAGTGGTCAAGAACGATAACTCATTTTCACGATTTCGGGGTTTGGGGTTTCCATTGTTTACAAAAATGTCAAAATGTACGTAAACTCATTTTCTTTCTTTTTCTTATAATTTAATAAATACTGGATGAATTTGCGTAATTTTTTCTGCACAATCTTATTTTCAGCTAACACGTAAGTACATAATAAAGTTTATATATTCTTTAAATATTTCAATGTCAGGGCTGATATGCATAAGCACCTCATCTTTTTATTTCATCTATTTTAAATCTAGAGTCAAATCATCAGTTTACCTTTCTTGCTAACAACTTTCCTCAGGGGTCGCTTCAAATAGGGTTTCCTGGGAGATAAATTTTTGTGTCTGATGCTCATCTCGGGTACTAGTTGGGATCTGTTGTTTGGAAGTTCCTGGGGTGCTGGTACGCCGGAATGAAAATTTGTGAAGTCGACAAGAGTAGCTTGATCAGAAACATACTCGAGTTCTTCGTCAGTTTCCATATTCACTTCATATTTATTTTTCCTTGCACACATGATTCGAGGACTATCAGTCACCTAAAATGAAAAAAAAAAGCTAAAGAAATATAAATAAACTTACATAATAATAATCAATTTTATCTGAATATGGTGAAACTATTATTGAGGGTGTCGAGAAGTTTTGTTAGCTTGGTGATACCATTGGAGCACAAGGCGGAGCAGGTGCTGGGGTGACTGAAAGAGGTATGTGTGGATGAAGTTAGTTCAGGGAACTTCTGCCATTACTAACCAGCATAGTGTTAACACTGTTGACCAAGGGAAGAGACTATCAGACATGTGTACAAAGTGTGATGATGTATGGAAGTGAAACCTGACCAGTGAGGGTTGAGGATATGTGTTGCATGGAGAGAAGTGATATGATGAATTTGCAAGGTGAGTTTAAAGACAGGTTTAGATCTGATGACCTCAGAGGAAAATTAAATTTGAACAGTACAGGGAAATGTGTGCAGAACAGGTCACATTGAAAGGATGGAGGAGAGTTCTTGGATGAGTAGATGTAGAACAGTTGAAGTAGCAGAGTCAGTTGGCAGGGGAAGGCAACCAGCATGGGAGGAAGTGATAAGGATGAACGTGAGAGAAAGAGAGATAAATCAAGACCTGGCCAGAGATAGGTTATTTTGGAAGTCAATTTCTAAAAGTTGTCCAACGCATGCCAGCATGTGAAACGGACATTAAACCGAATATGATAATGAGAAAATGAACGAGTCAATAAAACGTTTATCCAAAAATAATTCGACCCTGGAATTATTCTTTCGTCACTTCTGCTTTTTACGAACAATAAAAAGTTTATCCAAAAATAATGCGGCACTTTACCTTTCTCTTTCGTTCACTTTTTCTGACCAACGCATCTGCCAAAATCACGTTTGTTGTTCTTTATATCGGCAAAATCTCACTTATGCTAATAAGCTTACGCCCGCTGCCATTTACCTTCGAAAATTTTATATTTTGTACGTTGGCGTTTCTGGGTTCGTACCGGCAGCTCTCCTCTGCACAAGCAGTAAACCAAACTCGTCTCTTTGATCGACGCAAACAAGTTTCTTCATTCACGGCAGTCGGCTGCTCCTGCTCTCCGCTACAGAAAACACACATTTTGTTCTGTTAATGCAAGCCATTACATATTTTTTTTATTTCCAAATATATTTTTTGATAAAAACTTAACCATCAATATATATTTTCTATATTCACTACAAAATCCCTTATTTTGTCCTTTAGTCCTCACATTCTATGAGCGATGTTTCTAACAAAGAGGGAAGAATTGCTGTTTTCTGGGTCGGAATCTATCTATCTAATAGTTATCATTGGATAGTTTTTGACCTTGAAGTGGTAAATTTTTTTTAGCTCCTTACTTCAAATGGCTTCATGCCTTGTCTGGAGCGATTTCCATAAAAAAAAAAGTTTTTGATCTAGAAGTAGTTTTGTTTTTTAACTCCTTACATCAAGTTGCTTCATGCCTTGTCTGGAGTGATCCCCCCCCCCCCCCCCCCCCCGCCAAAAAAAAAATCAAGGCTAAAAGAACTCACATCCATGGAAGCTCTAACAAATCCCTGTAAGACAGCAGAGTGGACCTGGGAGTAATAGCAAGTGAGGGGTGACTGTAAAGTTCCCACCAGCCGATGCAGTTTAAGGTCTTACCCAGGTCCGTTTACTAATAAGTAATATGAAACAGGTTCATATAAATTTTTAAAACAAAAATAAATTTGATCCACAATAATAGTTAGTTTACCTGTTGGAACATAGGATCATTGTTCAAAAGAGCAGATTGGTTGGATTGTTTGTAGATTGGGACAAAGTCCGTCAACTCGGAAGAGGAATCCTCTGTAAAATGATTTCTCTTAAGAAAATTGGTTTCCTGAAACAACAAAAAAAATGAAATTAAAGATAAACAATTGCTTAAGTATTTTATACTTGGGAAAAAATTGCTTTTTAACAAAAGTAAAATATCTACGAGTGTATACCCTCCAGCAAAAATGACAAAAAAAAAAAATGCTTTGCCAGTGTTCGCACTAATCTACGATGTCTGTGTGTGCCCTATAGATAGAAAGGTTAGAGAATCTCCATAAAATCTAAAAGTGTATTCTTATGTAAAATTAACCAGGGGGAGAGGGGGGGGGGTGAGGGGGAAAGAGATAATAGAAGTGTTCAGAGTCTCTAAATGCACCCCTAAGGGGGCTATGGAGCAGATTTCGTCGGGATGGAAGGGGCGGGGTAGTTTTTCAACCATGATTTGGAAAGAAAACATGTAATTGACTCCGCATTTTCTTTATTGAACATTTCTTAAGCTTCTCTTCGAACTAGCGAGGAAAGGAGGGGAGGGAAAGAAACACGGAAAGGGTGGTCTTTGGAGCATCCTTAAATTATATTTGAGTGGTTTCAGTAGCGCTCTTAACGGAAGCAATAAATGTAAGATTACAGTATTACATTGTGCAAGTGGTATATAGTAATCCAAAAGTGCTCAGCATCCTAGATAGAGCAGGTGTGTTTAAACGCAGCGTTGCCCGGGAGAAAGAACTTGTCTGTCTGAATGGGCTGGGCGGAGGTGAAAGAGAGGGATATGGAAAAATGGGGGAGGGGAAAAGAGAGATGGATAGAGAGATAGGAGTTTTAATATAAAGATGTTACACGCCCTTTTTAACCCCTTCTATTTTGTTTTTTATGACCCCGGGCAACGCTGGGTAGCCTTGCTAGTATTTATATAAAATAACTTCTAAAGTTAAAAACAAATAAAGAAAACGTCTTAAACTGGAAAATAAAAAATTAAAAAAACGTCTCATTATGGGACTTGTTATTTGCTTTCCACCTTTGCCTAAACACTTGAAAAGGTTTCCTCCATGTGAAAGGACGGATATATATATATATATATATATATATATATATATATATATATATATTTATTTATATACAAAAAAATAAACATTGGTCTTTATTATAGAGTCGAGGATTATAAATGAAAGCAAATTACAGCAGATATCTTTTACCATAATACGTATCGCGTATAAGTATCCATATATATATATATATATATATATACACACACACACACACACACACACACAAGCTGTACTCTCTCGGTGTTGCCCTGTAGTGCAATTTGTTTCTTTGTTTTTTTTCTTCCAAAATAACGGTATTGGTAAATACAGAGTTATCTCTTTTTTGTAACATGTTATCCATATGAAAATAATTCCTATCCGGTCAAAGTATTTTCTGGAAGAAATTAAATCCAATTACATTTTATTCTTCTTAACAACATGCTGCAATGATCGACCAAAACAACTGACAAACCAGAATCAGATATTGATTTTGTAGGAAGAAAGCTATCAATGACAAAAAAAAACATTAAAAAGACTGACTTTACTTTATATATTAGAGATCTATAAAATTATGTTAGTCAAATTTTCAAAGTTAAACTTAAACAGCCTTTAACCTGACAAATCAAAATTTGTTTCTGACTAGCCAATTTTCACTTGTTATTGTTGTATCGTACGTATTGGCAATATAATAACATACATTGCTGAAGTTTATTTAAATAATTTGCTTATGCCGGCCCAGACAGTCTATATTACGAAAGATTTTTAGCTAATCACCAAAAACTAAAAATGAGCAAGGGCAATAACTCCTATTTATAAGCGAAGAGCTGTTTCCCTTACAACTATTTTTTGTTTGTCTAAGCAAAAAAACAAAAATTATTAAAACCTATTTCCAAATATTTATGAAAACATTTTGGAATTTCCAAATATTTAATAATATATATATATATATAATTATTTTATCACTTTAATTCAAGAACTTTTTACTTTTTGTGAATTTTTCTGATGAATTTGTAATATTGCAGAGACAATATTGACATAAAAATGTTGTTTGGCACAAGACAAATGAAACGGACCATAAAAAATATATCTCACAGAAATGTTATGTTTTTTGGAAATGGGAAAAAATAAAAATAATAAAATAAAACCATGGCTATTGGAATATAATATGAACCTGACTGACCCAACAGGTCACAGGTGGCCAAGTATACTTTTAAAATCTTTGCTGGCGATTGATATTTTAAAATAAGGTGGTTCAAAATGGGTAGGAGAAAATTATCTTGATTGTTATAAGATGAATTAATTTTAACACATGTTATGAACTGAATACGATGATGATGATGATGATTCGTAATTAATTTCTTCTTTAATTTTCTTTTAAGGTTTCCACCATTCTGGCTCGTATTTCTTGTATGAGAGATCAGTTTGTAGGCATCTAATATTACCGTTTTCCAGTGACTTTTTAAATTTACACCATTCTTGTTAGAAGCAGCAAATGTTGTTTTTACGAATCGACTTTCGATTGAACAAAAGTTCAAATCAATTCCTTTCAACCAATCACATCACAACAAATATTCACTCCCAAAATGTTGCGAGTACTATAAAAATCGAAACACAGCGTTTTTCTTCTTCTCTTTCCTGTTTTTCTTTTTCTTTCAAAGACAACACGCATGCACGCGACACAATCCTGCCTAGGCCTTTTGGGGGTCAAAAGTTCTCAACAGACGCAACGAGAGACATACACGAACTACTAAAAATAGCGACAACATATACACACTCCTAAAGAACAAATGTACACAGTTCAGACACGCACTTGCTCCAATAACAAAACAGGCATGCTAACATACACACACATCTACATGGCTATCCAATTTACACATACTGTAACATGGAAACTCACACGGCACCAGCCGAAACAAACATGGCTACTGAATTTCTCCTTACACGCAAAACAACTCTTCTTTCAGCTCGAACGTTCTTGGGACTCTTTGAACTCTCAATCTTTACCAACTCTTCATTTTTTTTATTGTCTTAACAAGTTGTCAATTAATTATTTTGTATAGGTAGAGTTTGTCATTCTTTTATTCGATAATGTCACATTTTTAACAGTCTGTTTGCCAAAATATAAACAAATAGACATTCAGAGTATGAAATCGTCCAGGTATTTTATTTTCCTCCTCTCCAGGAGGTTAGACACAAGGTCAGGTGTGGTTTTGAAAAAGCCAGCGCACTAGGAGAAGCGCAGTCTGACCTACAAACATGCCTGAGCAGCCCCATCACATTCCCCCATAGGGATGCTTCAGGCGATTAGCAATAAATGAACCCCTTCTCAGGGAGAAAGTAAAGCCTGGGAAGGTGGAACTCCTAGGACTGAACAGAACCATATCGGACTGATTGTCAAGGACGTATCCCTGCCTGCTCCAAACCCACATAAGGTAAGTCATGAAAAAATAATAAACCTACATAAGGTAAGTAATGAAAAAATAATAAACTTATAGTAAATAAAAAACTTACCTGATTTGTATCAAAAGACTGCAGGCTGCAGGAATTGTCAAAGAGTGAATTACATTCCCCTGAAAATTAAAAAAAATAGATCCGTAATGACATTGAACGAGCTGTACTTACTTGGCATTGAAAAAAAAAAAGACTGACATGTTTACGAAGAAATGGAAAGTAATTTTGATGACTTGAAATTTGTAAGCAAAGAATAGAACGTGTTTTTAAATATTTTTTATATTTTTTTTTCAGAAAGTCAACGTAAATAACATTACGATAACAAAATTATAATTATTATTATTTTATAATTTTGTTCGATTAATAACATTACGATAACAAAATTATAATTATTATTATTTTATAATTTTGTTCGATTAATAACATTACGATAACAAAATTAGTTATCGTTTTATAATTTCGTTCGATTAATAATTTAGTGACCATAAATTTAACTTTTAAAATCCTATAGAAAAATTATAGTAAAAAGATGAAACAAAAATGAAAGTAAAAAAGAACTCCGGGCAATGCTGCGAGTCTAAATGAATAAATGAAAAAATTTTGTTCATTTATCAGAACTTTATTACCATCAAAACGGCTCATTGTTATTTAAAGCAATAATACAACATAGTCTTTTGAAATACTGTATATATAGTAGAGGCCAAAGACCCAAACACAACTATTTATATGCCTAATTTGCATAACTACTTTTTTAAAGAATTTATAATAAATCAATGATTGGTATTATTCATTTGTAATTTTATTGTCCTATTTTCCTATATATATATATATGCTCTAACATATAATGCAATAGTATTTTTCGATATTAACAGTAATTAATTAAAGTGATTTAATAAAAAATGATGAATTACCAAAACGCTTCTTAAGATGTTATGTACATTAATTTTCAAGGGAGGTAATTTAAATGAAAACGATTATTTTTAAAATTGCAATAGATTCATTTTAAAGACATGTAATGTAAGTTATATATTTAAAAAGAATACTCAGAGCTATGTTCGCGTAACACCCTCCCCGATGACTAGAGAGGATAATCGTAGGCTTATCGTTAGGCCCGCCACCCTGCTAGGCTTTATTATTGCAATCCGGCCCGCGGACCTCACAGTAAAACTCATATTTGTGACATAGACGTAAAAGTAGGTTTCGATTAAGATTTACAGTGGGATAAAAATGTATAAATATCAGCAAGCGATGATGCATGTATATTTCATTTTTCTTTAACTATTAATTTCAAATCCTTGGCCTGAGATAAAATAGAAAAAGAGAAAGAGAGAGGCAAAGAAAAAACGAGAGACGAGGAAAGGGCATGAAACATAGAACTTATGTGAGGGGTGTCAAAACAAATGCTGAATCAACTTGCTACTTCCCCCGTTTCTTTTTTTTATGATTCCAAAATGGCTCTTCGTCGGCATTACATACAGAAGTCTCCTGAGAAAAAATATCAGATTTGTAGAGTGTTCAATGCAATTTCTGTACAATTTATTCATGTAAACAAAATATAGTAATTCTGAGATTTCGTTTTTCACTCCGGCCGGCGCGATCTCCTTCCAAACGTCTCATCTGGCCCTCACTCTGAAAAGGTTGCCCGCCCCTGCCCTAAACTTTTGACCCCAAGCTGAAGAGCCGTTGCTCAAAATGATGAGATACTTCAAAAGGACCGATTGGGGATCCTTCAGAGATCCCATCAGAGACGCCCCATGGAGTAAAATCTTTTCTCTCCCCAATGAACAGTGGCAAATAAGGAATCTAAATCGGTCAAAGCATTGAAACTCGTGTCCCATGCAAAAATTCCATAGCAAGCTCTACTTTCCCCAATGGTTCACTTTAACTGCTATTTAACTGCTATTGCGCATAGGCAGCAAGCATTCCACTGATTGAACTAAACCATGTCCGAGTGACGTATCAGGGATTTATTAATTATTTATTGAATTATTAATCTCATAGTTTACTCCTTCACCGAATGGATCGGTGTAATATATTTGTTTCTTCTTTTTTTTTTTTGTGATTGAATAAAAATTACTATTCGCCGGTCTATTTCATTTTAATTATTTATTTTTCTTTATAAACATAATTACGAGTTTGCCAATCGGACTAAGTGTTAGAGATGAAAAAATAGTTAACGTCCCTAAAAAATTAAAATGGCCGGAAATGGGGGATCAGTTTACCTTAAATTTATAAACCAAACTAATCATCCACTTTAAATTCTAAAATAATTGTTCTTTTTTTTTCTCGGAATGTTCACACGTAAAAACCTAAAAAAAGTAGAATCTCATTTTTTGAGAGGGAGGGGGGGATTTAGCTGAGGGTTGTCATCTACTGTTAAATGTAGATATAATTTCTTTTTAATTTGACAAACTTTTTAATGTTTTCCCTTTATGTATTGTATCCAAGATTTTGTATAGGCAGAAATTTGTGGCATCTAGAAATCATTGTAAAAGCGATACAGCAAGACGTGCGAACATGATTTTATCCATGCTATATTAATAAGGAAATGCTCTGCTGAGCTAGCCCCTGTTCTCTCCAAAACTCTATACCAAATGCCTTGCCGAATCTTGCTTCCCGGATAGATGGAAAATTGTCCGTGTTACCAGTGTTCAAGAACTGACCCGCTAAATTATCGCCTCATCAGGCCCCTCCCTCTCTTCGCTAAAATCTTTGAATCATTAATCAATCAAGCGATAGTCCACTACCTCGTAAATGCTAAACTTCTTTCTGACCGACAGTATGGATTTAGGCAAGCCCGTTCTACTGCGGATATCTTAACGATCATATACTCTGCACTGGGCAAGGCAGGTGAAGCTTGGGCGATAGCCCTTGATTTATCGAAAGCCTTTGACAAGGTCTGGCGTGAAGGTCTTCTCATGAAAATTAAATCATACGGTATTACTGGATGAATATTTAATATAATCAGATCCTTCTTAGCTAAAAGAAAAATCCAGGTTGGTCTTGATGGCCGTACGTCTAAACATGATATTAATGCTGGTGTGCCTCAGGGGTCGATCTTTGGACCTTTATTCAGAAACGACCTCCCTGATGAAATTGTGTCGTAGCTGTGTATATTTTCTGATGATACCACGCTCTATTCTAGAAATGATAAATTTACAGAGATTTATTTTGGTACTCTTATAGATGACGCACCATGTTTCCGTGATTTTGCGTTGTCAACGTTCGGGCAGGTCTCGGATGCGCCCGAGAGTTGACATGGTGAAAACTGCCAAACGCTAAATAGAAGACTGGCAGCCGATAAATTACGGAAGCGCCCGAGAGTTGACGAGGCGAAAACTGCCGAACGCTAAATAGAAGACTGGCAGCCGATAAATTACGGAAGCGCCCGAGAGCTGACGAGGCGAAAACTGCAGAACGCTAAATAGAAGACTGGCAGCCGATAAATTACGGAAGCGCTCGAGAGTTGACGAAATTATTAACCAAGAAACATTTGCTTGTAAACAGTTTGTTTTCCTTAAAATAAGAAAACAAAACAAGCAAAAAAATTGCTTAAAAACAGTTGTTGTGGTGTTTATGTTAACAAGAAAAAAATTGACAAAAAATGTAAAAAAAAAAAAAGAAAAAAACATTGAAAAAATATTTAAAAAACAGAAACATTTGCTTAACAAATCAAAGAAAATCGTCTTTTGTTTAAACTTTCCGGTGCACAAACAAAATAACATTTTATTTAAAAACATTTGATTAACAATGGTTACAAAAATAAACATCTAATTAATAACAGTTGTTTAGCTGTGGGTTATTCGTTCTTTATTTTTATATATGTTTTTTAGTTTGATTTTCTTCGTCTGAATTAATCGTTTGCCAGTCTTCAATTTATCGTTTGCCAGTCTTCAATTTATCGTTTGCCAGTCTTCAATTTATCGTTTGCCAGTCTTCAATTTATCGTTTGCCAGTCTTCAATTTATCGTTTGCCAGTCTTCAATTTATCGTTTGCCAGTCTTCAATTTATCGTTTGCCAGTCTTCAATTTATCGTTTGCCAGTCTTCAATTTATCGTTTGGCAGTTTTCGCCTAGTCAACTCTACAACGCTTCCGTAAACTGCCCGAACGTTGACATCGCAAAGTCACGGAAACATGGAGTGTCAGCTATAAGAGTACCTTTATTTCAATTAATGTCACTGTACCTACGCTCATTCAATGTCAATTAGTACATTCTCACAACCAAAATGGAATATTTAAAAAAATATAATATGGTGGTATTGGCTGGACACAAAAAGACGCAAGATTTCTGATTGAATCCTGAGAAACAACGGGTCTTGATGGTGGTATATATACGTAGTAGAAATTCATTTTGTATAAAGAACAATATTCCTACAATACGAGTCTTCCAATTTACGATGCCAAACTCTAGAATTACTCCCTGGTCGGGAAATCTTTTAGTTGATATTCTGGTTCTTTGTTACATTAGGACCCGCGCTAACTTTGACCATGACCCTAACGCTAACCCCCACTTTGACCCTGACCCTAATGACGGGGTCAAAGTTAGCTTGGGTCCTAATGTAACAAAGCACCAATATTCTTAAGTCGATATTACTTACCAGATGCCGGACTCTTGTTGTAGATGTAACACATGACTGGATCGTGGACATGGCGTTCATCATCAGATAAATACAAGCTTTCTCCGATTGAGGACATTTCAGGAAAATGCTTGATTTTGGAATTTTCTTTCAAAGGTGGAAAAGGATTGTGAGTTGTGTTCAGCATTGTTGAAGAGATTCTACGATGATTTTTACGGGGAAACTTCTGAGGACCAGACGATAAAAAACGAGAAAGTTAGCAGTACAGCGACAATACATGCAGTTTTTTTTATAAAAAATAAAATTGTTATAAAAAATGAGCACTTCTTTAGTTTAGCTGTGAATCAGAATTTATTTGGTTTCAATTTTGAAAACAGGGGCAGACAATCAACCGGAAGTAATATAGAATTACAAGTTTTTATCCAAAACAATCAATAAAGCAAACAATAATAACAGCAAACAGTTTTTTTTATTTAATAATGTAAAATAAAATTCTATGGATGTAAGTTTCATTTCCTTTCCATACAGGCGTGTCTCGGTGGAAGAAATAAGTCGGTGCACGTGTTAATAGTTTTTTGGGGCTCGCTGGTTAAATTGCCAATATCTTGCAGATTGAAGTTATCAAGATCCATTTTTGGATAAACAATTCAAAGTCTGAATTACTTCCGGTTGATTGTTGGTTGGGTTATGAGTTAATGTAACTCTCCAAAATTGAATTCTGATTAAAAAAGTGCCAAACTAGAATATTGTAAAAAAAAAAGAAGTTATAAAATACATTATAAGATGAGTATGAAAAATGTTATTTTATATGTTATAAAATATTCATTACAAAAAAATATGCAAAAAAGAAAAAACAAGTTCAAAATATGTTACAAAAAATCTTATAAAATAAGCTTTACAAAAAATCTTATAAATAAGCTTTACAAAAGATCTTATAAATAAGCTTTACAAAAAATCATATAAATAAGTATTACAAAAGATCTTATAAATAAGCTTTACAAAAGATCCTATAAATAAGCTTTACAAAAAATCATATAAATAAGCTTTAGAAAAAATCATATAAATAAGCTTTACAAAAAATCATATAAATAAGCTTTACAAAAATCATATAAATAAGCTTTACAAAAGATCTTATAAATAAGCTTTACAAAAGATCCTATAAATAAGCTTTACAAAAAATCATATAAATAAGCTTTACAAAAAATCATATAAATAAGCTTTACAAAAGATCCTATAAATAAGCTTTACAAAAGATCCTATAAATAAGCTTTACAAAAAATCTTATAAATAAGCTTTACAAAAAATCTTATAAATAAGCTTTACAAAAGATCTTATAAATAAGCTTTACAAAAAATCATATAAATAAGCTTTACAAAAGATCCTTTAAATAAGCTTTACAAAAAAATCATATAAATAAGCTTTACTAAAAATCATATAAGCTTTACAAAAGATCTTATAAATAAGCTTTACAAAAGATCTTATAAATAAGCTTTACAAAAGATCCTATAAATAAGCTTTACAAAAAATCATATAAATAAGCTTTACAAAATATCATATAAATAAGCTTTACAAAAAATCATATAAATAAGCTTTACAAAAGATCCTATTAATAAGCTTTACAAAAAAATCCTATAAATAAGCTTTACAAAAAATCCTATAAATAAGCTTTACAAAAGATCCTATAAATAAGCTTTACAAAAAATCTTATAAATAAGCTTTACAAAAAATCTTATAAATAAGCTTTACAAAAGATCTTATAAATAAGCTTTACAAAAAATCATATAAATAAGCTTTACAAAAATATCCTATAAATAAGCTTTACAAAAAATCCTATAAATAAGCTTTACAAAAAATCATATAAATAAGCTTTACAAAAAATCATATAAATAAGCTTTACAAAAGATCCTATAAATAAGCTTTACAAAAAATCTTATAAATAAGCTTTACAAAAAATCTTATAAATAAGCTTTACAAAAGATCTTATAAATAAGCTTTACAAAAAATCATATAAATAAGCTTTACAAAAATATCCTATAAATAAGCTTTACAAAAAATCCTATAAATAAGCTTTACAAAAAATCATATAAATAAGCTTTACAAAAGATCCTATAAATAAGCTTTACAAAAAAATCATATAAATAAGCTTTACAAAAAATCATCTAATAAACTTTACAAAAAATCATATAAATAAGCTTTACAAAAGATCTTATAAATAAGCTTTACAAAAGATCCTATAAATAAGCTTTACAAAAAATCATATAAATAAGCTTTACAAAAAATCTTATAAATAAGCTTCACAAAAAATCATATAAATAAGCTTTACAAAAAATCCTATAAATAAGCTTTACAAAAGATCCTATAAATAAGCTTTACAAAAAATCTTATAAATAAGCTTTACAAAAGATCTTATAAATAAGCTTTACAAAAAATCATATAAATAAGCTTTACAAAAGATCTTATAAATAAGCTTTACAAAAGATCCTATAAATAAGCTTTACAAAAAATCCTATAAATAAGCTTTACAAAAAATCATATAAATAAGCTTTACAAAAAATCTTATAAATAAGCTTTACAAAAGATCCTGTAAATAAGCTTTACAAAAAATCCTATAAATAAGCTTTACAAAAGATCTTATAAATAAGCTTTACAAAAGATCTTATAAATAAGCTTTACAAAAAATCCTATAAATAAGCTTTAAAAAAAGCAACAGAACAACGACGTAATTATTTCTTACCTTTGGAAATTTCCGGCATTGATTAGGAACAATTTCAAATTCATTATCGTTTTGACCCCACAAGCTTTTGGTGATATCTACAATAAAATATAACATAACATAAAAACTATGGACACTTTTTTTTCTTTCTTAACATCTTACAGAGCAGAACCAGTTTTATTGCTAACCCAATTAACTAGCATGATTTCTTTCCTGAGAGAGAGAGAGAGAGAGAGAGAGAGAGAGAGAGCGAGAAAAGGAGAGAAAGAGAGCGAGGGAGAGAGAGAGCGAGGGAGAAAGAGAGAGAGAGAAAGAGAGACAAGGTAGGCAATTATTATTATATTCTTGAATCTAAAATATGAGTTATTCCCTTTGCTGATTTTTTAATTCATTTTTTCGGTAATTATTTTAAAATGTTTGATATACTAGCAGTTTTATGGGCTGGATTAAGTAATTTAAAAAATAAATGGTAGCGAAATATGTTATTATATTGCTAATAACACGGTATAACAATAACAAATGAAAATTGGTTAGTCAGAAGTAAAAGTTTGATTTGTCAGCTTAAATAATATTACCGAACTTGTATTTGAACGAATAATATTACCGAACTTGTATTTGAACGAATAATATTACCGAACTTGTATTTGAACGAATAATATTACCGAACTTGTATTTGAACGAATAATATTACCGAACTTGTATTTGAACGAATAATATTACCGAACTTGGATTTTAACGAATAATATTACCGAACTTGGATTTTAACGAATAATATTACCGAACTTGTATTTGAACGAATAATATTACCGAACTTGTATTTGAACGAATAATATTACCGAACTTGTATTTGAACGAATAATATTACCGAACTTGTATTTGAACGAATAATATTACCGAACTTGTATTTGAACGAATAATATTACCGAACTTGTATTTGAACGAATAATATTACCGAACTTGTATTTGAACGAATAATATTACCGAACTTGTATATGAACGAATAATATTACCGAACTTGTATCTGAACGAATAATATTACCGAACTTGTATCTGAACGAATAATATTACCGAACTTGTATCTGAACGAATAATATTACCGAACTTGTATTTGAACGAATAATATTACCGAACTTGTATCTGAACGAATAATATTACCGAACTTGTATCTGAACGAATAATATTACCGAACTTGTATCTGAACGAATAATATTACCGAACTTGTATCTGAACGAATAATATTACCGAACTTGTATCTGAACGAATAATATTACCGAACTTGTATCTGAACGAATAATATTACCGAACTTGTATCTGAACGAATAATATTACCGAACTTGTATTTGAACGAATAATATTACCGAACTTGTATTTGAACGAATAATATTACCGAACTTGTATTTGAACGAATAATATTACCGAACTTGTATTTGAACGAATAATATTACAGCTAGTTGCTAATGGGCTGAGAGACCAGAGTTCAATCCTTGGTCAAACTATGACAAAAACTCAAATAAAATGATACTTGATTCTTCCTTGCTCAACACTTTGCAATATAAGTTGAGGATCAAGGGTAAGTGAAGCAATCCAGGGAAAGGAGTGATGCCCTCCCCTACATCTTGGTATAATAGCCAATGAAAAAAGAGCTTCCAGATATCGACTAGTTGTTCCATCTATTTCATTTAATGGTACTTATATTGAATATGAACCAGTTTCCGTGAACTTCGCGCCGGCAGGTTCCATAAACACCCGAGAGACGTCTTGGCGAATGGTGGCAGACGATAACTTTGATACGTTGCTGTGCCGTATTTTTTTTCAGTTTTATTTTCAAGAAAGATAGCAAATAAAAATTTTTTTTTAAAAAGTGCCACTTCTTACGGAATTCCAAATTCTACATTTAGTGTTTGTACACCCCCATGAATACTTGTCTGTTATTCATTTTCTTTCTATCAACCGACACATGTAATAACATTTCGGACATGTTTTTTTTTTTGGACAACAGATTTCTTTTCTGACAGAAAGAAATGACTCCTTCGGGATATTCGACACCACTACTACACAGCTTTTGATAATTCTATTTTTTTGGGGTGGAGGGTGGCGCTAGAAATTAGAGCGGATTACACTTTTAGTATAAGCAACATGCTGCAAGGATAAAAGGGAAGAGACTGCTAGTCAGAATCAAATATCGATTTGCCAGATGCATTGCTATTTAGGTTTAACATGGAAAATCCAACAATATAACTTTATATATTAGGTAATAAATAAGGTCATAACGCTAATAGATATAATTGGATATATCGTATTGAAAAATAAAATGAAAATGTTAAATTAAACCCGATAATTTTCAAGAAAAATAGCAAATAACAAAACAAACGTGAACTTCTTACGGAATTCCAAGCTCTACATTGCGTGTTTGTACACCTCCATGAATCCTTGTCCGTTATTCATTTTCTTTCTATCAACCGACATGTAATAACATTTCGGACATGGTTTTCTTTTTGCCAACAGATGTCTTTTCTGACAGAAACAAATGACTCTTTCGGGATTTTCGACACTACTACACAGCTCTTAGTCATTCATTTGGGGGGGGGGGGGGGGGGAGGAGATTTAACAGAAAATAAACATGCACTGGCTTTGATCAATTGCTTCTGGCTTTAATCAATTTCAATACTGGTTAGAAAATTGTCGTCTGGTAGCGGACAGCTGATTGGCTAATCGCCTCGGCATCTCTCGGATGTTTACGTAACATGCCCGAACACTGCCGACGCGAAGTTCACAGTAAATTGGTTCATATTCGATATAAGTACCCATTTAATAATTCTTATATCAGAAAAAGAAAGCAAATAAGCATTCGCTTACCTTCGTGGCTGAGCCGTGAAGCAAAGGATAAATTGGAATCATCCAAGTTTAGCTCCTTGCACACATTTGCGATCAACTTTTCCAAGTAAACAATGTAACAAATGGCTCGTTGCATGTTCACAACCTGTAAGGAACATTTAGAAAATAAAACGTTAATATTTGTTGCATAAAAAATGGCTCGTTGCATGTTCACAACCTGTAAGGAACATTTAGAAAATAAAGCGTTCATATTTGTTGCATAAAAAATTTGCTCGTTGCATGTTCACAACCTGTAAGGAACATTTAGAAAATAAAGCGTTCATATTTGTTGCATAAAAAATTTGCTCGTTGCATGTTCACAACCTGTAAGGAACATTTAGAAAATAAAGCGTTAATATTTGTTGATAAAAAATGGCTCGTTGCATGTTCACAACCTGTAAGGAACATTTAGAAAATAAAGCGTTAATATTTGTTGCATAAAAAATGGCTCGTTGCATGTTCACAACCTGTAAGGAACATTTAGAAAATAAAGCGTTAATATTTGTTGCATAAAAAATGGCTCGTTGCATGTTCACAACCTGTAAGGAACATTTAGAAAATAAAGCGTTAATATTTGTTGCATAAAAAATGGCTCGTTGCATGTTCACAACCTGTAAGGAACATTTAGAAAATAAAGCGTTAATATTTGTTGCATAAAAAATGGCTCGTTGCATGTTCACAACCTGTAAGGAACATTTAGAAAATAAAGCGTTAATATTTGTTGCATAAAAAATGGCTCGTTGCATGTTCACAACCTGTAAGGAACATTTAGAAAATAAAGCGTTAATATTTGTTGCATAAAAAATGGCTCGTTGCATGTTCACAACCTGTAAGGAACATTTAGAAAATAAAGCGTTAATATTTGTTGCATAAAAAATGGCTCGTTGCATGTTCACAACCTGTAAGGAACATTTAGAAAATAAAGCGTTAATATTTGTTGCATAAAAAATGGCTCGTTGCATGTTCACAACCTGTAAGGAACATTTAGAAAATAAAGCGTTAATATTTGTTGCATAAAAAATGGCTCGTTGCATGTTCACAACCTGTAAGGAACATTTAGAAAATAAAGCGTTAATATTTGTTGCATAAAAAATGGCTCGTTGCATGTTCACAACCTGTAAGGAACATTTAGAAAATAAAGCGTTAATATTTGTTGCATAAAAAATGGCTCGTTGCATGTTCACAACCTGTAAGGAACATTTAGAAAATAAAGCGTTAATATTTGTTGCATAAAAAATGGCTCGTTGCATGTTCACAACCTGTAAGGAACATTTAGAAAATAAAGCGTTAATATTTGTTGCATAAAAAATGGCTCGTTGCATGTTCACAACCTGTAAGGAACATTTAGAAAATAAAGCGTTAATATTTGTTGCATAAAAAATGGCTCGTTGCATGTTCACAACCTGTAAGGAACATTTAGAAAATAAAGCGTTAATATTTGTTGCATAAAAAATGGCTCGTTGCATGTTCACAACCTGTAAGGAACATTTAGAAAATAAAGCGTTAATATTTGTTGCATAAAAAATGGCTCGTTGCATGTTCACAACCTGTAAGGAACATTTAGAAAATAAAGCGTTAATATTTGTTGCATAAAAAATGGCTCGTTGCATGTTCACAACCTGTAAGGAACATTTAGAAAATAAAGCGTTAATATTTGTTGCATAAAAAATGGCTCGTTGCATGTTCACAACCTGTAAGGAACATTTAGAAAATAAAGCGTTAATATTTGTTGCATAAAAAATGGCTCGTTGCATGTTCACAACCTGTAAGGAACATTTAGAAAATAAAGCGTTAATATTTGTTGCATAAAAAATGGCTCGTTGCATGTTCACAACCTGTAAGGAACATTTAGAAAATAAAGCGTTAATATTTGTTGCATAAAAAATGGCTCGTTGCATGTTCACAACCTGTAAGGAACATTTAGAAAATAAAACGTTAATATTTGTTGCATAAAAAATGGCTCGTTGCATGTTCACAACCTGTAAGGAACATTTAGAAAATAAAGCGTTAATATTTGTTGCATAAAAAATGGCTCGTTGCATGTTCACAACCTGTAAGGAACATTTAGAAAATAAAGCGTTAATATTTGTTGCATAAAAAATGGCTCGTTGCATGTTCACAACCTGTAAGGAACATTTAGAAAATAAAGCGTTAATATTTGTTGCATAAAAAATGGCTCGTTGCATGTTCACAACCTGTAAGGAACATTTAGAAAATAAAACGTTAATATTTGTTGCATAAAAAATCTGCTTCGGCATAGGTAAAAAAGAAAAAGAGGAAAAGAAAAAAAGAAAAAAAAAAGAAGAAAAAAAGAAAGTGCCTCTTTCAACAAAAGGTCGACAGGTCATCCACACAATGTGATCGAGTCGATAGAAAGAAAAAATAAACAGGGACAAATCCTCTTCGAATACCGATCGATTGCTAGGACAGCAGTTCAGAAGAAATTAACGCTTACAAAACATTAACGAGCAGTTCTACTTTGATTAGACGCAAGACACGGGACAAATTCTAGCCAAACTGATTATCGGAAGATCGCCTTTTTTTTTTAAAATAGAAATCACTCCAGACAAGGTATGAAGCCACTTGATGCTCAGACAGCACTTATATCCGTTACGCCACGGTTCTTTGCAATAAAACATATTAGTTTATTTCCTAACATTGAGTGACAAAAATGCTATTTCAAACTTAAGCACGGCAGGCAAAATAGAAAATATTAAAAAATAAAAACAATGTGGACGTTTCTGACTTCGGTGATAGGTAAAATCTATGCGTCATATGAGCTACAATGCATGAGAGATAATTGAAGAAAGTAAACTGTCAAATAAACCTTTGTTCCTTTCGAGTATTCTTCATCGCCTGGGATTTGACGACACAAATTCTTTATTTGTTCGTTTAAGGTCTGATGACGAACCCTGAAATAAACAAAAATATATCTATAATATCGAGAGAATTACACAAAGATATATATATATATATATATATATATGTATATTTTAAATGATACAAAATATTTTTATAATTGTATTTTCACGGATATCCTACAGTATCCAGGGATATCATAAAAATTCCTAATACGATAATGGATGCTTAATATTAGAAATGGATTATCAGTAGAAGATATATAAGAGAGGGAAAGGTGGGGGAAATATAGCGAACAGAAAGAGACTAATTTTGGATTTTGTCTTTTTAATTTCTACAATTTAACTGGCTTTGCAAACTCACTTTTTCCTAATTCAAACGATATAACCAGAACTCAATGAGTGACCCAATATATATATATATATATATATATATATATATATATATATATATGGAGTCTAGGTTGATTCTGTGGCAGAGGTTCGAACCGTGCGACCGTTTGAGATTATTATTCCCTACACTGATGAGAGCGAAAGCTCGAAACGCTAGCGTATGTAGGTAAGAATAATTTAATATTATTTACTTAAATTTAATATTGTTATAAGCCCCTTTAATAAGATTAAAGTTGAGCCCTGTTCGGGGGAAGTTAAAAATAGACTGACACGTAGCTATAAGGCATATTCCGACAACGTTCGTAGAATCTTTAGTCAGTCTTTCTAGATATGCCGCCCTTCGCATAAATAGAACTTAAATTCCCTTCTTGAATGTGGTAATATCCCGTGGCCTAATGGTTACAGCGCTTGCTTACGGAGTCTAGGTTAATTCTGTGGCAGGGGTTCGAACCGTGCGACCGTTCGAGATTATCATCCCTGCACTGATGAGAGCGAAAGCTCAAAACGCTAGCGTATGTAGGTAAAAATAATTTAATATTATTTATTGAAAATTAATATTGTTATATATACATATATATATATATATATATATATATATATATATATATTTTTTTTAAAAACCATAACAATGTATAGTGTTAAAATAAATAAAATTTATTTTAATCTTAGCTTTCGAGAATTACAATTCTCCTTGTCTTTCAAAGAGTTTAGAAAAAAATATAATACTATTACGAAACAATGGTTTAAAAAATATGTCTAAATACCCTTTCTAATATATATATATATATATATATATATATATATATATATATAATCTATGTGGTGGGAGAGCCATGGGTATGGATTCCGTCAGGCCTCACCAAAGACAAGAATGGAGGGGAAGACTTAAATTGAGATTAGACAATGAGGCCCCACTCTCATCAGAGGATTAATTACGGCCTGATTCAACAAATAAACTGGTTGTTGTTGTTGTTGTTGTTGATGATGATGATGATGATATTGATGATGATGATGATAATGATGAGGTTGCAGTTACATATTTTTATATATTTTCAAATTGGCCTCATCTGAAAGGCAACCCCCTCACCCAACATCAAAAACAAGCGATCAAACCTTTCATTCTCTCTATGTTTTTTCATGAGTTTCTTGCTGGGCTGTAAAGGAAGACTCGCCTGTTCTTCTTGCTTGGAACACATGGTGTTTAATTTCACTTGGAGATAAAAAGGGAACAACGGCGGAGAATTTGGAGTCGAATAGTTACCACAAGGTGCCCTTCTCTTGATTGACTGAAACACAAACAGGTTTTATTCTATTATTGAAAAAAAAAAGGCAAAATAAATAAATAAAATAAATTTTAAAAATAAAACAATTCAAACTTGTAAAATAGTAAATGCTTGTATAGTGAAAAAATATTACATTAACCGAAAGAGTATGTGTGAAACTATATTTACCCCGCCCCCTCCCAAACTGACCGCCTTACCTCAAACTCATAGGCTGTGGTTTTGAACATGTGTTCTTTTTCTTCTATCAAGATTCTAGTATTGTCAAACGCCGGAGCATGAAGCCATAGTCCACAGCTTACATACATAATAAAGGCAACAACACAGATACAGTCATTGTATACAAGCGACTTGTTGAACACAGGTGTGTGCATGTGTAGTTAGGGTCCTGTCGGTAGTGTCACTTGTCCAAGGTAACTCTCCCATCTGTCGAATCTCAGTTAAGATTCACTTCGTCATCTCTCCCTCCTCAATCCAACTAACTCCTTTTTCTTTTCTTCTTTTTCTCAGTCCCTCCCCCTCCCCCTCTTCTACTTCCTGTTCCGGTTTCTGCTTTTCTTTGTCTTCACTTGTCTTTTATCCTAACCCTAACCCCAACCCTAACTTCTCAGAACTGAAAGACTTAAGCTTTTTCCAAATTCCCTATCTTGATCACCCAGATTGTAAATGGCTAATTATAATGGTGTCGCTTGTCTTTTTAAACATCTTTTTTTGTCATTCCTAGATTCCTAGCTGATCTCTCCAGGTGGTCCTAATTGTGAGGGTGAGTAGGTGCCATTCCATAGTATCACATATGTATGATACGGAATCACTTTTCAGGACAAAGTCAACAACCAAAAATCCAACTTGTCCTCTTACCTAAACCAATAGTGAGCCCACCCAGTAGCTGCCCTGTCACACAAATGGGATCTGCCACGGCTATCGTAAGAAGAAGGCCTGTCAATTGAGTAGATTTTTTATGGTGATGTCATTGATAGTGGTAGTAAGAATCACTATCAATGAGGACCGGAAGTCCTCGGAATGCTAAACGCGCATGCGTCCATCTGTAATCAGAGCAAGTAATCAGACAAGCAGACTCAGTTTCATAGGATTATTCATTCACTTAAAAATCATTGTTAACTTGTTCTTGCTATTATGACTTTATTTCCCACCCATTGTTCATTTACTTGGAAATCATTTTTAACTTGTTCCATTTTTCAAACGTATTTCCTAAAAGTGATAACATTTTCAGAGTTCTGACGTGATGGAAAAGGTAAATGGCGATTTCGTCTTTTCCAGTTGATTTTGACTATTAACGGCTGATTAAGATGGATGGCTTAAAAAATAAATTAGAATTTTATTTCAGGATAAAAATACAATTTTAGACTAATAAGTTTCGTCGAAAATGTGTGTGAAAACCCAACGAAATAAGCGGGATATTCAAATATACTGTCCGTTTGGAAAAGAAATCCCCTCCCCACTTAAAAGAAACATGACTGTTTTAATTTATTACAAATTTTTACTATATTGTAAATAAACTGTTCGTTTTGCAAAAACAAAAATAAAACATTTTAATTTATTTCAATAAATTTTCTATTAATTATTTTAAATTATTGATTTTGTGTTACTTTACTGAATTTGTAATCTTTCGTGTTTGATTTACTTTTCATGTTTGATTTACTTTTCATGTTTGATTTACTTTTCATGTTTGATTTACTTTTAATTTTAAAAAAAACCATCAAGAAACATCATTTAATTTTTTCGGAAATGAGAGCAACTCTTATCAAATTATTCAGCTAAAACTAATGATAATGAAATGTTCATATAAAGAATAAAACTGCCTAAGAAAAGGGATTTGTCTTCTTGTGTTTACAAACCAAGAGATCTTTCCACGCAGTATAACTGATACACGTTTTTTCATTCGATGTAGATCGGAAAGAATGAACTTAAAAATTTATGACAACACCATTTTATTATTAAGTATTAATTTAATGTTTGCTGTCTAGCCTACGCAAACTACACGAAATAATACATTTGCACTAAGATCTCTAATAAAGTAATGAGTTGATTATATTCAGCGATCGTTAATTAATAAATACTGAAAATTTCATTAAAATTAGTTGATTTCCTAAATGTTGATGAATTTTTAAGTGAAGGGAGGAGTCAAAATGCCCATAGTCTGACTGTTCGACAGATCTCGTTGTTACTTTAGAGCATGACGTCATTTTGCAGCGCTAAGGCCTCCTTTATTACGATGGCAGTGGATCAGCTCAACCACCTCTGCAGAGGCATTTCTGGGTGGCCATCATGTTAAATTAAGGCGTGACCAAACTAACTCAAACATGTTTTGCTAAACTGCTCGATTCTTGGAAACCCTGAACTAGTAAATTAACGGTGCTTCTGCAGAGACGGGGGCCACTGTTCGATCGATGACGCCGGAAACTGCCGACTTCTTTTCAGGAGAAATCGTGATCGACGGAAAGAAATTTGATTTTGGGGGAGATAACTAATATTGGGTAAATTACTTTTTCACGAAATGGACGTAAACCGATTAAACTTTGAAGAGTTCTTGCATTTACTCGGGGATAATTGCAAAATTGTTGAGTTTTTGCAAGCGCATAATTTAATTTCAGTTCGAAGTATTTTTGAACTGATCGTAGAATTGTATCCTGTTTAAAACTTTTTCCCCCCACATTTATCATTCAGTCAATACCTAGTAAAAAACTTGTTTTTTCCACATTTATCGTTCAGTCAATTGTTTACTTTTTTTTTTTTTCAAATCAAAGTTTTACTTAGTTTTACTTAGTTTTACTTATTACGTTTTTTTTTTAATTTCAATAAAAAGTTGGCTATTTATTTGATGTACATAATGTTTATCAAAGTTTTATTTAATTCGTTTTTTGTTAAATTTCAAATGTTTATCAAAGTTTTATTTATTTATTTGCTGTACATAATGTTTAATTAGTTTCAATAAATAAATGTTCATAATTTTAATTTATCCTCAATGATCAATTCAACAGTTATCTTCCCCAAAATCAAATTTCTTTTCGTCGCTCACGTTTTCGGACGATTTCTCCCGAAGAGGAGTCGGCAGTTTCCGCCGCCATCGATCAAAACAGTGGCCCCCGTCTCTGCAGAAGCACCAAATTAACTGAGGGAAAAAAATGAAATTCTAACAAATTATCTGCGAGACGTTCCCGTAAGCCGTTGTCTCAAAACCACTATCACAACTTGGTCTATGTTGATTTTATTCGAAAATTCCTAAACTGCGACATATCTGTTGAGAAATTATCCTTGCAGAAGTAAAAAAATAATAAGTCTCTTTACTTCTTATCCTTATGGTATTAACCTATGGTAAAATTGTCGGTGCAATTTTACTTATAGGCCGATGCAGTTAATTATTTTCATGTAAAAGCATTATTTTGTACTTACTCAGTCATATTTTATCTCTCACGCCCCGAAAAAGAATTTAAAAATATCAAGCAGAACTTTAATTAGAACGATTTTTCCATTTTCATAAACAACCTGTATTTGTGAGCGAGCCGACATTTTGGGCTGTGAGCGGTCGGTAGAATAGACAAGGGCATTAACTCCGTTTTTATTTTTAGAATTATAAAAAGAAAGAAACACATAAGCAATAGTAATAAAATATATATTTATTAAATAAAAAAATAGAAAATTAAATAATTATTTTTAATTTGTTCAACGGGATACTTTCCACGACGTGCCTACCTAGGGGACCCAATTTCGCGACACTTATCTGCCCTTAGTTCGCTAACCGGCCACTAGCCGGCCACTCCGAAAATGTCAGATTCTACATTTCATATCGCCCTTATGAAAATGGAAAAATCGTTCTAATTAAAGTTCTGCTTGATATTTTTAAATTCTTTTTCGGGGCGTGAGAGATAAAATATGACTGAGTAAGTACAAAATAATGCTTTTACATGAAAATAATTAACTGCATCGGCCTATAAGTAAAATTGCACCAAATTGTCGTTTCTCAACCAAAATGGCGAACAATAAATCGTCTGCAGTTTTCTGATTTTTTTTCCGACCTCACAAATAAATTGTTTGGGACTAATTTCCCAACTGTATTTCCTTTGAAATAATTTAAGGTAAATTTGAAATTAGTCCAAAACAATTTCTTTGGGTTTACTTACTTATTTGTGAATTCGGAAAACTGCAGACGATTTATTGTCCGCCATTTTGGTTAGGAAAAGATAAATTTACCCTTCAAGCGATTTAGTCGTTTCGCAGCTAAAATGGCGGACAATGAACCGTCTGCTAATTTCCGAATTCACAGATGAGTAAGTAAACCCAAATAAATTGTTTGGGACTAATTTCAAATTTACCTTAAATTATTTTAAAGGAAATACAGTTGGGAAATTAGTCCAAAACAAATTTTTGGGTTTACTTACTCATTTGTGAGGTCGGAAAAAAATCAGAAAGGTGCTTCTACTGTTTCGCCTCTGTTAGGCCTCTCTCTAAAAAAAAAAATACCTACAAAAATGTATAAACTTTGTTATGTACTTATGTGGTAGATGAAAAAAAAGACTACACAAAAAATTACGAAAATTCATCCAGTAAATTAAAAATAAAAAACGACTTTATCAATCGGTAGCCATTTTTGTTAAACCAGTAAACAATTTGAGTTATTTCCCTTGCCTATTTCACAAGTGAAAATGTCTAACGAAATTTAAGATCGTTTTATTTCTTTTCTTTTTCTTATAATTTTATAAATACTGGATGAATTTACGTAATTTTTTCTGTACAATCTTATTTTCAGCTCACACGTAAGAAATTAGCAGACGGTTCATTGTCCGCCATTTTGGCTGCGAAACGACTAAATCGGCAAAATTTAATCCCCTTTAAATTTTGTTTAATACGTCCTTAAAAACGTTATCTGGTGGTCCGGAAGTGGGTGATCATTAAACTTATATACGAAACAGATCACCCACTTTAAATTCTAAAAAAAATGGCTCGTTTTCTTTTTGTTTACTTATTTTTACCGCCAAAATTTTTCAAGCTGTTTACATGTAGTCGCTTTAAAAAAAAAAAAGTAGAATCCATTTTTGGCGGGGGGGGGGGGGGTAAATTAGCATTTTATTAGTTTTCATTTAAAAAAAAAAAAAGAGGTAACAAATACGAAATAAAAATATAAATTTGTTATCCTCCAAGAAATCAATTTTAGATTAAATTGTTACATTAAAATGTTTATAACAAACTTTAATTCGACATTTAGACATTTTCAATTAAAACTGAACGTGTTGAATTCATCTTGTAGTTTAATCATTGATAGAATTAAGCCTTTAAAATAAATGTTCCACAAAAATATAAAATCCGATTTTTTTTAAGGAAATATCAAAATGAAATTCGAATTAAAAACAAAAAAAATGAACAATAATTTACAATTGCTAAATCTTACCTTTTCTTTGTATTACATAAGAAATTAAAGATCACATCTGATAAGACATGTTTGTTTCTGCCGCCAATAATTGAAACTCTCGTTCTCAAATGAAAGATGACTTCTTTTTTTCAGTTTTTCAGAAAAATATATTTACAAGCTAAAACATTGCTTCTTAAAACTAGATACATTTTAAAACTTTAATTAAAAAAAAAAATTCTGTGAATTTAAAAAAAAATTTTTTTTTCTATCAACTGGGTAACTTTAAGAAATCAGAAAGAGGTCTCTATTGACGTACATCCCACGATGTAAGATTATAATATGGTTTATATCAAGCTCCCCAAAAAGGGCACTCTGCATGATGAGACGAAAATAAAAACTTGCCTCAGTCGAGAAGGATTTCTCTTTCCCTGACTGAGATACTACACTTTGAATTATTTATTCGTTAATAAAAATAAATTTCACTTATAAATTAGGCAGAAAGCAAGGCTATCAGAAGTGTGGGATTGAGGGATCGCTGGTCATTTTCTGTCGATTCTACTCGAGACGAGACGTATTTTGACCTATTCATCGATGCACTGCTCCTTCATGATTTGTCCATCATTTTCACTTCAGCAGTCACCACAATACCACATTTACTCTATGGACAAGATGTGAGGTTATGTAAAATATCGCCCAATTGTTTTTTTGTTGTTTTTTTAAATGGAAATCGCTCGTGACAAGGCATGGAGCCACTTAATGTAAGAAGCTAAAAAAAAATACTACTTCAAGGTCAAAAACTAGCCAACGATAAGTGTTAGATGGATAGATGTTAAAATCAATTGTATTTATCAAAGATATTAACAATTTAATTGGAAAAAAAAAAAGATGAGGAGTGAACATCTAAAAACACCCCAAAAGAAAAACAAAACAAAGAAAGATTAGTAAGACCCTCCGAACCTACTGATTTTCGGTTTGTTGAACACCGAAAGCAAGCAAAAGAAATAGGGGTGGAGGTTGGGAGCGGATGTAAGTCTTTCAAGATAAAAACAACTTGTTGAATTCCATGGGATGTGTGCCAGTTGACACGGTTAAGATTCGGATAAAAATTGTTGTTTGGGATAAATACAATTTAGGCGCGCAGTGTGAATATAATTGTATTGGCGCGTGAAAGATAAAAAATAACGCCCACGCAAATTCCGGTGTGGCCTTATATATTAAATCAACTCAAAACGAGCGGACGTAGTAGGGAGCACACCACGTGATATTTCTGTCCAATGGGATTTCTCCAAAGACATTTTTCTAAACTTTTCTCCTTAAGCTCGCTGGAGCCTATCCAAATAGTATTTAAGCACACACAAACATCAAACCCTCTCTCTCAACTGACTCTTCATTCGGAGGTTACACGCGTCTTACTATCACTCTTCCATTTCACCTTTCGCGCGCTTCATACAATTTCACAGGCGAACATTACCTATTGCCTCTCTTAACATTTTATAACACATGAGCATTTCAACAAAACAAAAGACATTCTCTCTTTTACTTACCCTGAAACTAAAGAAAGGACTTCTGAACTCATTACAAAAGGAAATATGTTATATTTGTTAATGGTTTATTTCAGTGAATAAACTTCCGTTGGTTTTGCATGTAAGTCTTCTTATTATTATTTTTATTTTTATTTGTGGAGGAAGTTATCACCAAAAAAAGGCATGACGACCACCACAGATGTAACCTTTTTCGATCACATCTAATTTTAACCATAAGCTTATGCTTAAAGAATAAAATCGGATCCTTATGAGAAAAAGAATCAAGAGAAACACCACTCGTTTCTCTCTAGCTCATGTTGGGTCGATATTGTTGATCACATCTGTTACTTCCAGACGTACCAATTCTTCGGGATTGAGACAAACCATCACTTTGTTGATCCCCCGATTTATAAAATCGGGGGACCTATGTTTTGAGGCATGTCCGTCCATCCGTCCGTCCGTCCGTATTTTTCTCCGCAATCATCCATTGAATTTCTCTGAAATTTTGTATGAAGTTGTAACTTTGGTCAGGTTAGAAAGTGACATTCTCCGATTTTTGGAAAAAAATCTGGTTAGCCCACCATTGGGTCAAAAGGCCCCAAAATGGTAAAAAATGACATTTTTTGCCACATAACTTTTCATCCATCCATTCAATTTCTCTGAAACTCGGCCAAAATGTGGAGGCAATTGTTCCTAATAGAAAATAAGTATCGCTGACCTTGGAAAAAATCTGATTCGCGCCCCCAGGGAGTCAAAAGCTCCCAAAATGGCAAAAAATTACCCTTTTCTCCCATAACGTTTGATCCATCCATTCAATTTTTTTTAAACTTGGCCAAAATGTAGAGGCAATTGTTCTGGATATAAAATGAGCATCCTTGACCTCAGAAAAATTCTGGTTCGCGCCACCAGGGGGTAAAAAATGCCCCAATTTGCCCAAATTTATTGCATTTTACACTCGCCACATCGAGTCACATACAGAGGAGGACTACGCATGTGCGGCTTGTTGATCTTCTTCTTTCGTTTGCTTCACAGCATCTCCCTGTTAGCTCACCAGCTCGGTTGAGAAAAGCCATGTTAATGTTTTGTTGTCTAGCGCAGCTATGCTAGCTTCGCCGTTGGGTGGTCGAGATAAAGTCAGCCTTTTCGTGGCCTCCTCCATAAGTACCTGCTCACAACAGTGAAACTAATGATTTTAGACCGCTTCCAGCGACCCCAGCGTCTTTTACACTTTGTTGATGTACTTCCAGAACAGCTGAAGTTCACTATAGCTATTTCTTCTTCCGTGCTTTCACAGCATGAACAATCAGGCATGCTGTCACAAGAGTATGCCATTGAAAGGTAACATGTTCTGGATCAATTGTCAGGTCAGAGAATACACAGAATTGTTGAGATATTCTGAACCCGATACCAAACTCGTTAAAAGCAGATTTCTTCCATCGAGCATCCCAGATGATCCCCAAGCAGAACTCTTTACTAAATATCTGTATAGTTCCTTTCTAGACCGTGAAAGGTCACTGGACTAAGGAATCTTCCTGAGCACAGCTCAGAACTTAGTGAAGAGGTGCAATTCACCCCTTGGTTTATGACGGCCCTCAACCGAAGGACTGAGTATTGATTTATTCCTCTCCAGGAGTTAGGCACAAGGCCAGTTTTTATCTTAATCCCACAAGTAAGATGTGACCCAAGGTCGGGTTGGGAAAGTGAGGTTTAAAAATTGCCTGGGCAACCCTGTCGGCATTCCCCGGTAGGGGCGCCTCAGGCAGTAAACAATAAACTTACTCCTCCCCAAAGAGGGGAGGCGAAGCCTGAGAGGGTGGACCTCCTAGAACTGCACAGGACAGACCCATAGACCGGCGTAAATCAAGCCCCGAAGGCCAAGACAATACCAGTCTATGGGGTGCAGTATCCATCGGAACAGATACTACACTTTGATCTTAGCCAAAAGGCAAAGAAAGGTCCGCTTGATCACCGGGGGATACACAGACTCCTCTATCAAGTTTTGACTTAAGATATGCAATCTTTCAGCATATCGATGACTTGCGAAGTCAGGCATCCCAAGCCTCCCTCATACGAACGTTGAATACAAACATGACCTTCCTCTCATCCAAAAAGTGTGGAAAGACCGTTACACAGCTTGTAGGCAGAGAAAGTCAGTCAGTCAGTAAAGAATGAGAGGAAAGACATATGTGGCGCACACAACTACCAACTGAATTCTTGTTGTATTATGTTTTACAACGGCACTGGTCTGTACCACGCGGTGTTGATTAAAGATGGTAGACATGCACGTGTGGCACAGCTGTAGACAACACCAATGAAGGCGAACAATTAACCCTACGCCTCCGTGTCGTCTTCTATCCCTTCTCTAATTGTACATATCAGGTGTAAATTGTTCAGAATCGACCACGACCTCCCCTCTTTATAATTTGGTTTTGTTCTGTTTAGATCAATTCTCCAATGACCACCCGTAACCGATTCAATAGGATCCAGTTATTGACCTGTAATCATCTAGTTCCTCTGCAACATGTTTCTTCAGCAATGTGATCACACCCTTGGTAACTTTCTTCAGCAATGTGATCACACCCTTGGTAACTTTCTTCAGCAATGTGATCACACCCTTGGTAACTTTCTTCAGCAATGTGATCACACCCTTGGTAACTTTCTTCAGCAATGTGATCACACTCTTGGTAACTTTCTTCAGCAATGTGATCACACCCTTGGTAACTTTCTTCAGCAATGTGATCACACCCTTGGTAACTTTCTTCAGCAATGTGATCACACCCTTGGTAACTTTCTTCAGAAATGTGATCACACCCTTGGTAACTTTCTTCAGAAATGTGATCACACCCTTGGTAACTTTCTTCAGCAATGTGATCACACCCTTGGTAACTTTCTTCAGCAATGTGATCACACCCTTGGTAACTTTCTTCAGAAATGTGATCACACCCTTGGTAACTTTCTTCAGCAATGTGATCACACCCTTGGTAACTTTCTTCAGCAATGTGATCACACCCTTGGTAACTTTCTTCAGCAATGTGATCACACCCTTGGTAACTTTCTTCAGAAATGTGATCACACCCTTGGTAACTTTCTTCAGCAATGTGATCACACCCTTGGTAACTTTCTTCAGCAATGTGATCACACCCTTGGTAACTTTCTTCAGAAATGTGATCACACCCTTGGTAACTTTCTTCAGCAATGTGATCACACCCTTGGTAACTTTCTTCAGCAATGTGATCACACCCTTGGTAACTTTCTTCAGAAATGTGATCACACCCTTGGTAACTTTCTTCAGCAATGTGATCACACCCTTGGTAACTTTCTTCAGCAATGTGATCACACCCTTGGTAACTTTCTTCAGAAATGTGATCACACCCTTGGTAACTTTCTTCAGCAATGTGATCACACCCTTGGTAACTTTCTTCAGCAATGTGATCACACCCTTGGTAACTTTCTTCAGAAATGTGATCACACCCTTGGTAACTTTCTTCAGCAATGTGATCACACCCTTGGTAACTTTCTTCAGAAATGTGATCACACCCTTGGTAACTTTCTTCAGAAATGTGATCACACCCTTGGTAACTTTCTTCAGCAATGTGATCACACCCTTGGTAACTTTCTTCAGCAATGTGATCACACCCTTGGTAACTTTCTTCAGCAATGTGATCACACCCTTGGTAACTTTCTTCAGAAATGTGATCACACCCTTGGTAACTTTCTTCAGCAATGTGATCACACCCTTGGTAACTTTCTTCAGCAATGTGATCACACCCTTGGTAACTTTCTTCAGAAATGTGATCACACCCTTGGTAACTTTCTTCAGCAATGTGATCACACCCTTGGTAACTTTCTTCAGAAATGTGATCACACCCTTGGTAACTTTCTTCAGAAATGTGATCACACCCTTGGTAACTTTCTTCAGCAATGTGATCACACCCTTGGTAACTTTCTTCAGCAATGTGATCACACCCTTGGTAACTTTCTTCAGCAATGTGATCACACCCTTGGTAACTTTCTTCAGAAATGTGATCACACCCTTGGTAACTTTCTTCAGCAATGTGATCACACCCTTGGTAACTTTCTTCAGCAATGTGATCACACCCTTGGTAACTTTCTTCAGCAATGTGATCACACCCTTGGTAACTTTCTTCAGCAATGTGATCACACCCTTGGTAACTTTCTTCAGAAATGTGATCACACCCTTGGTAACTTTCTTCAGAAATGTGATCACACCCTTGGTAACTTTCTTCAGCAATGTGATCACACCCTTGGTAACTTTCTTCAGCAATGTGATCACACCCTTGGTAACTTTCTTCAGAAATGTGATCACACCCTTGGTAACTTTCTTCAGCAATGTGATCACACCCTTGGTAACTTTCTTCAGCAATGTGATCACACCCTTGGTAACTTTCTTCAGAAATGTGATCACACCCTTGGTAACTTTCTTCAGCAATGTGATCACACCCTTGGTAACTTTCTTCAGCAATGTGATCACACCCTTGGTAACTTTCTTCAGAAATGTGATCACACCCTTGGTAACTTTCTTCAGCAATGTGATCACACCCTTGGTAACTTTCTTCAGAAATGTGATCACACCCTTGGTAACTTTCTTCAGCAATGTGATCACACCCTTGGTAACTTTCTTCAGAAATGTGATCACACCCTTGGTAACTTTCTTCAGCAATGTGATCACACCCTTGGTAACTTTCTTCAGAAATGTGATCACACCCTTGGTAACTTTCTTCAGAAATGTGATCACACCCTTGGTAACTTTCTTCAGCAATGTGATCACACCCTTGGTAACTTTCTTCAGCAATGTGATCACACCCTTGGTAACTTTCTTCAGCAATGTGATCACACCCTTGGTAACTTTCTTCAGAAATGTGATCACACCCTTGGTAACTTTCTTCAGCAATGTGATCACACCCTTGGTAACTTTCTTCAGCAATGTGATCACACCCTTGGTAACTTTCTTCAGCAATGTGATCACACCCTTGGTAACTTTCTTCAGCAATGTGATCACACCCTTGGTAACTTTCTTCAGAAATGTGATCACACCCTTGGTAACTTTCTTCAGAAATGTGATCACACCCTTGGTAACTTTCTTCAGCAATGTGATCACACCCTTGGTAACTTTCTTCAGCAATGTGATCACACCCTTGGTAACTTTCTTCAGAAATGTGATCACACCCTTGGTAACTTTCTTCAGCAATGTGATCACACCCTTGGTAACTTTCTTCAGCAATGTGATCACACCCTTGGTAACTTTCTTCAGAAATGTGATCACACCCTTGGTAACTTTCTTCAGCAATGTGATCACACCCTTGGTAACTTTCTTCAGCAATGTGATCACACCCTTGGTAACTTTCTTCAGAAATGTGATCACACCCTTGGTAACTTTCTTCAGCAATGTGATCACACCCTTGGTAACTTTCTTCAGAAATGTGATCACACCCTTGGTAACTTTCTTCAGAAATGTGATCACACCCTTGGTAACTTTCTTCAGCAATGTGATCACACCCTTGGTAACTTTCTTCAGCAATGTGATCACACCCTTGGTAACTTTCTTCAGCAATGTGATCACACCCTTGGTAACTTTCTTCAGAAATGTGATCACACCCTTGGTAACTTTCTTCAGCAATGTGATCACACCCTTGGTAACTTTCTTCAGCAATGTGATCACACCCTTGGTAACTTTCTTCAGAAATGTGATCACACCCTTGGTAACTTTCTTCAGCAATGTGATCACACCCTTGGTAACTTTCTTCAGCAATGTGATCACACCCTTGGTAACTTTCTTCAGAAATGTGATCACACCCTTGGTAACTTTCTTCAGCAATGTGATCACACCCTTGGTAACTTTCTTCAGCAATGTGATCACACCCTTGGTAACTTTCTTCAGCAATGTGATCACACCCTTGGTAACTTTCTTCAGAAATGTGATCACACCCTTGGTAACTTTCTTCAGCAATGTGATCACACCCTTGGTAACTTTCTTCAGCAATGTGATCACACCCTTGGTAACTTTCTTCAGCAATGTGATCACACCCTTGGTAACTTTCTTCAGAAATGTGATCACACCCTTGGTAACTTTCTTCAGAAATGTGATCACACCCTTGGTAACTTTCTTCAGCAATGTGATCACACCCTTGGTAACTTTCTTCAGCAATGTGATCACACCCTTGGTAACTTTCTTCAGAAATGTGATCACACCCTTGGTAACTTTCTTCAGCAATGTGATCACACCCTTGGTAACTTTCTTCAGCAATGTGATCACACCCTTGGTAACTTTCTTCAGAAATGTGATCACACCCTTGGTAACTTTCTTCAGCAATGTGATCACACCCTTGGTAACTTTCTTCAGAAATGTGATCACACCCTTGGTAACTTTCTTCAGAAATGTGATCACACCCTTGGTAACTTTCTTCAGCAATGTGATCACACCCTTGGTAACTTTCTTCAGCAATGTGATCACACCCTTGGTAACTTTCTTCAGCAATGTGATCACACCCTTGGTAACTTTCTTCAGAAATGTGATCACACCCTTGGTAACTTTCTTCAGCAATGTGATCACACCCTTGGTAACTTTCTTCAGAAATGTGATCACACCCTTGGTAACTTTCTTCAGCAATGTGATCACACCCTTGGTAACTTTCTTCAGAAATGTGATCACACCCTTGGTAACTTTCTTCAGAAATGTGATCACACCCTTGGTAACTTTCTTCAGCAATGTGATCACACCCTTGGTAACTTTCTTCAGCAATGTGATCACACCCTTGGTAACTTTCTTCAGCAATGTGATCACACCCTTGGTAACTTTCTTCAGAAATGTGATCACACCCTTGGTAACTTTCTTCAGCAATGTGATCACACCCTTGGTAACTTTCTTCAGCAATGTGATCACACCCTTGGTAACTTTCTTCAGCAATGTGATCACACCCTTGGTAACTTTCTTCAGAAATGTGATCACACCCTTGGTAACTTTCTTCAGAAATGTGATCACACCCTTGGTAACTTTCTTCAGCAATGTGATCACACCCTTGGTAACTTTCTTCAGCAATGTGATCACACCCTTGGTAACTTTCTTCAGAAATGTGATCACACCCTTGGTAACTTTCTTCAGCAATGTGATCACACCCTTGGTAACTTTCTTCAGAAATGTGATCACACCCTTGGTAACTTTCTTCAGAAATGTGATCACACCCTTGGTAACTTTCTTCAGCAATGTGATCACACCCTTGGTAACTTTCTTCAGCAATGTGATCACACCCTTGGTAACTTTCTTCAGAAATGTGATCACACCCTTGGTAACTTTCTTCAGCAATGTGATCACACCCTTGGTAACTTTCTTCAGAAATGTGATCACACCCTTGGTAACTTTCTTCAGCAATGTGATCACACCCTTGGTAACTTGACCAGAGATAGATCCTTGATCAAACACATCTGTCAGAATTAGTATAAACATATGCAGGAGCCGCAAGAACAATCCGTAGGGAAGACCATCAAGTCGTGGCGATTTGTTGTAGCCAACCTGCTTCAATGCAATCAAAACCTCACATTCCGTAACCTAGTTGCGCTAGTTGCATCAAGGCGGAGAGAGTTAGCCACATAGTTGCCAAACTCCCGAACGCAAAGTCGGGGCAGTTAGGTGAAGCACTCTTGAAATCCCTCACTAAGGGATACTGCATTTTGATCTCAGCCTGAAGGTTAGGAAGTGCAAGTTTTATCAAGAATACAATATCGAGAGTGTTAGTTTAAGAAGTTAAAAGTTTGTTTAAATTTTTTTAATATTTTAACAATTTTCTAAATTAAAAACGATTTTTAAATATTTTTTTATTTAATTCTCCTTTAAGATTTTATATTTTTATTAGCAGGAAGATGCAATGTTGCACAGAATTGACTTTTGTGCCCTTTTTTTTCTTCTCATCTCTTTTGAGGCCCAGGGATGTGAGTAAAGTTGTAGCAATATTTAGATGCAGGTGTGTAAAAATAAGGGTACTTTTATAGAGCACGACCTGCGTTTCCGTGACTTCGCGTCATCAACGTTCGGGCAGGTTATGTAAGCTGCCGAAACTATAAGCGAATCAGGTTGCAGCAGGCAGCCGAAAACTTATTGAAAAAAATGAATTTCTAGGCCAGTTGCCTAGTTTTATTTTCTGTACAGGATTACTATTGGAAACTTTCGAATTAAAAAGAAAAAAATAACCCCAACCCTTACATAGAAAATGTAAAAAAAAAAAATTTAAAAAAAAAAAAAAAATTGGAAAAAATTGAAATTTTTTAAAATTTTTTTGCTTAAAAACAGTTGTTTCCTTGTTTGTTCTAACCGTAAACCCTAACCCAGCAAATATAAAAAAACAAAAAACAAAAAAAAATTTAAAAAAAAAAAGGAAATTTGATTTAAAACAGTTGTTTTGTTGTTTGTTATATTAAATTTAAAAAAAATCATTTTTTGAAACGTTTCGTTGCACACAAAAAAATTTATCTAAAAACATTTGCTTAATAATGGTTCCTTTGAAAAAAAAGAAAAGAAACATCTAATTAATAACAGTTGTTTAGATATGGTTTGTTCGTTCTTTACGTTCAACATATATAGTATAAATTTTTATTTATACAAACATTATTGGTTACATATGTGCATACATGTTTCAGTTGCACTCTTCGCAGAAAGTCAACCTCATCAGACCAAGGATCCAGAGAAATGGGATGGATTTGTAGACCTTTCTCACCCGAATAAATCTTTGTTTGGTCTAGTGGTCGCCATCAATTCGCTGTTTTGATACCTCATTGTAATACAACTTCCTATTCAAGTAGCTACTTTCAAGAACTGCAGGCTTGTGGAATTCTCTTCCTGCTGACTGTTTTTCTCCTACCTATAGATAGCCTTGATCTTTTCAAGACTAAGGCCAATAGGCATCTCCTGTCTTTGTGATAATCATGTTTCGTTCTTATTAGCTCCTTACATCAAGTGGCTTCATGCCTCGTCAGGAGCGATTTCCATTAAAAAAAAAAAAAAGTGAATTTGCTAAGAATATAGGTGAAAAAAATCCAGAACTTCAAACACATGACTGGCATACACACCTTCACTTACTCACTCGCCAACCCAGATGTTGTTCTTCAACAAACACTTGCTCGTCACAGTGACACTACCCAGGGGACTCTCTTCAAAGAACATTGAACTATCCATTTTTTCGTCTTACTCTTTTTTTTTTTTTTTTTTTTTCTTTTTTTTTTACTTCTACTAACTTTACACACGTTTGTAGCAAGATAAGAGGCGGGGGTGTAAAAAATAAGGTTAATGGCAAATTTCGACGTGAGGTTAAAACTAAGTAGAATGGAATCTTCCAGTTAGAAGTAGAGTAACAGTTACGTGTCCCGGCAGTGACATCACATTCATTAGAATATTAAAAAGTAAAGCCAAGATGGAAGCCTAGCTTGCTAAGCCTCCATCTTGGCTTTGTGTATTCCTTATTCACTAAAGCTTTTCTCTACCTTTTCCAACTACTTCATTCCACCACCATCTCACCCTGTCTTGGAGGCCCCTTCGTCCAACCACAAGTCTGATCTGTACCTTTAACTTCTTCCGCTGTTCCTTCACACCTCCTGGAGTGGATCCGGCACACTCATAAACTTAGTCCTCAAACACATGCGTCATAGGTTCTTTCTTCAACTTCCACACATTTCTCCTGTGGATAAACTTTATATTTATATATATACAGGGTGTTTGGGGGAGAAAAAAAAAAATCAATGGTATAACTTCGGAATTATGTTCTATATGCGTAAAAGAGTCTTTGTGTGTGTGGGGTAGGGAAGTCTTTTGTAATACTATTCCATTACGTGTCTAATCGTATTTATTTACTTGTATTTTGTTAGCTAAAACAAGTGCCAACATTCGTAGGATGCCGACTGGGCTTTCCATGTTGTCGATCAAAGGTGTTCCTTGCCAATTTCTAATCCTTCTGTGCTCCACGGCTTTTATATTCGTTTGTCATATTTTCATGGTTTTATTGGTGCATGTGGCAACACCAGGCCCAGGCTTATTTTACCTGTGATCCTATCACAGTGATAGTTTTTATCTATTCCATATGTAGAAATCACAGTGCTGCACCATCACACACATTGTATGTGGTAGATGTTTACAATAAAGAATGTTGAACAGTATTTGTCTCAATGACTTGTAACTCGGAAACCAAATGTTTCGGACCTATATAGATATATAGAACATAATCAAAGTTATGCGATCGATTTTTCCAACTACCTTTATATGGAAATTGAAAAAGGAAAACCAAAAAATATTATTTATGTATTCATCAACGTTTCGTCTTTATTTCAAGACTTCCTCAGGATGATTGTCTGAAGAAAACAACACACAAGTTACAAGTGGCCGCAGGTTTTGAGTCGGCACATATCCATTTTAAACATCTGGTACTTGTGTTGTTTTCTTCAGACAATCATCCTGAGGAAGTCTTGAAATAAAGACGAAACGTTGATGAATACATAAATAATATTTTTTGGTTTTCCTTTTTCAATTTCCATTACGTCGGCCCACTTTTTCCATTCTTTATCATATATATATTTTTATACATACATAAAAGTAATCCATGGACACGTGTTTCTGGCTCACAGATGTCATCAGCATGACTCACTTAGACAAGGATCAAACCTTCGATATATATATATACACATATATTCCCCCCCCCCCCACATGTATTTTACAAAAACAACAAAAGAAAGAGACAGGTGATAGTGATTATAGCCTTTTATTTACAATGGTTATCAAATGATGGTGAACAGAGTGAGTTATGCAAGTTGATCTATTCTCGCTTTGAATCAAACGTCTTACTCAATAATTAAAGCATAACAGAAATAACGCAAGATACCGCAGCTTCGGAGCTAAGGGAAAAAGAAAAACATTTGCTACTTCTTTACAATCACACAACAAGCGTCTTCTGACCGTCTAAATAGTCCAATTTTGAAGGCGCTGGTCTCCAAAAGTTATAACCTCTTAGAATATAGATACATTTCGATAACAAAAAGTAGAGTTTTTTTTTTGGCACATTTACTTTATATATATATACATATATATATATATATATATAATGAGAGCATTTACTTATTACACGATAGTATTAAGGGTTTCAACCACATTTTAAGATTTGTAACTAATCAGCAGAAAGAAAAAAAAAAAGTCACTATTTTACATGTGGGTGCTTCATGATGCTTTTAAAACTTGTATTTTTGTTAAAATTAAATTACTCACTTATATCTTAAAAAAAAAAAAAAAAAAAAAAGACATTCTGTTGTAATTTATTAAAATGCAAATAATTTTAAACGTTCTCATTTACTTTCGCGGTCATTTCCTCGTTCCCAATGCTAGGTTTGCTAAGCATGTTGTATATCGTAGGAAATCTTGCATAGACTGTGACGTCACGAGCATTTAATTAAGTGAGAGTGGTCATCTCCAATGTGAGACGGCACACAGTCTGGGGAGAGGGTGGGTGGGTACAAATCATTGGAGATTTTATGCCACGATTCATGAAGATATCTTTCCTGACCAGGATTTAATAAAGAACTGAACTGAATTTGTGTTATGTTTTACAACAGCTCTGGTCTGTACCACATGGTGTTGATTAAAGATGGCGGACACGTACGTGTGGCACTTTTGTAGAGAACAACAACGAAGGCGAACACGATGTAAAAAAACACTCAAATATCGAAATAGTGACACTGTAATCTTATTATATTGTAGTCTATGCATCGAGTGAAATAAGATTTTAAATAAAAACTACAACTTTATCATTTTCAATCCTCTCATAATAGTTTTCATCATTCAACTGACAATCCATCTATCTTATTAACTCTTATCTTCGAGCGGCTTTTAGCCTTGACAAGAAAGGCCTCATTAGTAAATAAAAATAAAAACTTCTGTTTGTTATCAAAATGCACTAACAGTCTAGCGGAGTAGTCACACGATAAACTGGGACTATTTAAAAAAAAAAAAAAACGTTTATGAGCTTTTTTTTTTCCATGGCCGTGTTATTGTAACAAAGCAACAAATATTTAATCCAAGCGCAAAAAAGTATATTAAAAGATAATGTGCCTATATATATATATATATATATAAGAGAATAGTGCAGTATTAGTGCAGTTCCAATGAGAGAAAAGTATATATGTAAAGGAGTAAGGCTACCAACATTTGTAAAAAGTTTTTTTTCAACATTTATTCATTATTTTATCATTTTATATAACGCGTTTCAAGCGGTGGTCCGCTTTCATCAGATATGTAAAACCATTTGAAGAAATGTCTTTCGATTTGAAAAGACTTTTTTCATTTGAAACATTTCTTCAAATGGTTTTACATATCCGAAGAAAGCGGACCACTGCTTGAAACGCCTAATATAAAATAACAAAATAATAAATAAATGTTGAAAAAAAACTTTTTACAAATGTTGGTAGCCTTACTCCTTTACATTATATATATATATATATATATATATATAAACTTATAGGTTTATTAATTGTCTAAAAATGTTTTATGACAGCAATTTATGTTCTGGATAGAAAAAAAAAAAAAATTGTAGATATGTTACCGGTCGATTAAATTGAGAAATAAAAAGCTTTTTTGAAGATAATTAAAAGCTAATTTGGTCTGAATCTACCAGTAGCAAATCCTGAGCCAATATTCTTTTAAATAACCCAAAACCGACCATAGTGCTAGAAAAAATTAGACTGCAAGTTAAAACATGATAAAAATAAGTTTTTCCTTGGTTTGGCTTTGTATAAGAAATAAATAAGTTTTTTAAACATGGCTGCTGATAATCAACCAATCAGAAGAAAGCATTAAATAAAAATAAAAAATTTAAAAAATGAGAAGAGAAGCCTATAAGAAGAATATTGTTTGCAGTTTATCTTTCAGACGGCAAGAATTGGATGTTCACAAAGACATTGAGAATTTTTTTTTTTAATGTAAATCTTCAAGAACACAGGTATAATGGAAACCTCTTCAAATAAGATCAGCAACTGGAAAAAAAGAAAAGAAAATATACTTGATTAGGATTCAATAAATTATATATTTATTTGATTACTTATAATATATATATGTCTTCTTTTTCATTAGAAGCTGTCAAAATTAGCTTTTAGACTTGGATTCAATAATCACAAATTTACAAGCAGACAAAAATCATCCCAAATAACTAAAGATTTTGATCAAAACGAACATATATTAGATAACATCAAATGCATACTAAATTTCCGTTAATATCTGATCGCAAAAAACAAAATCGATATAAAAACTAAACAAAGTCTAAACTCTTATGTAGTTGTTTTTTAATATGTAGAGTGACCTGGAGTAATCCCCCCCCCCTCCCCATACAGTTGAAGAGAAACAGATCTGTCAGTCTTGCTTCAATCTAACCCTCAGCTTTCCACTTGGTAGAGTGATCTCCCTTCCTCTTCTCTGCCAGTCTTCTGCCATTTTGAAAGAGTGGTTTCCCACCTTCTATGATTGCACACCATGGATCCTGATCCGCTTATCAAGTAAGTACAACATTCACACTTTTTGTGAAGATATGAATGCGATACATGATTGGATGTTTTACTTTAAAATAGATTCCATTAAGTGAAAACTCTTTGTGTCTTTCTTTGAAACACTTGTTAACTTGTATTTGAGAGCATATAAAGTCTCAAATAGATAGCTGGAGAGCAGCTAACAAAGGTCTTGCTGAGTGATGTCAAGACACCTTCGGCTTTCTTGACAATTTTAAAGATGTGCTTTTTTTTAAGGGAAATCGTTGCTGACAGTAATGCCAAGGCCACATTCACAAGAAGGTTTCTTGATATTAGTGATGTTGTGGAGGGAGTACGTAGACGCTGGATTTTTCCTCCCCAAATGCATGGTGGTACACTTGTCCACAACTAACTTCAGTTGCGAGTCTGTGATCCATTGCCGAATCGTGTTCAGATCTGAGTGGAGGAAAGAATTATATAGTGCAGGATCTTTTTATTTTAAGGTACAGCTTGCTGTCACCTGCATATTTCAGTACTAGAGCATTTTTTAAGTTGGCATCTATGTCATTAATTTATGCAAAAAAACAGAAGATTCCAGTGGTATACCAGATGACATCGCATTGTCTTGTTTGGGGTGAACTCGGTGAAAAAAAAAAGAAGGAATTTACACATACAGTGAAGGATACTGTCCTAGAACCATGCCTACTTCTTTTTAACTGAGAATGAAGGATTTCAACCACCAGTTAAAAAGATTATCCTTTATATACATTTTCCAGAAGCCTTTTGCGTGGCACACAATTAAAAGCCTTAGCAAAGTGATGGTAAATAACATCTATCCACGAGCCGCTATCAGTCGGGTCTGGGTGACGTCTTTAAGAAACTCGATAAGCTGATCACTACAATGAAGTTAGAGATAAATGCAAATTATAAGGGTCATATGCGGCTACGAGTGCTCCAGAAGTGTCAGGGTTTCTCTGACACAGGATTCCATCAGTTTGGTGACGTGGCTAGTAAGATTGACTCGATGATAGTTGGCATGTGACGTATGGCCACTTTTCTTTTAAAAAAGGAAACGAATGGCAGTTTTCCACTACTCTGGAGTGGTATCATTGTTAAGACAGAACTGAAAGATCAAAAACTGGTGCAAAAGAAAATACACACCACGTTTAAGATCATCACGACTAAAAGAGGGAGAGTTGTGCTTATTTTTAAGGCGATAAAGCAGCATGGCGGGCGTAAACTCCATAAATTATTCTTCGTTTTTTCACCCCAAACAAGTTGCCACTGCAGACGTAAGGGGCTACTGAGAATTAGGGTTAAAGTTTAGGGGCTCATCCTAAATTGGGAGATGTGCAGTGAGATGCTTGTTCACATTAGTTTTAAATTTCTACATGTCGGTACAGTCGAGGAAATGGGGAGGGAGTTCCAAAGACCGGCAGCTCAAGGAAAGAAGCTATGGGAATAGAAGACCCTCTGGCATCTGGAGACCTCCACAGTGAATGAATGTGATTTAGCTAATTGTTGGATTGGTCGAGTGTATTTATGTCGAGGGGGGCACTAGAGCAGCAAGTTCATCGGAGCACATTCCATTGAAGTACTTGTAAAACAAGCACGAGGATGCAACATTGCGGCGATAGGACTGGAGTTTGGTAAATAGTGAGGGTCCTATCAGATTAGAGACTCTTCTTATTGAATGTAATGTAAGAGATGGCACGTTTTGGTTTTTAACATCAAAAAATGGCCGCATATTACTTAGCAACGAGTTCTCCGCATTCCTTGGGATCATCAGTGATCTGATTTGCGTGGGGTTTGTGAAGACAACCAACTGGGGAGCGAGATCTTTGCTTTGATCGGACAAACGTCTTCAATAACACCTATCACAATTTTCTACTATGCACCGTTTCAAATTCAAGCACCGTTCTTTTGTCACTTATTTGAGATGGTTGGAAGATTTATTCTGTCCCCGTCGGTGTCTGTTTTATGCAGTTTACATTTTGCATCACAGTCCAGCATTCCGATGTTCTTTCCTGGCAAGTCTGACTACTGAAGTTTCCCCCGAATTACTTTTGGAAAAAAAAAATGATTGAAACACATACTGAGCTGAGCTACAATACCCAAACTGACTCGATTTTTACAACTCTGGAAATGTAAACACTCCAGAACATCCAGGACTCGATATGGAGAGAACGTGAAACATCCGTGCCACGTAAAAATTTTTTTTTTTTTTTTTTTTTTTTTTAAATGTAATTTGGTAAAGTTCCATATATTACAAAACACCAGACAAATTGAATAAAATAAATTTAATATCCAAAACTTGATTGAATAAGAAAATGTAGCCTAATTCAATGCATTTTAAATATAATATTATAAAAATAATTAAATGTTTAATATGATTTAATCACAGTTGGTTGGTTGTTGTTTGTCAAACGTAGTGGAGTAATTTTATGGTGAAACTGTTAATGTTTTGTATACCTACATTTTGTAAACAAATAGTCTATAAACAATAGTTTCTAATTAACCTATAGATGGGAAACGTGACAAGTACTACCACTTCACGACAGTGGGCATGAGAGCAGTGGGACATAAGGGGCAACTCCACTGGATGCAGTTTGTGTCATACCTAGGGCGCTTGGATGAGAGGGGGGGGGGGTAGTTAAAAAGGTTAGGAAATAGGGTAGCACAAAAAAAATAAAAATAGATCTGCGAAAATGGATTTCAAGGCTGTGGGCTGGGGTAAATAGCAAACAGGTGTCTAAGATAGTTTAGATATCAAATGCATACTAAATTTCTGTCAATATATGATTGCAAAAAAAAAAAAAAAAAAAAAAAAAAAATCGATATAAAAACTAAACAAAGTCTAAACTCTGATGTGGTCGTTTTTTAATATGTAGAGTGACCCCCCCCCCCCCAGTTGAAGAGAAACAGATCTGTCAGTCTTGCTTCAATCTAACCCTAAGCTTTCCACTGGTAGAGTGACCTCCCTTTCTCTTATCTGCCATTTTGAAAGAGTGGTTTCACAACTTCTTTGATTGCACACCAGGTTGGGAAATAGGGTAGCACAAAGAAGAAAGGGGAAAAAAAAAAATGAATTTCAGGGTTGTGGGCTGGGGTAAAAAGCAAACAGGGGTGTCCAAGGTAGTTTAGTGTTGTACCCGGGACAAATTTTATTTTACTCATAGTTGGGACCCTGACAGATACTACTAACACTCCGGGGTCAGAGTGGATCTGGGAGCAATGGTAAATAAGGCATAACTTCAGACTACTCAAGGCTCCCAAATTAGGCTTCATCACCGGATGCAATTTAAGGTCATATCTAGGACCTTAATTTGATTGAATAAACTTGATAAGTATTTGAATAAATAATAATTATATTAAAAAAAAAAATAGTAATAATAAAAGTGAATGGAAGAAGAAAAGTGTAAAAACAAGAAAAGTGTAAAAACAAGAAAAGTGTAAAAACAAGAAAAGTGTAAAAACAACTCACCATTCATTGGCATTTCATCAATCTGAGTGGAGTAGTACTGTTCAATATCTCGCAAGATTCGGATGTCATCATTTTTCACAAAATTAATGGCTACACCCTTCCGGCCAAATCTTCCAGATCGACCAATCCTAAAAAGTACAGGAGTAAGAAAATTATTTTTCAAGGGGGAGTTCAGAAAAAAAAAAAAAGAAAAAAAGCATATAAACAAATAGAAATCTTCTGTTTCAATTACTAACCTGTGGATGTACAATTCACGATTGTTTGGCAAATCATAATTTATGACCAATGATACTTGTTGAACATCAATACCACGGGCCCAAACATCTGTAGTGATAAGGACTCGGCTGAAAATGAAGAAAAATTAAAAAATTACTTGAGTTTTGGTTGTACAAAGATGGGTTTTATGGTCCCATAAATAGTGCTTAAAAAAATTAGATACAATGAACAACCTTTTGAGACCATTTAAACATTCATGTGCAGATAGAAAGTGTGAATGGTGACAAGCAAAACAATAGCATAATCAGTTTCGGTAGTTCTACATAGACTGTTCTTAAAAAAAAATTTTTTTTTTTTAAATCATGGTCGTTCATTATAAAAGATGTTACCTTCTGTAATAAATTGTTTGTTTGGGTGAAAAAAGGAGTTTAAAAAAGGCTATTCTTTTATATGGCACCAAAATATAATATCAATTTAATTTTCAGGTTTTTTTTTTTTGCTTTTTAAAACTTGAATGAAATGCTTGGGAATAGATCTTTAAAATTATTCCTTTCATTTCTTTATAAAACTACATTACATTTAATATTAACCTTTATATATACTTGTTAAAAAAAGATTTCTCTGTCATCAGGCTGGGATCAAAGTGAAGTATCTTCGAACTCAAACAATATTTTGTAAAAAAGATGCAGGATTGGACTCGTCAAATTTGTTTAAACATATTTATGCATAACTCTCCATCTTCTCATTTATATCTCAAGTAATAAAATACATTTCTTCTATTCGGCCTGTGATTAAAATGTAGTATCTGTTCTTTCCTCAGTCAAGAGAAAAGCTTCTAACCTGGGGCATTAAAAAAAATTTTTTTCCCCCAATCCAGGGGGCCCCACTTTCGGGGTGCTGGATATCCCCTAAATATAAAACACACTTGTGTCTAACTTTAGCCTCATGAGGAGGCAAATAAATAAGGACTATATTTCCTCCATTTTTTAAACTAAAATACTACACAAAAAAAAATGACAGAACGATCTTGTGGCTACCCCAGCCCCTGCCAGCCGTAACGATGGTAAAAGTATTCCTACAAGTGAGACTCATTGTAACAGCCACTCGTAATATTACAAAGAAACGTAATTTAATGTGGCCTAATAATCCCAGAAGTCTTTACTGAGTAAATAAAAAATTTATACTTGGATTTTTCAGACTATTATTATCCTTTTGTTTGTTATTTTCATGTTTCGGTCGATGTAACCTCCGACCTTCCTTAGATGAATCTTTTCGAACTTTGGAACAGATACGGAATTTCAAGCTGAACCTGTTATTTAATCAACGGGTGTAGATTGTCCGAACTCTGGAACCTTTGGATGTTACATCTAACAAAACTTTCAGATGTTCCATTGACTGAAACAACTAAGACGAGAATAGTAGCCTGAATAATCCAAACTATCAATCCACATATCAAAAAATGCCAAAACAAAGAATATTTATTTTTTTTAAATTTATTTTTATTTTTATTTTTTTTTAAATATCAGCCCCCCCCCCCCCTAACCATGAAAAACAAACATCGATCATGTAAATCAGGACATTGTGACGTGATTCCTCATAGTTATACACAAATTTTATTTTATTGGAATTAAAAAAAAAAAAAAAAGAGCAAAAATTATCAATCTGGAATTTGTGTTATTTTTTTAATTTCTTAAACTGGAAAAACTTGCTGCCTTTTCTAACTAAGCAAAGTTAAATCAATGACACATCCAGTTTTTTTGTACCAAGTTTGCCATGAACACCTGGAAAAAAACCACCCAGCCAATCAGAAGAAATGAAGATAAATAAAAATATGCATTTCACTCCGAAATTAAATTACAGCAACAATTTTTTTATATAATAAAAAAAAAAGTTAATTAAAAAAAATTTTTTTTAACTTTTTAAAAATTAAATTTTTTTTAAAAAATGTAAAAAATCTTTGTTAAATTTTTTTAAAATTAAAAAAATAAATTTTTTTAATTTTTTTAAAATTAAAAAAATAAAATTTTTTAATTTTTTTAATTTAAAATTTTTTAAAAAAGAAATTAAAAATATTTAAAGAAATTAACAAAAAATAAAAAAAAAATACAACAATATTAGTATAAACGACTCAATGTTTCACAATAATATTTATATTTTATTTATTTTGAATGCGAAAAAAAAGTTGACATTTCAAATAATTCTTTTTAAATTTTCCCGCGAAAAGTCGGCTTGTTTCGGTCATCAGTTAACAAATTTAGTTTCCCGCCATTAGGCCGTCATATAAAACGTCAAAAAGCAGAGTTTCTAACGTCTTTGGTCTTCACAGAAATCTCCATTTATTAATGATTTAATCTTCCTCTGAGGTCATCAGATCTAAGCAGCCTTTAAGACTCACATTACACAGCCACCGTATCATTCTCATATCATTTCTCTCCATGCAACGCATGTCCTCAACCCTCACTCGCTAAGTTTCACTTCCATGCATCACACTGCGTACTGATAGACTCTTCCCCAATGTAACTTAAAAGAAATTGTTCATTTTCAACATTCACTTCAAAAGGTGTCGCTTCACAATCAGCATTAAAAAATGATTGTAGGGATACAACCAGAAAATGTCAACGAGTATTTTATTTTTTTAAACCAATAACATCGAACGCCAGCATGTAAAACTGGATGTTAAATCAAATATGATGACGTATTTTATGGCCCTTATCATTTAAGGAGGAATCAATATTACGTTTTCTTCTTTTTCATTTCCTTGAAATAAACTGAATAAGCAGATTTTTTCACCAGATTTGCAAATACTAGCAAAAATGTGTGCCCTCTAATTGCAGGGTTTTGCTAGTATATATAACGAACAAACATATACTACATGCCCCCCCCCCCCACCCAAGAAGGACACAGCACCTGGGAGGATGGTATCATATTACTCTCCCCTGCTAATAGGAGGAGGTAATGCTGGGAGGATGGTACAATGATGAACGAACATATGCTAGACTGCTCCCAACCCGAAAGAAGGAGATAATGTCTGGAGGGATAGTCTCATGACAACAGAAAACATACTACCCCCTCCCCACACAAAAGGAGGAGGTGATTCCTGGGAGGATGGTACCATGACAATAGAACATACACTACACTTATTACTTTGGTAACTAAAAAAAAACAACATTTTTTACCGTTAAATTCAGCACTATTGAAATGATATGTTGATTAACTTTATCAAAAATTAAATTGAACAAATAAAGATTGAATTTCAATAGAAATTGTGTCTAACCACATGGAGATAAATAAAATATTTTCCGCTGTTTAAGAAACTGTAGAAACAAAACGCAGCAATTTTACCTTGCACCAGATCGGAACTCTTTCATAATGTTATCTCTGTCTTTTTGCTGCATGTCGCCGTGCATCGAAGAGACTGTGAAATTAGCTTCGCGCATCTTTTCTGTTAACCAATCCACCTAAAAAAAGAAAGTAAAAAAAAAAAACGGGGGGAAAATATTTTAAACTGTTTTTTTTACATTGACCTTATTTCATCCACCTTCCATCCCGGCCCCCCAAAAATGGTGGTATGTGTGTGTGTGTGTGGGGGGGGGGGGGATTATAACATTTACTACTCGAATTTTAATTCAGCTTAGAAAAAAAAAAAAAAAAAAAATAGTTTAATTTTTTTCAAGCATGGAATTATTTAAAAAGTTTAATTTAAACCTAATTGGTATTTATTTTCTATATAAAACAATATTCGCATCGGTCACCAAATCTAACTAATTTCCCCCTAACATTTAAAGCTAATTGATTTGTATTGGATATATAAACCACTCACACAAAACTGGCTCCATCCCCATTGATCACCAAATCGTAACTGATTTCCACTAATACTCAAATCTATTGGTTTTTATTGCCAATATAAACCATTCACACCCATCTTCCTCCACTCGCATCAGTCACTAAAGTTAAACCGACTTTCCGACATTTTTAGCTTTTCATTCATAACTAGTTTAACTGCACTACTGACATCAGTCCCAGCCGCCCCAGAAATAATATATATAGATGGGGAAACAAAAAAATCTTGGTGGAGATAAGTTTTACGAACACTTACTATTCATAAAAGAACTAAAAAGATTTCAGACAGAAGTTATTTGTTTATAAAAATCTTTTTTAATTTAAAATTTTTTTTTTTTTTACCCAAAACAAGGGGGCACATTGCCAGTGAGACGTAAGGGGCTACTGCGGATTAGGGGTCAGATTTATATGGTGAATCCCAAAATGGGGGGTGGGGGGTGGGGTGTTGCGCAGCAATAATTACCTTTCTTTTTGTATTGCAGAAAATGACAGCTTGGGTGATTGTAAGCGTATCGTAGAGATCACAAAGGGTGTCAAATTTCCATTCTTCCCTTTCGACAGCCACAAAGAATTGCTTGATCCCTTCTAAGGTCAATTCATCACTGGAAAAGAAACAAAGGAAACCAGTAAGTATCACACATCGGAGTAAGTAAAAAAAGAAAAAAAGGTTAGGGCAGGAAAAGTGGTTATTATAGTAAAATTCCTTTCAAAGCAAAAATACTTAATAGGGTTCCAAATTATTTTCTTATATGTAAACGTTCAATTAATTTCTTAGTATTTTGAAACTGCATATCGTTAAAGAAAGTGATTCTTCTGTTGATTCACGCCTTTCAGGCTGGGATCAAAGCGTAATATCGTTTCCGACCTTGGTCATAGAAGGAGGCAATTTCTTTTTTAATGCACTGCTGTTTCTTAGAAAATTAGTGGGGAATTTTAATGAATTATTTTGTTAAATAAAAATCCTATTGAGAAACAATTTATTTACAAAAATTACTGATCTATATAATAACAGGCTAAAGCAACTTAATGTTCGTACATATGTTATCACCCGGCACCACCTGTTGTAAGAGGTTGGACCGCCAAAGATGTAATGCAAAAAAAGTAATTTCATCTGATGCCGCTGTGGTGTCGAACGTGAAAATACACTTTCTCAGTCTTCAGATTAGGATCAATGTGTAATATCTTTTTTGTCCAAAGATGATAGAATAATATTATGGGGTCTGCGTTGGTGCAGGACATCCATAGAATGAAAACATATCACAAACTCTGACAAGGGTTTTGGAGATAGACCCCCATAATCAGATATATCCTGAAACTATATTAACCAGAGTACTTAGATAAGTATGTTTAAGTTTGAACAAAGTTGGTACAATAATATCGTGGGGTCTGCGTTCGCGCCAGACGTCCATAGAATGGAAATATCTTTAAGCACAACGGAAATATACAACATATGGAGGATATAAGTGTAGAATTTCCATAGGACCCGTTATTAAAATTAAATCCACCAGAATGCATTTTGATCTTAGAAAATAAGTCTACCATTTTATTGATATACTTTGTGAAATAAAAATCCTTACAACTAATTTATTTACAAAATATAATTTACTGGTTAAATTATATCCATTGGGATGTTTTTCCATTTCTTAGAACACAATTCGGATATTATAACTAAATACTTTGAGAAATTCACTTTTTTATTCAACGTGTATTAGTAAATCATTAACTTAAACTCCCAGACTATGCCGGGTAGGGACAGCAAGCGTAGAAATAAATAAATACACATCCATTATTATTATTATTACACGTGTTTGATGATTTAGATGATAAAACTCACCGTTTGACAAGAATGCGCACAGGATCAGTCATGAATTTACCAGTCATTTCCAAAATTTCATGGGGAAGGGTAGCAGAGATGAGGAGAACTTGCGTGGCTGGTGGTAAGTAACGGTAGACGTCGTAAATCTGCTCTTTGAATCCCTTATTCAACATTTCATCGGATTCATCAAGAACTAACATCTTGATCGACCGTGTACGTAAATTCCGCCGGCGGATCATGTCTAAAAAAATATTGGATCAAGAAAAGAAAAGAAATATTGGATCAGGAAAAGAAAAGAAATATTGGATCAAGAAAAGAAAAAAATATTGGATCAAGAAAAGAAAAAAATATTGGATCAAGAAAAGAAAAGAAATATTGGATCAGGAAAAGAAAAGAAATATTGAATCAAGAAAAGAAAAAAAATATTGGATCAAGAAAAGAAATATTGGATCAGGAAAAGAAAAAAATATTGAATCAGGAAAAGAAAAAAATATTGGATCAGGAAAAGAAAAAAAAGAAAAAATATTGGATCAGGAAAAGAAAAGAAAAGAAAAAAATATTGGATCAAGAAAAGAAAAAGAAAAGAAATATTGGATCAGAAAAAGAAAAAATATTGGATCAGGAAAAGAAAAAAATATTGGATCAGGAAAAGAAAAAAATATTGGATCAAGAAAAGAAAAAAATATTGGATCAAGAAAAGAAAAAAAAGATATTGGATCAAGAAAAGAAAAAAAAGATATTGGATCAAGAAAAGAAAAAAAAGATATTGGATCAGGAAAAGAAAAAAATATTGGATCAAGAAAAGAAAAGAAAAAAGATATTGGATCAAGAAAAGAAAAAAATATTGGATCAAGAAAAGAAAAAAATATTGGATCAAGAAAAGAAAGAGAAAAGAAATATTGGATCAGAAAAAGAAAAAATATTGGATCAGGAAAAGAAAAAAATATTGGATCAGGAAAAGAAAAAAATATTGGATCAGGAAAAGAAAAAAATATTGGATCAAGAAAAGAAAAAAAAAATATTGGATCAAGAAAAGAAAAAAGATATTGGATCAAGAAAAGAAAAAAGATATTGGATCAAGAAAAGAAAAGAAAAAAGATATTGGATCAAGAAAAGAAAAAAATATTGGATCAAGAAAAGAAAAAAAATATTGGATCAAGAAAAGAAAAAAAATATTGGATCAAGAAAAGAAAAAAAATATTGGATCAAGAAAAGAAAAAAAATATTGGATCAAGAAAAGAAAAAAAATATTGGATCAAGAAAAGGAAAAAAATATTGGATCAAGAAAAAATAAAGTTTAGTCACATTAACCTCAATGTAAACTCACTTGATTTTCATTTTTTTTCAGACTTAAAAGATTTGAAATAAGGATGGGAGCCAGGCTGAGCTTTGAATAAAAAGATGACATCATCCACTCGAGAAAGCATAGACGACTTGTGACTAGCAAAGGAAATGTATCGTATCCATTAGTTGGAATATATAGCTGCAATTTAAGGAGTTCAAGAGTTTTTTTAAAAACATAGTTTACCACAAACAAGGCAGGCCGCCACTGTAGACGTAAGGGGCTACTGAGAAAAAAGGGTGACAGTTTTGGGGGGTGTCAACCTAATTTAGGAGCTTAGGAGCTGCGCAGTGAGATGTCTGTTTACATTAGTTTTAAATTTCTGCATGTAAGTAACGTCAGGAAAGCAGGGAGGGAGTTCCAGAGTCCAGCAACACGAGGAAAGAAGCTTTTGGAGTAGAAAGCTCTTCGGCATCTGGGGACCTCCACAGTGTATGGATGGGATTTGGCAGATTGTCGGGTTGGTCTAGTGAATTTACGTTGTGGGGGTACCAGAACAGCAAGCTCATCAGAGCACAAGTTTAAAAAAGATCCATCCTTGCGATACATCCTGTTACTCTTCTTTTTTTTTTTTTGCTTCGTCAGTGCAAGTGTGAAATTTAATGTAGAATGATTCCATTTTGCCTTTTAGGGAAGTTAACCAAAAATTATTTTTGCTATGGGAGATATATTGTGCTTTTTTTTTTTGGTGGTGGTGATGGAATCAAGCTCCCTAAAAACCCGTCCTTAACCTTACCACTAACCCTAAGTTCAAGTGGCAAGCGCCCCTCCCAACCCTCTCTTAGTCCTATTACTATTCGTACGAGTGGATACCCCTCTCTCCAAAAATAATGCAGTTTAGCTCCCATAAAAATAATTTAATAAAAAAGAAAATCAAGTTCTGTTTTAGGCCATTACATCATTTGAATCCTTCAAACGAGAGGAAAATTTTTTTATTGTTAATATTTATTCAATAAAGAAAATAAAACAATAATAAAAAGAAAAGGTAGAGAGGGAGTGTTTTCTCCCTTTCTTTTTCTCTCTCTCTCGTTGCTGCTATCATTAATAGCTGATAAGTCACGTATGGGGGTAAGGAAAAGGCATGTTTACAAATTTAATATTTCAATTGAGCGCGTTCACCCTTTTTAAAGAAAGTTGTTGCATTATTAAAAATTATCAAATATTTACATATACATCAAAATAATTCTGTAACTATTACTTATATGAAACTTAATGATATACGTCAATTCTGAAATATTCTTTGTATGCTTGGTAGTAATTTCAAAAAAGAGAAATAAAATCAAGTAATCAGCCTTTTCTTATTTAAAAAAAAAAAAAAGAAAAAAAAGAAGCAATTTAAGCAGAAATCCGCTTTTTCTGAATCTAAAAGAAAAAGCGAAGAATTCACATCCTTGTTAGCAATTAAAATGGCTTATAAAACTATAATGCAGTTTCACAGTAGATCCAATCGTCAGAAGTGTATTAATATACAATATAACATCTTCATAGATTTAAATGTAAATTCCAACAACTGAAAAACAAATTCTTACAGTATCTTGCAAATGTATGTGGTATGACATCACTTTTGATGGTATAACGTGAAAATCTTAAATGAGATTTCTTTTTCCGTCTGAATTATTAATGATATTATGGACAAATGAATGTGAAATATTTCAGATAAACATTTATCCTTATATATTAAAAAACGTTACTGTTTATAGATGATGCGCCTGAGTTCCGTGACTTCACGTCGGCACCAATCGGGCAGATCGCGGAAGCGCCCGAGAGTTGCCGAGACGAAAACACCAATGGAAGACTTGCAGGCGATAATATAAGACGAATAAATTCAAAGAAAAAATACATAGATAAAAAACGAACAAACTGTATGGTGGGGGAGGGGTAAATGAACCATTTTCAATCAAATGTGTAGAAAGAAATTTTTTTTTTGGGGGGGGGGGGAGGTGTCAATTGTTTTGTTTTTTTCTTCTTGCTAACAAATAAAAAAAAGAAAAATGTGTTAAGGGATCCCGTTCTTAGCGATAGCCAGGCCCTGCATCCAAACTGCCAAGCTTTAACTGGAAGACGATAATATAAGACGAATAAATTCAAAGAAAAAATACATAGATTAGAATCATTTTTTTTTTGGAGTGGGGGTAAAATTTTGTCAATGTTTTTATAAGATAAAAAACTAGAAAAAAAAAAACTGATATTATTCCATCAGCACTCAGACGCATTCGCGACATGTCCAATCGTTGTCGACGCAAAGTCATGGAAATCAGGCGCGTCATCTATAACAGTACCTAAAAAACAATATATATGACAAGAATTTTCCAAAAGACAAAAATTCTTACCAAAGACACGACCTGGAGTACCGGAAACAACATGCTGACCATAATCAAGTTTGCGGATATCTTCACCAATATTGGTCCCACCAATGCAAGCATGGCATTGAACATTCATGTAGTCACCAAGAGCCAAAATGACCTAAAAAAATAACATAAGGAAATATATAAATTAATACAATATTTTATATAGATGCAACACGTTTGGTGTTAAAATTGCTGAAGGATTTTGAATATTAATAAAGTTTTCAGATTTTAGATTAACTTTAGGCTTTTACCTTTCAAACAATCAAATTTTAGCTTAAACAATAAAATAGAAATAGAAAATGAGTTTAAAATGAATTGAATTTTGATATTTTAATTCATTCTAAATAATTATAAATTATCTGAACTTATTCGAAACTCAGAAATTGAAATTTATTCTTATTATTTTGAAACTTATTCTGAAAATCAGTTTTTCTGATTTTATTAATATTTGAATTTAAAATAATCAAAATATTTTTATCTTATTTTACTTTAACCTAAAAATAATAATTTTGAAAATTTTTGCAAATCATTTTAAAATCCCATACAATTTTGAAATTCATAAAAAAAAATTAAATCATTGCTAGTTTTTTAAATATACATCTAGTATATTTAAAAAATGTCTAAAACTACCATGAACCATTGTTTCTACAAAAAAAGGATTTACTTGAAAATTAAATTAATGCCCAAGAAAAAAAAAAAAAAAAATGGGGGCACGTTTTGATGTCATCCATTTTAAAGTAAATCTATTATACAAAATCTAAAATTTGATAATACAATATACATGCTTTATGCATTATATTTGGAAAAAAATATTTTAATTGTTCTAATTAGCCGTAATTTATAATTAACTGAACAAGTCACACATCTCACAGTGGGCCAAAACAGGTTTTTGGAGGACATTTGGGCATAACTTTAGTTTTACTTGTCCATATAAGCTGTTTGAGGGCTCGTTAGACGCGAAATTTCAAGAGCTTTTCGGAAAAATCAAAAAAATTCATTTTTTGGGGGTCTGGGGCCGAATTTCTATATTTGGGCATAACGGCCCAAAATCACATTTTTGGCCATATCTTGGCACAAAATTGATCATAGAAGCTCAGTGAGGGCTCGTTAGAAGCGAAATCTGAGGGCCTTTCTAAAAAATCCAAAATAATCTGGTAACATGTGACATGAAGTAGTATTTGACACACTTCTTTTCTTTCATTTGCACACCTTTTTACACACTTTAATTTTCTTGTCAAAGCATTTTACAGGAAATCACTACAGAATTTTCAAATCTTTGTTTTGTTTATTTAGATGGAGTTACTATCAAAAATGGAAGCGGTCAGCGATAACGCACTTTTCCAAGTGTTTACTGTAGAAGATGCAAAAACTAGAGATCCTCTATCCATCACCGCATGTGTTCGATTGCTGGAGCAAAAGTATCTCATCCAGTTAACAGAGGAGCAGAAGACGAGGTCAAGAAGTCGCTCAAAAGATACCATTCGCTGAAGAAACGACGATATACAGATAAACGGATTGCTGTTAACTAGGATGAGCTGAGCTCACTAGGTGTAGCTGAAAATGTTGTGTTCCGCTATTACAAGAACCCCTCGACGCAAACTGCATCCAGGAAAAGGCCCCTTGAAGAGTTGGGCAGCCGCAAACAGTTGTTGAGAAGAACCGATGATATCTGGGCGAAAATTCAGGCAGTGGCTGCAGAGGAGAAAGTGACTTCTTCCCAATTGATGGGGTTATTCCTTACTTGTTGCCCTGATCGGGAGTCGAGAGATTTTGGTAATGCTCTTTGGAGCAAGCCCACACGTGACACAAGCGAGAAACTTCCTGTTGACACGGCATTGGTTCTGTATACGGACTGCAATTTGGGGAGAAACGCCTACACCACCCAAAAGAATGTTCTGAAATCAGCTGGGCATGACATCCTCCCAGCTTGGATACACTTGCGAACGAGACAAAAAGTGGTGATTCCCATACCTCAATGTTATACTGGAGTGTTTTGGCACGGTGTATATTTCAACTATGTGGATGCTTTGAAGTCTACCATCACGAGAGTGTTGCAAACTATCCCTCCAATCAAAGAGGAGCATCTTGCCCTAAAATGTAAATTTGGGTTTGATGGAAGTGGAGGACACAGTATTTTCAACCAGGTCAACAATGATGAAACGAACAATTTGATATTGACTGTTGTGTGCCCACTTGAGCTGAAAGACCAGTATGGCGAAGTTGTTTGGACCGAGCCCTCTCCGAATTCACCCAGATCTCAAAGACCAATAATGATCCACACCGGCAAAGAATCATCTGAAACACTGCAGTCCCTTCAATTGTTCAACAACGACATCTCCAAAGTTGAAAGTGAAGGTTTTGTTGTTGAGATGCCGGAAAACAGAGCCGTGAATGTTAAGTCGACCAACGTTTCATACTGCCTGGACAGAAAAGCTTCCAACATATATCTTGATCTGGGAGGTGCATATTGTGATCTGTGTCACCACTCGAAAGAGGATTGCCTAGACATCAAATTCATTCAGAACGGCATCAATATCACACGTGACATCACTTCCCTGCATGCAATCGTCAATGATCTGGAACAAAAAGATGGTTCTCTTCTGAAACGCACTGACGATTATGATGTACGTGCTGGTGTCACTGCTCGACCCATTGCAAACAACCAAGTTGTTTCCATCCAAGTACTCCATGGTCTCATGCGTTCAGTTGACATGTTTATGAAAATTATCGTTCATCTTGTCGCTTGTGTGTTTGACTGGTCAGAGTCAAAGGCCAGCCATAATCATCGATTTTTGGAAAAGGTTCGAACAGATCTTCAGCAGAAAATCAAAGATGCCACTGGAATCAAATGGGATTATGCTGATGCGACTGGTCAAACTGGGACAACAACTACCGGAAACAACTGCCGACGACTCCTCCACGATGTTGCTGTTCTGAAATTGGTGACGGATTCAGTACCTGAGGCAAATCAATCTAAAATGGAAGTCCTTGGTCAGCGTTTCTCCATTATCCTCCGAGTGCTGTCGTCGAAAAGAAAAGTTGATGTCGAGAAGTATAAACAATACTGTATTGATACAAATGTCTTTCTCCTGACTCAATTTCCTCGCGTTATCTATAAGAATCTTCCAGGACCATGGATCAGTATTACACCATCGATACATAAAGTGTTGGCTCATTCTTGGGAGTTGATTCAGCATAATGATGGACATGGACTTGGAAATTTGGATGAATCAGGTCTCGAGGCGTGCAACAAAATTCTTCGTAACATCAGAAAAACATTGTCGCGGAAGATTTCCCAAGATGCAAACCTGACGGACACTCTGAATCGGTTGTGGTTGGCATCTGATCCAGTAGTGAATGCTGAACGACTGAAAGCCAAACCGTTTTGTAAACTGTGCGAATTAAGAGGACACCACACACGGTACTGCCCAGAGAAAGTGCATTTCAGCGTCGAGAATGAAGAAGATACATTGTTTGCATCGTTGTGTTCTTGAATTTTCACAAAAAAAAATTTTTTTTAAAAAAACAAACTTTTGTCCCCTAATTCATTTTTATCAATTGTAGATCACATTTTCAGTTTTCAGTGTACTTGTGGAGGGGGACTATGCACGCACGGCTTGTTTTTTGAAAAATCTGGGATAGGGCACATAGATCTGCTTGGTTTTTCATAATCTATACCTCCATAGCTTTCAGAAACATGGTTTGGTATGTGCCCTATCCCGGTTTACAAGTTATTTTCTGATGAATATAGAATTTTATCGCTAATTTGAGCCAAAAAAGAGGGAAATTTAGCTCAAATTTTCCTAATTTCTTTCATAAAAAGAGCTAAAAATCGACAAATTGGGTCCCAAAGTGGTCTATTTTTGCATTTTCACAAATGGTTATCAATAAACCAAAAAAATATGCAATTTAATCATGGAAATCTGAAAATTATAATTTTTTGGGGAAAAATCGTGGATGTTTCGCGTGAGCCGGAGAAAAATGCGAAATATCGCGAATTCAATGTTGCATATTTTTTCAACCGTTTAACGATTTGACTTACTTTTTTTGTTGTTGAATCAGGAATATAAAGTAGTTTATAAAAACACCAAACATCAGCAATTCCTCTGACATTCTTTTTTGCCTAATGTCCACCCCCAGCCCACTGTGCATCTCTTAGTTATCTATGTATTTCTCTGATTCCCTCTTACTATAATATTTTTATATGTACCTTTTTCACGACCTCAACTTCGAGGTTTGATACAGGCACCTAACCCAAACCCTGCAATGTTGCGGCTCAACGAACTACTGCAGCCGATCTAATTAAACAAAAAAGGAGGCAAGGGAACTGGTGAGGCACCAATTATTGGGTCCGGTTCACAAAAGTAGCCCAGAAGTGGCTGGTAGCAAAGTTGTAGCCAACTTAACAACTAGAAACGGTGTATACTGAAATATCTTAATTAACCGTATAAGCTGCCCCAACTTAACTCCGCAACGAAAGGCCCATAAATCAACCCAGCATAAAAGATACAATATGACAGTTTTAACCATATAAATCCAAAAGTCCTCCACTTAATGGTGAGGACGACACAGACATCATTTGATACAGCTATGGAACTGACAGCATTCTCAACTATTCACCGATGTAAATTTGTTCCTTTTTCTTTTCGACAATATGATTAACTACTTTGAACACTATTTGCTGCAGGTGTATCTCTTTCTTTTGGAGAACAGACGGACAAACATGCGAAAAATTACCTGTAACTAAACAAACATCCTTTTTTAAGTTACACAAAATTATTAAAATCAAGATAACAAAAGGTACCTTTTGAATTTGAACTGCTAACTCACGCGTCGGAGAAAGGACCAGGGCCTGTGTCTCACGTATTTGGGTATCCAGGCATTGTAGAATGGACAGAGCAAATGTGGCTGTTTTACCGGTACCGGACTGAGCTCTACATAGAATGAAAAGGAAAACATGAATCAAATTAGGTTTTTATTATGTTGTGTTTGTTTCAGGTTAAAAAAAATAACAGATAAAATTCTGTAATTAATGAAGGAGATTAATTAACCCCTTCACCATGTAATTTAATTTCATGGTCATTCCTGGGCACTCCAGAAAAACGTTCGCCTGAGTCAGTGTGCCGCTATTCCGAATTCACAACAGACTCTCTCTTCTAATTTTTAAAAGTCAAAATCTTTTTTGTGTAAAACTTTATAATTAAAACTTGCTGAAAGGAATTTTTTTTTAGTTTTATTTTCAATAAATTCTTTTAGTAAAATAAATAATCAATTTTTTTTTCTTCTTCGAAACATTGAAATATGAATTTTTCTACCAATCATAGTGTTGTCGGATCGCAGATATTTAAAAAAAAAAAAATACCAGCAAGTTTTAATTAAAAAATTTTACATGAAAAAGATTTTGACTTTTAAAAAATCATGACCGGAGAGGCAGTTTATTGATTGAGGCTTTCTGTTATGAATTCAGAATAGCGGCATGCGGACTCAGAGGCAAATGTTTTTCTTGAGTGCCTATTCCTGTAATGACGTAAATTATTTTTTAAAAAGACAAAAAACTGCGTTATATTACTCCTTTTTTATCTCCGGTAGGTGTAAGGTTTTTGTATCTACCACTAAAAGTGATTCTTGCCCTGTAAATCAATACTTGACGAAATATGTGTAAGCATTCACCAATGCAATGTTGATATTTTTTCAGTGTTTTCTTTTCAAGTTCATTTGTAGAAAAACAGAAAAAGATAATGACAACATATCATCAACTGAATCATCATTAGTATTTCACTGCAAATAAACATGGCAATCTCACCAAACACAGAACACTAATTTTAATTAATAAACTTTAAAAACACAGATACACTTTCAGATTCCAGAACCATTTCTTTGGAAATTCTTTAAATACGCATGTAGAATCATGATGCATCCCATATGCATTGTAGAATCATGATGCATCCCATATGCATTGTAGAATCATGATGCATCCCATATGCATTGTAGAATCATGATGCATCCCATATGCATTGTAGATCTAACATGTGATATTATTAAAATAAATATTTTCATTATATCACTTTTTTTTTAAAAATCAAAATCTGCTCGAATAAAAAAAACAAAAACATAAATTTGACATTTTCTGTTTCTATAAAATTTGGCATATCTCCCATTGGTAAGATTTTGCGACCTCTAAAATTGATTGTTGCTCTGTAAGTAGATAGTTCATGAAATACGTGAGAAAACGAAGAAAATTGGTGAAAAACTAATTGAGTTGGTGTGTTGTTAGGAAGTCACTAGCTGTGTATCCAGTTTCCGTGAAAGGTCGGAGGTTACATCAGTCGAAACGTTGTGAGAACAATAGTCTGAATAATACAAATTATCACTACTCATCTCTAGAATTCAAAAACAAAATTAAGAAAATTGGTGAAAAAAAAAAAGGTGTTGATAACCGTGAACTAACGATTTTTTTTAAAATTTTAAATCACTAACAAAATTTAGGTATTTTGTTACATTAGGACCTGCGCCAACCTTGACCATGACGACGGGTCAAAGTTAGCGCGATTCCTAATTTAACAAAGCACCCAAATTTATCCAAACCTGTGTTTAGAATAAAAATACTTACTGAGCAATAACATCTCGTCCGTTAATGATGGGCTTAATAGCTCTCTGTTGAATGGCTGAGGGTTTCTCGAAACCTGAGGAATGAAAACAAAAGGAAATTATCATATTTGGTTTAACGTCTGTTTTACATGCTGGCGTGTGCTGGACAGTTTCTTTTTCTCGGCCTTCCTCTGCTAAACCAAGAACTCCCATCCATTCTTTCAATGTGACCAAACAAAGTTTCTCCCTGGACTGTCCAGATATAATCTTTCTCCAAGTTCAGATCTAAGCCGATCTTTAAGACTTACACAGCCATCGTATCATTCTCACCAATTCTCTCCATGCAACACATATCCTCAACACGCACTGACCAGGTTTTATTTCGATACGTCATCACACTGATATACAATCACAATCAGCAGGGTTTGACAAAGTTCCTTAATCGTTGAGTTTGTCTTCAGAAAAAAAAAAAAACATTATCTTTCAAGATCATATTTCATATCCAAATTTTTCGGCTGAATTTCTGTGTTTGTTTAAAATATATAGATGTGATTGGTGAAATGCGTAGGTTTCCTTTTCTTCTTCTCGGTTAAGAATATAGAAACGCATGCAATAAATGTCAACAATCATGCGAAAATGTAATGTTCTATCGTTTTCTATCAGTATATTGTTTAGTTTTCGATTTTTTATCGATTTTCAAGTCCTGGCCATGGGCGAGCCTCCATTTTGAATTTTTTTTTCGATCAGTCAACACCAACTATTTTGAACAAGAAAACCACCCTTTAAAATAAGTTAAAACACAAATAAAATTATCCAGGTAGGTAGATGAGTAACTTAACTTGCCTTTGGTAACATTTATTTGTTGCACATTTGTTTTTTTTCACCCTTTTTTCGTTCTGTTGATTGTAGTAAAAAGATTTCCGGTTTCAAAATCACATTCGACTTTCGAACGGTCTGACGTAAACATCATATGAGACATTGTTTTCATGGAAGACAAAAATGGCGCTAATAATGATTTTTTCGTGCGTGGCCGTGGGAAATTTGAAAGTAATTATGAAAACTTAAAATTTGCGAATAGAAAGTAATTTCAGCATAGAATTAAATCCGGGGTTTAGGGTTAATATAAACTCCTAAATACAAAAGTTCATCAACATGTCGCGGAGGAGCAACTCATCTACAAAAGATTCCGACTTTGTTTTCGCCACAAAGCGTGTCCCGATTTCGTATAAAAAAGACACTTGAAAAAGCGAACTACTGTGTTTAATATTTACAGTAATTGGGCATTTTTAACGACAGCTAACAGAACGAAAAAGGGTTAAAAAAAATAAATAAATGTTACCAAAGGCAACATAAGTTACTCTCCTACTAACCTGGATCAGTTTATTTGTGTTTTAACTTATTTTAAAGTTTTTTTTTGTTCAAAACAAACCTGATGTCTACCTGTTCAGTTAGAACGGAGTAAAAATGGCTGTTCATGCGCCCACTGTGGGGATCCTTGATAAAAAAAAAACGAAAAATAAACAAAATAGTGTTAGAAACACATCCAATAAATGTCACCAATCGTGGGAATGTTCTACCAGTATTTTGCTTAATTTTCGTTTTTTGGGCGATTATCGAAACTCTGCAATGTCAGCCATTTTGTTTTTCGTTCTAACTGAACAAGTTGACACCAGGTTTGTTTTGAACAAAAAAAAAACTCTTTAAAATAAGTTAAAACACAAATCCTTTCGTAACATTTATTTGTTGGTCATTTGTTTGTTTTTTGCCCCCTTCTTCGTTCTGTTACCTGTCGTTATAAATGCCCCAGTAATTATTTAAAAGAAACTAACAATTTTAAATCTATTAAATTAAATCAAATATACATTCTATTTATTAAACAGTTAGCTGTAATTATCCGGCATTGACCGGGAATCTTTACTTGCATTTTGGTTCAACTTTTTTTCATAGGATTTTCAAAGTTAAATTAAATTATTACGGCATCATTTGGTAATTAAAACATTAATTGAATCAATTTGTCATACACCTATAACAAAAACAATGTTATGGCAATAATGTTTTAAGATAGAAATATATAAAAATACAAAATTAGACACGTGTGTATATATTTTTTTAAAAACGTGAATCCCTGAAGAATAAACACAAAACAATAAAGAATAAGTTTGAAAAAAAAGCATTTTTTTTCTTACCATAACCATATATCCCACGAAGCAGCTCTTCACGTAAGCCCATATTATCAAATGTTGGGGTTACTTCAACCCCTTCACTAGTTTCAAATTCAATATTCTTTAAATCATCTGACAAAACACGTCGCGACGCCATTTTGCTTATTTACGGGAATGCGGAATTTTGGGGGTAAAATCACGTTTGATCTCGTGAAAATCTCGTTTAACGTGATTTCGTCGAACGAGATTTTTCTCCCGTTTTTTATTTATTTATTTTTTATTTATTTTTTATTTATTTATTTATTTATTTATTATTTTTTCGAAACTAAAGTCCAAATTTTCAAAATAGAAGTTTTTTAAAAATTATTTAAAATATACATACTTTTTTTTGTTGCTAAAGCTTTAGACATTGCATGTTTAATAAACATTGTTTATCTAATCGTAATTTTGTGTGTGTGTGTGTCCAGCTAAAAGTCAGAAACTACACAAGAAACACTTAAAAACCATACATCATCAGATTCAGTGTGACACCCACCTGGTTATAGTAAAAAAAAACATACTGTAATATTCATTCCCTTGGCGTCACAATAAGACTGAATTAATGAACGGATGGAGGGGGGGGGGGATGAATTTCCCCATTTTTACACGTAGTTATAAAAAAAAAAAAAAAAACAAAAAAACAACAACGCTGAAATTAGATCAGACAGTTAGGTTTCTTTTTCTTTCTTACTTTCTCTCCTTTTTTCTTTCTTTTTATTATATTGAACCAGTTGCAAGAGAAAGAAAGGCAGTTGGAAGGAGAAAGGATGTGTAGCAGGTAACAGCGGAATTTTCTATCGTCGTTGATGCATGCAGTTCAGCTGTTGGCACAGTTTTAAAGCAGCAGCACCAGCAACAGGTTCAATCTTTGTCATATTTTTCTCGAAGATTGTCTTCTACGGAAAGTCATTACAGTACTTTCGGACGTGAACTTTTGCCTATCTACTTAGCTATTAAACATTTTCACCACGCGTAGGAATGTCGGCAATTTGCCATTTATACTGATCATCATCCACTTACGTTCGCGCTATATGTTAAGCCGGACAAATATTCTCCTCGTGAATCAAGACGTTTGGACTTCATTTCCCAGTTCTCCAGTGACATACGGCATATATCCGGTTCACAAAACACTGATACAGACGCATTATCTCGTTTACCCATCAGCGCTATCTCTTCGCCAGAAGATATTGACCTCCGTCAAATGGCTCTGAATCAGCCAGCCTTAGATATCTGAACATTTGCATATCCTGAAGTAATTAACTACCACTTCTACAGTTTTGCACTTGCATGTGTAAAATATTCTTTTTGAATGAACCCTGTGTGAAAACAATCGTGATTCTTTCACTTTTCAGCAAATGACAATTCGCATTTTGCATTAATAGAATATTTTTCACCTTTGAACAAATGAACATTTTGCTCTTTTCACTTCATATTATTACATGCTTGCTTCTTTTTCAGCAAAATAGAAATTTTGCCTTTGGCAGCAAAACAAAGATATTCTTGTTTCGGAATTTTTGAGATGAGGGTTGATAATTTGTAGAATTTGGTATATTCGGACTACTGTTCTCATCTTTGGTGTTTTTATCAAAACGTTTCGGCCGATGTAACCTTTGACCTTCTTCAGGTGTACCTTGTCGAACCATCATGTGTTTTGTCAGGTGTACCTTGTCCACAAGGACCCGTGGCACAGTGGATATAGTACTAAGTAAAATTCAGTTCTAAGTGACAGTCATCTGAAGGTTGAAGGCGATACGAAGAATTGTGAATTACTAAAAACTTCTTCTCAGACATGGCAGATGGAACGAGAGCATGCTACCCCCGTGGATTTAATAAAGGGTTCCGTTTGAAATTCCATCCAAATTCCCGAGTTCGACAGAAAGATTCTTGAGTTCGACAAGGTACACCTGAACAAGGTCTGAGATTACATCGGCCGAAACGTTGTGATAAAAACACCCAAGATGAGAACAGTAGTTCGAATATACCAAATTCTACAAAGATATTCTTGTTCCAATTTATCAATCATTTTTGCATTTTCATCTAACACACTGCTAACCGAACTCTCTCTCTCACATAAGTTTGTACATATACTCTCTCACTAAAAAAACAGGCACGCTAACATACACACACAAAAGGCAAATTCGTCAATAAAGAAAAATGTAATAATTCCATTTTCTTACAAAAATATACGAGAATGGCTGAAGAGGCTTTCTCAGAAATCTGACAAAGGCGTCGAAAAACAGGTATACAATAAAAATAAAAACTGATACATATAGGACCTTTTAGAACAGCAGGTTGGTGAAGTCTGATCTCCAAGGGCCTTTAGACCTGTTTTTCTCTGAAATCTTTGTTTCAAAATTGTCCCTTTTTCTCTCGTTTTTCTTCAAAACTTTTCTTTCCGAGAACCTCAGATTCTTAAAATTCCTTCCCAAAGGATAATTTCCTTGCTCTGCCAACAACAGGATCCAACAAAAGTCTTCAAAAACTTCAAAATTTCTATCGACCTTTTTTAGAGACTTTTTCTCTGTACATAAAATGGAAGAATAAAAAATATGTTGATATCCCCTTTTTAGAGCCGTGTTTGCTCTTTACATAAAAGAGGGTTGGAGAAAATTCCATCAACGGCGCACCAAAAAGAACGTGTTCTTTCTCTAAGAACGAGCGGGTAATAATTTGAAAAAAGACGCCAATAGCAGAGTTTGGCCGAATAGGGGACGACCCTGACCTCACAGGTCTTTCAGTACATTTTTAGTACACTTTCGCCGACCCGACTGCTTACATTCCCCCGTCCATCTCACCATAAAAGGAAAAAAAGGCAAACGCATCATGACGATCAACATGTTGACCCCCCCTCCTCAATCCACACTGATCGCTAAGAAAATAACATTTCCAAACCTATCTTCAACACTCCAGTGGCAGTGGAGACTTCTGGGGTGGTATGCCCTTATTCAATTGCATTCCTTTGGACGATTGACGAGATTTCATTTTGGTTCGAGCATGAGCTTTGTGAAATAAACTCACTCTTGCAATGCGTCTCACTGGCAGTGGTACGGGGTAATACTTCTGCCATCATTGCGACTGGCAGAGGACATGAAAAAAGGTTTCTTGTATTATTTGGATTATTCAGACTACTATCCTCATCTTGTTGTATTCACGTTTCGATCGATGTAACCTCTAACCTTCTTCAGGTGTATTTTTTCAAATTTGGGAACTTTTGAGTTAAACTTGAAACTTGGACATAATTTTGAACTGAACTCAGGTGTAACAGCTAACAATCAGTCTTCTAGAGGTTGAAGGTTCAATCATTACTACGGGCGATAATAACTAAGAACAGCATAAATTAACATTGATACTTTCATGAATGACAGAATGAAATCGAATTTGTGAGTTTAGTTTTAAAATCTATTTTGTTTCTTTCTGTGAATATTTTCATATTAATGTGTGACACTATTGCATCAGAGTCAGCTTATTCAAAGTATTAGATGAAAATTGAGAATTGTTTGTGGTCGCTTGACATTGAGATAATTTTGTTGATTTTGATGTTTAATGTTTAAAAGAAAATACGGTACTGTTTCGTAATTGTCAACCATAGATTTTACTGGCAGAGTTTCAGAATCAATTCTTAACATGGAAAGGCGGGGGGAGAGGGGGGGGGGGGCTTCAATAACATTCGGAACGGCGTACTTGCTTCGTCTTTCTTGATTTTGTAGCATTTGTTGTACATATGTCATGCCAGTAAAATCTATGGTTGACGTTTCCGAAACAGTACCGAAAACACATTTTATTGTGTTACATAATTTTTTCAATGCTTCATTTATTCGTCTGTTTCTCTCCGTTATTTTTTTATGAAATAGATACTTTAGCAAACATTTAATGACTAGTGCATACCCTCCCTCAAAAATGAAAGAAGAAAAAATTCTTTTCTTTTCCTTTTTTTTTAATAAATTTTCGATTCATCAATATACCCCATTTATTTTTTTTATTGTTAAAGAAAAAAGAGTTACACATTAAATTTAGTTATGACATCACTCTTCATGTAATTCTTGTTCACACGTTTTTGGCACAACTAACCTTGCCAGACAAATCTTTTCCCACAGCTGTCCTAGAATGGAAATAATTATTTTAAAATAGCTGAAATACCGACCCTTCGATATACAACATAGCGAGCATACGACAACACACAATGTTACACGATGGGGCATCGGATTTCAATTATCGTGACTTATAAATCTCATTTTGGGTGTAAGGGCAGTAACTTTATTCATACCCTCTTCCTTGTTAGTTGTGAAGTTCTTTTGAAACAAAGACAATAATTTTGCATTAAAAAAAAAAAAAATGGTGACTTTATTTTTCGTTTATTTCACACACAAGATAATTCAAACTTTTGACTCTTGTTTTATCTCTGTCAAACTCTCCCCAGACCTAATCCCTCTTGTTGCTTATCCTCCACCTCTTTATACAGGGTGGGCCAAAATAAGGGTCCTATCTTTAAATTTGAATAACTTGAATTTGAATAACTTCCACAAAATAAAAGTTAAACTCACCAAACTTTATGTGTGTGTAGACTGACCCTTCCGAGATTTTTTGAAATAAACAAAACAAATTTTAGCCGAAAAACACTTCTTAAAACTTACAAAAACTAAAGTATTGTTTTTTTTACACTGTTTTGAGTTTTTTAAGCAAAAATAATGTTTTCTAAATGAGGGTACGTTCCTTAGGGCTAATACGGCTCATGCTTGCTTCGGAAGGGGTCCTTTACTTATTCTAAAAAAAAAAAAAAAAAAAAAAAAAATCAATAAATAAAAAAGTTATGAATTTTTAAAAATAGGACCCTTATTTTTGCCCACCCTGTATAATACTTGTCCTTTGTCATATAACGTCAGATCTTATGACTCACTTTTCCCCAGCTTTTAACTGTCCCATTGTCCATTCAGTTGAGTCAAAATTTTAAATCACATTCCTTTTAAAACATTTTAATGAATCCATATTTCTTCTTTGTCTATTGGTCACCTTAAAGAAATTTCGTAATTTCCAATTTTTCTCCAAAAAGAAAAAAAAACAAGCTTTAAGTCAATTTTTTTCTTCTTTTAATTGTTATATTTTCATACAGCGTCATAGGTTGTTAAAATGTGACAAGATCAAATAATGAAAACAACATATTTGGAGAAAAAGATTTATTACAAAAACGATCACAGCAGTCTGGAACTGTTCAAATGACACCAGGGTTCAAATGGCACCAGGGTTCAAATAAAAAAAAAAATAATAAAACAAAACTTATTTTTATTTTCGATAAAATGAATTTGTAAATATTTACGAAATAAAAAATATTTTCTAAAAAAAAAATTTAAAAAAATGCAAATATTTTCATTTTCTTTTTTAATTGGGAAATAATACTGAATATATTCATGTATAAGTCAATTCATCATCATATTCGGTTTAACATCTATTTTACATGATGGCATGTGTTGACCAAAGATTTTTGTGTAACTCCTCAGCTTAACCTTCACAGGTAACATGAATTGGAACAAATACATTGAAGACATTGCCAAGGCTGCAGCAAAAAAGGTGGGCTCCCTCTACCGTGCCAGTAAACTCCTCCCACCTGACATTATCCTATATCTCTACAAAGCCACCATCCGCCCACGCATGGAGTATTGTTGCCACATATGGGCTGGTGCATCATCCACTAGTCTCTCCCTCTTAGACAAGGTCCAAAAAAGAGTCGCCAACTTAATAGATCCGTCACTATCCACCAAGCTCCAGCCCCTGTCCCATCGCCGCAAGGTTGTAACCTTGTGCTTGTTTTACAAGTACTTCAATGGATTGTGCTCTGATGAACTGGCTGCTCTGGTGCTCCCCTCGACATAAATACACTCGACCAACCCGACAGTCAGCTAAATCCCATCCATTCACTGTGGAGGTCCCCAGATACAGGAGAGCCTTCTACTCCAATAGCTGCTTTGTCCTGCCGGTCCCTGGAACTCCCTCCCTGCTCCCTGTTTCCCAGACATGCAGAGGTTTAAAACTAATGTAAACAGACATCTCGCTACAAAGCTCCCAATTTAGGATGACATGTTAAACCTACACCCTAATCCTGAGTAGCCCTTACGTTTACAGTGGCGGCCTGCTTTGTTTGGGGTGAATTATGTTTAAAAAAAATTTTTTTTTTTAAACGGACTAGTTTATGGTGATTAATTATCTACAGCAAAATTGGTTATAGTCATTATTCGCAAACATTTATTTTGTATTCAAATCATGATTTACGTTATATTCTCGAGTAACAAAAATTAGGTGTTCACAGTATTTTGTGTTAATATTAAAACGAAAAGTCAGCATGACGACCTTTGTTTGCCCGGCTTGTCAGCAAAATTATCTAGGGGCAGATAACTGTAATTACTTCAGAATTTTTTCTACTTGGCCTTTTGGCTAAGATCAAAGTGTAGTATCTGTTCCGATGGATATTGCACCCCATAGACTGGTATTGTCTTGGCCTTCGGGGCTTGATTTACGCCGGTCTATGGGTCTGTCCTGTGCAGTTCTAGGAGGTCCATCCTCCCAGGCTTCGCCTCCCCTCTTTGGGGAGGAGTAAGTTTATTGCTTACTGCCTGAGGCGCCCCTACCGGGGAATGCCGACGGGGCTGCCCAGGCAATTTTTAAACCCCACTTTCCCGACCCGACCTTGGGTCACATCTTACTTGTGGGAGTAAGATAAAAACTGGCCTTGTGCCTAACTCCTGGAGAGGAGTAAATCAATACTTCAGAATTGGTTCTTATACTCTCCTTGTACTCATTCTTTCTTGAGGATACTTTCACCATAAAATAGTTGCCATAGGGAGTTTATTTTTGGGCTTTTTTCAGTTGTCTTTTGTTATGTTCACTAACTTTCCAGGAATTTGGGATAATTTTGGTAATAAAGGTGTTAGTTAAGGAAAATTCTAGAATTAATTCTGCATGGAGATTGCGAGTTTTAATCCCTGTTAAAGGGTTATTTATCTACCTCCCACAAGGTAAAAGAGGGGAGGCAAAGCCTGGGAGGGTGGACCTCCTAGAACTGCACATGACCAGTCTCGTGCAGTATCCATCGGAACAGATACTACACTTTGATCTTGGCCAAAAGGCCAAGGAAGGGACCTAAGAAAAATTAACTAATACAAGATATCTAAAACTGCACGGAATGAAGAATCTTGACACTATATTTAAAAAAAGTTTTTTAAAAATTTGGTTTAAAAATAGCAAAGAAAACATTTCTCAAATTATCATGCAATGATTAACCAATTGTCATATATGAAAGGCTGGTCGATAAAAAAGATTACATTCAACCTGCAAATTAGAAAATTACCCTGAAATCTCTAGATTTCCAAACGAGAAGCAACTGGAGTTATCCGCCCTTACATAATTTGTTGACATGTTGAATTTTAATGTGAACTTATCTAGGTGGAAGACATCAGAAAGAACCTTATGACGTCATAAATAGATATCGCCATCGTTTTGAGAGGTCATCCAGTAACACAGAGAGGGGGGGGTGTGTGGAAGACATTAGAAAGAGATCCTTTATGAAATCATAAATAATGAAGTAGCAAACAGATGATGTCATCCATTAAAACAGAGAACATAGATGATCCATGACTGTATATATTAGGTACGTGCAAAATCAATGGCCGATTCCCAAAATGTAAAAACATTTTGACCCCCCCCCCCTTCACTTAAAAATTGTATGTATGTATATATATATATATACATATATATTTATTTAATTTGGTACAGAAAAATTAGTACAACATTCGTACCGTCAGTTTCAAGCACGGAAGAACTTAGCCATCCGGCTCTCTTCAGCTTCTGAAGAGAGCCGGAGGGCTAAGACTTTCCGTGCTTGAAACCGACGGTACGAATGTTGCACTAATTTTTCTGTACCAAATTAAATAAATATTATGCTCTTAATTTTTAACTTTAATTCTTAATTAATCGAGCACTCTGTAATATAGCAGGAAAAATTCCAACAAAGAAGTTATATATATATATATATATATATAGATTGTGTGTATTTAGGCAGCATTTTCTCATTTATGCAAACATTGTAAAAAATAGCAGAATTTGTCTATTTAATTATACCTTTTTTATTTTTCCAATTTTTCTGATCTTTTTTGTATTAAAATCAATGCGAAAAACGTTCTATGCGCGTTTCTCCACCGTCTTTTAAAATTCTCTTCTTTCTCCAGCTTTTTTGTTCATTTTTCTTTTGACACCTGAGGATGATTCGACGAAGAGTCGAAAACGTTCGTGAAACCTATGGAACATTTATTAATGTTTTTGATTTTAATACAAAAAAGATCATCAGAAAACTTGAAAAATTTTTAAAAAAGTATAATTAAACAAACGAGTTCTGTTATTTTTAACAATGTTTTCATAAATATATATATATAGATATATATATATATATATATATATATCTGTTTCTTTTTTGATCCATCTTTTCAAGTTGGCGGACCAACGATCTAATGTTCCGTTCGAGTGTGAACAAGAACTCGCCAAAACTGCAAGCGTTTTCGACTCCCATGTGAGGAGTTACACAAATCAAAATCGGTGAATTTATATAAAAGTCGATTAAAACAATTTTTTTTAAAGCATTTTAGTATAACCCCCCCTCCCCCCATATATGTATAATTTATTTTTTATTTATACAAACATTATTTGACTACATATTTGCAGACATTTCGGTAAGAGTTATAAATAGATAGATGTCTTCGAACAAAAGCTTTTTCATTACGACTGCATAAGGTGGAAACATATTGATAGCTGCGACCAAAACATGTCTGCAAATGTGTAGCCAAATAATGTTTGTATAAATGAAAAATAAAAATGATACTTAATAAACAGTTCTATTTATTATTAGGAACTTTTATATGAACATAGTAAGGATTCACAGGATTTTTACCCTGCGGATGTAAACTTATATATATATATATATGTATACACTAGATGGACCATAGAGACTGGGAGGGTCTAGTTAAAACTAAAATTCAACATAGTGGACTGTTTCGGCCCATCTTGTCAATAAAATTACATATGAGCGGATAACACTAGTTACTCCTGGCTTAAATTATATATATATATATATGTGTTTTATATATATCGTTAAGGGCGAATGAAAGAAAAGAGAGGGTGTGTGGTTGAGTTGATTTTATTCTATTTGTTGTATATTTGGTTTTATTGTTTATTTATTTTATTAATTCTTATTTTTACTATTATTTATTTATTATTATTTATTCCTATTATTACCATTATTTATTTATTTTTTATTACTTTATTTTCATTTAATTATGGAATACTTTTAATATGTTAGTACCTGTGTTGAAGGCTATTTTGTTAATATTAGGCTGCTTAGTTTTAATGAATATTGCTTCTAGTATTTTAAGTTTGTTTACGCAGTTATTTTTGTGTATTATTTTGGTGTTAGATGTCGAGAGAGAGTTGTTGTAGTATGGCCAATATAGGTGTTATATATATATATATAATTAATTATGACGATTTATGTATTAGCATATACTATCAGTGCCTTTAATTAGCAGTCTTTTTAAAAGATTCAGCTCGATGATTGTCAATAAGTAACAACAGAGCAAATATAAGTTAAGTTCATTTTATATTCCAAGAACCATGTTTTTTTTAATTTCATTTTTTCACATTTCCAAAAAACATAACATTTCTGTGAGATGTATTTTTTACGGTCCGTTTCTTTCGCCGTGCGCCAAACAACATTTTTATTTCAATATATTATTTTTATTCTTTGTGGATTTTTCTGATGATTTTGTAGTGTTGCAGAGACGATATTGACATAAAAATGTTGTTTGGCTCACGGCAAATGAAACAGACCGTAAAAAATACATCTCACAGAAATGTTATGCTTTTTGGAAATGTGAAAAAACAAAAAAAAAAACAACATGGTTATTGGAATATAAAATGAACCTGACTTATATATATATATATACACATATATACATACACACATATATATAACAAATCAAAATTACCTTGAAATGTATATTTCCAACCCTGTTACCAATTACCTTCATTTACCAATTGTCAAGTAGGAATAGTACAATTCCCTCTCATGTAAAGCTTCAAGTCTTAAGAGCTTTAAAATAGTGGCCAAATCTGATCTTCAAAATTCAACTCATACACGAATATATACGGTATGTCGTAATTAGAATTGTCTTATATTGAAAGCAGGCTTCATTCTTTTTTTGTTATTTCTGACTTTAATACGAATTGGAATTTTTGTCAAGGATCTTAATCACTTTTTTACGCTGATGAACATAGCTACAACCAGAAAGTATAGTCGTCGATGCTGTAATATACCTAAAAAGAAAAGAAAAAAAAAAGTAAGCAAAATTTTTTTAAAAAGAAAAAAATAAGCAACATTTTTTATGTGTTATATTAAATGATAAAATAAATAAAAAAATAAGCAACATTTTTTATGTGTTAGTAAGAAAAAAAATGATAAAATTTTTTTAAAAATAAGCAACATTTTTTTGTGTTAGTAAGAAAAAAAATGATAAAAAAAAGAAAAAAATAAGCAACATTTTTTTATGTGTTAGTAATGATGTCATTTTTTTTCTGAATTCACCATTTTTTTCTTTTTTTTTTCAAAAAAGAAAAAAATGGTGAATTCAGAAAAAAAATGACATCATTGTTCAAATAAAAAAATTAATAAAACAAAACTTATTTTTATTTTCGATAAATAAAACATTAAATGAATTTGTAAATATTTACTAAATAAAAGATATTTGCTAAAAACAAAAAATAAAAAAATAAATAAAACTATTTTCTAAAAAAAAAAAAAGATGCAAATATTTTCATTTTCTTTTGCTTTTTTAATTGGGAAATAATACAATATATTCATGTATAAGTCAATTCATCATCATATTCGGTTTAACATCTATTTTACATGCTGGCATGTGTTGACCAAAGATTTTTGTGTAACTCCTTGGCTTAACCTTCACAGGCAACATGAATTGGAACAAATACATTGAAGACATTGCCAAGGCTGCAGCATAAAAGGTGGGCTCCCTCTACAGTACTAGAAAACTTCTCACACCTAACATTATCCTATATCTCTACAAAGCCACCATCCAAGGTCCAAAAAAGAATCACTAATCCGATGCAAATGAAAATAGAAATTTTTAAAAGGCAGCTCTTGATAGAAAATGATACTAAAAAATGGAAAATATAAATGGTAAAAAAAAAAAAAAAATGAAATACTAGCCGCCTTAAAAAAATGTATTTTTCATTCTTTCCTTGACCCTAACCCTAACCCAACCCGTAGATCAGAGGATTTGCTGAAAGCACTACACTTGCTTAGCATGGAGGTTATCCTAATGATTAATCAATTAAGCTTGTATGGTCATGTGGAATGTTCATCCTCCTGGATAAACCGTTTTAGAAGCATGAATGTCATAAATCGCAGGAAGGTTGACCAACCAAGGAAAACTTGGAAGCAAGTGATTGGACAAGACCATACGGAGTGGAATTTGGAGACTGCTGAATTGCGAGAAGTGGAGAGTGTATTTGCGTAGTATCATTAGTCGTCTGACCCCTGAACAAAGGAAAAGTGACGTTAAACGAAGAAAGAAGAAAAGAATGTGCACCTTCAGAGTGTTATCTCTTTGTAATAAAAGTGGTCACTAAGTTTCGACTATCGGTAGAAGAAGACGTATTTTGTCCTTGAAATGAAGGGAAAAATAATTTAAATGCCTTAAAAAAATCTAAAAGTTTTGTTTTTTAATAAAATAAATATTTTATATTAACATTCATTTATTATTAATTAATAAATACTAAAAAAATCCATTAATTAATAAATACTTAAAAAATCCATTAATTAATAAATACTTAAAAAATCCATTAATAAATAAATACAAAAAAATTCTAATTATTAATAAATACTAAAAACTCCATTAATTAATAAGTACTAAAAAAATCCATTAATAAATACTAAAAAAATCCATTAATTAATAAATACTTTAAAAATCCATTAATTAATAAATACTTAAAAAATCCATTAATAAATACTAAAAAAATCCATTAATAAATACAAAAAAAATCCATTAATTAATAAATACAAAAAAATCCATTAATTAATAAATACTTAAAAAATCAATTAATAAATAAATACTTAAAAAATCCATTAATTAATAAATACAAAAAAATTCCATTAATTAATAAATACTAAAAATTCTAATTATTAATAAATACTAAAAATTCTAATTATTAATAAATACTAAAAATTCCATTAATTAATAATTACTAAAAAAATCCATTAATTAATAAATACTAAAAAAATCCATTAATTAATAAATACTAAAAATTCTATTAATATCATTTAATTCTGATTTTGAGTGGATTTTTTTTCTCAATCAAGGGTATTTTTTGGTTAAAATTTTTTTACCTAAATTAGTAATTAAAAAGTATGTGTGTCTTACGGATGCAAATAATTATGGTCACAAATTTTGGTGGAAAATTTAAAAAACAAAAAAGCGAATGTCTTACCATAAAGATTTCAAGAGAATATGATCGACATAACCAAAAACGGGAGCAGCTACACTTAAAGCAAGTAGAGAGAGTTGAATCGCTGTATTCACCTGTGAAAAGATATAAACAATAATTGTCTTGAAAAGGTGCTAGAGAGTAAAAGAGAGTTGTGATTCATCGAATGAGATTAGAATGCTGTTAGAGAGAGAGTACTTTTGAAATAGTTTTAATACATGTTAGTTGTGCACTACAACTTCATGATTCTCACGTTGAGATTGGTTGTTTTACGGCATATCAACCCTTTTCGGGTTATTTAATGCCGAATCCGGTCATTTTGGTAAAAGTTTTTATGCTTCAAGTTCTTTATATCTACAAATATTTATTCATGGTGTTTGGTTGTTTTGTTTTACGGCATATCAACCTATTTTGGGTTATCTAATACCGAATCCGGTCATTTTGGTAAAAGTTTTTATGTTTCAAGTTCTTTATATCTACAAATATTTATTCATGGTGTTTGGTTGTTTTGTTTTACGGCATATCAACCCTTTTCGGGTTATCTAATACCGAATCCGGTCATTTTGGTAAAAGTTTTTATGTTTCAAGTTCTTTATATCTACAAATATTTATTCATGGTGTTTTGTTGTTTTGTTTTACGGCATATCAACCCTTTTCGGGTTATCTAATACCGAATCCGGTCATTTTGGTAAAAGTTTTTATGTTTCAAGTTCTTTATATCTACAAATATTTATTCATGGTGTTTGGTCTGGTTGTTTTGTCAAGGAAAAATATCGTTTTTGGCTTTGCAGGACATGATTGAGTTTTTCAAAGTGAAAGGAAAAAAAAACCCAATAACATTAATATTTGGTCAGGAAGCCGCTATCTTCATACAGCCTGATCTGGTAGCACCAGGGTGTCGCGTTGAGAACCGTAGACATTATAATACGTAGATGAAAGTGACAAGTTTAAAAAAATCCTGAAAATATTTTGTATTGATATTAAAGTGATGATTATGTGAAATATTTTTTTGCAAAATCACTACATATATAAATTTTTTTGCACAATCAGTACATATATAACAATATGATCTATGTTAAAACTATAAAATAACTTCAAAAAGATTCAAACTAAAATATTTTTAAAAAGCTGTTTATTAAATTACATGTTTATTTCGTGTTTTCTTTTTCGTCTTAAGTTGGTGAATTGTTATTTTAATTCAAGTCTTCCGCTTTCTTCAGCTTAATTTTTCTTTCAATTTTGAAGCCTTCGATTATATATTGTGGTTGCCAGCTTGCAATCACTTGATGACATTAATTTTGCAGAGAGGTGTCGTCGTCCTCCTCCCACATATTCCTCTGTTTGGCGCGGCAATCACATTGGACAGGTTGAGCCAGCTTGCCCAAAGGAGGAAGTTTCTAGGAAATATTAAATCCAGAATAACTTCTCAGTCTTATGTATAACCCTAATCCTAACCCCGGTCAAGAGAGATGATTTTGACAATGTTAGTTTTTGCAGTGTTTTTTTTTTTTTTGCACAGAGGTGTTGCTGTCCTCCCACATATATTACTTAGTATTCCTAAATGGTCACCCATCTGGTACTGACCACCCTCATTGTTGCTTAACTTCAGTGATCTGATGAGAACCGATATGTCAACATAATCAGTTGTATTAAGTTAATTCACTTAGTGAGTGGCAGCTCTGACCTGTGGACATTTAAATGGAAACGCAGTGTCCCCAGGGCCACCTGAATAAGGAAATGACAATTATAAATCCTATGAAATTATGAAACAACCCACAACCTGGCTGGAGATTGTTCGTAGAATTAATACATTAGTTTACAAATTGATTTTACATGCAGATAGAGTTAAAGAAAAAAATTTTTTTAATTCAAAATGAAAATTAAAAATATTTCTATTATTTTTAAAATATTAAAAAAAATATTTCAATAAAATATTAAAATCGCTGACTTTTTAAAGAAACTGAAATTCATTGGTTTTAGCACTTGACGCTTTTGCAGTTTTTAAATAACGTCTTCATAGTAAATAATAGATTATCAACAATTAAGAAAAAAAAAAGCAGATGCTGAGATCTGTGATTGAAATCAGAACCTTTAGATCTTCAATCTGATGTTCAACAAACTGAGCCATTTGACCTGGTCATATGCCTTGAATTTTGTATCAGCTTAACGTTAGACAACTGACGATGCTATTTAGTTTAACATGGCGTCCATTTGAAAAACGTTCTTTTTTTTAAAAAATAGATTGAATCAAAATACATATTTGTTGTTAAGAACAGAGACTATATATATATATAACAATATTATTTTAAATAAATAATATTAAATTATTAAAAAAAAAATTTTTTTTAAATAAATAATAAATAATTATATTTATATATATATACATATATATATATATATATATATATATATATATATATATATATATATATATATATATATATATATATATATATATATATAAGAGAGTACGGCATAATCACGTTTACACACCGGTTCCTGTTAGATCCCCGAAGTTAAGCGATGTTGAGCCTGGCCAGTACCAGATGGGTGACCATTTGGGAATAGCAGGCGCTATATGTGGACACCTAGCTATGGGCAAATAGCGTCGCCAACCCGCAGTGCCTAGCGTGGCGACTATGGCAAAACCTCCTGAATGACAGTCATCAATATAGTGGCCGGAAACCAGGGAGGGGTTCCTCCTACAGGAGTGATTATAAACCCTGATGGTGATGATGATATAAGAGAAAGGGAGAGAGAGCGAGAAAAAAAGAGGGAGAGAAAGGAAGAACAAAAGAGAGAAAGAGGGAGAGAGAGAAAGAGGGAGAGAGAAAAAGAGAGAGAAAGAGGGAGAGAGAAAAAGAGAGAGAGAAAAAAGAGAGAAAGAGAGGAAGAGGGAGAGAGAGAGGAAGAGGGAGGAAGAGGGAGAGGGAGAGAGAGAGAGAAAGAGAGAGAGAGAGAAAGAGAGAGAGAGAAAGAGAGAGAAAGAGAGAGAAAGAGAGAGAAAGAGAGAGAGAGAGAAAGAGAGAGAAAGAGAGAGAGAGAAAGAGAGAGAGAGAGAAAGAGAGAGAAAGAGAGAGAGAGAGAAAGAGAGAGAGAGAGAAAGAGAGAGTGACTAATTTAATATATTTGGAGACTATTAGAAACAAATGTTTAAATTTAAAAAAAAAGTTTTATACTTTAATAGTAAATAATAGATTTCCAACAATATTTCTTTTTTTACAGCATATCAACCCTACGGCATATCAACTCTTTTCAGGTTATTTAATGCTGAATCGACGGTGGACCAATTCTTGTTGCGTAGATAACACATAGCAGTAATTTGCTCACTCTCCTCATTATTCCCGTCTTCTTTTTAATAACAGCAGTCGTAAAGATTATCAATAAAGACAGCAGTTTAACAATGCTTTTGGAGGGTTTTCTTCAACAGTAGACATGCATACATACATGCATGCATACATACATACATGCATACATACATGCATACATACATACAAGAAATTGAAAGCGAAACTTACTTTGCTCAAAAATAATGGAGATAGTTCCGCAGTTGAATGAGTTACGTCCATAAACCTTCTGAATGTTTTCTGAAACAAAGAAAATATGTTAAGTGAACTTTAACTTATAAAAAAACAAAAAAAAAAAACACTTCAAATTGCTAACCGATATTTGGCGCTGATGCTGTCGGGGCTACAAATGAAAGACTTGTTACTCACCTTGGCCTTTTGGCTAAGATCAAAGTGTAGTATCTGTTCCGATGGATACTGCACCCCATACTGGTGTTGTCTTGGCCTTTGGGTCTTGATTTACGCCGGTCAATGGGTCTGTCCTGTGCAGTTCTGGGAGGTCCACCTTCCCAGGCTTTGCCTCCCATCTTTGGGGAGGAGTAAGTTTAATGCTTACTGCCTGAGGCGCCCCTACCGGGAATGCCGACAGGGCTGCCCTGGCAATTTTCAAACCCCACTTTCCCGACCCGACCTTGGGTCACATCTTACTTGTGGGAGTAGGATAAAAACTGGCCTTGTGCCTTACTCCTGGAGAGGAGTAAATCAATACAAATGAAAGGGGGATAACTAGGTTTGACTAAGAAAATAAGGATAAAATGAAAAGAGAATTTAGGCCACTGAAATAATCGAACAATGAAATTTTTTTTTTTTTAAATAAGTGAATTATTTTAGGAAAAAAAATTATATCAAATATTTAACAATTATCCTACTTTATATTCATGAATTTAATTTATATATTTTTTTTATTTAGTATTTACGATTAACTAAAATAAACGAAAAACAAATTTCTTATTTTTAAATTAAGGTTTTTGTTCTCATGCCAAAAGACACATACGAAAAATGTTGGAGACCAGAACTGAGATGTTCCACCTTCATCTCATGGAGTTTCTTTGGCGGAAAAGAGAAAAGGGAGAAGTATTCCTGCGTATAATTCTTGCAATCAGGGAGCAATATGTAATATAATTTCATTTTTCGTTAAATAACAACATTCGTTAATTAACAAGTTTATTTAATTTTTGTATTTGGTTAATTAACAGGCGCTGATGCTCATTTCTGGTCCCTAACATTTAAATCATAGATATAGAGGCGTCTACTTTATTTATTTGTTTTATTTTATACAAATAGATTTAATTTTCTAGTGTATAGTTCTTTTTTTATATAAAACTATTTATAAACTATAAATACAGAGGGTTAGGGTTAGAGTCTATTTAATTTTATTATTTAATGTTTTAGCAGTCAGTGTTAATAGTGTAGGTGTGGTGGTTGAAAAGTAGGGTGGAGATTTGATTTCGTTCATGTTTAGAAGTTTTTTCTTTTATATTACGCTTCTAACGTAATATTAATTGTAAAAGAGAGTAAGAAAAAGTATAAAAACCTTTTGTCGACAGAAAAAAAAAATCACTTTTTTTGTTTTCCACATAGTTTTTATAGTAAACACTTTAGTCAACAGTAAAAATAAGGTTTATAATTTCGGCCGTGGTACTTTTATTTCTTTTGGAAAAAATAATGAATTCCTTTTTGGTTAAAAAATGAACACAGTGCCGGAATAGAAATAATGAATCACTCACTTTTTTATTTGAGAGAAATATGGGTTGATTTCTTCATAAGAAAAAGAAAAGAAAGAAATCACTTTGGTTAAAAAATTCAACTTTGGGATTTTTTTTCTTAGTCCGTCGATAAAACCTGTTTTTTAGAACTTGTGAGGTTGTCGAGTAATTTCGCCGTTGGTTACTCCACGTTATAAGGATCTCAAATAAGTGTGAGGAATGGTGTTAGTATGTGCAGTGTAGGTGTAAGTGATATTATAAAAGCAGGTTTTAGTTGAAATAAGGATGGTCTCAGTGATGCATTAATTATCTATAGGAGGATATGCATAAATTCACATGCTCTTTAATGTGCTGGTAGAAAGGCCTTACAGTGCTTCCAATATAGAAACTATTACACTTAGCATATTGTAAGTTGTAAACTGTAGGTATGGTGGCATAGACCTGTGTTGAATATTAAGCAATTTGTCAGGGTGTAAGGTTCTAAGGTGTGGCTGTTGTTCTTTAATAGAGACGTTGTCTAAAAGTTTGGCTGGAGTGGGTCAGTTGAATGTCTAAATTTTCTTTGTAAATCTTAAAATATTTGAAGACACATATTCCATATATGATCATTCGATCACATTAGCATTCCCAACCGGCTGCCAATATCGTGCAACATTTGTGATTTTGTACCTTAATGCGTTCAAATCGCAATTTCTCGCTTATTTCTGGTTCAATTTTAAAAATATATATATGATTGGAAAGAAAATAAAAAATCTTTCCGAATATGTAATTTGTGTGTGCTTTTATCCATTGAATTATTTTTTACAGCGAGTTAAAACGGTTTTTACTTAAGACAGCCGAAAATCAAAAATATGAGCTTTTTTTTTTAGACTCAATTTTACACGTTCGTTTGCTTTTCAAAGTTAAAGCAGCCAATATTTATCAATATTCTTAAAATTCTACAATCAATCAGAACACACCTTAAACTACAACTAGGTAGTTATATTTTTTCTTAGAGCATTTGAAGGCGAAACACGATAGAGTAAACTCAACCGACATTTCTTCAAAAATTATAAGGTACGCATCTTATTCGCAAATATTTTTAAATAGAAAATAGATTTAGAATTATTTTGATATATAATATGTGAAACTTGAATAATATTTAAATAGCCGGAAAGTTTGAACTTTTAGTTTTGGAAAAAAACGGACTGAAAAATTAAACAAACACGCAGCCGTCGCGAGTGTATTTTCATGACATTTTCATTTCCATGCTATACGTAAATATTAAGAATGCGACATTTTAACGTCAGAAAAGTTTATGAAACACAATTTATTCTGAAAATTGGTTTGTTCCCAGAATGCTTAAGTTCTGGGAGATTATGGAAAATTCCATGCCATGACAATGTTCAAGATTTTTATGAAAAATTTTCTGCTTTATATTTTTGAAAAATAAAACTATACTAAAATTTGTAAGTTATTTGTACTTTGAATGAATTTTTATTTGCGTGAAGGAGTCTCAAAACTAATTCATACGGCAACAAAATAATGTAATTTTATGATGTTTTCTATCATTTTATGTATTTTTCCCTTGAAGATGAATCGTGAATATATATTGAAACTAATCCTAAGTCCTAGTGGCAAGCCCCCAATTCTACAAAAAGCCCATTAAAACCACACAGTCTTAAAGAAAAAAAGTAGACCCCCCGATAAAGAAAGACGCACAGAATTTATTTCCCATAGAAAAAAAATTGATTAACTGTCCTAAAACGGTGAATTATTCTACATTAAATTTATGTGAAACTAATCCCCCACTCTAAATTCTAAATTGTTTTTTCTTTCTGCTTAGTTTTCAAGGTGTTCACACGCAATTGCCCCTCGCCCTACCACTAAGTCCGAGTGGCAAGCCCCTCTTACTTCTACAAAGACCCTCTTGAAACTACAAATAATCGCTCCCCCACCCCACCCAAAAGAAAACAAAGGAGAGACCCCCACAAAGAAAAACGCACAGGATTCATCTCCTATAGAAAAAAAATGATTAACTGCCCTAAAACGCTATAATGACCCTGAAAGATGGGATTATTCTACATTAAATTTATGTGAAACTAATCCTCACTCTAAATTCTAAAATAATTGTTTTTGTTTCTTTCTGCCAAGTTTTGCAGTTTCACATGTAATTGCCTAAAAGAACGGTTGAATCTCATGTTTAAATAAAAATGTTGAATAATCTTGTGATAAAGTAATAAGTAAAAAAAAACGCTAATATTCGTACCTTTATTCTCTAAATAATGGGTTACAACATAGAGATACATAAAATCTGAGTGCAGAATCTGAAAGAACATACAATTTTACATAATAATGCCAAGTTTTATCAAAATTGCTCCAGGAATAAAGAAACTATGACAAAATTACTGAATTTATTGTTGTGAATTGGTCCGTGATTTAAAGTAATTTGTGCGTTAAAATTATGTCAACTTTTAACCCCAAGTGTATCAGTAGAATCAGATGAGGGACGTTTGAGGCTTAGTACTTACAGGAGGAGGTAGCGTAATATATCGGATATAAGTGACGGCACCGATGAGACCCAAATCACGTCCAATGATGACCAGCAAAAGCGGAACTGAAAGAGAAAAGACAACAATAGAGGCAACAAAAGGACAGTAGTGGTTAATTAAATATGAGCTTGCATTAATATTCATATGAAATAATGTCTCAATACGTGATGGTAAACACAGAAACAGGAAATAAGAAAACGTCTCAAACTGGAAAGTTAAAAAAAAAAAAAAAAAAAACTTATAAAAAAAAAAAAAAACTTATAAAAAAAACCCTAATCAATCGGTATAGAAAAAAGGAAAAAAAAAAAGAAAGAAAACGTGTTATTATGGATTGTCTGATTTGCTATCTCCCTTCCCCTAAACACTTGAAATGTTTTTGTTGCGCGCATTTTCTTTTTCCCTGTGTGATGGGAGAGAATTATATATATATATATATATACATATATATATGTGTGAAAAATGACAAACGGAAAACAGGTTAAAATGCAGGAGAAAAACAAAAACACTTTTTCTGAAGACGTTCGCTAACATGAACGAAACCGGCCAAATCTCTTGTTTTTATTTTTCTCCTGCATTTTAACCTGTTTTCCGTTTGTCATTTTTCACACATTTTGTCTACCACAGCATTTCATTTTCATGACTTATCGTGTACCTTAACCCATATATATATATATATATATATATATATATATATATATATATATTCAGTATTTTTATGTATTTCTATACCACATCAATATCACAGAGGACAGATTCACGTCAGTTTTTACAACTTATTTTTTTATTTCGCAGACAATTGTTTCGGCTAACATCAAGATATTTGCAAAATGCATTTATTTATTGGTGTGGTCATCTTCAGTGAAACCATGTGAAAAATAATAATAAAAAAAGTTATATGGTATAATGAGCTGGGCGCAAAGATTCCTCATTCAATTGTGTACTTCAACTGTTCTACATCTACTAATCCAATCACACTCTCATCCATTCTTTCAATGTGACCAACCTAACAAAGTCTCCTGTTCTGCACACATCTTCTTATGTGTGAATTATTAGCCAATGTAATACAAAAATGGGAGAAAAGTATATATATTAAATTCCCGAAACAGTTTTTCATGGTAAACAACTGATGATCCCTTAAAATAGTGTTAGAAACAAACTAATATAATAACTGTAAAAAATAAATTGACTTACATGAGTGATTTTCCACTGAAAGACTTGGGACTATAAGTTTTTGTTTTTTTTAATATAGTTTTAATGGTTGAGAAACTTCCGAGAATATATATATATATATATATATATATTCAGTAACTGACACTGATACCTGAACTCTCATCCATTCTTTCAATGTGACCAAACTGACAAAGTCTCCTGTTCTGCACACATCTTATGTGTAAATTATTAACTAATTGTTGTGGGGTACAAATCACCCCTATTGGAGAACTGATGGTATCAACCAGGTATAATAAATACCACTGGTTGCAGAGACTCAGGAGAGACTTTCATACCATGTTTTACCGCATGTTATGAACCCGTTCATCTCCTACCACATTAGTGGCATTCTGTATTGCTTTATGATAAATACATTGTTATATTTTAACCCTGTCACTATATGTGGTTTATTTCTTTGTGACCCCTAGCACGGGTCTACAACACTAATGTAATACAAAAAAAGCGAAAGCAAGAATATTGTCAATGCTAAAGAAAGAAGTAAAAAGACTCACATGGAATTAAATCGACCATTGTTAAAGAGACAGTCAGAAAACTAATAAGGATTTTGTCAGCCAACGGGTCGAGCGCCGTACCCAACATAGTATTTTGGTTCTTAAAGTTTCGTGCAATATAGCCATCAAGCTGAAGAAAAAATTAAAAAAATTATTAAAAAAAAAAAAATAAATAAATAAACGGATGCATTCATGTTAATAAAATTTAAAAAAAATAAAACATTGTTTTAGAAATACGTCAATACAAAATGAAGACTAGCAGAGACGAGGAGTCTACTAAAACCTAAAGAGAGACGTAGACTTAATAATATTGCAGAAAATATATTTTGAGCGTTAAAATAATGATAGAAAAGAAAAAAATACAACTTATGTTAGGTGATGGCCGATTTACGAGAAAGGTTAAATGGAGGCCCACACATGGTGAAAATGTAAACAAAGTTTGTTAGATAAAAGAAATAACACTAAAAAATAATATTTAATTCTATTTTTAGAGAGAAAGGCAATATTTCTTACCGACGATGCTCAAAACGTCAGAATATTTAAAGAGATAGAAAACTGCGCCATGATGTAGGCAGCTACATAGAACAGGGAACAGGCATCGGAAGGATCTTGCCGGTGACCAATCTGAGGGATTCCCCTAAGAAAAAAAGTCCGGCTAAGGGGGATAAATGCTAGGGAATCTATACTATGTTAGAGAGAATACATGGCATTACCTCCAGTGTTGCCAATTTAGCGGGTTTCCCGCTAGATCTGGCGATTTTGATTTGAATCTGGCTAGTAAAATTTGGATCTAGCGGCTAGCGATTTATTTCTTTAAAATCTGGCGATTTCGTTTGCCACATACACACACGCAATTTCAGTAAAACTATTTTCCGCATTCATTTTTTATAGGTTTTATTTTGAAAATATTAATTAATTTTCCTAATTTTGCGGATTATTTTGCAAATATTAATTTCATTTTTGTGGACAATTTCTTCGGCAATATTCTATATTTAGATACGTCATTATTGTGATGTTAAATTTGTAATATATTTCAATTTTTAATAAACACTGTTTGATTTCATGATTTGTTTCTTACAAAACAAAATATACACTTCATTAAACCTCCCACTAACCCTAGGTCCAGGTGGCAACAAATTAATATTTATAAAAACAAATTAACTTTTATTTGCAAAATAATCCGCAAAAGTCAGACAACAAATTAATATTTGCAAAATAATTTTTTTAAGTAATAGACAAATTAATATTTGTACAGTGGATATATTTTCGCTGTCATAGCTTTGAAAAACAGACAAAAGTAGTCGATAAAATTTCGCAGTCATTTTGATAGGTATATATATATATATACCTATCAAAATGACTGCGAAATTATATATATATATATATATATAGGTAATAAATAATTAATATCTATTTATGAATATATATATATATATATATATATATATATATAGGGTACGAAGTTAAAATCTAGGTTTGTTTTTTTTAGCGATTTTATTGTTTTCGATCTAGCGGGTTTTGAAAATCTCAGTGGCCAATAATGGCGAAAAGTTAACAATTTAGCGATTTTCTGGCGATTTTGCTTTCTCAATCTAGCGGGTTTTGAAAATCTCAGTTGGCAACACTGATTACCTCAGATGATCGCTAGTGAGATGTACTGGAACATCCAAACGTTCTCTTGGAGAGCATTCCTGCAAGTGGCTATCATCCGTCCAATAATTAATAAAATTGTTTCACAATAATTGAATTTATTTAATTCATAACAGAATTAAAAAAACAAAATTGAAAAGGTTTAAAACTACGAATTAAGAATAATAAATTATCAAAAAGAAAATCCTGGAACTGGAATGAGATCCTGTTCTTTCAAAAATCCTAGACCCAGAAAATTATTTTCTGGCTCCACATCCCTGAAATGTAGAATAGAGTAATGGTTATTTTACGATCTACCCCCCCCCCCAAAAAAAAAACCCTAACTAAGTGATATGAAAGAATCCATTATCTTACCAAATCTGTGACTCCAGCAACCGCAAGTAAGCCGAGGGCCCAAGAGTAGGAACCATTTAAGACAAGGTAACTAAGAAAAGGGGCCGATGCCATTCGACAACATGTTAGCAGATTTGGTATAGTTTGAATATCTTCTTTCTGAAAAAGATAAAAAGATAAAATAAAGTTTAAAAAATGGGTGCTTATCCAGTTTAGCGGATACTTTCGAAAAAACAAAAAACACGTAAATTAATCAAGTAGTTTTTTTTATAAAAGAAAATTAAATTTTAGCGATTTACGAAGAGGAAGTGCAAATATAACAGCCATTTTGATTTATTCAAAGGAGGATAAGCGTAATTCATTTACGGTTATCCCCCTTTTAATAATCCCAAAAATGGCTGTCATATTTGCACTTCCTCTTCGTAAATCGCTAAAATTTAATTTTCTTTTATAAAAAGAAAATACTTGATTAATTTACGTGCTTTTTGGTATAGGATATATTTAGCCCGTGACAGGTACGTACATCAAACAGATATTCCTCAGTTTGTTTCTTTAAAGTACCCGCTAAACTGGATAAGCACCAAAGTAAAAAAACAAAAAAACAAAAAAAAAAAACGATCTTACGTATCGGTAGACTGTTTTTAATCAGTTTCGCTTTCTGATTAAGCAAGGGAGATAACTCAACCCTTGCCAAATCAGAAAACGAAACTAGTTAAACAAAATGGCGACCGATAGATAAAATAGTTTATTTTTTATTTAATAAATACTGAATGAATTTGGGTAATTTTTGGTGTACAGTCTTCTTTTCAGCTACCACGTAAGTACATAACAAAGTGCATAAATTTCTTTAGCGATTGTTTTGTTTAAAGAGAGGCCTAACATATCGGAGCGAAACTGAAGAAGCACCTTTCAATTTTCAAAATAAGTTTACTTACCAAATCTGCGGTCGTCAATGGCGCAGTTTTCGATTTCTTCGATTCAGTGTTTTTATCAAGGTGAATCGGACTGGACGTTGGTTGCGGATTCGTAGAATCATTAGTCTGGGTCCCGTAGAATCTAGCATCGCTGGGTGAATAACTGATACAAGGTCGAGGTAGCCGGGCGTTTAAAAATAGGGATGTCTTAAAGGTCATAAAAAAAGAAACCTTAGATACAGCATAATGAGGACAGTGGTGTATAGGTCTTGTTAAACACCTAGGGGGCACAACTTTTAAATTAAACAAATCATTTCTCTTCCTACTATTAGTATTGTTATTGTCATGCTGTTGAAATAAACATCTGTACGAAGGGGCGTAAAGGTTTCCCGGAAGAAATCGGCTACTACCCCTAATAGAGTTAGTATTATTATAATTATTGTTATTATTATTATTCAAACCTTCGCTGAACACGTGGGACCTTGCTTTGTGGTATGAAACACGGTACAAATAAACAGGGGGTGTCTTCATTCCAGCCAGTAACGAATGAGAATATCTTAGAAACGAAGACTGATTGAGGGGTTGTTGGTATTGTTGTGGGCTTTTCGTTAACGAGGGTCGACATGTTAACTGTTGACCGGCAAGCCTCGCTATAAACGGACGGCAGTGGTTACGACAAGAACCAAACATAGTAATCAAAACCGCTCACAAATCGCTAAGGGGTGCTTGTTTCCGTAGATTGATATCCACGCGTTAATCCAACATTCCTTGGCGGAAATCGTATCGTCAGCAAATAAGCCAAAATAATAATAAAAAAGAATTACTCCAGTTTGTCATTAACACGAATTATTTACACATACTAGTCAAGTGAAGGCCATGTTTATAGTTATTCAGAGTTATCTTTCCTTAGATCGATGTTTATTTGCACCACTAGATGGCCAAGTTATCGAACCTTTTTCTTAAAAAAAAAAAATAAATAAATAAAAATTCCATTCATAAAACGGACGTTTTGGCCAGCGGACAAAGTGATAAAATTAACTATGAAATAATTTGCATTTTTTAATTTAAAATTATTCTCTTAAAAAAATTTATTTAAAGTTTGTAATTTTCCTATCTTTTTTCACTTGCGTGTGTCAATTTAAACATCTAAAATATCAATTTTATTACGAAAAGAAATTTTTTAAAGTTTTTAATGAATTAAATTATGCTTTAAAAAATCCTTTTAGTTTATGCGAAATTAGTTTGTTTAATTTCGTATTCAATATCTAATTTTTATTATTTGTACATAGTCTGGGTCTCGAAGAATCTAGCATCACTGAGATGATAATGTGGGGACGTGGCCCCCTTTATGTAGCAGCGCGGACCTTAGCTTGTTAAGATATTGTGTCTTAGAGAAAATGCTGAGATCCACGCTTACATTTAGATTTCTTCATTTTATTATTTTATTTTTTTATCATAGTTCATCCCAAACAAGGCAGGCCGCCACTGTAAAAGTAAGGGGCTACTGAGAGAAAAAAAAGTGATGTTTTTTTTTTTCGGGGGGGGGGGCGTTTCAACCTAAATTAGGAGTTGCGCAACGAGATGTCTGTTTACATTAGTTTTAAATTTCTGCATGTCAGTACCGTCGGGAAAACAGGGGGCAGGGAGGGAGTTCCAGAGTCCAGCAGCACGAGGAAAGAAGCTTTTGGAGTAGAAAGCTCTTCGGCATCTGGGGACCTTCACAGTGTATGGATGGGATTTGGCAGATTGTCGGGTTGGTCTAGTGAATTTACGTCGTGGGGGTAGCAGAGCAGCAAGCTCATCAGAGCACAATCCATTGAAGTACTTGTAAAACAGGCACAAAGATTCAACATTGCGGCGATGGGACAGAAGCTGGAGCTTGGTGGATAGTGAGGGACCTATCAAGTTGCCGATTCTATTTTTAACCTTGTCTAAGGGGGAAAGATTGTTTAAAGAAATGTTTAAAAGAGTCAAAACAGATAAAACATGGAAAAACATGGTTCGAAAATTTTGAGATGAGGGTTGATAATTCGTAGAATTTGGTATATTCGGACTACTATTCTCATCTTGGGTGTTTATATCACAACGTTTCGGCCGATTTAACCGCCGACCTTCTTCAGCTGTACCTTCTCGAACTCGGGAATCTTTCTGTCGAACTCGGGAATCTGGACGGAATTTTGAACGGACACCTTAAGAAGGTCGGAGGTTACATCGGCCGAAGGGTTGTGATAAAAACACCCAAGATAGAATAGTAGTCGAATATATCAAATTCTATGGAAAAGCATGTATGAAAGTTGAATGAAAGATAAGGCATGCATAAGTTGAAGGAAGAATAAAACATAGTTTAAAAGTAACACAAAATATTTATATATTTACAAATCTTACATGGTAAAATGTTAGCTTGAAATGTTCATTTCAATGTTCAGTTAGAGAAACGATAAATGTTTATGCATGTAATTTATGAGTGCGTATGCATGTATGTATGTATATGTGTGCATGCTGGAGTTGAAATGATAGAGTGTGTACGTGCCTTTGTCAGCAGTGTGTGTAAGCATGTGCGTGCGTTAAAGAATGATAGGAGTGTAAGCCTTAGTGTGTGTGTGTATGTGTGTGTGTGCATGTGTTTAGTAGTCAGCCGACGTGCTGGCACCCCTCGCCTTTGGGCGAGGGATAGCCGAACTTGTATTCTCTGTTGAGCGTCCAAGAGGCAGATAGAAAAAGAGGAAAGAGGCAGATTTTTTTGCGTGTTCTGCTTTTATATTGTTTGACCAGCGGGTTGGCCGACATAGTTGGGAGCATCCCATGTGATCAACATTTTTGGCATTTTTTGTGCATTTTTGTTAGACTGTCTCTGGGAGCATGCTTTTATGGCCCCAGTTTTAGTTTTTGTTGTTGAAGTGAATTTGGTATTGCTTTCTGCATCGATATGATAAACTATTAGGGTGTTAATCCTATAATACAAGGTTGGGGTAGTCGGGGGGGGGGGTAAATATAGGGGTTTAAATGTATTGGCAAAACAAATCCTCTTTTTGTAAAAAATTCAGTTCGTTTTTTTCTCTAGTAGGATCAAATTTTGCAACCTGGCAAGTTGTTTTATATGATGTAACGGGGGTGGAGGATTATTATTAACCCTACCCCTAACCCTTAATCCTAACCCTAACTCTAACCCTAACCCTTAATCCTAACCCTAACTCTAACCTTGTTCAATAAGCAACAGAAATAAGCAAATATTCTTCTGAAATATCGACTCGTGATTGGATAAGAATCTTCATATTAACACCTTATTTCAATCAATCAGAAGCATAGAAAATATATACCTTCGCAATAAGTAAAAAAGAGTTGTTTCAATATTAGCATTGTAAGCCAATTGAATTCATATAAAACCAAATGCCACAAGGGAGCATGCGATTAACTCTCTCCCCAACAACAGACGACAGGACACGCAACAAGAAGAAACTTTTGTTGGGGGATGATTTGGTTTGGAAGAATGTCATGATGAAGAAAGTCACTTTGTAGAATTGGCCGTATGTCTGGCCGCATCTGACTGAAATAGGAAATTGAACAAGGAAAGGGTCACCATCTTCCATGAAAAACACCAAGCATCTCGACTAAATATGAATCAATTTTATTCAAAGGGAACACTGAAACATAAAGAGAGTTGTGAGGTGGCTCGCTTTTGTCACAAACAGAATGTGGTATCCTGGAGTTCTACATCTCGCCTAGCTGGTTCTGGCGTACGACAAGAAAAGAATAGAACGGACGTCTTGCCCTGACGAAATCTATTTGAGAACTGATTTGTCTTTGGAGCTAAATGCTTTGGCCGGAAATCTGTAGACTTGTAGCAGTCTGAAATAGGACCTATTTCTTATGCGCACACTGTGGGCAAGTTGGTCTAACTAACCAATCGGCTCACAGGGCGTATTGATTTCAGCTAGTCCCTTGCAGACTATTTGCACCCCTGTTGAACGGTGGAACGGATCGTAAGAGAGACCCTGGCTGTCAACCTAGAAGGAACTCTTCTTCACCTCTCTCCTGCCCCCTTATCCACTGAATTTCCGAGCACCGCTCCACGGGCAGTAAAAGAACTTTGTTTCCTTCCACTGGACACCAGTCCTACCTTTTTCTATGCTATACCCCAACGGTATAGGATACCCAATAAAGATTTGTTTAATGTTAAAAGAAGTGTTGAGTTTTTCCTCGTATGACTACCGTCTACCGTGTTTATACTTATAGTGAGGCTACGACTACTAGCCTTAGCTATTATAGACTTCCAGTGTAGATGTCAGTGGTGTGCTAATTGCCTGTGTATCAATACGCTGACCAAACTACAACTTGACATAATGCAAGAAATTGCGCGTACATATAAACAAAATAGCTTTAAAACTTGCAAGAAGTTATCAAATGAATGACAAAGCAATCCTATAAAAAAGCATTATCTCCCCCTTTTCTTCTAAATAATTTTCTTTGTTTATTATGACAATGAATTAGCTCCCTTAATTTCTCAAATATTCTAATTTGATTGGCAGAAGCAATTCTCCTTGACCAATCAAAAGTACCTAATTTGGGGGGTTGGGATTAAAAAGTCCTTTGTTCGTCCTCTTTTGTAAACTTTGTGTTGACGGGAGAAGATGTTGAGAAAAACCGCTTCCTCCTTTTGAATGTGATCGGCAATCTCTGTCTCATTTGAGGGTTCTTGATAAGGTGCAGAAACGTTTCTGTAATTTGATTGGCCACACCCTTTTCTTCTTCTCTACATCCCCTCTCTCACAAACGTTATGTTGCTAGTCTCAGTCTTTTCTATAAATACTATTATGGCATGTTTTCTCCAGAATTATGCGATCTATTCTCCGTTTCTTTTGTTCCAGCTCGTTTGACTCGTTGGTCTAGTGGTCTCCATCAATTCGCTATTTTGATACCTCATTGTAATACAGCTTCCTATTCCAGTAGCTTCTTTCCAAGAACCGTAGGCTTGTGGAACTCACTTCCTGCTGACGGTTTTCCTCTTACCTATGATTTTGGTCTTTTCAAGACTAAGACCAATAGGCATCCCCCGTCTTTGCGATAATCATATTTCGTTTCGTGTTAGCTCCTTACATCAAGTGGCTTCATACCTTGTCTGGAACGATTTCCATTAAAAAAAACCCAAAAAACCTGTCTCGATTCAAGGACTTCATTTTATTTATATTTGACAAGAGAGTCGTTTGAACGGGCGTTTAACAGACATATTTTCATAGTTGGACTGTTCAAGCCGCACAATATAATAAAAGTCCTGCAAGATATTTCCCGTATTTGTTATATTATCCGTTTATCTTATTCTTGTGTGCCTTTTTGGTTTCAACAAGCAAAAATTTAACCGTACTCTGCTAGAATCACTTCAATCCATACAAACATATATTCAGGTTTATTTACAACAAATGACAGTATAGAAAATGAGAGGTAGTCCATTTCTATTATTTATAATGAGAGGTAGTCCATTTATAATGAGGTAGTCCATTTATAATGAGAGGTAGTACATTTATAATGAGATAGTCCATTTATAATAAGAGGTAGTACATTTATAATGACATAGTCCATTTATAATAAGAGGTAGTACATTTATAATGACATAGTCCATTTATAATGAGAGGTAGTCCATTTATAATGAGAGATAGTACATTTATAATGAGGTAGTCTGTTTATAATGGGAGGTAGTACATTTATAATGAGGTAGTCCATTTATAATGAGAGGTAGTACATTTATAATGAGGTAGTCAATTTATAATGAGAGGTAGTCCATTTATAATGAGGTAGTCCATTTATAATGAGATAGTCCGTTTATAATGAGAGGTAGTACATTTATAATGAGAGATAGTACATTTATAATGAGGTAGTCTGTTTATAATGGGAGATAGTACATTTATAATGAGGTAGTCCATTTATAATGAGAGGTAGTCCATTTATAATGAGGTAGTCAATTTATAATGAGAGGTAGTCCATTTATAATGAGGTAGTCCATTTATAATGAGATAGTCCGTTTATAATGAGAGGTAGTACATTTATAATGAGAGATAGTACATTTATAATGAGGTAGTACATTTATAATGAGGTAGTCCATTTATAATGAGAGGTAGTACATTTATAATGAGAGATAGTACATTTATAATGACATAGTCCATTTATAATGAGAGGTAGTCCATATATAATGAGAGATAGTACATTTATAATGAGGTAGTCCGTTTATAATGAGAGGTAGTACATTTATAATGAGATAGTCCATTTATAATGAGAGATAGTACATTTATAATGCGGTAGCCCGTTTATAATGGGAGGTAGTACATTTATAATGAGGTAGTCCATTTATAATGAGAGGTAGTCCATCTATAATGAGAAGTAGTCCATTTATAATGAGAGGTAGTCCATTTATAATGAGGTAGTCCATTATTTATAACAACTTTATTGGTCTTTATTCACAGAGAATAAAAGGAGAAATAAAAGCGAAGGAGGTTAGTCAAGGAATACGTCCATGAGTACGGATGAAGAGAATAGGTTATGAGTCCATGTGGGGTTAAGTAAATGTCCGTTAGTAGAGAGGAGAAAATAGTTCATATAGGAATAGGAGAAATGTGTTGTATGAGAAAGTCGATGTGGAAGGTGTGGAAGTCCGGCCATGCGTGAGCATGTAGTTATATGTATGTTACATTAAGTCCACATGTGTCGTGGTAGCCATTTTGAATCCTTGAGTCTTCTTGCCGAAGTAGAACCAAGGGCCAAAGGCCTGGGAAGTTTCTGTTGCATCCCATGAGAAGAGTTTGGAGCTGGTCCGAGCAATGTGAATGTTGTTGTCAGTCCCTGCACGTGATAAAGAAAAGAGAGAGTTCCTTCTTTGTCAACCCTTTTTATAATCTCTCATCACGTGGCCAGCTCGCATGAGAGAGGACGAGCAAAGTGTAAATTGGAGTCTCGTGTGACATCGGAAAGGAAATCAAAGTCAGGTTACACTCATGTGTTATATTGCTAATAAGTATATGGGTACGAGGAAGACACAGACAAAAACAGGACTTTTAACTGATTGTAATATTCAATCATTTATTTTCTAATAACAGTGGAAGTAAATGGTCGTCTGCTTAAGATGTTAATGAAAATTCAGTTTTGGTTCACGAGTGGAGTTCGGCGCTCTCCATGAAAATAGCAGTAGCAGTAGTGGTGCTGCTTCGATGTTTGTTCGCCATTGTTTTTGAAGAAAAATATTTAACGAGATTGTCGTCTGTTCTTATGGAAAGATGTTTGTATTTGGTCTCAATGTTTTTTCCGTGATTGTTTTTTGATAACAAAATTGGAAGGGAATTATCATTGACTTAGTGACAAATAGATCTGAAATGGTTTGAAGAAAACTTTTGTTTTGACACATGTCTTGAAGTAGTGCGTCGATAATTCACAGTCATTTGTTTTTGAGATAATATTGTGTGGGGGTTTGATCGCAAATAGCCAGGTCTTGTTTGCTGGGAGAAATTAGATATTTAAAAAATTGGTTGGGGTTATCGATTCATTTTGTCGATGACGATAATGGAAATGTGTAAGTTGATGTCTCGTGTGGAATCGGAAAGGAAAAAAACCCCAAAAAAAACAGGTTGCATTCATGCATTCTAGTCATAAATGTACTTTCTTTTGTTTTAACATTTGATGGCCTCGTGTGATGAGGTAGTAGTAACTGTAACAGTTTTAAGTTGGTTGCCATTAGCAACGAGCCGATGTGTTACATGGAATTGTTTTTAGTGAGACTGATTAAATTGTTCTTCTATGTTTTGTAAAATGTTCAAAGTGAAAAAATTCTGTGTAAGACGAACGGTGTTTGTCTTCTGTCACTGTGTGACTTGGTGTATAAGTAAGTGCATAATAGTCATTGGCTCGTCCTTTCGGTGAGTTGCCGGGGAAGGTAGACTTGTATCTGCTTCCTTGTGGCATGTCTGTCGGGCTGAACTGAGAGAGAGAGAGAGAGAGAGAGAGAGAGAGAGAGAGAGAGAGAGATAGATCGAGAGAGATAGATATAGATAGATATATATATATATATATATATATAGAGAGAGAGAGATAGATAGATAGATAGATATTTGGTGTATAAGTAAGTGCATAATAGTCATTGGCTCGTCCTTTCGGTGAGTTGCCGGGGAAGGTAGACTTGTATCTGCTTCCTTGTGGCATGTCTGTCGGGCTGAACAGAGAGAGAGAGAGAGAGAGAGAGAGAGAGAGAGAGAGAGAGAGAGAGAGAGAGATAGAGAGAGATAGATATAGATAGAGATATATATATATATATATATATAGAGAGAGAGAGAGATAGATAGATAGATAGATAGATATTTGGAGCATTTTGTTTAAATATGAGTTCGATCGGCTTGAATTAATTGAAACATTTCTTCTTTGAAATATTGCGGAAGCTTATAATTTCCATGCTTCTGATTGGCTGAAATAATATTTTTATAATTAGATTCTTATTTAATCCAAAATCAATATTTTTGACACAATATTGAGATGGGATTTCCTTCTGACTCGGCTCTTACTCTTGGTGATGACATGGCTCTGCTCAAGGTCGACTCGTCCGTCAAGACATGTAAACATTTCATTCAGGCTGTAAACAAAGCAAGCAGCACTCTATTTCTCATTCGACATTCTTTCTGTAAACTCACTTTTTAAATATTTCTTCCATTTTGTCTCTCTCGTCAGACCACTGTTAGAGTATGGTGTCCAGGCCTCTGCTCCATATCTAATACATGATATCCATAACCTGGAGAGAGTTCAAAGACTGGCTACTCGAATGGTGCAGGGTCTATGAGGTCTGCCCTATGAAAGCCGACTCAAGAAACTTAACTTTTTCTCCCTTGCGCGCCGACGATTATGCGGTGATCTCATTTTGGTCTACAATCTCCTCAATGGTCATTATGATATATCTCAGGACCTATTATTTACTCCTGCACCAGAAAGAGGTCTATACGGACACCACTATAAACTATTTCACTGCCGATTACGATTGAATCGGAGGAGGGCCGTTTTCTCAATCAGGATCCCTGGACCTTGGAATAGACTTCCAAGAGAGGTAATAAATGCGCCAACAACACAGCAATTCAAGATGAATTTGGACAGGTGCTGGGCTACTGTATCCTCTTCTGTGTAAATTTCTACCACCCTTTCCCTACATGCCAACTGAAACATGCATGTTTTATTTTTTTCCAAATTAGTTGAATTAAATATTCGTTTGTTTTTTATCTGTTTATTGAACATGGGATCTATAGGCTCCCAAATTCATACTATAATTGCTCATATGGACCCACAGCGTAATGGTTAAGAGCGTTGGTTAACAATCAGGTCTAAGTGACACTCTCCTGGAGGTTGCAGGTTCAATTCCTACTACAGGCGATAATAATCAGGAATAACATAAAAAAGTAACACTTCTATCAGGTAGTGGCTGACAGAATGAACGCAATCTACTACCATAAATTAAATAAAGGGTCCAGGTTATAAAGTTTGACATAAGTTCCCAAATTCGAAAATTTACCCCTGAAGAAGGTCGAAAGTTACAACGGCCGAAACGTTATGAATATAACAACCAGGATGAGAATAGTAGTCCAAATAATCCACATTTTTAATCCTCATCTTTAAAATAATTCAAATAACATTAAAAAAAAGAGAAAACGTGTTAAATTAACCGAATTTCTGAAAATATAAAAAAGTAAAAAAAAACATTTAAAACTACGGTTTTGTGCTTCCATACTTTTTTGATGGACAAACGTCACCAGAAAGGAACAGGAAGTCAGAAGTGAAATTGTTTTCAAACATGGTTGACTGCAGTTGACAGCTGAGTTTTGACACGTAGTGATAGTAAACGTGGAATACAATAGACAATGGTGATAGTTCTCCGAGTAAGTAATTATCAATTTTTACTTCCAGAATCCTTTCTTTTTTTTTTTGATTCATTTCATTAAAAAAAAAATTGGACAACGTTTTTTTTTTTCGTAGTTTAAAAAAAAAAAATTTTTAGAGGGGTTTTCCTTGCTTGCTTTTCGGTCTGTCTCCACGTTTTTATTTTTTCTATTATTATTTAAAAAAAATAATTTTACATGTATTTAAAAAAAAAATCCCACATTTTCTTTAAAAAAATCAACAACTCCACATAAACGGTCAATATGTTTGAAAGATGCCATTTAGATTCTTTTTTTGTTCTTTTTTAAAAATAATAATACACGCCTATTTATCATGTTATGTACGGTTTCAGCGTCCTAAATTCTCGTTTTCAAATGATTCGATTCTCTACGATTATTCGATTTGTATTTAAATTATTATAAATCAAATAAGTATATAATTTTTTTTTTCTTTTAAAGAGGGATAATTATTTTAAATCTTAGTATTTATATATATATTATTTTTGTTTGTGTGGGCATTTTAAATTCACGTTTGATAAACTAGATTCAAGTAAACATCGCCAAGAAAAGTAAAGGTTGTTATATATTTTAGCGCATCTCCTTCACTTTTCGTTATTCGATTTGTAGTTTTCGAATTATGTTGCAATTTAAGATGTAGAAACAAAATAAGAAATATTTAATATCGATTCTTTATTTATTTATTTATTTTTTAATTGGTTCTTTCACAGAATATAATCTACGCTAATTTTGGCCCCATCGTTAGGGTTAGAGTTTTGGGTTTGGGTTAAAGTTAGCGTGGGTCTTAATCTGTGGAAGTACCCCCTTTTTTTATCTTAGAGAACTTAGTATTTTGTTTTACTAACTTTATTATTGAAAGAAATGGTGCTTTTTTACATTGGGACCCGCACCAACATTGACCCCCGTCGTTGAGGTTAGGGTTACGGTCAAAGTTAGCGCGGGTCCTAATGTAAAAAAGTACCAATTAAATAAATACCCCCCCCCCACACACACACAAAACAAACAAACAAACAAACTAACTCTAATGGTAACCTTTAATTAACAGACACAAGGAATGATCGGTAGATCCGAATTTAAATTCGCTAAAAGTGTATACAACAAAAACAAGGTCTAAAAAAAACAGCCCAAAAACTAAATCTGAATGTTTGTTCCTACATCTTAGATTGCAAAATGTAATTTTAAAACTACGAATCGAATAATCGTATTTAGTTTATAATGACTTAGTATTTATTTATTTTTTAAAAAGAATTTTGGAAACTGAAAACGTACACAAATAAGTTACTTTACTTTAAGCTTGTACCGTTTCGAATAGCAGTAGATCTAAAAACAAACAAAACAAAACGTGCTCTTCGTTAACCCCAATACTAACCCTAACTCCAGAATGGCAATACGAAAAAAAAAAAATCTACGTATTTATATATACGTAGATTTTTTTTTACATCGCAATTAAGATGTAGAAACAAAGTAACAGATATTGGCGATTTAGTCGTTTCGAATCCCAAATGGCGGGCAATAAACCGTCCGCTAACTTCTGAATTCACAAATGAGTAAGTAAACCCAAATAATTTTTTTACCTTAAATTATTTTAAAGGAAATACAGTTGTGAAATTAGTCCCAAACAATTTATTTGGGTTTACTTACATATTTGTGAGGTCGGGGGGGAAAAAAAAACAGAAATTAGCAGACAGTTCATTGTCCGCCGTTTTGGCTGCGAAACGATTAAATCGCCTAAATATTTATAACATAAAGATTTAATTTAATATCAGTTCGTTTAAAAAAAAAAAAATTTTTAAGCAAAACTAGTTTTATCTGCATGTATGAAATGGTAGTTCTGCAGTTTACGGGCCGTGCTATTTTTTAGATAGGATTTTCAAGTTAAATTTAATTTTTACGGGATCTTTTGTTTATTAGATTGTTAGATGAAAGCACAGAATAGTTAACAAAGCCTCGACCCCCACCCAATGTTAAGAATGTCTTTCTAAATTACGTTATTTCGGCACGGTCCGTAAACTGCAGAAGTACCAATTATTTTACCAAGTTTTTAAAGTTGGATCTATCTCGTCCTTCACTGTATCAGCTGCTTAAGAGTTCTTTTTCTGTTTCTTTTTTCTAATTTTAAAGTTAACAAAATGTAAAGTTTTTTAAAAACAAAAAACAATTCTACATAAAATTAAACCTTTATGAATATTTGTTAATTTTTAAAACTGCAAATAGAATAAACGTCTATTTTGAAAGGGCAATTTAGGACGCTGAAAGCGTACACAACCATATGCTTTTTTTTTTTGGGGGGGGGGGCTGTGTTTATTTGTTTCAAAACGTGGATTTAAATAAAAATGCCTGCCAAATAAAATAATATAAATATTACTAAAGTTTAAAATAAGTAGACCTATTCATCTTTGAAAAAATATTTATTAGAATAATAATAATAATAATAAAAAAGAATACTTTTTAAAACATTGATATTTTGGTTGTTGTCTAAAAAAAAACCAACGAAGTTGCTATACTATGGCCGTGGCCATTCTCTCTTTTTATTTTTTTGGCGATTTAGTCGTTTCGCAGCCAAAATGGCGGACAATGAACCGCCTGCTAATTTCTGATTTTGGCGCTTCTACAGTTTTAGGAACGGGGCGAGTTAATTTGTTTTCATTTCAGAAGAGCTACATTAGTGTCAGTGGCAGACAACTCACTAATTTTTTATTTAACGGCAAGGATTTTTTTTTTTTTTTTTTTTCAAAAATTAACTCTGGAATAATAAAGAACGAATGCAGATTCCGAAATTAAAATTAATTAATAGAACATTTATTAAAAAAATAAAAAATTGTGAAAATACCGTTCACCAAAAATTACGGAAATTCATTCAGTAGTTTTCATAAAATAAATTTAACTTTTAGCCGCACTCGTTGTAATTATCTTGATATTCAAGGGAGACAATTCCTTTTTCTTTTTCGCGTATAAACAAAAAAAGGGTCGATTTCTCTCCCAAAAGTTTGAATTATCTTCCTTGCTTTTCATAGTAATTCTGATAATGGCGGCGAAAAGTTGAATTTATTTTTATAAATAAACAAGACTACTTGATGAATTTCTGTAACTTTTGGTGAACGGTATTTATTTTCCCTCACATCATAAAGGTTGCTTGCTATTTTTTTTATGGCATCCATATTCAATCTAGATGTAACCATGGAGAAGTATAAAAAAGGAGTTGGGGGGAACAACACATAACTGTTACCAAATGCAAGAAAATTTACTTTTCTATTTATCTATATAATTTTCACATGCATTTACTGATAGTAAGATTTATTATCTATGCATTTGTTAGCGTCACTTTTAATTAGCTAATCCAACATGCTTTTCAAGATGGACGACAATTTTGCTGGGACTTGGTCGCTAATTTCAGGCTTAGAAGATAGTAAAAAAAAAAGGGGGGATGGTATTTGAAACATAAGCCTAAGTTTGAGGGTGGTTGCCAATCAAGTTCCGGCAAAATTGTTGTGCAAAACTTCTATTCGGCAAATTAAGTAAAAATAAAAAATAAAAAATAAAATAAATATAAATTGAGTATTTATTTGTAAATATTGTTATAAAGCCCCTTTTTAAGAAATTAAAGTTGAGTAATGTTTGGAGATATTAACAGACTGTCACTTAGCTATAAGCAAAGTTCTGATAACGTTCGTCAAACTTTCTAGACTGTCTGCTGTTTATTGCTCACTGTATTTAGGCATAAATAGAACTTAATTTCTCCTGTATCGCGTGATGATTTCCGATGACCGTGGGGATAGAGCAAAAGCATGCAGAGTCTTGGTTGACTCTGTGAACCGGGTTTGTGCTCTCTGACTATGTGAAACTGTCACTTCTTACACTGATGAGAGCAGAAGCTTGAAATGACAGCATATATAGGTATAAATAATTTAATGTTTATTTGTAAATATTGTTATATCTTTAGTTTTATTTTACTTCAGTTAAAGTTCTCAGAAATCAAGGGGCCTATTCCTGGGGCTAACACTTGATCTCTATATGAGATACATAGATATTCAAATATTCAATTAAAATTCTCCTTTACTTGTCAAATGTTGGGTTTGTAAAGAAGTGAAGAACATTAAATTTTCTCTCATCACTTGACCAGTTCAGTATATTATAGTATATCTTTCTTGCGGTCTCTTGGTCTTATCGGATTCCAGAACAAGAATTCATCTAGTCTGGTGGAGTATCCAGCTAAGTGCTGTTACTTGAGGTAACATCACTTGGAGAAGATGCATCATTCTTCGTATGAGCAAATGTATAGCTGTGTCGAGGGTATCTTATTTGATCTTCGAATATTATGTGATTTTGAATATTTGGTCAGGGTTTACTTGTAGGGGGAAGTATTCTTGTGCCAGGTTGTCCTGACAAACCCTTGTACAGAGAGACCGAATACACTCGAGGATGCTGTATCGTAGGTCATTCAAACTTTCCTATATTTATTTATTTGTGCGTGTAAAAATTTTTTATTTTATCACATGTAGGAAGAGTGTTTTTTAAACCCTTTTTTTCTCGTAACGCATGATCTTCCTCCATGGTTGAAACTGAATCGGAAGATCAATCGAACATGTACACGAGTGGAAAGCACATATATATGAGCATGCATCTCGTCATCGTACACCCACAAATTCATTTGCACACATACGCAATGAATGAGATGAAATCCCAAAACACAACGTAAATACACTATACCAACCCGACAATCTGCAAAATCCCATCCATTCACTGTGGAGGTCCCCAGATGCCGGAGAGCCTTCTACTCCAAAAGCTTCTTTCCTCGAGCTGCCCGCCTTTGGAACTCCCTCCCTGCTCCCTGTTTTCTTGACGGTACTGGCATGCAGAAATTTAATACTAATGTAAACAGGCATCTCGCTGCACAGCTTTCAATTTAGGTTACACCCCCCCCCCTCCCAAACTTTCACCGTTTTTCTCAGTAGCCCCTTACATCTACAGTGGCGGCCTGCCTTGTTTGGAGTGAACTATGTTTACAACAAAAACAAAAAAAAAACACATATACAAGTTGTACAAAATATATAGTATTCTGATTTTGTATCTAATTTGATTTTTACTCAATAAGAAAATAGCTTATTCTTGCATTCCGAATCCACGACAGCAAGCCGCAATCAATAAACTGTCTCTACAGTCATAATTTTTAAAAAGTCAAAATCTTTTTCATGTAAAACTTTATAATTTAAAACTTGCTGGTAATTTTTTTAAATGAAAATTAAATATAAAGTAAAAATGCATTTTTTTTTTTAATATCTGCGATCCGACAGCATTTTTATGATTGGTAGAAAAATTCATATCTATAATTTTTTTCACTAGACTTGTCTCTCCGATCATAATTTTTTAAAAATTAAATTTTTTTTCATTTTTGGTCAGACTTTATAATTAAAACTTGCTGATAATCTTTTTTTTTCTTTTTTTTTTTTTTTTTTTTTTTTACATGAAAATTGAATATAAAGTAAAAATGGATTTAAAAAATTTTTTTTTTTTTTGTAACTCTGATCCGACACTATGATTAGTAAAAAAAAAAATTAATATTTCAATGTTTATAATTTTTTCACAGATCGTTTCGTTTTGACTTTTTATCTTTATACCATTTCAAGCCTAATATTCATTTTATTATTTTATTTTTTAAAATCATTATTCACGTGTTGACCCTCCGAACACGTCACAGGTCTCACATTCAAGAAACAAGAATCGTGTTTCATCGTATCTGAACGATTTAGAAGAATTTCTTGGTCAAGATTTGGTTGACTTCTCACCTTTACTCGAAACAGACATCGCATCTTTCATAGATCCCAGAAAGTACGCCTTGGAATGACAATTCTATCTTCTGTCACTCAGTTGTAAGGACCAATTGTAGTGGAATAAAAAAAAATATCTTCAAAATTGAAAAGAATCTAGAATAAATTGAGAATGGGACAACTAAAAAGTTATATTGTCAGATTTTCCATGTTGGATCTAAATAGCAATGCTTCTAATAAATCGATGTTTGATTCTGACTGGCAATTTCGTCCTTTTTGTCCTTGCAGCGTGTTCTTTACACTAAAAATAAATATAAATATACTTCGCTTCAGTTTCTTTCCGAAAATAATTATTCTGGCAAAGAAGATTATTACAATGGAGATAATTTTAAATAATCACCTAAATGTAAGAGATAATTCCTTTTTTTTTAACTTAAAGGTAATATATATGGTTTTTAGCCCCATTTGTGACATATTTTTTTTTTTTTTAATTAAAATGATATTAATGAATCCCGTGCTATGTTGGGTAGATAATGCGTGACCGTTTTGGAATACCAGGTGCTGTATGTAAAATCTCTTCAGAGTTCTGGCAACAGATGGTGCGACTCGGTCAGAGTAAAACTATCGTAATAAAAAAAAAATCTGGATGGAAGATCCAGTGTGGATCTCCCTTTAATGGGATAAATGCAGAAGGAAAAGAGTTTTCCGATATACAATCTCGTAATTGTTGCTTATAATGTTTCTATTATGTGTCATGTGTTTTTATCTCCTATTGTCTCTTCACGTAATCTTAAACGCTGCTCAAAGACGAAATAAACATTTAAAATTAATTTGTTTGTTTTTATGTTGTTTCTTGGAAGGGCGTCACATTAAAATGTTTGACAGATCTTTCCCTCTTATTTGTATTGGATTGGTTCGTCTGTTTTATGCCATATCAACCGTCTTTTGGTGATTCAACGCTGATGCATGATACTTATCCGAACAGATGTAAAACTTATTCAAACAGATGTGAAACCTATTCAAACAGATGTGAAACCTATTCAAACAGATGTAACACCTATTCAAACAGATGTGAAACTTATTCAAACAGATGTGAAACTTATTCAAACAGATGTGAAACCTATTCAAACAGATGTAAAACACCTATTCAAACAGATGTAAAACACCTATTCAAACAGATGTGAAACACCTATTCAAACAGATGTGAAACACCTATTCAAACAGATGTGAAACACCTATTCAAACAGATGTGAAACACCTATTCAAACAGATGTGAAACACCTATTCAAACAGATGTGAAACACCTATTCAAACAGATGTGAAACACCTATTCAAACAGATGTGAAACACCTATTCAAACAGATGTGAAATTGAAAGATAATACTTATCAGAACAGATTTCATCATATACAATTAATTGAACACTTGTTGCTATTTTACTCCCACATAGAGAGGGGGTAAATTGCCGGTTCATACCTTTCTCTAACATATTAGTGCATAAATGAACACACAAGGTCCATGAGGATTTGAACTCGGAACGACCAATTTGATAGATCGCAGCGGTATCTATTAGACTGACCTCGCACCCCCATTAGTACGGATTGGGGTTGTTCAAACCAGTTTATATGCGAGAAGTGTCCGATAATAGAGATGGATGTGAACTCAGATGTGGAGAAAGTATATTTGGATGGCGATGCTATTGAGGTTGTCAACGTTTTTTTTTTACCTTGGTGATACCAGTGGAGCACAGGATGGAGCAGGTGCTGGTGTGATGTCAAGAGTTTGGAGTGGATGGAGTAAGTTCAGGGAATTCTAACCAGCTGAAAGAGGGGATTTGTAAATCTATCACTCGGACTCCAAAGTTCCGTTCCACTGGATGAAACCAACGATTTCTCTGATGTTTCAATATTAAAATAATGCGGCTCACAAAATAACTCAACGTTGTCTCTCACTTCTCTCTTTTCTCCTTTCTTTTTTTTCCCCCCAAGTCACCATCGGACATTAAATAATCTCAGTCAATTCCTTTAACCAATGAGAACACGGACAATGCCTTTTTGACCAATGAGAACACGGACAATGCCTTTTTGACCAATGAGAACACGGACAATGCCTTTTTGACCAATGAGAACACGGACAATGCCTTTTTGACCAATGAGAACACGGACAATGCCTTTTTGACCAATGAGAACACGGACAATGCCTTTTTGACCAATGAGAACACGGACAATGCCTTTTTGACCAATGAGAACACGGACAATTCCGGTTTCCTCTTTGCTTGACATTTCCCCACTTTTCAAACTACATGCCAAGCAAAGATGGATCTTTTTATGGCGGGGACGAAGCAAGTCAGGGCCACTTCCACCGCTCAATCCTGGCTCGGGACCATAACTTTTGCCACACCAGCAGAGTGTTATCACTGTCGACCAAGGGAAGAGTCTATCGGGCATGTGTATGCAGTGTGATTATATATGGAAGTGAAACCTGGCCAGTGAAGTTTGAGGAAATGTGTTGCATGGAGAGAAATGATGTGAGAATGATACGATGGATGTGTAATGTGAATCTTAAAGACAGACTTAATTTTGATGAGCTCAGAGGAAGATGAAATCTGGATAGTAGAGGGAGAAGTGTGCAGAACAGTAGACTTCGATGGTTTGGTCACGTTGAGAGAAGAGATGAGTTCTTGGGTCAGATGTAGAACAGTTAAGGCAGCAGGTCCAGTTCACAGGGAAGGCCAAGAAAAACATAGTGATGATCGATTTGAAAGAAAGAGGGATAAGTAAAGACCTGGCCAGAGATAGGTTAGTTTGGAAGTCAATTTCTAAAATGCCGTCCACCACATGCCAGCTTGTAAAACAGACGTTAAACCGATGATGATGATTGTTTTTTTTATTAAAATATATAGAAACAAACGTTAACTCACACTTAGTTATGCAGATCTATTATTATACTATCTCTATCAAATCGGATCTTTCTTTCTGTTTTAATGAAAAGTAATACGATCCAACCGTTGGGCACATTGTAAGCTGTGAGTTATGTTTCAAAATGTGTGAACCCAAATCTTCCAGTCTTGTCCCATCAACCGTAATTTCGTCTCTATCTAATTACTGCATTAATAGCGCGACGTTGCTCCTGTTTTGGGTCGCGCTTAAAATATTTCAAGTTACATTTCAAAACTGAATAACTATTAAAATCTCTTGTCAGTATGTAAAATGGACGTTCAACCGAAGATGACGATGATTGATAATTCGCTTTTTAAAATGCTACAATATACATTATTTATGCAGTTTGCCACATCTGAGGAGGTGCCGCTCTGAGAAACTCTTTCTTACCTTGATAGAGTACAAAATTGACTTTGCAATCTAGTGGGGGATTCTCTCTTCTCTTCTGCCCCCTTTTCAGAAAACAGATATTGCTCGTCTATTGTTATTTCCGTGGAAGGTACTCGACTGAGCTCCAATCTTTGGTTCCTCCTTTGTAAGACATTCGCAGCAAGAACTCTTCTTATTACCACAACTGCAAAGAACATTCTTTTCTTCTGTGTCAAACAGAATTTCCATGAACAGAGTTTCTTTCCAAAAACTTTTTTTTTTGAACCGGACAGGTTAGTTAGTTTAGGGTTAGGGTTAAAACAAAAAATAAAAACGTTTTTTTTTATGCTGTTCAAAAGCTACCCCAAATTTGATGTAGAGCAATTCTTTTCTCTATTAAATTTTTTTTTCTTTTTTTATCAAACTTAGTTTAGATTTGTTTGGGTAGGCGCACCCCCTAAGTTTACAAAAATAAAATAATGTGCCCATGTTACTCACTGTGTTGCTGAGAATATTTCTTCCGAAATTTATAATGATCGGTTCATTAGTTTCTGAGTTTATCCTGTACAACGGAATATATAAATATATATGCAGAGCTTAATATTTTACGGTTTAAATTTTCTTGTGTGTTTTGTACTTGTTTCTTTCTGTTAACCATCCAATCTTTTGATCTCTCCCGGCTGGATTTTGACTAAGTTGTTGAACTGTGTACATTTCACTTTCGATTCTCTTTCCCTTCACTTTCGATTCTCTTTCCCTTCACTTTCGATTCTCTTTCCCTTCACTTTCGATTCTCTTTCCCTTCACTTACGATTCTCTTTCCCTTCACTTACGATTCTCTTTCCCTTCACTTTCGATTCTCTTTCCCTTCACTTTCGATTCTCTTTCCCTTCACTTTCGATTCTATTTCCCTTCACTTTCGATTCTATTTCCCTTCACTTTCGATTCTATTTCCCTTCACTTTCGATTCTCTTTCCCTTCACTTTCGATTCTATTTCCCTTCACTTTCGATTCTCTTTCCCTTCACTTACTATTCTCTTTCCCTTCATTTTTGATTCTTTCCCTTCACTTTTGATTCTTTCCCTTCACTTTCGATTCTTTCCCTTCACTTTCGATTCTCTTTCCCTTCACTTTTGATTCTTTCCCTTCACTTTCGATTCTCTTTCCCTTCACTTTCGATTCTCTTTCCCTTCACTTACTATTCTCTTTCCCTTCATTTTTGATTCTTTCCCTTCACTTTCGATTCTCTTTCCCTTCACTTTCGATTCTCTTTCCCTTCACTTTCGATTCTCTTTCCCTTCACTTACTATTCTCTTTCCCTTCACTTTCGATTCTCTTTCCCTTCACTTTTGATTCTTTCCCTTCACTTTCGATTCTCTTTCCCTTCACTTTCGATTCTCTTTCCCTTCACTTTCGATTCTCTTTCCCTTCACTTTCGATTCTCTTTCCCTTCACTTTCGATTCTCTTTCCCTTCACTTTCGATTCTCTTTCCCTTCACTTTCGATTCTCTTTCCCTTCACTTTCGATTCTCTTTCCCTTCACTTTCGATTCTCTTTCCCTTCACTTTCGATTCTCTTTCCCTTCACTTTCGATTCTCTTTCCCTTCACTTTCGATTCTCTTTCCCTTCACTTTCGATTCTCTTTCCCTTCACTTTCGATTCTCTTTCCCTTCACTTTCGATTCTCTTTCCCTTCACTTTCGATTCTCTTTCTCTTCACTTTCGATTCTCTTTCCCTTTACTTTCGATTCTCTTTCCCTTCACTTTTGATTCTTTCCCTTCACTTTTGATTCTTTCCCTTCACTTTTGATTCTTTCCCTTCACTTTTGATTCTTTCCCTTCACTTTTGATTCTTTCCCTTCACTTTTGATTCTTTCCCTTCACTTTCGATTCTTTCCCTTCACTTTCGATTCTTTCCCTTCACTTTTGATTCTTTCCCTTCACTTTCGATTCTCTTTCCCTTCACTTTTGATTCTTTCCCTTCACTTTTGATTCTTTCCCTTCACTTTCGATTCTCTTTCCCTTCACTTTCGATTCTCTTTCCCTTCACTTTCGATTCTCTTTCCCTTCACTTTCGATTCTCTTTCCCTTCACTTTCGATTCTCTTTCCCTTCACTTTTGATTCTTTCCCTTCACTTTTGATTCTTTCCCTTCACTTTCGATTCTCTTTCCCTTCACTTTCGATTCTCTTTCCCTTCACTTTCGATTCTCTTTCCCTTCACTTTCGATTCTCTTTCCCTTCACTTTCGATTCTCTTTCCCTTCACTTTCGATTCTCTTTCTCTTCACTTTCGATTCTCTTTCCCTTTACTTTCGATTCTCTTTCCCTTCACTTTCGATTCTTTCCCTTCACTTTTGATTCTTTCCCTTCACTTTTGATTCTTTCCCTTCACTTTTGATTCTTTCCCTTCACTTTTGATTCTTTCCCTTCACTTTTGATTCTTTCCCTTCACTTTTGATTCTTTCCCTTCACTTTCGATTCTTTCCCTTCACTTTTGATTCTTTCCCTTCACTTTCGATTCTTTCCCTTCACTTTCGATTCTTTCCCTTCACTTTCGATTCTTTCCCTTCACTTTCGATTCTTTCCCTTCACTTTCGATTCTCTTTCCCTTCACTTTCGATTCTTTGCCTTCACTTTCGATTCTTTCCCTTCACTTTTGATTCTTTCCCTTCACTTTCGATTCTCTTTCCCTTCACTTTCGATTCTCTTTCCCTTCACTTTCGATTCTCTTTCTCTTCACTTTCGATTCTCTTTCTCTTCACTTTCGATTCTCTTTCTCTTCACTTTCGATTCTCTTTCTCTTCACTTTCGATTCTCTTTCTCTTCACTTTCGATTCTCTTTCCCTTCACTTTAGCTTTCTCTTTCCCTTCACTATAGCTTTCTGTCTGATTCAAAGGTTGGTGAGATGCAATTATGGGGCCATTTACCATTATTACCATATTACAAGACTTTTTTTTCTTTTTATATCGTGAGAACCCTGGTCTCGATTATATCCCCAAAAGATCATTAATTAAAACCTAGAAAACATCAAATCGTCGCAGTTTTGATAAGAAGCCAATACCGAAATCGTTAGACCACTTATGGGCTTAGTTCAGAAAATGGCTAAAAATGAAGTCTCTTAAATAAAACAGGATTTCTGACGAAATTATTATCACGCCAGAATCTATATGATTCCTGATAATGACAGTCATAAAATCTATTTAGATTAAACCCGGAAATGTTTGGCAAAAGATTATATGAACATAAACGAGCCATAAAAATGCTGATCATTAAAATTTGTTATTCTTACATGTCCTTGGGGAGGGAAAAACAATGCATTTAACTTAAAATAATTAAATGTGTCTATGATAAACCTGTTATATATATATATATATATATATATATATATATATATATATATAATTTATTTCTGGACTTCTGTAATTGATAGCTTCCCTGTTCTACAAAATTAATATTTCATTCTGAATAGCCATTTTCTTTCCTTTAATGTTATTCCATGTAATTAAGAATAAAAAAAATTCAATTCCTTTCACAAAATACTTTATTCAACTAGGAATATTTTTCAGATGGCTGACATCTTTATCAGCAGCAAATTTAACTAATAATACATTATTGCAGTTATTATTAATATATAATAGTTAATTTATTATTATTAATATAAAATAGTTAATGTATTATTATTAATATATAATAGTTAATGTATTATTATTAATATAGAATAGTTAGTGTATTATTATTAATATAGAATGGTTAGTGTATTATTAATAATATATAATAGTTAATGTATTATTAATAATATATAATAGTTAATGTATTATTAATAATATATAATAGTTAATGTATTATTAATAATATATAATAGTTAATGTATTATTATTGATATATAATAGTTAATGTATTATTATTGATATATAATAGTTAATGTATTATTATTGATATATAATAGTTAATGTATTATTATTGATATATAATAGTTAATGTATTATTATTGATATATAATAGTTAGTGTATTATTATTGATATATAATAGTGTATTATTAATAATATATAATAGTGTATTATTATTAATATATAATAGTTAGTGTATTATTATTAATATAGGTGCAAAAATATACATGATGTTCGGGACAAATTTGACACTTCTTGGCTGTTAATTGAAAAATTGAATTATTCTCAAAATTGAACTCTTAGAGGATATTTCGCGGAATACAACTCACTTGAAGAAACCTCCATCACGGCCACTAGGTGGGACTTGAACCTGGGGCACGTGGCCGTCACAATGTCCTCCTTAGAGACACTTGAACGCCAGTTTGATCCTAGCAATCAGCTTGTCCTTGGTATTGCAAGAGGTATGGTTGGTGTCTTTCTCAACTGTGCTACACACATAATAGTCCATGGGGTTGCAATGAAGTAAGTTGTGGAGGGGGGGGCAGATCTTGGGACTGAAGTCCTGGAAGTTTTAAGGCAGCGACTTCTGGGTTTTCCCGGAGGTGTGACACAGAGCTGAGTCCTGCTATCACATGTATGGTCTGCCTGCAGCCATTCACTCCACCTTACGCTTGACAACAGCGGTCAGCAACTCAATATAGCCATTTGAATTGAGTCTGAGTCGCTTTTCAAAGATGTGATGAGGCAAACACACCTAAAGACCATCACAGTTTAAGGTCTTTCTGATGCACACGACTTTGTACAGACTGTAGACTAGCCATCTGTTCTGCAACGTGTTGTGCAACTGGACCCTGAGAAGAACCAGAACATTCCTGACTTGATTGCACGTTTGACCTTGTTGAGGGGTTTCTTAGCTTTCGTAAGGCGGTTCTCTTTTGGACCTTCGCGGTGAGTAGTTGGTCTTTACGACTCTTGTAAGGTGCTTTCTTCATAATCGCTACTCTGACCGCCATCTCTTTTTCCAAGGTCTGCATTGTCTTGCCTGCATCATGCGGAAGCCTTTTCTGCAATTTCTCAACAAATTTTGTCGTGCAGACACGGTCAGAACGCCTGCTATGATCCTTTCTGCTAGCCACTTCTTCCACGTCTCCAGCTCACATCTCACGGCCTTCAAGGTATCCAAGGAGCACTGAGCTAGCATTTACTTTCTTTCCACCACAGGAAGATGTGATACAAGGTCGGAAGGTGGGGGTTGAAAAGCCAGCGCCCACGAAGCGGAGCACTCTGGCCTACAAAAAATGCCTGAGCAGCCCCGTCGGCATTCCCCTGGTAGGGGCGCCTCAGGCGATTAGCAATAAACTAATCCCTTTCTCAAAGGGAGAAGGTAAAACCTGGGAGGGTGAACCTCCTAGAGCTGAACAGAACCTCTTCCATATCCCTATGCTTTCCAGCTCTTAAACCTAGCAATTATCATCATCACCATCATCATCATCATCACCACCATCATCATCATCATCATCACTAATATCACCATCATCATCACCACCACCATCATCATCATCATCATCGGTGTAACGTCCCTTTTACATGCTGGCGTGTGTTGGACGGCTTTAAGAAATTGACTTCCAAACGAACATATCTCTGGCCAGGTCTTTATTTATCCCTCTTTATCTAAAGTTCATTTTTATCACTTTCTCCAATGTGTTTCTTGACCTTCCTCTGTGAACTGCACCTGCTACCTTAACTGTTCTACACCTACTGACCCAAGAACTCTCATCCATTTCATTGTAACCATACCATCGTAGTCTCCTGTTCTGCACTCATCTCCCTATATTGTCCAGATTTAATCTTCCTTTCCATTTTTGTATTAATTCATGTCCGTACTGATATTTGGGAGACGAACCTGAATTAATACAGGAATGGAAACGACGCAACACTATTTTCTGTTTTGTGAGTACGTCACAATGTTTGAAATTTTAACAACGATGGTGTTTACAAAAAAACCCCAAAACAAAACAATCTTTTTCTACGATTCACCAATAACGGCCATTGTCAAAATACACCTGAAGAAGGTCGGAGGTTAAATCGTCCGAAACGTTGTGAGAACAACACCCAAGATGAGAGCAGTAGTCCGAACAATCCAAATACATATCAAATTTGTCCTAAACGCTCCGTAAAAAAAATTACTGGAAGCTTTGAAAATTCTGTCACGTCTGCTGACATCACGTCTTCCATAACTGGTGCCTAAAAAATACCTAAAAGTAGAAAAGAATAACTACTTAATTGTATATAAAATAACTTTTTTTTTATCCATTTCTCCATTAAAATACCTAAAAGTAGAAAAGAATAACTATTGTATATAAAAATAACTTTTTTCTTTATCCATTTCTCCATTAAAATACCTAAAAGTAGAAAAGAATAACTATTTAATTGTATATAAAAATAACTTTTTTTTTATCCATTTCTCCATTAAAATACCTAAAAGTAGAAAAGAATAACTATTTAATTGTATATAAAAATAACTTCTTTTTTTTTATCCATTTCTCCATTAAACAATTTAAAAAATATATAAAACAATGTTTAATTACATAATTATTTCTTTAAGTGTTTTAAGTTTCGATTTTTGTATTTAATTTCATTTTTAACCAAAAACAGAAATGTACTGGTGCTACCAGATCAGGCTGTCTGAAGATACCGGCTTCCTGATTTAAAATGCACTAAACATTGACCTTATTGTTTTTTTCCTTTGCGCAACTCAATCATGTTCTGCAAAGCTAAAAACAAAAACATTTGTCCTCTACAAAACGACCAAACCAAACATGAATAAATATTTGAAGATATAAAGAACTTTAAACATAAAATTTTTGCCAAAATGAGGTGATTCCGCCTTAAATAACCCGAAAAGGGTTGATAGGGCGTAAAACAAAACAACCATTACTGCAGGAATGTTTCACTACAGACTACAATGTAAAAAAAAATATCTGTTGTCATCCTGTGAATTAATCATATTTCTCAATTCTTTTCATAGTACTGTTCCATCATCTGTGAATTAATCATATTTCTCAATTCTTTTCATAGTACTGTTCCATCATCCAACTGAAAATCTCGCTAACCCTTATACTCGAGTGGCTTTTGGCCTTGGTAAGTGACGATTCATTAGTATAAAAACAAAACAGGTTGATATGCTGTAATACAGACAAGCCAAAACTAATTTGTGATGACGTTCTTGCCATGAAAATCAGCATTATAGAATCGTGTAACATAGTATAGGGTGTTCCAGACGGTCACAATGTGCCTTTGGTCAGTATCCTCGGCCTTTTGGCCGGGATAGTATCTGTTCCGATGGATACTGCACCCCATAGACCGGTATTGTCTTAGCCTTCGGGGCTTGATTTACGCTGGTCTGTGCAGTTCTAGGAGGTCCACACTCCCAGGCTTTGCCTCCCCTCTTTGGGGAGGAGTAAGTTTATTGCTTACTACCTGAGGCGCCCCTACCGGGAAATGTCGACGGGACTGCCCAGGCATTTTTTGTAGGCCAGAGTGCTCAAATTCTCGGGCGCTGGCTTTTCAAATCCCACTTTCCGACCTTGTGTCACATCTTACCGCTGTGGGAGGTAGATAAATAAATTGTCTGAAGTCTCGTTCTGTTGACCATAATTTGTGACATAGATATTTTTGTCTCTCAGCTTCTTTTTTTTTTTTTTTTTTTTTTCTGGCACCTGTAACGATGGGAAGAAATAAGGTTTTCTTGTTTCAGCAATTTACATGAATATACATCAAGATGATCTGCAGTTTCCCGACCCCCCCCCCCCGGTTGTGATGGACCTCAAAAAGACGTGTGGTCATTTTGACGTCGCACATCCGAAAGGCAGAATGGATCTTGTTTCTCTAGTCTGTTAACTTCTAATTGACATTTTCACACGCTTGCCTCGAATCTTGCTAGTGTTGTCGCTTTTATATCAGTTTGCAACTTGACCCATGACATTGGTAACACATACAAAACTGTTTGAGCCATGTTTGTTGCAAGTCTTGATTGATTCTGTAGTCTGTTCAAATTGAATTTTCCACTTTAGCCTCATGTTGAAAAATACCGTTTTTGACATTATTTTCACACGCTTGCCTCGAATCTTGCTAGTGTTGTCGCTTTTATATCAGTTTGCAACTTGACCCATAAAATTGGTAACACATACAAAACTGTTTGAGCCATGTTTGTTGCAAGTCTTGATTGATTCTGTAGTCTGTTCAAATTGAATTTTCCACTTTAGCCTCATGTTGAAAAATACCGTTTTTGACATTATTTTCACACGCTTGCCTCGAATCTTGCTAGTGTTGTCGCTTTTATATCAGTTTGCAACTTGACCCATGACATTGGTAACACATACAAAACTGTTTGAGCCATGTTTGTTGCAAGTCTTGATTGATTCTGTAGTCTGTTCAAATTGAATTTTCCACTTTAGCCTCATGTTGAAAAATACCGTTTTTGACATTATTTTCACACGCTTGCCTCGAATCTTGCTAGTGTTGTCGCTTTTATATCAGTTTGCAACTTGACCCATGACATTGGTAACACATACAAAACTGTTTGAGCCATGTTTGTTGCAAGTCTTGATTGATTCTGTAGTCTGTTCAAATTGAATTTTCCACTTTAGCCTCATGTTGAAAAATACCGTTTTTGACATTATTTTCACACGCTTGCCTCGAATCTTGCTAGTGTTGTAGCTTTTATATCAGTTTGCAACTTGACCCATGACATTGGTAACACATACAAAACTGTTTGAGCCATGTTTGTTGCAAGTCTTGATTGATTCTGTAGTCTGTTCAAATTGAATTTTCCACTTTAGCCTCATGTTGAAAAATACCGTTTTTGACATTATTTTCACACGCTTGCCTCGAATCTTGCTAGTGTTGTCGCTTTTATATCAGTTTGCAACTTGACCCATGACATTGGTAACACATACAAAACTGTTCGAGCCATGTTTGTTGCAAGTCTTGATTGATTCTGTAGTCTGTTCAAATTGAATTTTCCACTTTAGCCTCATGTTGAAAAATACCGTTTTTGACATTATTTTCACACGCTTGCCTTGAATCTTGCTAGTGTTGTCGCTTTTATATCAGTTTGCAACTTGACCCATGACATTGGTAACACATACAAAACTGTTTGAGCCATGTTTGTTGCAAGTCTTGATTGATTCTGTAGTCTGTTCAAATTGAATTTTCCACTTTAGCCTCATGTTGAAAAATACCGTTTTTGACATTATTTTCACACGCTTGCCTCGAATCTTGCTAGTGTTGTCGCTTTTATATCAGTTTGCAACTTGACCCATGACATTGGTAACACATACAAAACTGTTTGAGCCATGTTTGTTGCAAGTCTTGATTGATTCTGTAGTCTGTTCAAATTGAATTTTCCACTTTAGCCTCATGTTGAAAAATACCGTTTTTGACATTATTTTCACACGCTTGCCTCGAATCTTGCTAGTGTTGTCGCTTTTATATCAGTTTGCAACTTGACCCATGACATTGGTAACACATACAAAACTGTTTGAGCCATGTTTGTTGCAAGTCTTGATTGATTCTGTAGTCTGTTCAAATTGAATTTTCCACTTTAGCCTCATGTTGAAAAATACCGTTTTTGACATTATTTTCACACGCTTGCCTCGAATCTTGCTAGTGTTGTAGCTTTTATATCAGTTTGCAACTTGACCCATGACATTGGTAACACATACAAAACTGTTTGAGCCATGTTTGTTGCAAGTCTTGATTGATTCTGTAGTCTGTTCAAATTGAATTTTCCACTTTAGCCTCATGTTGAAAAATACCGTTTTTGACATTATTTTCACACGCTTGCCTCGAATCTTGCTAGTGTTGTAGCTTTTATATCAGTTTGCAACTTGACCCATGACATTGGTAACACATACAAAACTGTTTGAGCCATGTTTGTTGCAAGTCTTGATTGATTCTGTAGTCTGTTCAAATTGAATTTTCCACTTTAGCCTCATGTTGAAAAATACCGTTTTTGACATTATTTTCACACGCTTGCCTCGAATCTTGCTAGTGTTGTCGCTTTTATATCAGTTTGCAACTTGACCCATGACATTGGTAACACATACAAAACTGTTTGAGCCATGTTTGTTGCAAGTCTTGATTGATTCTGTAGTCTGTTCAAATTGAATTTTCCACTTTAGCCTCATGTTGAAAAATACCGTTTTTGACATTATTTTCACACGCTTGCCTCGAATCTTGCTAGTGTTGTAGCTTTTATATCAGTTTGCAACTTGACCCATGACATTGGTAACACATACAAAACTGTTTGAGCCATGTTTGTTGCAAGTCTTGATTGATTCTGTAGTCTGTTCAAATTGAATTTTCCACTTTAGCCTCATGTTGAAAAATACCGTTTTTGACATTATTTTCACACGCTTGCCTCGAATCTTGCTAGTGTTGTAGCTTTTATATCAGTTTGCAACTTGACCCATGACATTGGTAACACATACAAAACTGTTTGAGCCATGTTTGTTGCAAGTCTTGATTGATTCTGTAGTCTGTTCAAATTGAATTTTCCACTTTAGCCTCATGTTGAAAAATACCGTTTTTGACATTATTTTCACACGCTTGCCTCGAATCTTGCTAGTGTTGTCGCTTTTATGTCAGTTTGCAACTTGACCTATGACATTGGTAACAAATACAAAACTGTTTGAGCCATGTTTGTTGCAAGTCTTGATTGATTCTGTAGTCTGTTCAAATTGAATTTTCCACTTTAGCCTCATGTTGAAAAATACCGTTTTTGACATTATTTTCACACGCTTGCCTCGAATCTTGCTAGTGTTGTCGCTTTTATGTCAGTTTGCAACTTGACCCATGACATTGGTAACACATACAAAACTGTTTGAGCCATGTTTGTTGCAAGTCTTGATTGATTCTGTAGTCTGTTCAAATTGAATTTTCCACTTTAGCCTCATGTTGAAAAATACCGTTTTTGACATTATTTTCACACGCTTGCCTCGAATCTTGCTAGTGTTGTAGCTTTTATGTCAGTTTGCAACTTGACCCATGACATTGGTAACAAATACAAAACTGTTTGAGCCATGTTTGTTGCAAGTCTTGATTGATTCTGTAGTCTGTTCAAATTGAATTTTCCACTTTAGCCTCATGTTGAAAAATACCGTTTTTGACATTATTTTCACACGCTTGCCTCGAATCTTGCTAGTGTTGTCGCTTTTATGTCAGTTTGCAACTTGACCCATGACATTGGTAACACATACAAAACTGTTTGAGCCATGTTTGTTGCAAGTCTTGATTGATTCTGTAGTTTGTTCAAATTGAATTTTCCACTTTAGCCTCATGTTGAAAAATACCGTTTTTGACATTATTTTCACACGCTTGCCTCGAATCTTGCTAGTGTTGTCGCTTTTATGTCAGTTTGCAACTTGACCCATGACATTGGTAACAAATACAAAACTGTTTGAGCCATGTTTGTTGCAAGTCTTGATTGATTCTGTAGTCTGTTCAAATTGAATTTTCCACTTTAGCCTCATGTTGAAAAATACCGTTTTTGACATTATTTTCACACGCTTGCCTCGAATCTTGCTAGTGTTGTCGCTTTTATGTCAGTTTGCAACTTGACCTATGACATTGGTAACAAATACAAAACTGTTTGAGCCATGTTTGTTGCAAGTCTTGATTGATTCTGTAGTCTGTTCAAATTGAATTTTCCACTTTAGCCTCATGTTGAAAAATACCGTTTTTGACATTATTTTCACACGCTTGCCTCGAATCTTGCTAGTGTTGTCGCTTTTATGTCAGTTTGCAACTTGACCCATGACATTGGTAACACATACAAAACTGTTTGAGCCATGTTTGTTGCAAGTCTTGATTGATTCTGTAGTCTGTTCAAATTGAATTTTCCACTTTAGCCTCATGTTGAAAAATACCGTTTTTGACATTATTTTCACACGCTTGCCTCGAATCTTGCTAGTGTTGTAGCTTTTATGTCAGTTTGCAACTTGACCCATGACATTGGTAACAAATACAAAACTGTTTGAGCCATGTTTGTTGCAAGTCTTGATTGATTCTGTAGTCTGTTCAAATTGAATTTTCCACTTTAGCCTCATGTTGAAAAATACCGTTTTTGACATTATTTTCACACGCTTGCCTCGAATCTTGCTAGTGTTGTCGCTTTTATGTCAGTTTGCAACTTGACCCATGACATTGGTAACACATACAAAACTGTTTGAGCCATGTTTGTTGCAAGTCTTGATTGATTCTGTAGTTTGTTCAAATTGAATTTTCCACTTTAGCCTCATGTTGAAAAATACCGTTTTTGACATTATTTTCACACGCTTGCCTCGAATCTTGCTAGTGTTGTCGCTTTTATGTCAGTTTGCAACTTGACCCATGACATTGGTAACAAATACAAAACTGTTTGAGCCATGTTTGTTGCAAGTCTTGATTGATTCTGTAGTTTGTTCAAATTGAATTTTCCACTTTAGCCTCATGTTGAAAAATACCGTTTTTGACATTATTTTCACACGCTTGCCTCGAATCTTGCTAGTGTTGTCGCTTTTATGTCAGTTTGCAACTTGACCCATGACATTGGTAACAAATACAAAACTGTTTGAGCCATGTTTGTTGCAAGTCTTGATTGATTCTGTAGTTTGTTCAAATTGAATTTTCCACTTTAGCCTCATGTTGAAAAATACCGTTTTTGACATTATTTTCACACGCTTGCCTCGAATCTTGCTAGTGTTGTCGCTTTTATGTCAGTTTGCAACTTGACCCATGACATTGGTAACAAATACAAAACTGTTTGAGCCATGTTTGTTGCAAGTCTTGATTGATTCTGTAGTTTGTTCAAATTGAATTTTCCACTTTAGCCTCATGTTGAAAAATACCGTTTTTGACATTATTTTCACACGCTTGCCTCGAATCTTGCTAGTGTTGTCGCTTTTATGTCAGTTTGCAACTTGACCCATGACATTGGTAACAAATACAAAACTGTTTGAGCCATGTTTGTTGCAAGTATTGATTGATTCTGTAGTTTGTTCAAATTGAATTTTCCACTTTAGCCTCATGTTGAAAAATACCGTTTTTGACATTATTTTCACACGCTTGCCTCGAATCTTGCTAGTGTTGTCGCTTTTATGTCAGTTTGCAACTTGACCCATGACATTGGTAACAAATACAAAACTGTTTGAGCCATGTTTGTTGCAAGTCTTGATTGATTCTGTAGTCTGTTCAAATTGAATTTTCCACTTTAGCCTCATGTTGAAAAATACCGTTTTTGACATTATTTTCACACGCTTGCCTCGAATCTTGCTAGTGTTGTCGCTTTTATGTCAGTTTGCAACTTGACCTATGACATTGGTAACAAATACAAAACTGTTTGAGCCATGTTTGTTGCAAGTCTTGATTGATTCTGTAGTCTGTTCAAATTGAATTTTCCACTTTAGCCTCATGTTGAAAAATACCGTTTTTGACATTATTTTCACACGCTTGCCTCGAATCTTGCTAGTGTTGTCGCTTTTATGTCAGTTTGCAACTTGACCCATGACATTGGTAACAAATACAAAACTGTTTGAGCCATGTTTGTTGCAAGTATTGATTGATTCTGTAGTTTGTTCAAATTGAATTTTCCACTTTAGCCTCATGTTGAAAAATACCGTTTTTGACATTATTTTCACACGCTTGCCTCGAATCTTGCTAGTGTTGTCGCTTTTATGTCAGTTTGCAACTTGACCCATGACATTGGTAACAAATACAAAACTGTTTGAGCCATGTTTGTTGCAAGTCTTGATTGATTCTGTAGTCTGTTCAAATTGAATTTTCCACTTTAGCCTCATGTTGAAAAATACCGTCTTTGACATTATTTTCACACGCTTGCCTCGAATCTTGCTAGTGTTGTCGCTTTTATGTCAGTTTTCAACTTGACCCATGACATTGGTAACAAATACAAAACTGTTTGAGCCATGTTTGTTGCAAGTCTTGATTGATTCTGTAGTTTGTTCAAATTGAATTTTCCACTTTAGCCTCATGTTGAAAAATACCGTCTTTGACATTATTTTCACACGCTTGCCTCGAATCTTGCTAGTGTTGTCGCTTTTATGTCAGTTTTCAACTTGACCCATGACATTGGTAACAAATACAAAACTGTTTGAGCCATGTTTGTTGCAAGTCTTGATTGATTCTGTAGTCTGTTCAAATTGAATTTTCCACTTTAGCCTCATGTTGAAAAATACCGTCTTTGACATTATTTTCACACGCTTGCCTCGAATCTTGCTAGTGTTGTCGCTTTTATGTCAGTTTTCAACTTGACCCATGACATTGGTAACAAATACAAAACTGTTTGAGCCATGTTTGTTGCAAGTCTTGATTGATTCTGTAGTTTGTTCAAATTGAATTTTCCACTTTAGCCTCATGTTGAAAAATACCGTTTTTGACATTATTTTCACACGCTTGCCTCGAATCTTGCTAGTGTTGTCGCTTTTATGTCAGTTTGCAACTTGACCCATGACATTGGTAACAAATACAAAACTGTTTGAGCCATGTTTGTTGCAAGTCTTGATTGATTTAGCTGACTCTGATTTTCTATCAAGATGGTGGCTGTTCACCTTGAAATTTACACAAAAACTTCGGTTTTTTCTTGAAAAAGAAGCTTTGTTTATTTATTTATAGCTGAACACGATTATTGTCGTCAAATCTAAACTTAGATCTTTTGTGTCTGCTGTTCAGTGCGTTCAGTTTGTTTTTTTGTTTTGTTGTCATTCATGAGCCACTCTTTTAAGCTGTCTTGATTTTGCAGAACATGTATAAATAAATTTTTCTTTGTTTAAATTTCAAACATGATGAATCCTAATTTAGCCAACGACGAGAAAATAAAACCGTTATTCGTGGGGGTCACCCATTGAGCTTGGATTAGATTGTTTAAATCGGTTTGCAAAGCCAGTTAAATTATAAAAATAAAGACAAAATCCCAAATTAGTTTCTCTCTCTCTCTCTCGTTTAAATAGCATTACTACTTGTGGTGATGTTCCCTTTTGTTTATAATGGACTATTTCAATCCTTTTTTTTTTTTTCTTTATTACCTTTGACTCTGAATAGAAAGAGTGACGGAAGCAGAAGTGATAGGCAACGTACAAAATAAGAGCGATAGGTCAAACAACATATAGTGTGAGGATGAGGGTGATAGAAACTTCGAGATGGGTCACTTTGGTGAGTTAATTACAAATTACAGCTAATTCATCATCACCATCAGGGTGTTTTGATCACCCATGGAGGACGAACCCCTCAACTGCATTCCGTCCACCTTATTGGTGACTATCATTCAGGGGTTTTGCCATAGTCTCCACGCTAGGGACTGCGGGTTGGCGACACTATTTGCCCCTAACTAGGTGTCCACATACAGTGCCTGGTATTCTCAAATGGTCACCCATCCAGTACTGACCAGGCTCGACGTTGATTAACTTCGGTGTCAACGTGATCATGCCATATATACGGCTAGTTAGAACAATTAAATGCGATTTTTTTTTTTTTTTTTTTTTTTTTTTTTCGACCATAAGTCAATCCCCAAACTAGGGAATATGTTTGCATGTATTTTTTAAATAACAAAGAAAAAAAAGACAGATTTAAAAAAAAAAATTTTTTTTTAGTATTATTCATCGTGTATCACTTTCTTTTTTTTTTTTTTTTTTTTTTTTTTTTTTTTACTCCTAATCTGAAATACGAACAATTTCCTTTGGAAGACACTTCCTTAATTAAAGCAAGATTTTTTTTTATATAGGCCGGATGTCGTTCCTGACATCAACCCAACGAGGTGATGGGGACCAGTGTTTTTATGGAGGCACCATCTCTAGGTGATTGTGCACCAAGGCTAAAAAGTGCTACACCTGCTCTTTTCGTTTTCTTAAAAATTTGTTTTACCATTTTAAAAAAAAAAAAAAAAAAAAAAATTAGTCGGACAATTTTTACTGACACATTTGCCTTTTGGCTAGGAGCAAAGTGTAGTATCTGTTGTGATACTACACGTTATCATTTTTGCCCTCGGTCAGTGAAGGCGAAATTCTTCTAGACTGAAGCAAATTTTATTTTTGTGTCCCAATACAGAGTGCTCCTATTTGAGGAGCTGAATTTTGCCCGCATTAAAAACCGCCGACCTTGTGTCTAACTCTGCCCTCGTGGGGAGGCAAGTAAATAGGGGCTCCTAAAGCAATCGATTAGCTCTGGCTCCACAATTCTGCACATTGCAATGTTTCTTCTTCTTTGAATTGATCTATTGATCAGCAACTGGGAACAGGTTGATAATCTGAAAACAAACATTTTACTTGCTCGATCCGCACGAAAACTAAGTGCATTTATTTCCCCGTTGTTTTCTACTCGTTCAACAGGTACTACCACTCAAAGCGATTCCAGCTATAACAATAACTACGGGTGAATTTCTTGTATTGAATCCTGATCAGTTTGGCTGCCTTTGTCACAGCTTTATTTTTTTTCTCTACTATTTGGATTCTTCAAACTGCTATTCTGATCTTGATCAATATCTTCATAATGTTTTGACCAATGGAACTACTAACCTTCTTCAGGTGCATCTTTTCCAGCATAGGGGCCATCTAGTAGATTTTGAACTTGTATGGGATTTTGAACTTGTATGGGATTGTATAATATTAATTTAGCTGTCACAATCGTTTTTGTGAAGAATCACAAATTAATGACGATACACGATCTTTTGGGGGTTAACAATGCTTTCAGAGGGTTTTTCCTCTGTTCGAGTATACATAAATAATACCCCCAAATCATCCCCAAAAGTGGGGGAGAAAGCAGCTGTCACAAATATGACTGCTCTCTCTGTCTCTCTCTCTGTCTCTCTCTCTGTCTCTCTCTCTCCCCCTCTGTCTCTCTCTCCCCCTCTGTCTCTCTCTCCCCCTCTGTCTCTCTCTCCCCCTCTGTCTCTCTCTCCCCCTCTGTCTCTCTCTCCCCCTCTGTCTCTCTCTCCCCCTCTGTCTCTCTCTCCCCCTCTATCTCTCTCTCCCTCTGTCTCTCTCTCTCCCTCTGTCTCTCCCTCTGTCTCTCTCTCTCTGTTTCTGTCTCTCTCTCTCTCTTTCTGTCTCTCTCTCTCTCTCTTTCTGTCTCTCTCTCTCTCTCTTTCTGTCTCTCTCTCTCTCTTTCTGTCTCTCTCTCTCTCTTTCTGTCTCTCTCTCTCTCTTTCTGTCTCTCTCTCTCTTTCTGTCTCTCTCTCTCTCTCTTTCTGTCTCTCTCTCTTTCTGTCTGTCTCTCTCTCTCTCTTTCTGTCTGTCTCTCTCTCTCTCTTTCTGTCTCTCTCTCTCTCTCTCTCTTTCTGTCTCTCTCTCTCTCTCTCTTTCTGTCTCTCTCTCTCTTTCTGTCTCTCTCTCTCTTTCTGTCTCTCTCTCTCTCTCTTTCTGTCTCTCTCTCTCTCTCTTTCTGTCTCTCTCTCTCTCTCTTTCTGTCTCTCTCTCTCTTTCTGTCTCTCTCTCTCTTTCTGTCTCTCTGTCTCTCTCTCTCTCTCTTTCTGTCTCTCTCTCTCTTTCTGTCTCTCTCTCTCTCTTTCTGTCTCTCTCTCTTTCTGTCTCTCTCTCTTTCTGTCTCTCTCTCTCTCTCTTTCTGTCTCTCTCTCTTTCTGTCTCTCTCTCTCTCTCTTTCTGTCTCTCTCTCTCTCTCTTTCTGTCTCTCTCTCTCTCTTCCGAATAAAGAAAGATTTGATCAGCTTATCCGTATCCGCTATGTGTCTCTGGCAACTTTATATCTATGATGCAATATCCTGGCATGTAGCCCCAATTCTAGGGCACATAATCAGCTGATAAATCAATTTTCACATGTTTATTGATTAGGAGATTGGACATGGGAGACCATTGATTTACATAATTGTAAAATGTTTATGTAGCTGTCGTATTCTGTATAGTGAAGTACAACTTAAATATGAATAATTATTTTTATTTAAACATAATTTCTCCCACTTTCTTGAAGGTCAATCTGTTTCTACTTTCTCTCTTTTTTTTTTAAATTTATTTTTTCTTTTTATTTTTTTTAAAATAAATTTATTTTAAAAAAATTTATTTTTAAATTTTAATTTTAATTTTTTTCCTCAAAAACTTGGAATAAGTTATCTCCCTTTGCTTTTATACACAGACATGACACAAGTAAATAAATATTTTAATTTTAATTTTTTTTTTTTTCCCAAAACCTTGAAATAAGTTATCTCCCTTGACACAAGTAAATAAACAGCACGAAAAATCATTCATACGTTTTTACAGTTTGAAAAATTGATTGTCATTTTGTGTTTTTGCCGCAAAGCAGGATTCGCACTTGATTTCTTCTTCCACCATACACGGTCAAAGGCTTCGGCCGTCTTTATGGTCTTATCATAAGGTATCCAACCATCTTTGTTTTGGTCATCCTCTCTGCCCTTTCCCAGGGGATTCCATCCTGAATCCCATTTTTTCCAATGGTGTTGTCGTTTCTGTACATTACATGTCCATACCAGCACAAATGAATTTTCCCTCGTGTCGTCTGAGATCTGCGTAACTTCGGACACGGTTGAGTCTTGTCAGACTTGAAGTTCAACCCAACATCTTCGTCTTCATCACCGATAGTCATCTCTTCATTCCTGGAAAAATTTGAAAACTCGATATTTTATGCTAATTGATTTTTTTTTTTTTTTTTAGATATCGGTATATCTTATCATATCACCATTTTAGTCTGACATGCGCAAAAAGAATGTTGGAATTATCAGAGGAGCCGTTTCAAAGTTTAATGGGAAGGTGAACATTGTAAACCTCGGATTTTCGTTTCCATTTTTAATCGAGCGATTCCCTAATTCATCAGAGAAGGACAATAATCAATATCATCTTGCCTAGGTCGATCAGGACCCTCTGACAGCAATCTTCGACGATTAATTATAATCAAGGTGCTTTTTTTTTTTTTTTTTGAAAATCGCTTCAGCCAAGGCACAAAACCACTCTTCTTTTGTGTGAATCAGATGATTCTGGTGTTGGCATTAGTTTCCCCGATGTTTTTCTTGTTAGAAATCTTTCTAGAAAGACATCGGGTACTTACGGGAAGGACCATGAGAAGGTTGCCAACATCCCTAAGTGAAAGTGGTACTGTGGAACTGACTGGATTCGAACTTGGAACACCCAGGTCTTCAGTCCGTGTCGATATCCACTTAACCACCGTCACCTACCACAAAGCTACTCGATGTAAGGAACTAAAAAAAAAAAAATGCTACTTCAAGGTCAAAAACTAGCCAACCATAAGTGTTAGATGGATAGATTCCGACCCAGAAAACAGCAATTTTTCCCCTTTGTCAGAAACCTCGCTCATGGAAAGTGAGGACTATCTATGTATCTTTGCGATACGTACAAGGTCAATCTGCTTCTGGCTTTTTGTGAATCCAGCAAAGATAAGACTCTTCTAACTTGTGTGCGAGTCTGATCTACTTTTCGCTTCTCTGTGAAGCATTCAAGGTGACTGGAAAATTTATATATATATCTAAATGAATAAATGCGAAATTTTTTTGTTTTTTTTCTTATTTATCACCTATATTATCATCCAAACGGCTCACTGTTATTTAAAACAATAATACAGCATTTTATTTACCTCCCCAGGAGGTTAGGCACAAGGCCAGTTTTATCTTACTCCCACAAGGTAAGATGTGACCCAAGGTCGGGTCAGGAAAGTGGGACTTGAAAAGCCAGCGCCCGAGAAGGTAAGCACTCTGGCCATTAAAAATTACCTGGGCAGCCCCGTCGGCATTCCCTGGTAGGGGCGCCTCAGGCAGTAAGCAATAAACTTACTCCTCCCCAAAGAGGGGAGGCAAAGCCTGGGAGGGTGGACCTCCTAGAACTGCACAGGACAAACCCACAGACTGGCGTAAATCAAGCCCCGAAGGCCAAGACGATACTAGTTTATGGGGTGTAGTATCCATTGGAACAAAGGCCGATCAATAATACAACATAGTCTTTTAAAATACTGTATATATAGTAGAGAGCAAAGACCCAAATATAACTATTTATATGCCTAATTTGCATAACTATTTTTTAATCAGTTCATAATAAATCAATGCTTGGTGTTATTCATTTCTAATTTTATTGTACTATTTTTCCTATAATAGTTTCCTGTAATAGTTTTGTCGATATTAATAGGAATTAAATTGATTTAATAATAACAAAAAGATAAAAAAAACTTGTATCAAAATTACCAAAATGTTAGTGTTTATTTATTTACATGAATAAATGTAAAATATTTTGTCGCGTGTTTACAACAAACTTATAGAATAAATGTTTATTTAATGTTTTTAAAAGTATTTCAAGTAGCAAACATGCGAAGAGATAGCGAGCTGCCGAAACCAGCTAGTATATATATATTTTTTAATTAAAAATTTTTTTTTTCAAATATTTAGAAAATTTTTTAGCTTTTAATTAAAAAAAAAAAGGTTACTTTAAAAAAATTTTTTTTTTTAGTACTATCCGGCTGTTACTAATACTTTCGATTTTGACGAGTGTTCATTGGACCGATTTAACAACTAAATACCAGTCAGTATGTTTACTTTACGGCAGCTTGTATTGATTGAAGAATAGATCTTAAAGATCCTTGTAGGTGAGTCATCGATGATGTGATAGCTTCATCGTTTGTTTCAGGGTTTTCAACATCTTCAGGTTGCTCCCAATTTTCCTTTTCTAGACATATCAACTAGTAAGCATAAACATCCTCCACTGGACACACGTATTTGCTAGTTTTTGCAGAAGACTTAAATAAAAATAATTTCCGAAAAAAAAAATAGCTTCCTCTATAGCTCAATAGGCACTACTATCTATACCACAATTAACACACACATATGTTATATATCTAACACATAAAGTTATCTTGTCAGATTTTCAAAATCAGACCTAAATAGCAATGCATCTGACAAATCGATACTTGATTTGGACTAGCCTTTTCTTTTCTTTTTTTTCCCCCTACTATGTTATTGCCCTGATTATAATTTAGTTTGCTAAAGTTTCTTTCTGATAGTAATTAGGCTGGCTAGGGACTTTGTTAGACTAGGGCATTTTCCGTTTCTGATTTAACCAGTGATGGCCACTTTAGAAATTGATAAAAAAGAAATTTCAACATTTCCCTGTCAGACTTCAGATAGTCTGTTTTCGATGTGCACGTGCCTGGTAGCGTTAGCATGGAAACACACACACACACACACACACACACACACACACACACACACACACACACACAGATATAGATTTTTCACTTAGAAGATATTTTATTCTGTGAAGACCGGGATTAGGCCAATAAAAATAAGCTTGATGATACTCGATTACAGGGTACAGAGCATTTATGTGATTTTGAAAGTTTACCAAAGCATTTCGTTCACGAAATCATTCATCACCACAAAAGACTTTTTTCCTTTCAAAGTTTATTTATTTATTTATCAGATTTATCAAAATTAAAGAGTTTTTTCCCCTACACGTGTTTCTCTACGAAGCAGGTCCTTGCTTGGCAGATCATCAGGGGAATTATGTACCTGGAACAAGAATTTCAACAGCTGACAATACCCAATTATATTAATTATATAATAAACAAAAAAAAAAAACTTCAAAAGCAGAACAGAACTGAATCTTGAACAATGGGAGATTATGTTTTCAGTCGAGTTTGTTTATGTACAGCCTAGCATTCACATCGCTTGACCAATCGCCACCAAACTTGGTCAAAATATCGGTCATGGTCTAACTTTAAATTGTGATATCTAGGTCAAAGGTCAAGATCATTGAAAAGGTGAAAGTCGCATTTTTGGCAATAACTTCGGTTCATCATAGACTATCTCCTGGGCCATATTGTTGCCAATGAAGTTCTGCATCTTATATGACTTTGACCTTGAAAAGTTCGGTCAAGTTCGAAATTGACAGAATTTCAATTTTGATGTTTAGATTTCTACCGATTTCAGCCGATATTCTATCAGACTTTCTTCAGATGTATTGTCTGTTTACGGTGATATTTTTTTTCCCCCGTTAGGCCAAATCTCCATGAACAGTTTCTTTTCAAGAATTTACCATCTGTGGAGCATTACCACAGGATTGCTTCCCTGCAGTCTACAACACGGTCATCTTCAAATCCAATGTCAGCAAATACTCACTATAAACCGTCTTAATAAAATTTTGTTCATTCCATTCATCATTATCAATCCTCTCATAACATTCTTCATCATTCAACTGACAAACCACCCATCTCGTTTAATTCTTATCCTTGAGTGGCTTTTTGTCATGATAAAAATTACTTTCAAGTTTCATTAATTTTTCATGTACGTCGGTATCTTTTCTGTACTTAAAACCAATAAAGTAATGATTGCTTTACTTTTATTTTTAACTTAGTAAAAATACATGAAAAGATAATTTAAAAAAACGAAAAAATCTAAATGCCATTGTTTATAAGAACGTGAATGTCACGCTCCACGTGATTTCTTACGTCATGTTGTTCTTGAGTATTCGTGACATTTACGATACGATCCTTACTTACGCTGCACATGGAGCGACAGTGACAGAAGAAACAAAGGACATGTAAACCGTGAAGAGAAAAAGGGTCACACAAATAGTGCTCACTTTTTTCCAACTTGATTTCGACGGAAACGTGTCATGCTGAACTGATCAGCTTTTTCTTCTTTTTCTTCTTTTTCTTCTCTCTCACTGAAGGCCACGTAATAGTAGGAATTCTTATTTCAACTTTACACAAAACATGTTACACTCATTCACAATTACAGCCAATGAACTTTTAATGCACCATGTTTTTTTTCTGTTTCTTTTTTCTTTGTTTCTTTTTTCTTTCTGTTTCTTTTTTCTTTGTTGTTTTTTTGTTTTTTTGTTTCTTTTTTGTTTTTTTCTTTTGTTTCTTTTTTCTTTGTTTCTTTTTTCTTTGTTTCCTTTTTCTTTGTTGTTTTTTTGTTTCTTTTTTCTTTCTTTTTTCTTTCTTTTTTCTTTTGTTTCTTTTTTTTTGTTTCTTTTTGTTTTTCTTTGTTTCTTTCTTTTGTTTTTCTTTGTTTCGTTTCTTTTTTGTTTCTTTTGTTTCTTTTTTGTTTCTTTTTTTCTTTGGTTTCTTTGTTTTCTTTCTTTGTTTTTTTTCTTTGTTTTTTTTTTGTTTCTTTTTGTTTTTCTTTCTTTTCTTTCTTTTGTTTCTTCTTTTGTTTCTTTTTTCTTTTGTTTCTTATTTTTTTCCCTATTTCTTTTTTCTCCCTTTTTCTCTTTCCCTTTTTCTATGTTTCTTCGAAATTATGTGAGATGTGCTAGGATCATAATTTTCAATGTATACATTGAAAATTATGATGCTCCAGAATGAAAAAGATAAAATGACATGAATGTTTTTTCTTTTTCTTCCCCTCCTGTTAAACAACCTTCTCTCCTGACCGGAATTTTGACCTAGCTGTGACATTTCAATTTCAATTCTCTTTCCCCCTTTCTCTATCTTTTACTCTTTTTTTTTGTGCCTACAAACCATATACCACAGGTCAATCCAATCACTGAGGGGAAATAATATACAATGAAACTGAAGCTGTCGTATAGGATCATTTGCAAGTGGTGGTGTTATAGTATTTTTTTTTTTTTTAAGTAATAGAGTACGGTTTTCTTTTTTTTTTTTTTTCTTTTTTTTTCCCCTTTTTTTTTCTTTTTTTCTCTTTTAATTTTTTTTTTATATGGGTTTCATGAAAATTAACCATAATTTGTATTATTCGTACAAGCAAAAATATGCTGCCACCAGTTGCATATTTTTGCTAGCCTGGTAGGATAGTATCATGATAAACGAAAATATACTACAAAGGATAAGGTAATGCCTGGGAGGATGGTGTCATAACAGATACTACACTACAAATTGAATTGAAAGCTAGTACATTAGTCTAAAATAGTATAGCAAACTGAATAGATAGTACAATAATACATTGGTAGTTTCAACTTTCTACAAATACCAAATCTTTATTAGTAATAAATGGTTGTTTTAACCAACAATTAGTTTACTTATACGAAACAAATATATTTGAATCTATACAATAACAATTCCTGTTGATGATTCTCGAAAAGTGTTTTAAACATTAGTATTTAACCCCTCCCTTCATAAAAGAAAAAAACTATTGGGATAAAATCAAGGGTGTCTTCATTTTTTTTTTTTTTTTTTTTTTTTTCAGCCCCCCCCCCCTCCCTCCATCCCTCCTCCCCCCCAATTATAAATAGAAAATCGTTTCGGTCGATGTTAGCTTAGACCTTCCTTCAGGTGCATCTTGTCGGACTCGGGAATCTGTACGCAACGACCCGTGGCGTAATGGATAAAGTATTAAGTAAAATTCAGTTCTAATTGAAGCTCTTCTGGGGGTTAAGGGTTCAATCCTCAGTACAGGCGATACTAAGAATACAATTACGAATTATTTAAGACTTCCAGTCATCTCCCTGGGTTGCGTTCGAAATTCCGTACGGATTCCCGAGTTCGACAAGATACATCTGAAGATCAGAGGTTACATCGGCCGAAACGTTGTGAGAATAACACTCAAGATGAAAACGGTAGTCCGAATGATTCAAAATAATACAAAGTGATAGATGAGTTACGCAAAATTATTTTGCAACAAACCCCATAAACCCTAACCCTAAACCCCATAAATCGTTTGAATTTGCATATGTTTCAAGTCTCTACACTAGTCAATTTCTATTGTGTTTATCCTGCACAGTGGGGTCCGCACTGGATTTTTCTCCTCTACCATACACTGTCAAAGACATGGTCAGGATGAAGTCTGTCCACCTTTATATCTGGATGTTTCGGCTGTCCTCACAGCCTTTTTTCAGAGGCTTCCACCTTGAAAGCTGTTTTTGCGATGGTGTCGTCATTTGCACGCAGTGCATGTCTGCATCAGCTCAGACAATTTTCCTTCGTTTTGTCTGAGATCGGCGTAATACTGTAATGGTGGTAAATATTGACATTTCGGACATTGTACAGTCTGGTCATTCCAATGCAACATCTTCGATAGTCGCCTTTCTGCTTCCTTTGTCAATGGCCAGCACTCGAAGCAGGTAGTACCACAGTCCGATAGATTGTGAACTTGAGTCCGTTACCGATCCGTGAATCATAGCAGACATCGGCGTCAGTAGGCCATTTCAGCCATGCAGCATTGATTTGAGTGGTGATTTCACCAAAGATATTGCAATCATCATATCAATACAAGTCTAGTGCAAAACAAGATATTTAGAAAAAAAATATTATTACACAGGCATGTGTACGCAGTGTGATGTGTACGCGGTGTGATGATGTATGGAAGTGAAATCTGGCTAATGGAGAGAAACGATGCAATGTATTTGTAATGTGAGTCTTAAAGACAGGCTTAGATCTGATGACCTCAGAGGAAGATTAAATCTGGACAGTATAAGGAGATGTGTGCAGGAGACTTTCTTGGTTTGGTCACATTGAAAGAATGGATGAGTTTTTGGGGTTAGATGTCGAATAGTTGAGGGAGAAGGGTCAGTTCACAGGGTGTAATGGAAAAAGCCTATACCCCCCCCCCCTGACATAAGCAATGTAGAATCGCTTGTTCCGTGCGTGAAAGCTTGAATTTTAATTTGCATGACGGCCAGGCGAACTGATAAAAGCGAGGAGTGTTCACGTGTGGGGCGGAATAAACTAGACGGCAAGAAAAGTTGTATCGACAAAGGTTTATTTTTGGTTTATGAAAGAAATTGAACCAGCTATTGAAAGAAATTGAACCAGCTATTGAAAGAAATTGAACCAGCTATTGAAAGAAATTGAACCAGCTATTGAAAGAAATTGAACCAGCTATTGAAAGAAATTGAACCAGCTATTGAAAGAAATTGAACCAGCTATTGAAAGAAATTGAACCAGCTATTGAAAGAAATTGAACCAGCTATTGAAAGAAATTGAACCAGCTATTGAAAGAAATTGAACCAGCTATTGAAAGAAATTGAACCAGCTATTGAAAGAATTGGAAAAAACGACATTCACCGAGTGTCTGCACCCAGTTAGACTTTTTATGTATTTCTTTTTTTTTCAAAGGGGAAGGTCAAAGAAAACATGGAAGGCAGTGATAGGGATGGATTTGAGAGAAAGAGGGATGAATAAAGACTAGGTCAGAGATAGGTTAGTTTGGAAGTCAATTTCTAAAAACCGTCTTTTACATGCTTGCGTGTAAAATGGACATTAAACCAAATATGATGATGATGATGATTAAAATTAAGCTTTTTTTTTTTTTTTGTTCGAATTTTTTTATGAGAAGATTTTTAAAAATCAATTGACATCAGGTTAAGATGGACCGGGTCAAGATGAACGGGGGTTAAGATGGACCGGGTTAAAAATCATTTTCATTCAGAGATCACGCATAAAGATCCGTTTGAAGTTCGAATAATTTCATTCGAGACGTTTTTAACTCTAAAACCTCATAAAAATCGGATTTTTAAACATGACAACGTTATTTATGAGTTAAGATTATTAGATTTTCTTATTAAAATCAATGTTAACAAATAAACATTTTTTTAAAGTCTGTTTGATTATATTAAAACATTTCTTGTAAAGTAATCGATCATTTATGAGTATAATACGTATTAGTACAATTTCCTTTTAATAAAAAATTTTTTTTTTTTTAAATTACTAATCAAAATTTATTTAATTCTCTATTTATTTTAACTTTTAAAAAATTTTTGAACTGAGTTCATCCCAAATAAATTTACAATCAAACCATGTATTAATTAAAAAATTTTTTTTTTTTACATAGTTCACCCTAAACAACTATGGCGACGGGAAGCGTTTTAAACACCACCCAAAACACATTGAGTCAGGATGAAATAAGCAGACCAAAGGGATATAACCGGTTTAGTTTAATATATGATTTGTCTGCCCTTGCCTCCAGAGAACTGAACCACACATTAATAACATTTGATATTTTTAGACAAATGTATAAATTGTCCAAAAATGTACTGAAATTTTCAATTTCAGGATTTTGTGTCAATAAAATTTTATAATTTAGTTCCATTTAAAATTACCCATTCCCGATTCAATTTGGAGGTACCTATACTAATACCTTGGATAAATTAGTTCTTGTTTGGTGATTCGATTTGCAGTTTAGTTGAATTTTTAATTTTATTTTTTAATTTTTATTATAGTTCACTCCAAACAAGGCAGGCCGCCACTGTAGACATAAGGGACTACTGAGAATTAGGGTGTAAGTTTTGGGGATCATCCCAAGTTGGGAGCTGTGCAGCGAGATGTCTGTTTACATGAGTTTTAAATCTCTGCATGTCGATACAGTCGGGGGAACGGAGCAGGTGGGGGAGTAACAGAGGCCGGCAGCACAACGAAAGAAGCTATTAAAGTAGAAGGCTCTCCAGCATCTGGGGACCTCCACAGTGAATGGATGGGATTTAGCTGATTGTCGGGTTGTCTAGTCTATTTACGTTGAGGGAGGCACTAGAGTAGCTAGTTCATTGGAGTTCATCAGACTGCTTATTTAGAGACGGATGTATTTTCGTCTGCAGGTGACCTTTATAGGCTTCCTTGCATCCAATCACTGGATGTTTATACTTCTGGCCAGGTAGGTGTCTGTGTCAATCAGCCAAGTCTTATTTATTTCTTCCAGCAGGTGTTAGTCTGATACCCCAGACCCAATATTAAATTGTATACAAAAAAAAAAGACATGATAATGTTCTTGCTTTTTTTATCTGTTTTTGTTAGTGTAACATGATTAAAATGATTTATTTATCTTTTTTTATATAGCCGCCTGTGTCTCCTTGAGACAATGTGAAACATGCGCCTTTCAGCCCTTCTTAATCTCAGCTGTGTGTTCCACTTTATTTTCTGAAGTCGGGCACCACCATTTTTAACTCTCATGTTTCATCATCCACTGTCTGCTGCAAAACCAGTTGTGGTCATCCCAAGGATGTCTGGTACTTGCAAGGTAAGGAAATAATTTCATCAAATTCCGTTTCTTTTTGAACAAGAAATAATTTCATCAAATTCCATTTTTTTTCGAACAAGAAATAATTTCATCAAATTCCATTTCTTTTCGAACAAGAAATAATTTCATCAAATTCCGTTTCTTTTCGAACAAGAAATAATTTCATCAAATTCCGTTTCTTTTCGAACAAGAAATAATTTCATCAAATTCCGTTTCTTTTCGAACAAGAAATAATTTCATCAAATTCCATTTCTTTTCGAACAAGAAATAATTTCATCAAATTCCATTTCTTTTTGAACAAGAAATAATTTCATCAAATTCCATTTCTTTTTGAACAAGAAATAATACCTTAAAAAAATCAAGCGCGAACACAGACCCCAAAGTATATCGAAGAACCAATTATTATACGATCATTCATTGCTAACTGAAAGAAATGAAAAAAAACATTTCTTTAAGTAGTTAAATCAAAACGGAGTTTATTACTTGCGTAGGTAGCTCATTCAGTAGCGTGTCGGACAGTTGACGTTAAAGTTGCGAGTTCGAATCTCGGCCTCGGTGTCGAAATTATTTATTGTTTATTTAGTCGTTAAGATGTGCCCTAATGTATTTGTTACGTTTCTGACTTTGAAATTAATTAAATAGTAATTACCCGCCTCCCCCCTTCTCCGGTTTACAAAAATTCTCCAGGACAGACAGACAGAAGTGGATAGTTTTCTGTCTGTGTGACCATCTAAAACTCACACTACCAAAGATATACTACGTTTCATCTCTGACAAGTTTTTAAAATAATTTACTCGCTTGAAGTCACCACGGACTAAATTAGTGATTAAAGTCAGAAAAAAAAAGTTTCTTTCAAGAAATCAAGGGAAATAACTCTTATTTTGCTTTGCCTACTCATAACAAGATTTGTTGGCCTTTTGGCTAAGATCAAAGTGTAGTATCTGTTCCGATGGATACTACACCCCATACTGGTGTTGTCTTGGCCTTCGGGTCTTGATTTACGCCGGTCAATGGGTTTGTCCTGTGCAGTTCTGGGAGGTCCACCTTCCCAGGCTTTGCCTCCCCTCTTTGGAGAGGAGTAAGTTTATTGCTTACTGCCTGAGGCGCCCCTACCGGGGAATGCCGACAGGGCTTCCCAGGCAATTTTTAAACCCCACTTTCCCGACCCGACCTTGGGTCACATCTTACTTGTGGGAGTAAGATAAAAACTGGCCTTGTGCCTAACTCCTGGAGAGGAGTAAATCAAACTATAGTTTTGAATTTATTTCCCCTTGAACCAAGGAAAATTGAAAATTATAGTAATTAAGAAATAAGAATAAAAATGATAATATAGGGGATCAGGGCTGGGAGCAAGATTACACCAGAGTCCTTATTCATTCCTGGTTAATGTGCACGTCTTATTATGTAGCTCCGCACTTGAGCGTTTGCTGATGTCGCATCTAGCCAACGGTCTTTAACATTCGGTCAAGTGTCACTTTTTGTAAAAAAAAAAAGAAAAAGTCGAATGAGTTTTCTATTTCTTTTCAACTTGTCACGTATGTTTTCAGGTGTGCTCCCAAAATAAGACGAACATATTTAAAACTGCTGTGTTCGAGATGCCTGTTCACATTAGTTATAAATTTCTGCATTTCGGTACAGTCGGAGAAACAGAGAGCAGGGAGGGAGTTCCAAAGGCCGGCAGCTCGAGGAAAGAATCTATTGGAGTAGAAGGATCTACGGCATCTGGGGACCTCCACAGTGAATGGATGGGATTTAGCAGATTGTCGGGTTGGTCGAGTGTATTTACGTTGAAAGGGCACCAGAGCAGCAAGTTCATCAGAACACATTCCATTGAAGTACTTGTAAAACACGCAAAAGGATGCAACATTGCGGAGATGAGACAGAGGCTGGAGCTTGGTGGATAGTGAGGGACCTATTAAATTTCTTTTTAACATTGTCTAAGAGGGAGAGACTAGTGAATGGTGCACCAACTCAGATGTGGCAACAATACTCCATGAATGGGCGGATGGTGGCTTTGTAGAGATATAGGATACTGTCAGGTGTGAGAAGCTTTCTATCATGGTAGAGGGATCCCACCTTCTTTCAGCAGCCTTGGCAATGTCTTCAATGTATTTGTTCCAATTCATGTTACCTGTAAATGTTAGGCCGAGGAGTTTGAACATTGGACTCTCAGGTGGGATGTTATTTATAGTTGTTGAAGGAGAGGTTTACGTATCAATAAGGCACACTGGTGTGATCAAATGACCTTATCGGAGAATGTAAATTGAATTATGGGATTATAAATCGGAATTGCACCCACAGTGTTCAGGATCCCATTGCTGATCAGCATAGATAACCTGGGGAAAATTTTAAGCACGCCAAGAATATAGTTGGTCAACGATAAAATGCACACACAAGAATGTGAGTTAACAAAAATATGAGAAAGAATTTGACTGAAGAAAATTAGTATGCTAAAGAATTATTTAATTACTTTTTACAATTGAAAGAAGAGGATTTACTAATTAACTGACATTTATAGTGGGAGCTAAAACGAATACGTAATCACAAAATGTCTGTCTCTTGTTGGAAGCCAAGGGGACATAACTCTTGCAATTTGGCAACCAACTCTGATAAGTTATCTCCCTTCAATATGTCCATTCTAAATGTTTCATTTTCCTTTCTAGAAATGGCTCTAGCTAACATAGGTTTACATGACATCAAATGACGATCATCTTAACACGTAATGTAATTAACTGCCAAAATAAATGCATTTCAATAAAATCTGAAACTGCAAACATGAATGTTTTAAATATATATATATATATATATATATATAATGAGTTAGTCAAAAGGATAGAATAGAATAAGTTTAAGAAGACTGAGTTTGCTTGAAGAAGCTTTATTCGACAAAGATCTATGCAGAAACAATGGCTGACTAAAAAAAAAAAGTGATCAGGGGAAGTAATTCACTTCCGAAGCATAGAAGGGGATAGAAGAGTTCCCTTTTAATCACAATATATATATATATATATATATATATATGTGTCATATCTCTATGCTGATGAGTCCAGATTAAAAAAAAAAGGACGAAACGTATACGTACATAGATAATAAACAATAACAAATATTTATATTTGTCACTCCTCGTAAAAAAGTAGAGCACTGTAATGGTAGTACTAACACAGCAGACGTCACTTGCTTTATAATGCATCGTTCCTTCCCTAATAGAAGTAGAATGCCTGGACGTCAAGCCGCTTTAAAAGTGTTAAAATTATCATTGTTTATCAGCTATTTAAAATTGGCCGAGCGGTTAGCGACGTTGGATTTGAGGTGAAAAATACTTGTAATCCAGGGTTTTGAATCGCATGACCGGTAGTGAATAATCATATCTCTATGCTGATGAGTCCAGATTAAAAAAAAGGACGAAACGTATACGTACATAGATAATAAACAATAACAAATATTTATATATGTATATAAATAAATAAATACTGTCTTATGGCAAAAGCTGCTGGTGACACCAGGAGTTGCGGTATTGTCTTTTCCACCAAAACTGTGTCGCCACCCTTGGTTAGCAACTGAATTCAGTGTATCGCACATGTTATTATGTGTATGCTAAAAAACACGATTCAATTCAATGGATGTGGTTGTGGTGTTACAAAGCTGTGGGCTCGTGCATCAGAAGCCGCTTGCCTTGATTGGGTCCCCTGAAAGAAGAGGTCTGATGTCTCAGAAACCTGAAACTTATCACAATCCCAGAGAAAATTTTGAAGCCTGATACATTGTTCAAGTGTATTTTGACAATCCAGCCTCAGCAGATACTTCAGCTAATATTATTAAATGACATATTTTCTTTTCCTGCTGACATTTATTATCTATTGATTTCTTATATATAAAAAAAAATGAGATATCTATTCTATGGCAAATGTTATTAGAAATGTTAAATTTGATTGTTCATGGTTTCAATTTTCTATTGATTTTTTCTTTTTTTTTTCTTGTCTGTTTTTTTTTGTTGTTTTTTGTTTTGTTTTCTTTTTGTTTTGTTTTTTTCATGAAATGTTTGGCCATTTTGGTGGCAATTCAGTGCATATTTTGTCTTTTAATGCAAATGTTTTTTTCCGTTCCAGGAGTGTGGCTGTACATGTAACACTTGCTTCAATTATAACAGGTAAGCTGGGTTTGTTTTTTTGTCCCTCTTTTTTTTTTCTTTCATTTATTTTTCGTTTTTTTTCCCTTCGTTTTTATCATTTTTCCCATTTTTTTTTACCCTCCAAATACTTTTTGGTCCCCCGATTTATAAAATCGGGGGACTTATGTTTTGAGGCATGTCCGTCCGTCCGTCCGGATTTTTCTCCGCAACCATCCATTGGATTTCTCTGAAATTTTGCATGAAGTTGTAACTTTGATCAGGTTAGAAAGTGACATTCTCCGATTTTTGAAAAAAAATCTGGTTAGCCCCCCCCAGGGGGTCAAAAGGCCCCCGAAATGGCAAAAAATGACATTTTTTGCCCCATAACTTTTAATCCATCCATTCAATTTTTCTGAAACTTGGCCAAAATGTAGAGGCAATTGTATATATATATATATATATATATATATATATAATGAGCATCCTTGACCTCAGAAAAATTCTAGTTCGCGCCCCCAGGGGGTCAAAGGGGGGTCAAAAATGCCCCAAATTGCCCAAATTTATTGCATTTTACACTCCCCACATTGAGTCACATGCAGAGGGGGACCACGCACGCGCGGCTTGTTGGCTTTTTTTCTCTGCTCCTTATTTCCTTATTTTTTCATATTTTTTTTGCATATTTTAACAAATATCTTTATTTTTTTCTATAATTATTTGTTTTCTTTCTTAATTTCTTTCTTTTGTGTGCTTGATTATTTACTAGTTTTCTTTTTCGTATCTTTTTTTTTTCTTCTTTTTACAAATTTTGTTTTTGTTTTGTTATTTTGTTTCTTTTAGGTGGAGGTGTTCATTCAGTTTTACTCCATTTCCTTATTTAAACAAATGTTTAGTAGTTAGCTAGCTCTAATATCGTCATTATTTGTTGTGTTTTGTTTCTGCGTCAATTATTTGAAAGCTAATAGCCTTTTCTAAACAACTCCTTGAAACTGAACCATTATTTTATCCAAAATGATCGAAAAATTTTACCTTTTTTTTTTTTTAAATTTTTGATTTTTAAAATTTTTTTATTTTTTTTTTAAATTTTTTTTTTTTTTAAATTTTTTATTTTTTATTTTTTTAAATTTTTTTATTTTTTTAAATTTTTGATTTTTTAAAAAATTTTAAAAAAATTTTTTTAATTTTTATTTTAAATTTGAGTATAGATGAACTACAAAGATGTAACTTGAGTTGGACTAAATTTTCTAATTCCATTTGACCATCTGCACTCTCACTGAAATGAAGGATTAATATATATACTAGCAAGAAGACCCAGCGTTGCTCGGGATCGAATGAGGATCACTATTATGTACTTTTTCACTATGCTGATAACACCATATTACTTTCTTTGTTTTTACTGCCCATTCTTCAGTTTCACCCCCTAAAATAGTCGTTTCGCTCCGGAAGAAGCTTAAATGTTGGAATACTCTCTGAATTAGTATCTTATACATATGGTTTGAATTTCATTTAAAATCGGATATATGTATTTGAAGTTCAAAGTTTTTTTTGTTTTTTTTTGCAATGGGTTACTTAGAAGTGGGGGCACATAGATATTCGGTACATGAAGGGTAACAGATTTGGGACTACTTCCATTGTCTTCCCTGGATAATTTTATACATATATAAATTTCATGAAAATAGGATCTATTTGAAGTTTTAAGGGAGTTATGCCCTTATAGCAGGTGTGCACTTGGAGATTCGGCAACGCTTCCATTGTCTTCCCCGGTAAATTTTACATAAGAATACACTTCTAGATTTTATGTAGATTCTCTAACCTTTCTTCCTATAGGGAACACACAAACATCACACACACACAGACATTGAGTTTTATATATAGATATTTAAATTGATGAATATATATAATACCTCATTTTAGTCTGAAGACACACTAGATACCCTGTGTAAGGGTGCCTTCATGGGGAGTCGTCTATAGTGAACAGGGATGCGAGTTCTCTTCTTTTTAGTGAATTTTTGCTTAAATCTCTCGAGCCTCTCTGAATTCTCAGTTTTTTTTTATCAAATGGTTTTTTTTTTTGTTTAAACAAGAAAAAGCGTATTTTCCGTATTATGACAGTTCTCTCTGAAAACTGAAAATGCTAAATTTTCTGTAAAGGCTAGGACTTAAAACAATTCACGGAGAGGGTTAGATGATTTTTTTTTCGTAAAATAAATGACTTCCTGTTCCTTCCACATACGCACTCTTAATTTTGACTTTCTTAGTTAAAACTGATTGGAGTTGCCGAGGAAAAAAAATCCCCCCCCCCCTACACAAGAGGATGTGACCCCCAGGTTGGGGAATTCCTTTCGATTTCAGCTTCTTTTTGCTATTAGCTACTCATATCACTGAGTGAAGCAACGGTTATGCAATCTCTAACGGCACTTCTTCAGAACTGGTATGGCTTGAATTCCAGAATGACTGGAAACAATGTCGAGATGAGCAGAGAAAGACTGGAGTTTTCCTTATCTAAGATTAGTTTCACAACCAAGACTTTAGAGTCTATTTTACCCTAGTATTTAATTTATAGTTGGAGAAGAGGATATATGGATTCATACCTTTCCCTAAGGGTATTACTGAAAGTGATACGGTAGTCCCGGCAGAACTTGAACCTGGCATGCCGAGTCCACAGTCCATCACTTCCATTATATATATATAATATATATATATATAATATATATATATATAATTGGTTTGTTTCTTGCTTATCACCTCTATCTATGTTGAAATAATTAACTGTAATTTCTTGTTCATCTCGCCTCATTCTATACACACAAACTCATTTCTGCCGGAAATTCAATTTATTTTTAAACAGACTGTCATAATTTTTTTTTATTTTTAAATTTTTTTTTTAACATGGTTCATCCCAAACAAGGCAGGCCGCCACTGTAGACGTCAGGGGCTACTGAGAAAAAAGAAAAGGGGAGATGGTTATGGGGGGGGGGGGGTGTCAGCCTAAATTGGGATCTGCGCAGCGAGATGTCTGTTTACATTAGTTTTAAATTTCTGCATGTCAGTACTGTCGGGGAAACAGGAGGCAGGGAGGGAGTTCCAGAGGCCAGCAGCCAGCAGCCCAAGGAAAGAAGCTATTTGAGTAGCAGGCTCTCCGGCATCTGGGGACCTCCACTATAATCATCACGGTTATATCATTCGATGATTTAATGATAATTTTGGAGCAAAATAACTTTTACACATGTTTCTGGAAGCAAAAAATGAATAGACCAGGCTGCATCATTAAGCTTTATCTTTGCATTTGGAAATTGATTTCTATTCGAATCGATCGGGACTATATCAAATTTATTTTATATTCTCTCTCTCTCTCTCTCTCCTCTCTGTGTCTATATCTATATATATCTATCTATCTATCTATATATATATATATATATATATATGATAATTTTATTTACACAGACATGTACAAAATCTGCGACACTGGCATGTCGATGTTATCGATCAACAGTTATTATAAACTGAGATCTCATCAGGCAGAGTTAGAATCCGATCTTAACCTCAGATCATATTTGGAGAGAACCAAATATGTTCTCTCCAAATATGATCTGAGGTTAAGATCGGATTCTAACTCTGCCTGATGAGATCTCAGTTTATAATAACTGTTGATCGATAACATCGACATGCCAGTGTCGCAGATTTTGTACATGTCTGTGTAAATAAAATTATCATATATATATATATATATATATATATATATAGATAGATAGATATAGATAATACCTATTCGGTGTTGGCCGAGATGCAGTAAAATCACTTTATCAATTTTAATTATTCTCATCTTGGATGTTATTTTCAAGATAAGTGTAAGTAATCCAAATTATCAATCGTCATCTAAAAAAAATTCTGAAAAGTGAAGTCATTTTAGTTTAAAGATTTTATTTGTTTACAGATGTCTAAAACTTATACAAAGAAAGAAAAATTTCAGTTGTAAGGGAGACAACTCTTTTTATATTTTAAAATAAAAGCGAGTTATTCCCCTTGCTGATTTTGATTTTCCGGTCATAATTGAAAAGTGTTTTCATATTACCAGTTGTTCGGGTGAGACTACATAATTTTCTGAATAAGTGTGTTATTATAGTGCCAATAACATGGCACAACAATAACAAATGAAAATCCTTCAGTCAGAATCAAAGTTTGATTTGTCAGCTTAGATGCTATTAAGGTCTAACTTTTGAAATCTCACAAGATAACTTTATATGTTAGATACGTTGCTAACAGGTGAACTCGGCTTTTGCCAGATTTAAGATTTTAAATTAATGCACATCTGTTGTTTTTTTAATTATTATTATTTAACAACAGTAATTACCCACATCCGCTCCAATTTTGAAATCCATAAAAAAATATCCGTCTGGTTGGAAACAGCTGGTAAATGCAACTAGGATTGTTGATTAAGTTAGATGTGTGGGGGGGGGGGAATGAAACTTTGACTTAATTCTTTCAGCCTTGAACGGTAGTCTGTCTGCTTTCGATCTGTGAGGTGTTTCCGGTTCGAAACATTCATATATATTGGACCAACTGATCTAGTGCTCCTTCGACGTAAATACACTAGACTAACCCGACAATCAGCTAAGTCCCATCCATTCACTGTGGAGGTCCTCAGATGCCGGAGAACCTTCTACTCCAGTAGCTTCTTTCCTCGTCGTGCTGACGGCCTCTGGAACTCCCTCCTTGTTTTCCCTGACTGTACCGACATGCAGAAAGTTAAAACTAATGTAAACAACTTAGGATGACCCCCAAACTTACACCCTAATTCTCAGTTGACCCTTGTGTCTACAGTGGCGGCCTGCCTTGTTTGGGGTGAATATGGTAATTTGCATATCAAATGATATTAATTATAACAATAATAATAATAGTATTATTATTATTATTATCTTAACACTACACTCAAGTACCATTCTGCGATATGGTAGCTAGCAATAAAATTATATAGGAATAAAAGTTGCATTAAGGAGAGAGTGGGGGGAGAAAAAAAGAAAAGGTTAAGTACCTTTGGTACCAGATAGGCAAGTAGATAAGAGGAAGGAAACCTAGCCAGACAGATCTAAATACCCTATATATATATATATATATATGGTAAGTCAATGAAAATTGATTAGACCTGCAAATGGAAGCAAATCAATATCTTCAGTTGTTCAAAACAAGGAGCAGTTTAGTTAGTAAAAACATTTATTTTTCCTTCTCTTTCATTCCTTAAACCAGGCTTTTCAAAGATTAAAATCTTATCATCAGAGGAGAATTATGATTGATAAGTTGATAGAAAAAAACTGTCAAAGTTCTAAATTTGAAAGAGTTTTAAAAAAATTTTTAAAGTTCAAACGGGTATGAAAGTCACCAATAACGAAATCCAAATAGCGTGGGGCTCAGAAATATTGGTAAATCCAGAAGAATCTGTATAAAAATCCAACTCTTTCAAATTTAGAACTTTGACAGTTTTATTCTGTCAACTTATCAATCATTAATCTCCTCTGATAAGATTTTAATCTTTGAAAAGCCTGGTTTAAGGAATGAAAGAGAAGGAAAAATACCATACCATATTTTTGCTCTATCCAGTATATTGAGCTTTCCTTATTTCACAATAGGTCCAACTCTCTAAAAGTTTACCTTTTAGTTATAATTTTCATTCTTATATATATATATATATATATATATATATATATATATACACACACACATTTTCCTATGAGTAGAACACCCTGGTGGAAGAAACGACGGTATCCACTTGAGCGTAAAGTATTATTCTTCCCTAAAAATAATTGAATCCTCTCTGATATCAACATCGTAAATCAAGTAAACAAATGAATACAAACATGCGTTGTATATAAACCTTATACACACGAGCGTTGCATATATCTTCGTTTTATCAGCAGGCAAGTGAACTTAAGGAGTAGCACATTGTGCTGTCATTATAGATAATAACTAATATCTGGGATTCGAATCTTGGGCGCCAACTGTCTAGCTACACCGATTCATCTTGAAAAGACGAAACCTGTGGATGACTATATTTTAAATATATATACATATATTTATATATCTCTCTGGCATCCATTTTGGTGAATTCTCCACACAGACAGATTTTTTCCTTTGGTGTCTATTTTTGACAAAGGGAAGATTTTCCCGAAATATTAAATGATTTTTAATAATCATCCGGACAACACACACAGCCGACACCACACTTGCTGTTATGTAAGATTTTAAAGAAAAATAAATAGTAAGCCCCTTCCTTTTCGATTTATTATTTTTTGTTCTTTCCAGCTTACAACCTATCCGGCACTCTGCATTGCCCTCAGCCTTCTTAACATATTACTAATATATATATATATATATTTGAGATGGATATGTTTACATCTGTTATCTGTGCAACAAATTGTTTGCATTAGGTGTCAACTACGTGCGCAAATATTACCTACTTTATATCAAACAAAATATTTGAGGATATCGAAGGAATTGAAACCCAATTTTTAACAGAGCTCCTGACATTTTGTAATAAGAACCCAACCCTAAGCTTGAATTTTATCGTTTGACCCCCCCCCCCCCTCTAAGTATTTGAACTTGGCTCAAATTATTCCCAGCATAAAAAATATTTGTTTAAAAACAGTTAATATTCTTATTCTGAATTTACAAGTCACTGTTTACAGCAAGATTCGGCATTTATTGCAGAGTTTGAAGAGAACAGGGGCCAGCTCAGCAGAGCATTTGTTTAAGACTATTAAGACTATAGCAGGGATACAATCAGGACCACACGCTTTAGAGGTGTGAAGGTTTTTTAAGATATCTCGGACTTGGGAAGGGGTGATGACCATGTCATCAAGTGAGGTTTCAGCCAGCAGCGGAAAGTTTGGGAGGGTGTGATTTGTGGAGTCCAAAGTAATGTCCAAGACGAACCTATGGGCAAGTGGTTAAGCCTTATTAGATGGCGTGCAGGCGGTTTCATGGTGATTCGACAGAGGAGGAATTGTTGATTGTCCATTATTCATCACACATTTAAATTAGGGGTGGAACGTAATGGGTGAAAATTTCAGATTCATGCGAGTAGTATTTTTTTGTGTTCATTTATACATAAATAACACTAAACAATCAAACATTTTGAAAATTTTGCAAAATTCAAAAGGTGCAGGCCACTAGTTTTTGGCTATTTTACATTCATGAAAACCCTTTCACAGCCTGAAAATGGTCCTAAATTAAAGTACTATATCAGATTTAACCATCTATATCCATTCATAGCCTTTGAGGATGTTTTAGGACCTGCAATGTCGCATGAAACCACTTTTTCACCGAAAAATGATGCATTTTGAGTCCCGTGGAGACCTAACGACTATTTTTGGCCTGCACCTTCTGAATTTTGCAAAATTTTCAAAATGTTTGATTGTTTAGTGTTATTTATGTATAAATGAACACAAAAAAATACTACTCGCATGAATCTGAAATTTTCACCCATTACGTCCCACCCCTACTATTATAGATTTTCCAGAAATCGCGAGTTCCTAATTTCTGTGACTCAATGAATTTTCTGGTCATTTCAGCTGCGGCTATTACACTCTTGCATTCATTTCTTGATGCTATAAATTTCTGTCTTTTTGAACTTATGGCGGTTGAATTGGTGGGATGCTTGCTTCCTCTGAGCAATAAGCAAAATAAGATATAGTCTCAAAATAAAGACTACCACCAACAGGTGCACTTTAAACAAGCTAATTCGGTTGCATATGTTTCTGCTTATGCATCATAGCAGCTGCACAGATTGAAGTGAACTATGAGAGCTTATTTTAAAAAAAGCTTCTTGTCCCAGGAAACTGAATGGACCGACCATCTGGATTCGTCTAAATATTTATTGATTGACCGTTGAGTTTCCTGGTCTGCTGCTTTTTAAGTTTGTCCTCTTGCCAAGAAATTTGGTGGCTAAATATGTTTATTTATTTTGACCAAGGTTTTGTTGCCAAGTCGAACAAGTACTGATTTTTTTTACAAAAACTATTTATACTATTAAGCCTTTTTATATCTTCGTATGCTTCTCATCGGAATCGTTATCTATTTCGATTTGGAATATCAGTTGAATGTAATTTAAGTTTTAAAAGATATATATGATTCAATGTTTTTCATTAAAAGATGTATGCGCGGACGTCGTTAGTTGAAAGATGTGTACGCGGACGTCGTTAGTTGAAAGATGCGTACGTGGACGTCGTTTGTTGAAAGATGTATGCGCGGACGTCGTTAGTTGAAAGATGCATGCGCGGACGTCGTTTGTTGAAAGATGTGTGCGCGGACGTCGTTAGTTGAAAGATGTGTGCACGGACGTCGTTAGTTGAAAGATGCGGACGCGGACGTCTTTCATTAATAACCATAAACCCTAACGTCCTTCAGTAATATATACAGGGTGTCCATAAAGTCTCTTTACAATAAAGTTTAAAAAAATTTTGTGCCTTCTCTTGAGGACTAGCCATTTTATAGGGATTTACTTTGCAATTCCAACAAGCATTAAGAGAGGTTTTGTCTTGTAGGAGGTTTATTAGCTTTTGCTCAGACATTGTTTGTAGCAGATGTATTACTGGACTGTGGTACCATCATAATGTTGCGTTTAACGCTTAATAAACATTAGTATTTCGTAGTAAGAGTGACATTTTTATTCTGGTCCATTCTTGAAATTAAAACTTCTACGAATGTCCGAATCCTGTGGAGTTTGTAGTCCTGCAATGAATATCAGACATTTAAACTGATCCTCTGTGATGGATTTCATTTGGAATTTTTCGCATTCATGGTTTACATAACCCGCAAAAGTAATATAGTCGTCAGCATCGGTTTTTGTCAGTTTCAAGCAATTCTAATGGACGCTGAGAAGCGATTACTGAATGCTAAAAATGTCTAAGTTGTTTCACTATTTCAGTGAAGCTTAAAATTTTTGCTTCTTTCGGAAGAATGAAATTAACGTAGCGAGTATGCTTGGACCTAATTTTCTTAATAATAAACACATCTTCCAAGCATCGTCCTTATGGGAAAAATCAGTTGAGAAAGCGTTTTTCCAACGTGAAAATCATGAAGTAAAAGTAATTCCTCGGGGTTCGTTATAGACAAATTCTTTAATGTTTGCAGATAAGCTATCTGCAAAATCATTAACGTATTGGTACGAAATTTTTAATCATTAAAATATTTCAAAATTAACAATACAGACATTATATTAAATAGTGATTTTTCAGGGTAGTCGGGATAAAATGTCTGTATTGTATGTCAATTTTGAAATATTTTAATTTTGTACAATCCGAAATTGGGTACCTGTTTTCGTCTAGTGAACAACAGACCTGCAATCAAGACAAAAATGTCTTCCAACCAAACACAATCCATTAACTTATGATGCAAGAGCCCATCTGTCTCTGAGAATCGTCATTTTCTGAACAAGAATTCCTTAACGTATCTGTACCCAATTTCGGATTGTACAAAATTCAAATATTTCAAAAATTGACATACAATACAGACATTATATCCTTACTACCCTGAAAATCACTATTTAATATGATGCCTGAATTGTATGTCAATTTTTAAATATTTTAATTAAACATTTTTGTATCGTCCAAAATTGGGTACACGCATCTGAAACTGGGTGCAGATACGTTAGTTATTTTGGTGTAGTCAATGCTTTGTTTTCAGTGTCTGTAAATTGTTGATTCAAAGCTGTTATTAAAATCCTGAGATTCCTCAAACAACCTTTGTTGGTTTGTTAAAATCCTTTCTAGTAAGTCTTGAGAAATCGCCATTCTTTCGTTATTTTGTTTTTTCTTTAAAAAAGAAAAGAAAAAAAAAGTGTTTTGTTTAATCTCAATCTTTCCTCGCCAGTTGAAGTGAAGTTGTCGTATTTTGTGAGATATGGGCCGAATATAAAAAATGAATTGGATAAAATCTCTTCTGTATAGATGAACAATTAATATTTATTCTTTATTTGTAACTGAAGAATTACTTAAGTTTACAAAAACAACATGCCAGCGTTACACACCATGTTGCCTAGAATGTATATTCCGTAATTCATAATGATCGGTTCATTAGTTTAGGAGTGAACCATGTACATAGAAATATATAAGCATATGCACACACCTAACTTTATATATAGAAAGAGGTTAAGTATTCCAAACCAAATTTTATTTTCATTATATCCAAAAACTTTTAATAGATCTTTGTGAAACTTACCAAATTTATTTTCGTAGTTCTCTTATTTTGTCCTTTAGTCCTCACATTCTATTAGCGATGTTTCTGACAAATGGGGAATAATTGCTGTTATCTGGGTCAGAATCTATCCATAACACTTTTCGTTGGCTAGTTTTTGACCTTAAAGTAATATTTACATCAAGTGGCTTCATGCCTTGTCTGGAGCGATTTACATAAAAATAAATTGGCCACCAAATTATTACTATTCAAAGTTTGTTGGAAAGTAGAAAATTTGCTATCTTGTGTGTGCTATTGGTCCAGAAATGGGGGTAGGGGGGGGGGACAATATGCAACTTTTCTTTTAATTAAAAAAAATATTTTCTTTATAAATTTCCAAAGTTTACAAAACTTAATCTGCAAAGTGTGCACATATTGTTGTTTTCATAGTTCAACCGGAAATAAAAGAAACCGGTGTCAAGCCAAATATGTTCATTTTGGTATTTGTTTATTCTGGGGTGCCTTAAGTCTAATTGATCCGAATTTATCAATTACAAATTATTTACAAAATATTTACAAAATTATTTACAAATTATTTACCTACAAAAGAAATTAATCCACAAACCATTCACATACAAAATAGAATTTATTAAATATTTGAAAATATTCAGAACTTTGAGCATAACCAAATTAGACCAAACCATTTTAACCATAATGCATTAGCAAAAATAGACCAAACCATTTATTTTAACCATAATGCATTAGCAAAATTAGACCAAACCATTTATTTTAACCATAATGCATTAGCAAAAATAGACCAAACCATTTATTTTAACCATAATGCATTAGCAAAATTAGACCAAACCATTTATTTTAACCATAATGCATTAGCAAAATTAGACCAAACCATTTATTTTAACCATAATGCATTAGCAAAATTAGACCAAACCATTTATTTTAACCATAATGCATTAGCAAAATTAGACCAAACCATTTATTTTAACCATGATTCATTAGCAAAATTAGACAAAACCATTTATTTTAACCATGATTCATTAGCAAAATTAGACCAAACCATTTATATTGACGGCAACTTTATAAGTAATGAATCAACCATTTCTGGTAAGTTCAACTCTTTAATGTTAAAATTAGATATGATTTAATCCATAAAATATTGTATGCTTATTTCATTAAACGAAAGTACTGAAATGTTATTAACATTAGTTTAAAAAAAAAATTAGTTTCAAGATGAACAGAGTAAAAATTAGCAGAATTTCTTGAAATAGTAGTAGTAGTAGGCCTTCATCAGTCGTATCCGACCATGAATGACACTTGCAGATCAAACCGGCTAGTTTCAGTATTCACAAAGTCTTGTCGGTGATGCCAATACCCAAACATTTGCTTAACAATGGTTCCTTTGTCAAAAGATAAATAAACATCTAATTAATAACATTTTTTTAGCTATGGTTTGTTTGTTCGTTTTTTTATCTTTATATATGTATTTTACTTTGATTTTCTTTGCCTAACTTTTTTTATTTGCAACTTTTCTTGAATTTATCATCTGGCTGTCTTCAATTTATTGCCTGGCAGTTTTCGGCTTGTCAACTCTCGGATGCTTCTGAGACCTGCCCAAACGTTGACGACTCGAAGTCAGAAAAACGCGGATCTTTCTCTATATAAGTACCGTATTTTGCAGCATTCAATCGACTAATCATTCTGGGATTGATTTTCTCCAACAGCTTAGAACACAAGGAAGACTTGAAATGAAAGGGTTTTAAATTAACTCTTATTGCCTACTCTCGCGCTCATTTCTCAATGCTCCCTAACGAAAGTCACTGGAGAAGCAAAGTACAGGATCCTCGCTTGTCAAAATTAAGTAAGCCTCTCCCGGTTTCCAGTCAGCTCACTGTATTTATCAAAACCCGTTTTCTTTTTCTAAGCAGCAAAACACAATTTTATTATTTTAATAATTTACCTACCAAATTTCCTAAATCACAACCTGTCAAAACAACACGGCCTTGAATTTCGGATGTGACCAAATCTCATTCCGCATATTTCATTCGCTAACATTATTTAGTGTAACCTACTTATTAAACACTTAGACAAAAAAAGAAAATATTTCTTTATCATAAATTTGGGAAACGCTAAAAATATGATTTTTGCTTTAAAAAATAAATTGAATAATTTTTTAAAAACGTTGTCCGTCTTATCAAATACATAAATACATAAAACTCCATTAAAACAAATACTTTTATTTTTTAAATTGGAGTTATGTTAAAAAAACAATTTTTCATCGTTTTTTATGACAAAACGAACATAACGCAAAATTTTTATTTTTTTTACATGTGAATTGACAGCATTGTGTATTCAGCGATAAAACCGTATGTATTTTGTACAATACTTTTTTTAACATTTTTAAATCAACAGAACCTGTAGATATTGAAGAAATAATTTTAAACACCTTAATATTATTAACTAGCTATATTTACCCGGTGTTGCTTAGAGAAAATATCGTAATGTTTAGAATTAAAAAATTTTTTTTATTTCAATGAATATTTGATTAATAGTAAATAATAAAAAAAGATAATTCAATGTGTATTTATTAAAGTTATGTAGAGGCGAGAAACACAGACACACAGATTACAAAAACTAAAAACAGTCAGGGACATAACGATATGTTGGATACAGGAATATTAAAGTTGAATAGTGTAAGAAACTGAAAAATTCCTTGATAAGTCTTCATGGCGGTTTAAATTTTGGGAGGAACTTTTGCTCAGACAACACCGGAACAAAACTAACAAAACTGCTCTGCCACTCCAAAGTACATATATTTTAATAGAGAATTTACTCTATTTACATAAAAATTTGTGGTGCAATTTTAGTTAAAGGGCGATGCAGTTAATTATTTTCATGTAAAAGCATTATTTTGTACTTACTCAGTCATATTTTATCTCTCACGCCACGAAAAAGAATTTAAAAATATGAAGCAGAACTTTAATTAGAACGATTTTTCCATTTCCATAAGGGCGAGATAAAACCTCGAGTCGCTGACATTTTTTTTTCATATTTACATGGTAACAGCGACTAAATTATCTGCCCCTAGTTAGCTGACCGGCCACTCCGAAAATGTCAGCGACTCGAGGTTTTATCTCGCCCTTATGGAAATGGAAAAATCGTTCTAATTAAAGTTCTGCTTCATATTTTTAAATTCTTTTTCGTGCCGTGAGAGATAAAATATGACTGAGTAAGTACAAAATAATGCTTTTACATGAAAATAATTAACTGCATCGGCCTTTAACTAAAATTGCACCAAAAAGTGTTAACTTGTAATCATTGTGAAACAGCGCGTAACCCACGTTTCCTCTACAAATTTTTATTCCCAACTTACGACTTTTATGATTAAATTCACTTGGGGAAGAAAAAGCAAACAGTTGTCGTCTTTTTTATATGAGGGATTTATTTTATTAAAGTTCTTATTTATTTGCTATAGGAAAAGGAAAGCAAACACTTGAAGTTAGAATTTTAAAAGTAAGTTTAGAATATAAAATGAACTGAAGAAAGTGTCACATTTTTGCTCCCGGTCTGCGAAGAAAACATAGAGAAAGGGACATAATTCTTTGAGAGCCTCAAGCAGAGTTATGCCCCTTGGTATGACATCTTGTATTGCAGCATAGATTGCACAAGATGGCCATGTTAGACACGTAGCTCAGCTAATTCTGAATCCACACTTATCGTTTATTTTTTAAATTTATTTTATGTTTCATATTTATTATCTCCCTCCCACAGCGGTAAGATGTGACACAAGGTCGGCAAAGTGGGATTGAAAAGCCAGCGCTATAGAAGATCATTCTTGCCTACAAAAAATGCCTAGGCAGCCCCGTCGGCATTTCCCGGTAGGGGCGCCTTAGGCGATTAGCAATAAATTAATCCCTCTCAAAGGGTGAGAAGACAAAGCATGTGAGGGTGGACCTCCTAGAACTGCACAGGACAAACCCACAGACCGGCGGAATCAAGGCCTGAAGGTCAAGACTGTACTGGTCTAAGTGGTGTAGCATCCATCGGAACAGATACAACACTTTCATCTCAGCCAAAAGGCCGTGAAAAAGTCTTTGTAGTTTGTCTAATAAATGTTGCTGCTAATGCATCCGGAATCTTTTACCATTTTCTTGTATTCATTTTATCATGGATTTGTAAATTAATTGACAATGCCAGCTTTTCCACGAGTTTATTCATTGTATTTTGACATTAAATAATCTACAAAGGGTTGATGTGCCATAAAAACAGACGAACCGAACTTTACCAAAACGATTGCCCCATTTTTTTTTTTTTTTAAACAAATTAAAAAAAAAAAAAATATCCGCTTGATTTTAGTTCAGGGGTGGAGTTCTTTTTGTTTGCTTCTCTTTTACAATTTATCAAAATATTAAGAATTCTCCATTTAAACTGATGGGAGGGGGGAGTATGCTCCGCCAGTGTTCGCACTAAATATTCATATAAAATCATAGAATTACGTCAGTGATTTAATTTTTCATGTGTAAATTATCATTTCTGATGACCTAAAGAAGAAAAAAAAACGCTGACTTTTAATTTAGAGTGGAGGATTTTTTTCTGAATTCATTTCAGGCGGCGGGAGTTGTCTGACTTGCTATTTGCTTTCTTGCTTCCCCTCACCATTTGAAATGGTTACGTCATGGGGCTGCAAAAAAGGGACGCTTTTTACTCGCTAACTTTTGTGTGATGGGATGGATTTATATTTATTTATGTACTAATAAATACACATTGGTCTTCATTATGAAGTGGAAAATTAAACTTTTGGTATTGTTGGAGTTCTGATACCTCCCTCCTCCTTGAAAAACGAATGAGATTCTATTACTTAAAAAAAAATTTTTTTTTTAGGCGATAGCATGTAAACTGCCTGAAAAAGTTGACGATAAAAATAAAAAAATAAAAAAATATTTTTGATTTTAAAATGGGGATCAACTGATCCCCATTTTTAAATAACAAATATTTTTAATTTTTAAGTAAAAAAGATCACACACTTTTGGACCAGATATCGTTTTTAAAGAACAAATCTCTAACCAATTTAAATGATTTTTTCTCAATCTTGGGCATTTTAATTTCTTAGATGAATTTTGTGCGTGTTCTGGGGGTGGTATAATTTTTTTTTGTAATCTTGGGCATTTTAATTTCTTAGATCAATTTTGTGCATATTTCGGGGGGGGGGGTATAATTTTTTTTCAATCTTGGGCATTTTAATTTCTTAGATCAATTTTGTGCATATTTCGGGGGGGTATAATTTTTTTTTCAATCTTGGGCATTTTAATTTTTTAGATGAATTTTGTGCGTGTTCTGGGGGTGGTATAATTTTTTTTGTCTACAATATACATAAAACGTGTTATAAATAAAATAATTACATTTTTGTGTCGAAATGAACTTTTAAGTCACATTACACCCATGTCGCGTGCATCTTTTGTTTTTTTATTTATTTTAAAAAAATTTTGTATTGCTAGTTGGGTCAATGAGTAGGCTTATTTTTTTTATTTAAAAAATTTTTTTTTTTAACTTGAAACCTCGACGTTTTTATATTAAAGTTTGATCATGAACATTGACGATACAATATATTGTTTAGGACCGTCGTTAAATTTTTAGGAACCGTTAAATCAATTCGCCTTCTTTTACGCTTTTCTGAACCCCAAACCTAACCCATATTATGAATGAATACTAGCATATCCCCATCCCTGTAATAACCATCAAAAAAAAAAAAAAAAAAATTATTCAAATATTTACCGTTTGGTGTAGGGCTACAATTTTACCAAAATTTTATTAATAAATTCTTAATAAATTTTTTTTTGTTTTTTTTGTTTTTTTTTTTTGATTTTTTTGATTTTTGAGATGAGGATTGATAATTTGTATTATTCAGACTACTGTTCTCATCTTGAATGTTATTCTCACAACGTTTCGGCCGATGTAACCTCCGACCTTCTTCAGGTGTATCTTGTTGAACTCTGGAATCTGTACGGAATTTAAAACTAAACCCTTTATTTAATCGACAGGGGTAGTTTGCTCTTCTTCCGTCAGCGATGACCAGATAGAAGTCTCTAGTAATTCTATTCTTAGTATCGCCCGTACTGGGGATTGAACCTTCAACCTCTAGAAGACTGTCACTTAGAACTGATTATTACTTAGCACTGTTTATCTGTTGTGCCATGGATTACATCGGCCGAAATGTTGTCATAATAACATCCAAGATGAGAATAGTAGTCCGAATAATCCAAACTTTATTGATTCATGTGTTTCCAACCCTTGCTTTCTAAAAAAAAAAAAAAAAATCCCAATCCATCTGCCTCAGGATGTGTTTTTTTTTTTTTTTTTTTTTTTTTAATGGAAATCGCTCCAGACAAGGCATGAAGCCACTTGATGTAAAGAGCTAAAAAAGAAATACTGCTTCAAGGTCAAAAACAAGCCAACAATAAGTGTTAAATGGATAGATTCGGACTCAGAAAACAGCAATTATTTCCCTTTTGTCAGAAACATCGCTCATGGAATGTGAGGACTAAAGGACAAAATAAGGGAAGCGAGAGTTACGAGGCTGCCGAAAGTAAATTCAATTAGTCACTTTCTACTCTCCTAAAAAGTGAAGTTTGAAGTGAATTATCATGAAATTGGATCGATCACTCTTCATCAAACTTAATTGGTTGACTGGTGTGTGTGTGATCCGCCCTTGAAATCAAAATTTCCCATTTTTGAAACACAAAAAAAAAGACAACGGTGGCCGATATTCCGAGCCATTTTTCCTTCTCTATACGTAGCACAAATCTCACATTAGAGTTAGATACGTCCTAAGATGGGGAACTGTTGCCACATTTGGGGAGGTGTTGCCTGGAGTACTCTTTCTTGCCCCGAGAGAGTTCGAAATCGACTTTGCAATCTAATTGGATTGATTTCTTCTGTTCTCTAAAGCCCCTTTCTCACAAAAGGGACGCTAGTCTTTCTCTACTCTATGAGTATTTTTATGGAAAGGGCTCAACCGAGCTTCAATCTCCTCATAAAACTTCTCCGGATTAGGACCGGAGCTAACTTTGACCCTGTTTTTAAGGTTACGGTCAGAGTTGGGGGTCAAAGTTAGCTTGGGTCCTAATCTGAAGAAGTACAAAACTTTCACAGCAAGACCTCCTCTTGCTGCACAACTACAAAGAGCTTTATTTTCTTCCTACGTGTGCCTAAAATCAAATGGAATTTCCGTGAACAGAGTTTCTTTCCCAACTGTGAAACACACTGCCAAAAGATTGCTTCTCTGAGGGCTACAACATGGTCATCTTCAATCTAATGTCATCAAACACTTGTCATAAACGGTTCTCATAAATCATGAAATATTATTCTTTCCATAATTTTCAATCCTCTCATAATATTCATTCTCATTCAACTGAAAATCTGTTCATTACATTGACCTTTAGCCTTGAGTGGCTTTTAGCCTTGATAAGTGGTGAATTATTAGTATAATGAAAGGCAATTTCCATGGTCTTGATACTTCAATCAATTGAAACAAGCAGATGGTGTTGCAAGTTATCAGTTTTGTCCACTTGACATTCGATTTTAATTAAATGAAAATACACAAAAATCGATAAAATTAAAAAAATAAAAACTCTCTATATTTTAGAGGTAAGAATTCTTTTCTTTTTTTTTTAAACATTTTGCCAATGCGTTTTATTTCTGCATGCATTCTTAAATTTGAAAATAATGCTCAAGAATTATTCTTTAACCCAATATGTCGAGTCGTATAATCAAAAACTATCTAATCTATAAAGTTACCTTGCCAAATTTTATATAGCATCGATATTTGATTCTGCCTAACCATTTTTGTTTTCTTTCCAGCAGGTTTTTACAATACCAAAATGTTTCTGGGTTCAGTTTGTTTGAAAAAAAAAAAAGAAGAAATATTCCGGTTAGGAAGATTGTTACGATGATGAAAATTTAAAATAATGAATCAAGATAATTCTTTGAAGCTTTTAAAATGACTTATCTCCCTTACATTTTTTTTAGTTATTACTGTTTTGTTTTCTCTTTTAAAAATGTGCAACCAATGATTCCCGTGCAATGCTGGGTCATTAGTACAGACAGCTAGTTGTTTATGTTAAAAAGATGTTCCCAAGAATCTTTTAGTTCTGCGTTAACGCAAGTGAATTCATTTTCCTCTTTTATGCACAGGTTTGGTTTTTAAGTTTTAATCTGAACTGAAGGGCTATTTTAGTAGGGATTATATTTTTTTATTTTCAATCTCCTTTTTTTTAAAAAAAAATTTTTTTGTAACTAATTCATAAAATACTAGTTGTATCTACCCGGTGTTGCCCGGGAAATCTTTTCATTTTAGCTTTGCTCATTGCCGAATCTTCGGAATCCTATTAAGAACCAAATTTTCAAATTATAAAATGTTTCATTTTAAAAGCAGATAAGTTCAGTTTTTAGTAGGGGGTTCAGTTTGTTTAAGTTGAACATGAAATGATTCCACTGAAATTGATAATTATGCCCCCATCCTCGGTAAAATATTTAATTTTTTGATAAAAAGAATCTTCTGGTTACTACATCGATTAAACACCAAATTCTCAATTTTTAGAAGGGAGTTCAGTTTTTTCTGTTAGTTTAATGTAAAATGAGCTCTTCTGCACAAAATTCTGAAAAGGGGTTTGTAAAACTTGTTTGTTTTTGCAAAACACTGAGCAACAAAAAAAAATCTATGTAGGATATCACCATTTTACATTAAAGTTACATAGAAAACTGAACAACTCTTTAGGAAACTGAACAACTCTTTAGGAAACTGAACAACTCTTTAGGAAACTGAACAACTCTTTAGGAAACTGAACAACTCTTTAGGAAACTGAACAACTCTTTAGATAACTGAACAACTCTTTAGATAACTGAACAACTCTTTAGGAAACTGAACAACTCTTTAGGAAACTGAACAACTCTTTAGGAAACTGAACAACTCTTTAGATAACTGAACAACTCTTTAGATAACTGAACAACTCTTTAGATAACTGAACAACTCTTTAGGAAACTGAACAACTCTTTAGATAACTGAACAACTCTTTAGATAACTGAACAACTCTTTATGAAACTGAACAACTCTTTAGGAAACTGAACAACTCTTTAGATAACTGAACAACTCTTTAGGAAACTGAACAACTCTTTAGGAAACTGAACAACTCTTTAGGAAACTGAACAACTCTTTAGATAACTGAACAACTCTTTAGATAACTGAACAACTCTTTATGAAACTGAACAACTCTTTATGAAACTGAACAACTCTTTAGGAAACTGAACAACTCTTTAGATAACTGAACAACTCTTTAGGAAACTGAACAACTCTTTAGATAACTGAACAACTCTTTAGATAACTAAACAACTCTTTAGATAACTGAACAACTCTTTAGATAACTGAACAACTCTTTAGATAACTGAACAACTCTTTATGAAACTGAACAACTCTTTAGGAAACTGAACAACTCTTTAGGAAACTGAACAACTCTTTAGATAACTGAACAACTCTTTAGATAACTGAACAACTCTTTATGAAACTGAACAACTCTTTAGGAAACTGAACAACTCTTTAGGAAACTGAACAACTCTTTAGATAACTGAACAACTCTTTAGGAAACTGAACAACTCTTTAGATAACTGAACAACTCTTTAGATAACTGAACAACTCTTTAGATAACTGAACAACTCTTTAGATAACTGAACAACTCTTTAGATAACTGAACAACTCTTTAGATAACTGAACAACTCTTTAGATAACTGAACAACTCTTTATGAAACTGAACAACTCTTTAGGAAACTGAACAACTCTTTAGATAACTGAACAACTCTTTAGATAACTGAACAACTCTTTAGGAAACTGAACAACTCTTTAGGAAACTGAACAACCTTTTAGGAAACTGAACAACTCTTTAGATAACTGAACAACTCTTTAGGAAACTGAACAACTCTTTAGGAAACTGAACAACTCTTTAGGAAACTGAACAACTCTTTAGATAACTGAACAACTCTTTAGATAACTGAACAACTCTTTATGAAACTGAACAACTCTTTAGGAAACTGAACAACTCTTTAGGAAACTGAACAACTCTTTAGATAACTGAACAACTCTTTAGATAACTGAACAACTCTTTATGAAACTGAACAACTCTTTAGGAAACTGAACAACTCTTTAGGAAACTGAACAACTCTTTAGATAACTGAACAACTCTTTAGGAAACTGAACAACTCTTTATGAAACTGAACAACTCTTTATGAAACTGAACAACTCTTTATGAAACTGAACAACTCTTTATGAAACTGAACAACTCTTTAGGAAACTGAACAACTCTTTAGATAACTGAACAACTCTTTAGATAACTGAACAACTCTTTATGAAACTGAACAACTCTTTAGGAAACTGAACAACTCTTTAGGAAACTGAACAACTCTTTAGATAACTGAACAACTCTTTAGGAAACTGAACAACTCTTTAGATAACTGAACAACTCTTTAGATAACTGAACAACTCTTTAGATAACTGAACAACTCTTTAGGAAACTGAACAACTCTTTAGATAACTGAACAACTCTTTAGATAACTGAACAACTCTTTAGGAAACTGAACAACTCTTTAGGAAACTGAACAACTCTTTAGATAACTGAACAACTCTTTAGGAAACTGAACAACCTTTTAGGAAACTGAACAACTCTTTAGATAACTGAACAACTCTTTAGGAAACTGAACAACTCTTTAGGAAACTGAACAACTCTTTAGGAAACTGAACAACTCTTTAGATAACTGAACAACTCTTTAGATAACTGAACAACTCTTTAGGAAACTGAACAACTCTTTAGGAAACTGAACAACTCTTTAGGAAACTGAACAACTCTTTAGGAAACTGAGCAACTCTTTAGATAACTGAACAACTCTTTATGAAACTGAACAACTCTTTAGGAAACTGAACAACTCTTTAGGAAACTGAACAACTCTTTAGATAACTGAACAACTCTTTAGGAAACTGAACAACTCTTTAGATAACTGAACAACTCTTTAGATAACTGAACAACTCTTTAGATAACTGAACAACTCTTTAGATAACTGAACAACTCTTTAGATAACTGAACAACTCTTTATGAAACTGAACAACTCTTTAGGAAACTGAACAACTCTTTAGGAAACTGAACAACTCTTTAGATAACTGAACAACTCTTTAGGAAACTGAACAACTCTTTAGATAACTGAACAACTCTTTAGATAACTGAACAACTCTTTAGATAACTGAACAACTCTTTAGATAACTGAACAACTCTTTAGGAAACTGAACAACTCTTTAGGAAACTGAACAACTCTTTAGATAACTGAACAACTCTTTAGATAACTGAACAACTCTTTAGATAACTGAACAACTCTTTATGAAACTGAACAACTCTTTATGAAACTGAACAACTCTTTAGGAAACTGAACAACTCTTTAGGAAACTGAACAACTCTTTAGATAACTGAACAACTCTTTAGATAACTGAACAACTCTTTAGGAAACTGAACAACTCTTTAGGAAACTGAACAACTCTTTAGGAAACTGAACAACTCTTTAGATAACTGAACAACTCTTTAGGAAACTGAACAACTCTTTAGATAACTGAACAACTCTTTAGATAACTGAACAACTCTTTAGATAACTGAACAACTCTTTAGATAACTGAACAACTCTTTAGATAACTGAACAACTCTTTAGATAACTGAACAACTCTTTAGGAAACTGAACAACTCTTTAGGAAACTGAGCAACTCTTTAGATAACTGAACAACTCTTTAGGAAACTGAACAACTCTTTAGGAAACTGAACAACTCTTTAGGAAACTGAACAACTCTTTAGATAACTGAACAACTCTTTAGGAAACTGAACAACTCTTTAGATAACTGAACAACTCTTTAGATAACTGAACAACTCTTTAGATAACTGAACAACTCTTTAGATAACTGAACAACTCTTTAGATAACTGAACAACTCTTTAGATAACTGAACAACTCTTTAGATAACTGAACAACTCTTTAGATAACTGAACAACTCTTTAGGAAACTGAACAACTCTTTAGATAACTGAACAACTCTTTAGGAAACTGAACAACTCTTTAGGAAACTGAACAACTCTTTAGGAAACTGAACAACTCTTTAGGAAACTGAACAACTCTGTTTAAAAAAAACAATTTATTTTCAGCTAATTGAAGTTATCGCATTTTTTTTCTGGAGTCTAAATATTGACATGCTTAAGTTAAGCAATGTTAAACCTGGTCAGTACTTAGATGGGTGACCATTTGGGAATACAAGGTGCTGTAAGCTTTGTGGATTATTCTAAGTTTCCATTTTATACAAAGATCTTTAGTTTTTAGAATTGATATACAAGAAAACAACCAAACATTTAAAATGAATATTAGTAACTAGCCGAAGAGTCTTTTTACTTTCATATTTAAAAAAAAATTATTATTTTTAACTTTGCTGTATTTTTGAGTAAGTACAAAATTATTTTTTATTATATGAATAGGATTTAAAAAGTTACATTTAATGATTACGGTATCGTTAGGTCATTTAATTGTGTTGTTGTTGTTTTTCCAGGGATGTCCTCGGGGAGTCAGGCAGATACTCTATCTGTCCTAACTTTTCTGTGGACATGATAGAACCTGGTAGTGCCCATATCCTCTCCAGGCCACATGTAGTACTTGGTGTTCCCAAATGGTCACCCATCTAGTGTTGACCAGGCTCAACGTTGCTTAACTTCGGTGATCTAATGGGAACCGGTGTGTCAATGTGATTATGCCGTATTTATTTAAAATTATTAATTGAACCAAATTGGCATAAAACTAGAAATAATTGTTTTTAAGGTAATATTGTTTAAATCTATATTTATGAAACAATTGGAAGCTTCGAAAACTTTCAATCTTTTAATTTTTTTTAAATTTTTTTTTTTTTTACATGATTCACCCCAAACAAGGCAGGACGCCATTGTAAACGTAAGGGGCTACTGAGAAAAAGGAAAAGGGGAGAAGGATTGGTGGTTCAGCTTAAATTGGGATCTGAGCAGCGAGATGTCTGTTTACATTAGTTTTAAATTTCTGCATGTCAGTACTGTCAGGGAAACAGGGGGCAGGGAGGGAGTTCCAGAGGCCAGCAGCACGAGGAAAGAAGCTATTTGAGTAGAATGCTCTCCGGCATCTGGGGACCTCCACAGTGAATGAATGAGATTTAGTAGAATGTCGAGTTAGTCTAGTGAATTTACGTCGAGGGGGCACCAGAGTAGCCAACTCATCGGAGCATAATCCATTGAAGTATTTGTAAAACAAACACAAGGATGCCACATTGTAGCGATGGGACAGGGGCTGGAGCTTAGCTGACAGTGAGGGACCTATTAGGTTGACTACTCTTTTTTGGACTTTGTCAAGGAAGGAGAAACTAGTAGATGATGCACCAGCCCAGATGTGGCAACAATACTCCATGCATGGGCGAATGGTGGCTTTGTAGAGATACAGGATAATGTCAGGTGTAAGGAGTCCACTAGCATGGTAGAGGGAGCCAACCTTCTTTGCGGCAGCCTTTGCAATGTCTTCAATGTATGTGTTCCAATTCATGTTACCTGTGAAGGTTAGGCCAAGGAGTCTGAATGATGAACTCTCAGGTAGGGTGTTATTTGCCATGACAATCAGTGGTTGGAGAGGCTTCTTGTAGTTGTTGAAGGAAAGGAGCTTAATTGAATGAGGATTTATCAAGACTTTTAAAACTAGTTTAAATTACTTTCTTTTTTTTTTTTTCAACTAGTAAAAAGCTGACTGACTTGTTCATGAAAAAACCCAAGTTCACTCTTTTGAATTTTATTTAGTAATGAAATTATTTCGTTTTATTTTACGCTATTGCAGTTTTTATTTCAATAAATATTTGCTTAAAATAAAAATTAATTCAATTGCAGAAAAAAAACAGACACATGAGGTTGTCTTATAATTTTATTAATATAGACATAATACATAGCGAAAGTAAAATCTTTGTAACTTGAAGATCCATTGCTTCCGCCATGTATTACGATAAAATTATTTTGTATCATAATTTGGTGCTTCTTCGCTTAAGGAGCAATATGAAAATATTAAGAAGCACCAAAAACAGTAATATATACTTATTCAACAGTTAAATAAGTATCCTTACCAAAAAGTAGGAAAAATTATCGACTAGAACTTTAATTAAAAGAAAAATCCATTTTTTTAGGAACAGTATTGATTTACTCCTCTCCAGGAGTTAGGCACAAGGCCAGTTTTTATCTTACTCCCACAAGTAAGATGTGACCCAAGGTCGGGTCGGGAAAGTGGAGTTTAAAAATTGCCTGTGCTGCCCCGTCGGCATTACCCGGTAGGGGCGCCTCAGGCAGTAAGTAATAAACTTAGAGGCGAAGCCTGGGAGGGTAGACCTCCTAGAACTGCACAGGACAGACCCATAGACCGGCGTAAATCAAGCCCCGAAGGCCAAGACAATACCAGTTTATGGGGTGCAGTATCCATCGGAACAGATACTACACTTTGATCTTAGCCAAAAGGCCGAGTAGATCTAAGTAGCAATCTTAAAATCTACGGCAAGACAAAATCAAGGGAAGTAATCGCGTTTGTCATAATTTACCTTAACATCGATTGACTGTTAATAAAAAATGGATTTTGCTTTTAATTAAAGTTTTAGTCGATCATTTTTCTTACTTTTTGGTGAGGATGCTTATTTAACTCTGCTGAGTAAGTATATAATACTGTTTTTATATAATATTTTCACATATTGCCTTTTTAAGCGAAGAAGCACCTAAAAATCTTTTCTAATGTCTAATTACCAAATATATGCATTATCTCCCTTTAATAAATATTTATTTATAACATCAGTACATTCCATTAATTACATTTTTATACACTCCATGACGTAATTAATGTCCCAAAAACCGTACATTAAATACATTTCAAAGAAACTTGTATATATTTACAATATGAGTTTACCCAGCCTTTTTGTGTAGTCGGATTTATATGTAGAAGAGAACCCGTCCCAGGGCGGGTAAAATGAATTCATAGAACAGAAAACCTTTGCACCACTTTTATGTCCTTCACAAAGAGTAAAATACAGAATCATACTAAACCTTACCTTTGGAATGCAAGTTAACATCCATTTTAAGGTAAATTGTTAAGTGAAAGCAATTATGACAAACGCGATTATCTCCCATGATCAAGATGGCTACGTTTTCACATGTTGATCGACTGTTTCCGAAAAATGGATTTTGCTTTTAAGTAAAGTTTTAGTCGATCATTTTTCCTACTTTTTGGTGAGGATACTTATTTAACTCTGCTGAGTAAGTATATGATACTGTTTTTTTTTATGTAATAATGATATTTTCATATATTGCCCTTTAAGCGAAGAAGCCCCCATAATTTTTCCCGTTGTTTTTCTTGTTTAATTTCCCTGCTGACCCTTTTTTCATTTTTTTAGCCTGGATCTTCACCAGCAAATTGAGGAGCTGCAAAGTCACCTGTTACGCAGCAACCGGCACATTCATCAGGTCGAAGAGGATCTTATGCTGAGCAAACAGGCGGCTGAGTATGAAATATTTAAGCTCAAAGAGGAATTGGCCCGACTTCGGGATCGATATGACCGGTAGGTCTGTTGCTTAACTATCTTCACTTGCATCGAAGCAAATGTTTTATTTATACTATTTACATGATTCCGACCTGTGATCCTAGTTGCATAATATATTGAGTGCCTTGTATGTTAGCTGGTTTTAAATGACGGTTATTTTCTGTTTGGTTGTACTTTTAGTCAAGTACATGCTGTCTGGCAAGGTTAAGAGTCAAATCGCTCATAAACGTGGGAATGGCTAAAAAAAAATTGCTGTTTTCTAGGTCAGAATCTATCCATCTAAGACTTATTGTTGGCTAGTTTTTAACCTTGAAGTAGTATTTTTTTTTTTTAGCTCCTTACATCAGAGGATGAGGAATGACATCATCAGGGAAAGAAGAAGGGTTAGGGTTTAATGATGGATAAGTTTACGGTTAAAAACAGAGTCGACAGCACATGAATATGGCTTCTTAGAAAAGAACAAATAAGGATCTCTCACCCCCCCCCCCCTTGCTGCATTTGCTGGAAAACCCTAAATAATGAACCGAGTGTCGAGCACTGAATAATATTGGAGCATATTCAGTTCACGGTTGAGTTTTATTCGGTCAGCAATTTTATTTAGTTTCTTAAATAAGATTTTGGAAGTTTCATTTAATTATTACGGTATCGTTTCGTTACTAATCGAACAATTTTGTTTTAAACTTTATAAAATTATTAGATCGAAATAGTTTCCAAAACTTTCACTCGTTTAATTAGATGAGGATCTGCTCAGAATTTTAAAGTCAGAAATGACTTTTTAGTTAACTAGAATTAATAATAGAATTCTAGTATATATGAATTCATGTTTTGAAACATGACGTTCATCATAAATCTGAAGTCACGCTAAGCTTTAATTATTTTACTAAGATAATGTTTAAAGCTCTATTTATAAGAAAGTCCAAATAGGTCAGTTGGTAGAACCTCAGACTGAAGATCTCAAGGTTCCGGGTTCGATTTCCGGTCATGGCATCCGATTTATTTGTTGGGAATTCATTATTTAGTATTGATGCAATATTCTTCATTTCTAAAAGAAGATCAGATCTCTGATATTTTGAAATGAGACAAATTCCGCAATGTATTCATTACGTTTAAACAGAGTGTGACTGATGGACGGACAGATGGACAAAATCTCTATTTATATAAGATTTAAAAAATTTATTTTTTATGGAAATCGCTCCAGAATACTACTTCAAGGTTAAAAACTAGCCAACAATAAATGTTAGATGGATAGATTCCAATCCAGGAGACAGCAATTTTTTCCCTTTGTCAGAAACATCGCTCATCGAATGTGAGGACTAAAGGACAAAATAAGGGAAGCAAGAGTTACGAGGCTGCCGAAAGTAAACCCTTCCAAATTTCTTTAAAAATTTTGAGGAAGTCACAATATAATTCATTGTTTTGTTATTTTTTTCAACTATTAATAAAAGATTAAAATTGTTGACTTTTTTTTTCATGAAGAAATGCAGTGTAATCAGTTTAATTTGATAATTCGATTTTTTTTAAATAGGATTTTAAAAAAATTGTTTTATTTTAATCTATGGCATTTTTTATTGCAATAAATACATTTTTATTTACAAATAAATGATTAAGTTACATAGAGACGATGAACACGTAGAGACGCGTGAAGTTTTTTTTCATGATTTTATTAGTGATTTGTTTTTTTTTTCTTTCTTTTAACATGAAATTTATTTATATTTGAAAATAATTTAATTTTTAATTTCAGATTATTGGAAAGTCATAAATGCCTTCAACGACAGAACCATAATTTAGAAGATAAACTCCTTAAAGTTGTAAGTATACAATATATATATATATTTATATATGTGTATGTATGTGTATGTATTAAAACATCAATGTGGAAGGTATATGTTTTAATATATCTTTTATTTATTTTCTATATTTTGACGTGTAGGAATATCAATTGTCCCTTATATAAAAAAAAAGAAAGTTTTTCTTTAAAAGGCAAACAAAATTTTTGCCCGCGTCAGAGTAATATATATAATTAATAAAATGATGAAACATGTTCATGTATCGTATCAACATCAAACAACACAAAAGGGGTTTAAAAACAGATATAAACAAACTTAGATTAAATTGTAACAGACCCATGAAATAACGTTGTGGAACTGCGGATGTGCAGAAACAACTAATAAGGACGTTTATAAAGTAGTGTTTGTTTAGCGTTAATAGCACTCGTGTTGTTAGGGGTTCGACATGGCCTAGGAGAAGCTTCCTCAGCCATGTCGAACCCCTAACAACAGCTCAGGAAGAGACCAGACTACAGCTGGGGACCAGACGGCTAGAGAATGGCTTCCCTCATATTGACATGGAACCCCCCCCCCCCCCCTTATGAGGCCCTTCCTCCCGGTTCAGTGGAAAACACTCAACAGCGTAAGAACGGGAATGGGACGGTCAAAAGTTGCTATGAGTATATAGGGGCTACTAAACTGACCCAACCATCTGTGAATGTTGAGAGGAGGACCATACGATGTCTGCCCTCTACTGCCTAACCAGTGCAGCCTGAAATGAAAAGATCTTGCAGAGTACAATAAAAAATGCAAAGGACTGCGTAAAAAAGTGGGAAACTGTCGTATGACCACATGCTTCAAAGATATGCAAAGAAGAAGACAGACTTGTTAAAAATATGTAATTTGTTAAAATTCAATGTGTTCTTATACTTCTAGGTAAATGTGTTCTTTGATACTTCTAGGTAAATGTGTTCTTTGATACTTCTAGGCAAATGTGTTCTTTAATACTTCTAGGTAAATGTGTTCTTTTATACTTCTAGGTAAATGTGTTCTCTTATACTTCTAGGTAAATGTGTTCTTTGATACTTCTAGGTAAATGTGTTCTTTGATACTTCTAGGTAAATGTGTTCTTTGATACTTCTAGGTAAATGTGTTCTCTTATACTTCTAGGTAAATGTGTTCTTTGATACTTCTAGGTAAATGTGTTCTTTGATACTTCTAGGTAAATGTGTTCTTTTATACTTCTAGGTAAATGTGTTCTTTTATACTTCTAGGTAAATGTGTTCTCTTATACCTCTTTTTTAAATTTTTTTTTTAACATAGTTCAACCCAAACAAGGCAGGCCGCCGCTGTAGACGTAAGGGGCTACTGAGAAAAAAGAAAAGGGGAGAAGATAGGGGGCGGTCAACCTAGACTGGGATCTGCGCAGCGAGAAGTCTGTTTACATTAGTTTTAAACTTCTGCATGTCTGTACTGTCATGGAAACAGGGGGCAGGAAGGGAGTTCCAGAGGCCAGCAGTACGAGGAAAGAAGCTATTTGAGTAAACGGCTCTCCGACATCTGAGGACCTCCACAGTAAATGAATGAGATTTAGTTGATTGTCGAGTTAGTCTAGTGAATTTTCGTCGAGTGGGCACCAGAGTAGCCAATTCATTGGAGCATAATCCATTGAAGTATTTGTAAAACAAGCACAAGGATGCCACATTGCGGCGAGGGGACAGAGGCTGGAGCTTGGTTGACAGTGAGGGACCTATTAGGTTGGCGATTCTTTTTTGGACCTTGTCAAGGAAGGAGAGACTAGTAGATGATGCGCCAGCCCAGATGTGACAACAATACTCCATGCATGGGCGGATGGTGGCTTTGTAGAGATACAGGATAATGCCAGGTGTGAGGAGTTTACTAGCACGGTAGAGGAAGCCAACCTTCTTTGCGGCAGCTTTGGCAATGTCTTCAATGTATTTGTTCTAATTCATGTTACCTGTGAAGGTTAAGCCGAGGAGTTTGAATGATGAACTCTCAAGTAGGGTGTTATTTGCCATGACAATCGGTGGTTGTAGTTATTGAAGGAAAGGAGCTTTGTCTTTGCGGCATTAAAATTACCATCCATTTTTTACCCCAATCCATTACAGCCTGGAGGTCATTTTCTAAAGATTCAGCCATTGCCTCGGATATGATTGCATCGGTTTTACCAACATGGCGAGAGTAAAGGGTGGTGTCATCAGCAAATAAACCAATCTCAGACTCTATGCCATCAGGGAGATCGTTTATATAGATCAGGAACGACAAGGGTCCAAGGATAGATCCCTGGGGTACACCAGCATTTATGTCATGTTGCATAGATGAGCGGCCATCGAGGACAACCTGGATTTTTCTTTTGTTTAGGAAGGATCTAATTATATTAAATAGTTGCACAGTAATACCGTATGAGCATATTTTCAGGAGAAGCCCTTTGTGCCAAACCTTGTCAAAGGCCTTGGATATATCTAGCGCTACTGTTCTAGCTTCTCCTGCCCCGTCGAGTGCATGATACATGCGTTCAGAGATGACCGTTAGGATGTCTGCAGTAGATTGTGCTTGTCTAAATCCATACTGGCGGTCGGAAAGAAGTTTAGCATTAACTAAGTGCCGTACTATCGCTAGATTGATTAGGGATTCAAAGATTTTAGCAAAGATCGGCAGCAGACTGATTGGGCGATAGTTCTGAGGATCGGTTCTATTCCCAGAGTTCTTGTAGACTGGTACCACAGAGGCAATTTTTCAGCTATCGGGGAAGCAAGATTCAGCTAGACACTTATTGTAGAGTTTGGAGAGGACAGGGGCCAGTTCAGTAGAGCATTTCTTTATTACTATTACTGGTATAAGATCAGGCCCACAAGCTTTGGAGGTGTCAAGGTTTTTTTGTGATGTCTCTGAGCTGGGATGGGGTGATGACCAGGTTATCAATGTGGCTTCGGTCAGCAAAGGGAATCTAGGGAGGGGGTGGTTATCTGAGTCCAAAGTAGAGTTAGAAGCGAAGCGATGGGCAAGTAGTTCAGCCTTATCAGTGGCCGTGCAAGCGACATCATTGTGGTTTGATAGTGGAGGAATCGTTGATTGACCATTATTCACTACACTATTGTAGATTTTCCAGAAATCACGAGTACCTAGTTTCTGTGACTGGATGCGTTTTTTTGTTAACTCATTATACCTTCTCTTTGCTTCACCTATCACGGCTTGCAATTATTTCTTGACTCTATAAACGTATGTCTATTAGTAGCTGACTTATGGCGGCCGAATTTACGGAATGCTTGTTGCCTCTCAGAAATGGCAGCTGCATATTCCGAGGTGAACCATTGGGGAGAGTGGGGCTTGCTAAGGAATTTTCGCATGGGGACATAGGCTTCAATGCCTGCTTTGGCCCATTCAGTTAATTCGTTTGCACACTGGTTGGCAGGTAGTGAGAAGGTTTCCCTCCATGGGGCGTCACTGATGTGATCTCTGATTGACTCAAAATCAGCCCGCTCGTAGTATCTTGTTGTTTTGAGCAACGGTTCATCAGCTTTTGGACGACGTGTTATGGTAATATGTATCATTAGAACAATGTGATCAGCATTCCCGAGTGGGCTATGGGCTTTCGTCACACAAGCCTCGGGCATTGAGGTCAAGAAAAGGTCTAGAAGTGAGGCTTGTTGGTCTACTCGATTGGGGATGCGGGTCGGAAAATCGACAGTCTGAGAGAGGGAGTGAGCTAAGGAGAAATTATACGTAGAGTGGCCGGCTGCATCAGTAAGGCTGGAGAATCCCAACCAGTCACGGTGGTGGGCATTCAAGTCAGTTAAGAGTGCTCTGTCTATGCTTACAGAGACAGAGTTTAGCAGAGTACAGTCTTGGGTCGCCGGTAAATGTGTTCTTTTAATACTTCTAGGTAAATGTGTTCTTTAATAACTCTAGGTAAATGTGTTCTTTTATACTTCTAGGTAAATGTGTTCTTTTATACTTCTAGGTAAATGTGTTCTTTTATACTTCTAGGTAAATGTGTTCTTTAATAATTCTAGGTAAATGTGTTCTTTAATAATTCTAGGTAAATGTGTTCTTTTAATACTTCTAGGTAAATGTGTTCTCTTATACTTCTAGGTAAATGTGTTCTTTAATAATTCTAGGTAAATGTGTTCTTTTATACTTCTAGGTAAATGTGTTCTTTTAATACTTCTAGGTAAATGTGTTCTTTAATAATTCTAGGTAAATGTGTTCTTTTATACTTCTAGGTAAATGTGTTCTTTTATACTTCTAGGTAAATGTGTTCTTTAATAATTCTAGGTAAATGTGTTCTTTTATACTTCTAGGTAAATGTGTTCTTTTATACTTCTAGGTAAATGTGTTCTTTAATAATTCTAGGTAAATGTGTTCTTTAATAATTCTAGGTAAATGTGTTCTTTTAATACTTCTAGGTAAATGTGTTCTCTTATACTTCTAGGTAAATGTGTTCTTTAATAATTCTAGGTAAATGTGTTCTTTTATACTTCTAGGTAAATGTGTTCTTTTAATACTTCTAGGTAAATGTGTTCTCTTATACTTCTAGGTAAATGTGTTCTTTAATAATTCTAGGTAAATGTGTTCTTTTATAATTCTAGGTAAATGTGTTCTTTAATAATTCTAGGTAAATGTGTTCTCTTATACTTCTAGGTAAATGTGTTCTTTTAATACTTCTAGGTAAATGTGTTCTTTTAATACTTCTAGGTAAATGTGTTCTTTTAATACTTCTAGGTAAATGTGTTCTTTTAATACTTCTAGGTAAATGTGTTCTTTGATGCTTCTAGGTAAATGTGTTCTTTTAATACTTCTAGGTAAATGTGTTCTTTTATACTTCTAGGTAAATAAATTTGAAGCCGAAAAAACTACAATTCAAAAAGAGTATGCTGCTGTCACGTCAAAGTTGGTAGACACTCGGGTCACCATTTGTGAATTGGAAGAAGAGAATGTAAGTATTCTGAGCCTCGGAGAGGTGGGGGGGTAGCAGTATTGTTTTTATTTTGCTCTTTGTTTTCTTTGGATTGTGACGAATACAGTAGGCGAATACAAGAAACCATGTGTTAAAATAAATTCGCCTACTGTATTGACAAAACAAAGGAAACAGGATATAGGAAAAGCCATTGTTAACAAACAATAGAGTAGACATAGGAGCGTCACCAACAAAGCCTTTGTTCGCGGGAAGCCTTTGTTCACGGGAAGCCCAACGATTAGCTGAGGGAACAACAAAGAATCTGATTGGTTAACTAGCAAGCCATGTATATAAAAACACCTGACAAAAATAACTCCATGCATTTAGCCTGACGATTCCCCCCGGGGATGAAACACGGGAGCCTCTGTGTAGCTTGATTGCCATATATATTTTCATTGCTTACTACCTAGCTCTACTTACGTATCGAGCACTATTGAAGTAAATACTGAAAACTGATACATAAAAAATTATATCTCCTTATAATATTTTATGTGGATACATGAAGTACTAATATATATATATATATATATATATATATATATATATATATTTTTAAAATTTTAAATTTTTTTTTATCATAGTTCACCCCAAACAAGGCAGGCCGCTACTGAGAAAAAAGGGGGGATGGGGGTTCAACCTAAATTAGGAGCTGCACAGCAAGATGTCTGTTTACATTAGTTTTAAATTTCTGCATGTCAGTACCGTCAGGAAAGCAGGAAGCAGGGAGGGAGTTCCAGAGTCCAGCAGCACGAGGAAAGAAGCTTTTGATATATATATATATAGTGTGTCAGGTTGTATATGAAAAGAAATCAAATAAAGTGCTCGATCATATAAGAGAGCTAATATAATTTATTTAGATATTGTATATTACATATTTCAGCAATGTACCGTCGTTTCATCCAAAAGGGCAGATTTAGACATCTTTAGTAAATCTCCATGCCCAGTGGAATCATCGGCAAGCTGAAATGATTGTAATCCCGTCTCGATAGGGAATGGCGCCACGTGACTTTCCAAATTTTGAAATTTTAAATTTCTTTTCTTTTTTCTTCATTTCATTCTTTCCAAATATGATCTAAGGTTAAGATCGGATTCTAACTCTGCCTGATGAGATCTCAGTTTATAACAGCTGTTGATCGATAGCATCGACATGCCAGTGCCGCAGATTTTGTACATGTCTGTGTAAATAATATAATCACATATCTACATATCTCTCTCTATATATATATATAGAGCATAATGTGAAAATAAGGAGAAAAAAATGTGCCTACTTTAGTAAAACTAGCACAAATCTATAACATAAATTAGCTAACCCTACCCGGTGCTGCCCGGGATGCAGTGAAGTTATTTTAATTTTTAATTTTTATTTGTTTGGACTACACACATTTTTTTTTTTTAATAAGCTGTGGCGAAATACATTATTATAGTGCCAATAACATGGTACAACAATAACAAATGAAAATTGGCTAGTCAGAATCAAATTTTAATATGTCAGCTTAAATGCTACTTAGGCCCAACTTTTAAAATCTCGCAAGATAATTTTATATATTAGAAGATGTGTCGCTGTTAGTCTCTCTGTCCACGGATGCAATTGAAAACAAAGTCCTACATTAAGATCAAACAACTTTCTTTTTTTTTACAAGGAATCCTATGGTGGTATTAATTTTGTATTGGGAGTTTTACACGTTATTGTGGGGTCTGCGTTTGTGCCGGACATCCATAAACGATAAAGAAAACGTTTTATTTTTATTTATAACTTGTAAAATAGCGACATTAAAAAAAAATAGAAGAAAAATTGTTATATTGAGGCCCAGGGCTGAGAGCAGGAGCGTACAGATATTCTCATTCCTTCCCAGTCAAGGCAGAGGGTGCTCGCTAATATTAGGTAAATGTTGGTGGGTAGAGAATTTAAACTTCTGCTGTAGTGGGAGTGTGTTCGCGTCTTGTGACTGCTGGCATTGCCTGTCACGCGTCCTTAATTTGTCTGTACGTGGTCTGGCTTCGTTCAGAAAAAGATTGAAGCTTTTAGTTGTTTTATTTTTTTCGTGAACTTTTAGTATAGATCGAGGTGTCTAGCCTCTCTGTTATACGCACACTATCATCCGATGAGAGTAAACTTATTAGGAGCAACCCTTTTACACGATTGGTCCTGTTGGGTGACGTCACAGTTACACGTGTTATCAAGTCTTGTTATCTCCCCTTATCTTCGATACGTGGAAGTAGGATCATTTTTGCGTAATTGTCTTTTTCTTTTCTTTTTTCTTTCGTTTTTTATGGAAATCGCTGCAGACAAGGCATGAAGCCACTTGACGTAAGGAACAAAAAAAAATACTTCCAAGATCAAAAACTAGCCAACGATAAGTGTTAGATGGATAGATTTGACTCAGAAAACAGCAATTCTTCCCCCTTTGTCAGGAACATTAATGATGAATTTGTCTAAAATATTGGCTTGAGGAATAATTCTTGAGTATTTCTGAACTGTGTCCATTAAGTGAAGAAGCTTCATTGTTCTATGAGTTCCGTTGTATGTCCGAGGGGAAAGTATCCTGAGCACATCGTTAATATGAAAGTTGAACATGCATACCGTCAGTAAGAGTTGCACAACGCTTAACATTTTTTTTTTTTTATTCTTGCAGGATCGTTATAGAAAAGACTGCAACCTGGCTGTGCAATTGTTGCAATGTAAACCTTCCAGTTTCATTGCACATAAACTTAATTCAGTAAGTTCAATTTTTTGATTACTTTTCTTATCCTAAATTCTCACAGCAACACCAAGACGAAATTAAAGAAATTTATTTAAAAAAAATTAAACAAAAACAAAATTATAAAAATCTTAAAAAGTTATAAAAAAAAAAAAAATTTTTAAATTTAATTAAAAAAAATTTATTAATAAAAAAAAAAAAAAATTTTAATTAAAAAAAAAAAAATAAATAAAATAAAATAAAAAAAGTAATAAAAAAATAAAAATTTTTTTAAAAATAAATAAATAAAAATCGCATTTTTGACTTTCTAACCGGTATTTCAAAATTTCAATAATGTAATCACTTGTGTTTCCGGTTGGTATGAATGAAAATTACATCTAAGGTGAGACCACAATTTAAGAGCTTTGTCAAGTGTGGAGGCAACCAATAGTTGCCATTATTCCCAGGTCCACTCTTAACTGGAATGGGAGTAACTGTCAGGGTCCCGGCTAGAGATTAAATAGAATATATCGTTTGAAGACTATCTCTATTTATATAAAGTTAGGTATATATTTATATATTTTTATGTATAGGATTCACTCCTAAACTAATTAACCGATCATTATGAGTTTTGCAGCACAACTGCTAGGCATAAAGGTGGGTAATGTTGGCTATATTTATATTTTAGTTCTATGCAAAAAGGGAGGGTGGAAGCCCATTGTGAGAATTCAGATACCTCTGAGTTTTAACACTAGGTTCTAGACATCAATTAATAATTATTGTACAAATTTCAGTTTCTTTGGAGTATTTTAAATGGTTTTTAGGAGGCATAATATGGAAACCACCTCTAATTTGAAAATTCAAATATTTCAGATTTGCATTAAATTTCATCCAGTCATAAGACATCAATTAAGCAAGATTCCTTGAATTTCAATTTCTACTTTATATCCTTTAAGCTTAAGCCTTAAATTTTAGACATTTTCTAGAATTAAAATCATGTAATGAATTTTATCAAAATTGGAATAAGGATTCTAGACATAAGATTTAGCATCATTATATGTTGATTTTAATCTTCTTTAGGTCATCAGAAATGATAATTCATATATGAAAAATTAAATTACTCGCGTAATTCTATAATTTTGATACAAATATTTTAGCAATATATCTAGATAAATAGTGCAAACACTAGCAAAGCATATTTTTGTTACCCAATTTCAGTCAGTAAATCGAATTCTGTTTAAAATATTGGATAAATTGTATTTATCATTGTCCATTGTTTGTCTTTTGATATTTGGTCAAAGGAATGTTGTGATTTCCAATTTCTCTCCATTGTGTTTAAAATAATCCTTTAGTTTTTTTTTGTTTTTTGTTACTAGTGTACATCCTCCGTCAAAAATGACAAAAAAAAACAAACTCTGCTTCGTCAGTGTTCTCACTAACATTCATATAAAATCATAGAATTATGTCAGTAATTTAATTTTTCAAATTAAAAATTATAATTTCTGATGACCTAAAGAAAAAAAAAAACACCTACTGTTGACTTTTTATTTAGAGTGTGGATTTCTTTCTAAATTCATTTCAGACGGCAGGGGTTGTCGTACTTGCGATTTTCTTTCCACTGTTTTTTTTTGTTTTTTTTTTTTATTTGAATAGGATAATTAGGGACTGAATTATTATCAGTTGAATAAAAAAAACAGAAGTCATTTTTGATGCCTTAAATAAAAAAACAAAAAAACATCAACCATTGACTTTGCTTTTTTATTTTCTACCTTGAATTTTTTTGTTTTAATTATCTGGTGGTAAGGGAGAAAGGGGGGTAGACATTAACAAAATGTCACCGGACTTTACATCAAAGCCGGTAGCGGAAGTGAATAAGAAAGAAAGCGAACGTCTCAAACTGGAAAGTTTAATAAAAGAAAAATGGAAAGAAAAAACGTATAAATCAGTATTGAAAGCAGAAAGTAATAAAAAAAGAAAGAAAAAAAGAAGAAAAAAGAAAACGATTTGCATTCCCCTTATTCGTTGAGCAGACTTTTGTGTGGCGGATTGATATATATTTACAAATAAATACGTAATGATTTTTATTATAGAGTAGAGGATTTTAACGTGTTTTTTTTTTTTTTCATTATATGGTTTTGAGTTGAGACGACTTTGTCCATGTTTCTAACCTAAGCTGTCCATTGTCTCTATCATATTATTACAGGAGCAATTTTACTAACCTAACTCTGCTAACCAGGTTACGATTGTCATGTAAAAAATATATTCAAAACTGTACCAAACGTTTTTGTATTGACCTTGACCAAATCTTATTCGTCTTGATTTTTTTTTTTTCCAGTTACCCCCTGACCTTCAAGAACGTGTGAAATGTCACATGACACGAGAAGAAATCATCAACATGGAGGAGCCGCCGCCATCGAAAGAGACCAAATTAATTCGTGTTCCTATGCAAACTTTCCCCCCGACTGCCATGGTGTACTCCATCAACAACCACACCGATGCCCACAACTACGACAAGTTAAAACAAAATGACACCACAGAGACGGTCCCCATGACCCTGATTGCAAAAGTCCTTTCCCACCCAGAGCCGACGCGTAAGCCCCGTAAGACTTACATTTGCTTTCAGTGCAAACGCGACATTGTGTTGGTCCACCAGGAATCGCAGACATGTTTCGGCAAAGACAAAGACTCCTATTTAACCGCTGTGTCTTCAAACCTCCGGGTCCATAAAAGCAACCGTACGAGGCTAAATTCAGGGGAAACAGAAATTTAATTATTTTTTTTTTTTAATTGTATGTAAGGCGTGTATGTGCGCGAGAGGTATATATGTATGTATGTATATGTGTGTGTGTGTGTGTTTGTTTGTTTAATGTATTTGTTCATCTTGGTTTCATCCTTAAAAACCAGTGACCCTCGTCCTTGTCTCGGTTATCATCCGAGGTCGATAGAGTTGTCTCAGATCAATTTGATTGATAAGAAAGTCCTGTATCGCTGCATACCAGGCTTGACAATCCTTTTTGAGCTTTCTTTACCGCGAATCGTGATCCATGCGCTATTCTACCAGCATCTGGCATGAGTTTAATATCCAGTTTCCGTTTTGAAAATGGAGAGGGAGAGAGAGCCACAGCTTCAGCTGATCGACACCTGGCGGAATTTTTAATTTTTATTTAAAAAATTTTTTTTCAATTTATTTTTTATTTAAAAAATTTTATTTTTATTTTTTTAATTTTATTTTTATTTTTTCAATTTTCTTTTTATTTTTTCAATTTTCTTTTTATTTTTTCAATTTTCTTTTTATTTTTCAATTTTCTTTTTATTTTAATTTTTTTTTTTTTTTTCAATTTCCTTTTCAATTTTCTTTTTTTTTTTTTCAGTTCTTTTTTTTTCAATTTTCTTTTTTTTTTTTTCAATTTTCTTTTTTTTTTTTTCAATTTTCTTTTTTTTTTTTTTTCAATTTTCTTTTTTTTTTTTCAATTTTCTTTTTTTTTTTTTCAATTTTCTTTTTTTTTTTTTTCAATTTTTTTTTTTTTTTCAATTTTTTTTTTTTTTTCAATTTTTTTTTTTTTTTTCAATTTTTTTTACCTGACCTGATCCCTCAAAAACAACAGTCTCCTGTTGCTCTTGTTATCTTGTTAAAAACAACTTTCTTTTTTTTTTCTGTTGATAAAATAAAGAAGTCCACCAAATCTCCATACTTTTGGATCTAACGAGTTAAACCCAGTGGAATCCGCTTATTATTATTATAAATTGCAAATGATATTACCAATCAGCTATGCAAATCAGTTGGTCCCCTAAACATCATATCCAATTTTATCTCTTAAAGTTAAAACAAAACTGTTATGAGTTGTTCAAATGATGCAATAGAAACTGGTGAATTATTGATATTTAGTCAAATGAGTTTGAGCCAAAAAGTAAATTCAGGTCAGTCTCTGAAATGAACAAGTTTAACATGACACTGTATCTGACGTCACTGAAACAGCTTTCTGATCATAAACAAATATTTTCAAACTGCAATAACATTTAAAAAATTTTTATTTCTATTAAAAAATCAAAAACAATTTATATAGTTTATTCGAAGGACAAAGGTCAATGCGGGAATATACTGGGGTTATAAGAAAGAAAATTAATAATTTATTTGTTTTTAATTTAATCTTGCTTCGGGTTTTCTTCTTTGATGACTAGAGTCTCATATGATGCCGGAATTTCACAATATTTCAGGGATATGACCCCTTTGTCAAGTGTTTCTATTTCTTTGCTCCAGAGGTCTCTCTGTCATGTGCATATATTTGCTTATATATTTAAATTTTCTAAAAAAAAAAAATGAAGACGCAGTTTCAATGTTCAATCCTTACTACAGGTGGTAATAAGTAAAAATAGCATAAAATTAACATTTCTACCCGGTCAGGGCTGACCGAATGAGAACAATCTACCCCCATGGATTAAATAAAGGGGTCAATTCGAAATTCTATCCTGGTTCTCATGTTTGACATATAGATTTCAAAGTTTGAAAAGGTGCACGTGAAGAAAGGGAGGAGGTTACATCGTCCGAAACGTGAAAATAACAACCAAGGTGAGAAGTCGTCGAATTATCCGATTAATACAACTTAATTTTTGTGGTTTTTGTTTTTCAAGTTTGAAAAGTTTTTCAAGTTTTTTTTTTTTTTGTAAGATAAAGAAAAAATTTGGTATTTTGTTACATTAGGGCCCGTGCTAACTTTGACCCTAACCCTTACTCTAACCCCCACTTTGACCCTGACCCTAACGACGGGGTCAAAGTTTTTGCGGGTCCTAATGTAATAAAGCACCAAAAATTTATATATTTTTTTTAATGACAAAAAAGTTATATTTAGACAAAGTTAATTTGAAAATATGAGCTCATGTTTTGTTTCCGTTCGGAAATGCGTTGTACATTTGACTGACTTCAAACACGGTGTCATTATAAACGCATTTGTTTCAGAGGTGGGCAGGACTGGGTGTTGCTGTATTTACGTATAGTTATCAAGTTCGAACAAAAGATCTATTGCATTCACTTGCACGCTTATCTCATTTGGAAGAATATGAATCACTTCCCCATGCAGAGACGCTTCTCCCTAGCTCTGGATTAAATAAGTTTGTCGTCATCAGTGAATCGTTTTCATTGGGTGTTCTACTCCAACATTAAAGAACCAAGAAAAGATTGAAATGCCAGGATTAACCAAACGAAAACCTAAAACCTTTTTACTATTTAATCGATTAGTTATGTCTTTCATTTGATCTTTTTTCCTCTTTTTCATAAAACCGTTTCAGGACAAAACACTTTTCTTGTGGATAAAAACAAAAATAGCCAAAGTTAATACGAATATTTATTTCTCTAAAATCTATTTTTATTTTTTTATCATATTTAACGGATTAGTTATGTCTTTTCATTTTTTTTTTTTTTTTTTTTTTTAAATTCACCGGAATGTTCTAGAAAATGGGATAAAAATCATTAACTTTCGAAACATTCTATCCAAGTACAAATTTTACTTTTTCGAACTTAATTAAAAAATGTTTATGGGGGAGGGGTTCAAATAATGCCAAAATTACCAATACAGACTATGAATTCAATAAGATAAGTTCTCAACAGTATTAGTGCATGTTAACATCTGCATTAATACAAATGCGCTCGTCACGTACGTGTTTAAGAGACTGCAGCCTGTCATGCTACTAGCATTTGATAAAAAACGAAAGAGTTAAAAATGGTATAAAAACACCAAACCAAAAACTTAGTATAAAATCGATTAGTTATGTCTTTTGATTGGATTATATTTCTATTTAGTATGACTATATCGTATTTATTGGATTAGTTATGTCTCTATTGTTCTTTTCAATCAGCTATTTTTTTATCAAAAATCGGTCGGTCCCAAAACATTCTAGCCAAATAATTTTTTTAATTTTTTTTCTAGCTAAAATCAGATGTAGGGATGTTGAAATGACGCAACGTTCGAGTTCAGTCAGATTTGTTATATTTACCGATCTCAGTTTTCTCTCGATAAAAATAACAGTTCATCCTCCATAAATCATTTACAATAGGTATCTTATCTGTGAATTGTTATAATCTTCATATTTTTATTTATTTTTTAAATTTTTTTATAAACAAGAAAAAAAAAATTGCAGTGGAACATTTTGATTTTTCGGGTATCTTTTACTTTACTCCGCAGAGTCATGAACGGGTTAAAAAAACGAACAACAAAGTTTTTAAAAACATAAATATGCAACAAGTAAAGGCGACCTACGTCGAGAATAGATATTTTCCTACGTAGCTATGACATTTGTTTGTATTTTTACGTAGTATACATGGCTTTTAGATGTAAAAAAAAATTCTTGTTTTTTTTTTTTGCACAAAAAGAAAATGGCGACCGGTCACTATTCTCTTACATACCCCCCTACGATCGCCATCTTGGATTTTGCGAGTTGGTGTGACGAATAATTTAATTTCTAATAAATAGCACTTCGAACGGGTTAAAAATACAAACAAATGCCACAGGTAAGTTTGAAAATAACTTTTATCGCCTACAGTTACTTTTATTTGTTGTATATTTGTTTTTTGAACGTTTTTAGTCTGCTGAGTAAAGTAAAAGATACCCGATTTTTCTATAAAATGTTTTGGGTTTATTTAGACTAATTATCCACTGGCGAGGGCCAGCTACCAATTTGCAACCCTAACAAACAGTCCTGAGCTGTTTGTTATGATCTGCACCGACCAGACACTGGTTGGTGATGACAGATCAATTTCAGATTGCGCTTTGGTATTAAATAATTCTACAAATGCCATAAAACAGACAAGCCGAACCCCAAAACTTGAAATCGATTAGTTATGTCTTTTGATGCTTCTTGAGATAACAATCCTCAGTAACTGCAGTGAATACAATTCTAATTTTATCACGCAGACACTTGTTATAGAGTGGGCGGAAAGTAATAGTTCAAGTTTTAGTGAAATCAAAAAAGTAGTTTTCGTTTTTATTTATGACATTTTTTTTTTGTAAAAGACTTTGCAAATGGCAACCATTTTGAATGTTTACGTGATGAGAAGTCAAATTTAAATACTTTTCAAGAAAATATAATTCAATTAAACTAAACCATGGTTAATTTTTCAAAATGGTCGTCTGCCAAATTCGATTTGCAAACTAAGAACATTTGAAAATATATGTACGATTAAAACACCGTCTTGTTATCATGCACAACCCAATCTCAAAGTTAAGAAATTATGTATTTAATAACATCTATAACAAATACTGACCCAATGGATCGTCTAGTATTTAAAAAAAAAAAAATAAATAAATAAAATTATTTTTAAGTCTTTTACACAAAAATTTGTAATACTTTTCTACGCAAAAAAATTATGTATTTAATATACAAATACCCAATCTCAAAGTTAAGAAATTATGTATTTAATAACATCTATAACAAATACTGACTCAATACATCGTCTAATATTTAAAAAAAAAAAAATTTAAGTCTTTTTCACTAAAATTTGTAATACTTTTCTACGCAAAAAACACTGCATAACATAAAATTAGAATCTTATTTATTGTAGCTACAGAGGATTATGCTTTGAATATTTGAAAAGAGACATTTTTAAGCACAATTAAAAACAAAATATTCAGTGCTTCTGCAGTTTCACAACGACATTAACATATTTAAAGAAATGTATAAACTTTATGTACTTACGTGTTAGCTGAAAATAAGATTGTACAGAAAAAAATTACGCAAATTCATCCAATATTTATTAAATTATAAGAAAAAAAAAAAAAAAAAAGATCTTGCGTATTGGTAGACATTTCAGCTAACTAAGTAGGCAAGGGAGATAACTTCCGGAAAAGTCAAAATATAAGAAAAATGACAACATAAAGGTAAAATTGTTTTTAATTTAATAAATACTGGATGAATTTGCGTAATCTTTGGTGTACAGTCTTCTTTTCAGCTACCACGTAAGTACATCACAAAGTTTATACATTTCTTTAGCTATTTTTTAAAAGAGAGGCCTAACATGTCATTGTTAAACTGCAGAAGCACCAAATAAAAAAAATAAAATTTTCCATATAATTTTTTGCAAGGGCAGATAATCCGCATTTTTTTTAAAACAAAAAAAACAACTACATAGATAAATAAATATATAATTTATTCTAATGACTACATTTAAAATGAAAGTAAATAAAAATAAACCTAATTAAATTCTAACTCAAGGGCATTCGCGTTATTATCTGCCCTTGCAAGTTATCTGCCCTTGATTTGTGTCCAACAAAACAAGATGGAGGCATACTCATCGAAGCGATACGTAAAATGGGAAAATACTTATAATTAAAGTTCTAGCAGATAATTTTTCCTACTTTTTTCAACATTGAACAATAAAATACCACTGAGTAAGTACATAATATTGTTTTCATAAATAAATAAGTTTTCCGTATGGCCGAAGCACTGAACATGCACCAATTTTTTTGTTGTTTTTTGGGTTTTTTTTTTCTTTTAAATCATATAGGATCGATTAATTATGTCTTTATATATCGATTAATTACGTCGTTATATATACTTTGAAATGCAGACATCATATCTCTATATCTGACTTTGTCTGTCTGTCGGTTAAGCTACTGCTGCGTGTTTTTCTTTTCAGTTACGAGCGAGCGACATCTGAATTTATAAAAGGTAGAATTATTGTTTTACTTTTTGGAAGGGGATTTTTATGTTAAAAGAAAAAATAGTGACGAAAGAAATTAACCTTCTTTTTTTCGTATATAAAATAAAAGCAATTGTGATTTAAATAAAATATTTTAATACTAGAGACTTAAGAAAACAAAATTTTATTTTAGTGTTTTCGTCACCATTAGGGCAGACATACTATCAGCTTCACCACGTTGAATTAATTAATTAATTAAAATTTTTCACTCACTTTGAGTATTAAATATCGAATGTTCAGTATGTTAACTAGTTTCAAATAACGGTTATCTTCCGTGTGGCTGTACTTAGAATCGTTCAAGGACATTCTGTCTGGCAGGGTTAAAATAGTTAGATCAGCAAAACGTGGGAACGGACACGAGAAAAGGAAAGTAGTTGAAGAATAACGTCATCAGGGAAGGGGAGAAGAGAATTGCTTAGTTATCAGTTAGCGATTAGGGAGAGAGTTGAAAACACGTATTAAGATGGGGCCTTAAAGCAGAATAAGTAAGGGTCTCTCTGTGCCCCCCCCCCTCTCACTGTCGACTTTATGTGGGACCCGAATAAAGGACCTACAGGGACAAATCATCTTTGAGTTAGTTTTGTTCATTTCAAAGTTTGGTTGAGTTTCATTCAGCCAGAAAGACCTTTCTTCATATGATTTGATATTTCAGCTTCTACAGCAGTTCAGCCTCAGAGTGTTCCCTGAATTCCATGAAGAATCCAGCGACGGCCATTTGCTAGGCCAGAGATGCAGGTTTGTCTTTGATCGACCCTGGCCATACCCACTATATGACATTACTAAGTATCAGACTTAATTTTTTTTTTTAAATTAGATTTTTCAACTTTCTAAGTGGAGGCATCTTTACCCGTGTCATGGCCCTCTTTAAAGTTACGTCTATTATCGTAGTAACAAGATGTTACTAGTGTTAAGCTATTGTTTTCATTCAGTGGAATTCATTGATTCATTAGCATTATCTGGGCTTCTAGAAGCCCAGATAATGTTGTGAATCAATTTTTGTGTTATCAAAATCGGCCAATCCTAAATTTAATGTGTATCACAGCACTTTAGTGTGGCTAGACAAGCAAGTACTTCAAGCTCAGACTGAAATACTACTGTTTCTGACCACAAGCGGACTTTCTTACCCATTCTGCTATCAGTTCATGCAATGAAGTGAAATCTAGATTTAAGGGCAAATCAAAAACTCTGAACGGCCCAAAAAGTTGGTTCTCACAGCTATCATATATATATATATATATATATGGGTTGAGTACTCTGGTATGTGAGATCTCCGGTTGTCACTAGCAATAATGCATAGCTCTTTGTAAATGAATAGAACACTCTCGGCTGCTGAAAGTCTTAATTTATATTACTCAACCCATATATATATATATTCTTTCCTTAAGCCAAGGCTTTTCAAAGATTAAAATCTTATCATCGGAGGAATTACATAGATAGATAAGTTGGCAGTGGAAAAGCCAAAATTTAAAAAAATATTAAGTTGTGGAGAGTGAGAAAGTTTGTGTAAAAAAGATATGGGGTCTGTCCAGTTGGTAAATGTCCGTTGATGAGGTGTCCAACGAAAGGAGATTTACAGATGGAAAAGAAGGGTTTTCATGAAGGCAGCCTAGAAAAAAGTTCAAGAATGAAGTAAATCGAATAGAGAGATGTTATGTTCAGTCGTAGATTTTTAAAATGGGCCGAATTCTGAATATTACTTCCGAATAAGTGCGCTCTACCTACGCCTGAACATAACATCTCTCTATTGGATTTACGTCAGAGTTTTTGATTTGCCCTTGTTTACAATGTTCGATGCCTTCTCACACAGAGCTTAATATTACATAAAAAGATAAGTTTTTTTTTTTTTTTTTTTTTTAACAAAAACACATGATCCTTTTAATATATAGATATATAGATAGATAGATATATAGCTATATATATATAGCTATAGATATATATAGCTAGAGATATAGAGAGATATAGAGAGATATAGATAGATATATAGCTATATATATATATAGCTAGAGATATATATAGCTAGAGATATAGAGAGATATATAGAGATATATATAGCTAGAGATATATAGATAGATATGAGTGTCAGGTTGTATATGAAAAGAAATCAAATAAAGTGCTCGATCATATAAGAGAGCTAAAATAATTTATTTAGATACTGTATATTACATATTTCAGCAATGTACCGCGGTTTCATCCAAAAGGGCAGATTTAGACATCTTTAGTAAATTTCCGTGCCCAGTGGAATCATCGGCAAGCTGAAATGATTGTAGTCACGCCCGACAGGGAATACTGTCAACAATGACAGAAAAATGCACCGTTTTTCTGTCATTGTTGACGCCGGGTTGTTGATGACGGCCGTGTGGGCTTAGACGTCGGAATTTATGTTTGAAACATGACTCGTGTTCCGGGGTTCGAGTCCGGCGACCGGTATGAATACTTCTTCATTACATTGACGATTCCCGTAAGGGTGAAAAGATGAAAGCAAATATTTATAATATATCATAATGAGATAATTATCTTACAAGTTTTTTGTTTTAGATCAATTTTTATTTGTTATATTTTAAATTTTTATTTATTATATTCTAAATTTTTATTTATTATATTCTAAATATATAAATAAAAATTTCTTAAAAAGTCAAGTTATTATCTCATTATTATATATATTGATTAATTGATTGCACTCAACGGTTGATTCCATGCCATTACAGCCTGTGAATGTTATATAAGCATCATATGAGCAGCTAAGATGCACCGTCTGTATACGAAAAGATCTAAAAATTAAAGGTAATTGAAGTTAGTTTAAGGTTTGCTAACGTCTGCTTTGCTTTAAAATCCTCAGTCTACAATTATTTGGTTCAAGGCATAATTTGATATTGTCGACTTCTATCCTTTAATAACCAACTCAATTGTAGATAAGGCATTAACATCCGAGTTCATATAGGATTTGAAACCATACAACATGCTAGAAACTACTATTCTATGATCATAAAAGAAATCCAACCCAGAAGACCCATTTGATGTACTAATGGGATTATATGATAGCGCAAACATTTGCGATCTGATATAGTTATTTATACCTGCCTCTTTTTTTGGATTATACTACAATGACGGCTTATGCATATTTCGTGATTACAGCGAACACACATTAGATGTCGACTTCTATCCTTTAATAACCAACTCAATTATAGATAAGGCATTAAAATCCGAGTCCATATAGGATTAGAAACTACTATTCTATAATCATGAAAGAAATCCAACCCAGAAGACCCATTTGATGTACTAATGGGATTATATGATAGCGCAAACATTTGCGATCTGGTCTAGTTATTTATACCTGCCTCTTTTTAAGGTAGATTCCCCAACCAGACCTTTTGATTGTACTACACTGACGGCTTCTGATTACAGCGAACACACATTAGATGGACTCCATAAACAGTTAACATCCCACTTTAGGGTTAAAGATAAATATAGATGTTAAATCCACTAGTGTTAATTGCGTAGACATAAACTTAGATTTAATAAAAACGCTTTTATGTGCTACCATAAACCGAACGGACAAGTAATATATTAACCAAAAGTTATTAGCATCTCATTATTATACTAATTCTGTTCAGCTTCCAACCCACTTGTGACCTTAAAGAGTTAAAATAATATCTAATTAAAAAAACAAACGATATCCAGTCATTCAAGAACACGTTTGACAAATAACTTACAGAATCATCTTATCGTTTGGTTTGTGTGTTTTCCAAAACACAAAACCTATTGAAAAAGATTTCATTGTATACAACTAATTGAACACTCGTTGCTGTTTTATCAAAATGCTGGGATGAATTTCTCAACGGTACCACAGCAGATCCGATTGAATTTGATCTCTGCATAGCCGATTTCATAGTCTTTGAGAGCATCCGTTAGACCAAACCACGCACCCTCTGAAATTTGGTTTGAAATGCAGTGATATTCACATTGGCAACAAGAGACAAAAGTTATTTCTCGGAAGGGACTCGGCATTCTGGATAATTAAATGAACCCAATTTACTCGTTTATTTTGTCTCTTCGGGAATCGTAAAAACAAACTATAGTAAATTTTTTTTTTAGGAATTTAGTGTCATCAAAATCAGTTGTTTTTTTTTTTGTTGTTTTTTTTTTTTTTTGGTGCTTCTGCATGTATGGCAACGAACCAAATTTCTTTCCTTACTTCTAGAAGAGTGAATCGAAAGGGGAGATAATTTGACTTTTTTTTAATTTATTTTATTTTTTTACGGGTACTCAACGAATTCAATTCACTTCAAGGTTATTTCTAGTGACTCAGCATTCAGTCATCTTCTGGATAATTAAATAAACGCAATCCACTCGCTGTTTATTCTGTCTCTTCAGGAACCGTAAAAACGAACTATAGCAAAAAGAATCTTATGTCATCAAAATCAGTTTTTTTTTGTTTTTTTTGTGTGTTTCTTCATTTTGGCAACGAACCAAATTTCCTTCCTTATTTCTAGAAGAGTGAATCGAAAGGGGAGATAATTTGAATTTTTTTTTTACACAAACTCATAACGAAACGATTATATTCAAAAAACTTTCTTACGGGAAACTGTAACACAGATCGAGAAGCAAGAGAATTTGTAAGAAGATACATTAAAAAAAAAACAGTATTTTTGTAATAAAATACATTAAAAAAACAGTATTTTTGTAATAAAATACATTAAAAAAACAGTATTTTTGTAATAAAATACATTAAAAAAACAGTATTTTTGTAATAAAATACATTAAGAAACGGTATTAAAATGGAATAAATTAGATTTTAAAAACCTCACATGACCTTGTGTCTAACCTCCTGCAGAGAAGGTAAATAAACATACTAGAATTGTCCAGATAGACCCGTGGCGCAACAAATGAAGGCGTCGAATTATAGTCTTCTGGGGGTGGAAGGTTCAATCCTCACTGTAGGCGATACAACTAAAAATACCCGATCTTCGAATAACATTTTTAATCATTCAACCAATCATTAAGACCTGAAATGGTAGACTTACATCAAATCTGTTGCTAAGGTCGCCGGAGCAAGAGATTTTGTGAGAAAATACATTAAAAAACAGTATTTGTGTAAGAAGATACATTAAAAAACAGTATTTTTGTCATAAAATACATTAAAAAAACAATATTTTTGTAATAAAATACATTAAAAAACAATATTTGTGTAAGAAGATACATTAAAAAACAGTATTTTTGTAAGAAGATACATTAAAAAACAGTATTTTTGTAAGAAGATACATTAAAAAACAGTATTTTTGTAAGAAGATACATTAAAAAACAGTATTTTTGTAAGAAGATACATTAAAAAGCAGTATTAAAATGGAAATAAATCTATTTTATTTAAGTAACTTTGACATCATATAAAATATAAAAATATAAAGTACATATCTGAAAAAAAATTTTATACTGGGTACAATTCAACTATTTATGAAAGAATACTTATATAAAGTACATATTTGAAAAAAAGTTTTATACTGGGTACAATTCAACTATTTATGAAAGAATACTTATATAAATTACATATTTGAAAAAAAAGTTTTATACTGGGTACAATTCAACTATTTATGAAAGAATACTTATATAAAGTACATATTTATAAAAAAAAAATCTAACTTTGCCTTATCTCTAGTTAGATTTAGAATGTTTTAAAGATTTAACGCATTGACATACAATTTCGGAAAATTTAGAAAAGAATGAAGACAGTTTGAATTATCTCCCCTCACGAAAAAAATTCAAATTATTTTCCCTCTTCTAGAAATAAGGAAGGACATTTGATTCATTGCCATAATACACAAGCCCCTACATTTTTTATTAAAATAGTGGTTTAATTGTAGCATAGGGACCGTTAGAATATCGCACCTATTTTGCTTGGTTTTTGCTTAAACTAAACTAGTGATAAAAAAGATTGGTCTCAAATTGTATTTCGCGTCCCAAAACAAAATTCTAATATAACTTTAAGTCAATGTTTTCATCACTGATGTCCATGTTGTTTTACTTTTCTTCCACAAAAAAATATTTGGTGCTTCTTTCGTTTCACAACAGCATGCTAGGCATCTCTTTAAAAAAAGATAGCTAAAGAAATGTATAAACTTTGTTATGTATTTACGTGGTAGCTGAAAAGAAGACTGTACACCAAAAATTACGCAAATTCATCCAGTATTTATTAAATTAAAAATAAAAAACTGTTTTATCGGTCGTCCGCCATTTTGTTTCTATCAATCGCCAGATTGAAAATAAAACTGATTTAACTCCCTTGCCTAATCAGTAAGCTGAACCTGGTTACAAAATGTCTACAGATAAGTAAGATCGTTTTTTTTCTTCTTATAATCTAATAAATGCTGGATGAATTTGCGTAATTTTTTCTGTACAATCTAATTTTCAGCTAACACGGAAGTATATAACAAAGTTTATACATTTCTTTAAATATTTTCATGTCATTGTGAATCAGCAGAGGCACTTTTTTTTTCTTTTTTTTCTTCTTTTCTTTTCTAAAGCAAAAAAGAAAGAAAAAATGTTTTTCTTTTTTTTCATTTTTTTTCTTGTTTTCTTGTTTTCTTCTTTTTTTTTCTTTTCTTTTTTCTTTTTTTTCTTTTCTTCTTTTTTTCTTTTCTTTTTTTTCTTCTTTTTTTCTTTCTTTTTTTTCTTTTTTTCATTTTCTTTTTTTTCTTTTTTTTTCTTTTTTCTTTATTTCTTTTTTTCTTTTTCTTTTTTTTCTTTTTCTTTTTCTTTTTTTTCTCTTTTTCTTTTTTCTTTTTTCTTTCTTTCTTTTTTTTCTTCCTTTTTTTTCTTTCTTTTTTTTTCTTTCTTTTTTGTTTTTTCCTATCGTGTGGACATCTTTTTCTTATAATTCAATAAATACTGGATGAATTTGAATAATTTTTTTCTATACAATCTAATTTTCATCTACCACGTAAGTTTATAACAAAGTTTATACATTTCTTTAAATATTTTCATGTCGTTGCGAAACGAAAAAAGCACCAAATATTTTTACCATTTAAAAATGTTAATGTACATGAAAACATTTTTTTGACACGAAAATAAACTTTGAATATTACTTTTTTTACACATAAGTTTTACTGGTATTTAACTAATTTGAAAATTAAAAAAGGAGTTAAAACCTACTCATTGATAATTTAATAACAATATTTTCAATTTAAAAAAAAATGGCAGGATCAAATAAAAGCTCTCAATAAAAGTTAAAATCAAAAAGTAAATTAGAATTTTATTTCAGAAAAAATACAATTTAAGACAAATCGACTGTATCCAAAATTTGGTGAGAACCAAGCGAAAGAAGTGAGATATTCACACTGTCTCTATACTACAATTGAACCAAAACGTTATCTCAATAAAATGGTGACAACTTCTCATGTGTTTCTTTTACTTTGATAATTACACAATGAATTATATTTTATTATTCACTATTTTTTTTATTTATTGAAATAAATGCAATACATTAAATAAACCAAAAAATACTTTGTAACCCTGCGTTTTCATTGGAAACGAGAATGTTCATTTTCATATCATCTATAATATAAAGTTATCTTGTCAGATTTTCAAAGTCAGACCTAAATAGCAATCGATCGGCCAAATCGATGTTTCATTCTGAATAGTCAGTCATGTTTAAAAATTATCACTCTGTGTTATTTGCCAGAAAATATTGAAATTCCAATCGACTTCATTGTTTACATATTCTATCCGATCCTATAGTTCTTTCTGTAATAGAAACTTAAAACGAATCACCATTTATTACCAATGAAAAATTTAAGATTTGTTGTATATGTACTTATTCAAAATATTATTTTAATTTACAAAGCGCGCGCCTATTTTTCTCAGCATTATTAATCATTTACTTGAATTTAGAAATTAAACCAAAAACATAATCATGCACGGGGATACAATTGACATATATTATTTAGACGGTATTCTTACAGTTTTCGATCGGTGCAACCTCCGATCTTCTTCAGGTGTATCATGTCAAACTCGGGAATCTGTATGGTATTTTGAAGAAAACCCTTTATTTAATCCGTGAGGGTAGATTGTTCTTGATCTGTCAGCCATGACTGGGTAGAAGTCTTAAGTGATTCTTAATTATATTATTACTACTGCCGGTACTGAGGATTGAACCTACAACCCCCAGAAGACTAGAACTGATTATTACTTAGCACTTCATCATTTAGCACATGAGACGATGACAATCGGTTTATTCTGAATGTTAAATTTAATAAATACGGTATCGCTTAGTTCTTAAGTTGATACCAAAATGTGATAAAACTTTGACTGATGATATCTGGAAGTTCTATTGTTTATTTTCGAATGAGGATAAATTGATATCCAATTGATTTAAAATGACGTTCAAATTGAAGGGGTTAAAAATGAAAAGACAATTTTTTTTTTAATTAAAATATATTTCAGTTTAGAAACATAATTGTAACATATCTTCCGCAATTTTTAACATTTTTTGTTTGAAACAATTTTTTTTAATAAATTAATTTATTCATGAATGTTTTTTGAAAATTTAATTTGTAATGGCTGGATCATTAATTTATTTGGTTATGATATTATTGTAATCTATGAATATGAAAGTATTAGATTGAATTTTTTATTTGATAGTTTAGAAGCATCGAAAACAATTTCGAACTTCCCTCGGGCGCAAAGAAATTACCATTACTGAAATTATATGCTGCGGAAATTTTGAATTTTTTGGCACATGTAGTACTTACATTATTAAGAGCTATTTTCTTTTGTACTCTATTGTGTAGTGATTTGTATGTGGTTCGGTTAGTAGAACAGCCATTTTCAAAGTTGCGTAGTAATACTCGGGTTATTAGAACACTTGATGCATACTTCACGCATGCGCACCTTTCAGCCGCTATTTGGCGCCTTTTACGAACAGTTCTTTGAAATATTTCGCTACGACCAGATGCCATATTGCCCTTCTCGTCTTTGGCAATGGCGTTGAGGGACAAGATGAAATTCCGGGACTCAATTCTCTTTCTACAGTCAATGTCCGCTGGCCGAACCAACCTGTCTTATATTCTTGTGTGACTAACTCCTTCTGGTTCCGATTCTGTGTTCATGAAACGGTTAAATAAAATTGATTTAATTGTTGAGAAGATGTTCGTCTTTTTAGATGAAACCTGGTGGCCCTCTTTTCTTCTTTTTGAAGGAAATTGATAACACCTTGTAAGAGAAGATGCTTGTCTTTTTAGATGAAACCTGGTGACCCTGTTTTCTTCTTTTTGAAGGAAATTGATAACATCTTGTAAGAGAGGATGTTTGTCTTTTTAGATGAAACCTGGTGACCCTCTTTTCTTCTTTTTAAAGTAAATTGATAACACCTTGTAAGAGAAGATGCTTGTCTTTTTAGATGAAACCTGGTGACCCTCTTTTCTTTTGAAGGAAATTGATAACACCTTGTAAGAGAATATGTTTGTCTTTTTAGATGAAACCTGGTGACCCTCTTTTCTTCTTTTTGAAGGAAATTGATAACACCTTGTAAGTTAGTGTCTCAATCAGTAAAGTTAAAGGAAGAAATAATTATGCTCTGCCATTGCTTTCACTAATATTTGTATTCATATAAAATAACGTCTCAATCAGTAAAGTTAAAGGAAGAAATAATTATGCTCCACCATTGTTTTCATCAATATTTATATTCATATGAAATAACGTCTCAATCAGTGACGTTAAAGGAAGAAATATATATGCTCCGCCATTGTTTTCACTTATATTTGCATACATATAAAATAACGTCTCAATCAGTAAAGTTAAAGAAAGAAAGCATTATGCCCTGCCATTGTTTTCACCTGTATTAATATCTATATAAAATAACGTCTCAATCAGTAAAGTTAAAGAAAGAAAGAATTATGCTCCGCCATTGTTTTCATTAATATTAAGATCCATATAAAATAGTGTGTCAATCAGTAAAGTTAAAGGAAGAAATTATTATGCTCCACCATTGTTTTCACTAATATTTGTATTCAAATATTTATATTGAATTTTGAAAAACCAAAACCTGATGAAATTGTAAATGATAAAATCATTTATTTATTTATTTTGACTAAGACTTTCAACGAATACATTATTCTCAGAAGCAATACTTATTCTTTTTTTCTTTATTTTGTTGGTATTAACCCCGAGGGGTCGAATCCACCATAGAAGGGCAGTCGGATGAATACAGACGCTTCTACAAAATGGCTATCTCAGACAAGCATCTCACCTCACCCAAAACTCTACACACTATTGTAATAATGTGTGAATGACGGTGTTTAGGTTTGTTGAGTCCTATAGATTGTCTTGATGTTTATCGCTCGCCGCAAGTTTGAACCTTCTAAAATGACCTTCGAATTATGAGTGGTGAAAAATAAAAAGACGAAAGAAAGACATTTTTTTTAATATTTCAATTTATAAACATAATTATACCTTGTATGACGATTTTAAAAGATATGAATGAACACGTACCCAGCGATTCTAGACGCCATTTTGAATTTTCTATTCTCTGCTGGAAATGTAATAGATAACTGTCCGCAATCCTCAGGTTTTATTTATGTTCGCACGTTTATTTCTAGCAGAGAATATTCAAGAAATTGTGAATAAGTACGCTTATATATAAAAAGTGTTTGAATTTAATTCTTAAATCATAGATGTAATAAACACATAACCAGCGATTCTAGACGCCATTTTGAATTTTCCATTTGTAACAAACACAGCGTTTTCGTTGGATAATCGTCTCTGCTGATTACCAAAGGAAAATAAATTATTATTTTTGTGAAGTGTCTGCTACTGAAAGAATTATCAGGTTGGATAGAATATGTAATTGATGAAATCAATTGGAATTTATTTTTATCTAAAGAACACAGACTGAACATTTCCGCTATTCACTGACTAAGTAGAATTAAATATCGATTTATTAGAAGCAATGCTATTTAGGTCTAACTTCAAGAATCCGAGTGACTTTCCTTTATATATAAGATAAATAACCAAATGTAAATATTTCTGGTTTATGTACAAGAATGATCATTTAATAAGATAAACTAGTTAATTTTGGTACTCTTATAGAGAACGTACTGTGTTTCTGTGACATCGCGTCGTCAACGTTCGACAAGGTCTCAGAAGTGCCCGAGAGTTGACAAGGCGAAAACTGCCAAACAATAAATTGAAGACTGGCAGACGATAAATTCAGACGAAGAAAATCAAAGTAAAATACATATATAAAAATAAAGAACAGACAAACCATATCTAATCAACTGTTATTAATTAGATTTTTTTGTCAAAAGGAACCATTGTTAATCAAATGTCTTTAAATAAAATAGTTTTTTCTTTGTGCACCGAAAAGTTTCAAAAGATTATTTTTTTATATAACAAACAATGTCACCACTGTTTTTAACTAATTTCTTGTTTGTTTTTTTCATATTTTTTTCGATGTTTTTTTCTTTTGAACATTTTCTGGTTTAGGGTTTAGGTTTAGAGTTAGTCTTTCGCTAGAAGTGACCGTTGCTGACAGAACTCAACGAGTCCTTCGGGAGATTCAATGAGCTGACACATATCGTAGAAATTCATTTTTTTTTTTTACGTGCTGCAGATCGTAGAAATTAATTTCTTCCAAAAGTTATCGGCTGCTTTCTTGGAATCTGATTGTCTAATGCCTGCTGCAACCTGATTGGTTAATAGTTTCGTCAACTCTTGGGCGTTTCCGAGATCTGCCCGAACGTTGACGATGCAAAGTCACGGAAACGCGGTTTGTTCTCTGAGAGAACCTTAATTTTTAACAAGAACATTAAAAAATGATATTTATTTGCGATAAAGTAAAAATTAAATTTTTTTTATTATCTTTTGAAAATTTTAATATTTAACTTTTGTTTGAGTTCAAATAATAAATTAATTTGGTCTCTTTTACACTTGAAGATTTGAACATTTTTTTTTTTAAATGAAAGTTTTAAGGTTTCAAATTCTCTGAATATTCTGAAACAACACCCGCAAAACTGAAGGTCATGATCCGACACTGGCATCGACTGAATTAAAACGGACTGGCGAATTATGCACTCTACAGAGTTTAATTCTAGTTGATATTAGTTTTATGCATTGCATTCGGAGGTGACTTTTTTGTCGTTGCGTTCTCACAAATTACTTTCAAACAAAATGGCAGATGTCACGTCAGAAAAATAATGAAATAAGCCAAACTGTGGCTTTTTTTCATCTATTTCCATTGCGCATGTTCAGCTCCTTTTTTTCTTTTTTCCTAGCAGAGAAACTCGTTTATCACAGCCTCAAAGATAAATGCTGTGAATTAAGTCTCAAAGTCAACAAGAAGGACACATTTATGTTAATCACTTGAACGAAATTGACGTCACACAATAGGCCTTTTATTTCCTGTTATTTTAGTGAACATATTATGAACAGATGGTCGTCAAGTCATATTTCTCTAATTCAGTGAACTGGAAGAGAAGGTGGCCAATGTTCACTGAGTCTTGAATTTATATAAGTCCAACACATGACATCATGTAAAACAAACGTTAAAGCAAATATTTTTTTTTTAATGGAAATCGCTCCAGACAAGGCATGAAGCCACTTGATATAAGGAGCTAAAAAGAACAAATATGATTATCGCAAAGACAGGAGATGCCTATTGGTCTTAGTCTTGAAAAGACCAAGGCTATTCTCTCTCTCTACAAATCCACTATCAGACCATGTATGGAGTACCGTTGTCATATTTGAGTTGGTGAATCTCTGTCTTATTTGAGGGTTCTTGATAAGGTGCAGAAACGTATCTGTAATTTGATTGGCCACACCCTTTCTTCTTCTCTGCACCCTCTCCCTCTCTCACAGACGTGATGTTGCTAGTCTCAGTCTTTTCTATAAATACTATTATGGCATGTGTTCTTTCGAATTATGTGATCTATCCCCTGCTTCTTTTGTTCCAGCTCGTTTGATTCTTAGTGTTGGATAATGGCCCTATGGACCCCTGGTTCTGACCAGACCCTGCGGAGTGGTGCATAAAAATCAAAATCTTAGGATTGTTTTTTTTTTGTATAGGGAGGGGAGGAATGTTGGATAATGGCCCTATGGGAATGGACGTATCTTTTGGAAATCGTTGGTTTGACTTGCGCTAATTAACGCGGGGTGGACCCGGCAGTCGAGTGCAGAATAGGGCCTGTTCTCACAGTCGGAAATCACAGACGTGACAGGGTCACCGCGTGACGAGACCTCAGATCAAGGGTCAATGTGCACCTGCGAGAGGCTCTGTGACGTCACGGGCCTTTGCGTGGGAAACAGAGGGATCCGTGACGTCACTCGTTCTTCGTGAGAAGCGAGTTTTAGTCAGTCTGGGTTTTGGAGGCGAACCGATGAGACGTGATTTTTACCATGTAAACTACAACAGATAAGGGAAATATTTCCCTAAGAAATTACAGGCGAGAGATATCCTTACCCCCCCCTCCATGAATGGTTAAGGAAATAATTGTTAAGTAATTACGATAAAGTAGTGATTTGCTACCTCTCTCGACGTAGTGAATGTCTCCAAGCCGATAAATAACTAACGCTTGTAATAAAAAGAATGGAAAGTTAAAGAAAAGATTGTTGTTTGGTGAGTCGATCAGGAAGTTTTTGTTGCAGACAATGGATCGCGTGGTTCACGGCAGGAAGGAAAGAAGAAAGAATTCATCCACTAGACGACATCGAGACAGCGACCCTCTACACGGCGAGGGAGAAATCGAAAGGTATGCCAACAATATATGAACTATGTGATTTATGATGTTTTAAAAATGACGAGTATTAAATGTGAACTGCCACGGCCCTTTCAAGGACGAGTATACAAAAGGAGTACTGCCGCGGTCCAAGCAGGAGTAGGTTCATGCACTATTAGGTCTAGTGGTCTCCATCAATTCGCTGTTTTGATACCTCATTGTTGTACAGCTTCCTATTCCAGTAACTTCTTTCCATGAACAGTAGGCTTGTGGAACTCTATTCCTGCTGACTGTTTTCCTCCTACCTATAGCCTTGGTATTTTCAAGACTAAGGCCAATAGGCATCTCCTGTCTTTGTGATAATCATGTTCAGTTCTCGTTAGATCCTTACATCAAGTGGCTTCATGCCTTGTCTGGAGCGATTTCCATAAAAAAAGTACATCTTACATGTGTGTGGATTAATCTGGGAATCTCAGTGGCTGCTACCAGATTGCGACTGAAAGATGTCTGATCGACATGGCGTCATAGTTGTGAAGGCCATGCAAAGATGGCAGCCGATAAGATGTACATCTGATGGCTTTGAAACCCAGCCAGGAAAGAGGTCTATATTCTCCATGTTGGTGGAATGAGATATTTTTTATTTTTGGCACAGAAGATAGTATTCTATCGTTGGTCAGTATGATTCAGGTGAGATAACTTAGATATAATCCAAAGGGATCAGTCTGAATAATTCTGGGGTCAACAGCGGCATTGAAGTTCAAATCATTTATTTCTGTAAAGACAAGTTGTAGACACATTTGCAACATACGGTAGTTTTTCTGACCTTTTTGCAAGTTCAGTATCCATACTAGCAGAAAGACACGGCGTTACCCGGGAGGATTGAACATGGAACCCTACGCCCTTTTGTGCCCAACTCTAAATGCTTTATTACATTTTTTATTCTTATTTTTTACATTTTATATATTCAATTTTTGGGGCGGGGCCCAAAGACGTACTCAGCATTGGTTGGATTGGAAGGGGTGTACATAAAGTGAAACTAATTGCAATAAATTTCGGTGAATTTATAGTATTTACCTTACTTCCACCGAAGCACGCATAGCCATTACCGAAAATCAATGACGACATCTGTGTACCCCTGCTCCGAGCCCTGAATCTCTTATTAACATTTATATTCCTATTTTTTAGTTTCTATAATTTTAAAGTTATAAATAAAATAAAATAAAGTAAAACGTCGGATTTCCTTTTTATGGATGTCAAGCGCGAACACTGACCCCCATGATAATTTTTACCCCTTTTGATCAAAATAAAATATGCTTATCTAAATACCCTGTGTAATAGAAGTTTCAGAATATATTTGATAATAGGGGTTTATAATCAGAAGCCTAGAAGAAGTTTGCGAACAAACATACAACGATTTTAATATGCCATATTGATATGTTATATTGATATTAATATGTTATATTGATATTGATATGTTATATTGATATTAATATGTTATATTGATTTTGATATGCCATATTAATATGCCATATTGATTTTGATATGTTATATTGATATTAATATGTTATATTGATTTTGATATGCCATATTAATATGCCATATTGATTTTGATATGTTATATTGATATTAATATGTTATATTGATTTTGATATGCCATATTAATATGCCATATTGATTTTGATATGCCATATTGATATGTTATATTGATATTGATATGCCATATTAATATGTTATATTGATATTGATATGTTATATTGATATTAATATGTTATATTGATTTTGATATGCCATATTAATATGTTATATTGATTTTGATATGTTATATTGATATTAATATGTTATATTGATTTTGATATGCCATATTAATATGTTATATTGATTTTGATATGTTATATTGATATTAATATGTTATATTGATTTTGATATGTTATATTGATATTAATATGTTATATTGATTTTGATATGTTATATTGATATTAATATGTTATATTGATTTTGATATGTTATATTGATATTAATATGTTATATTGATTTTGATATGTTATATTGATATTAATATGTTATATTGATTTTGATATGCCATATTAATATGTTATATTGATTTTGATATGTTATATTGATATTAATATGTTATATTGATTTTGATATGCCATATTAATATGTTATATTGATTTTGATGTTATATTGATATTAATATGTTATATTGATTTTGATATGCCATATTAATATGTTATATTGATTTTGATATGTTATATTGATATGTTATATTGATTTTGATATGCCATATTAATATGTTATATTGATTTTGATATGTTATATTGATATGTTATATTGATTTTGATATGCCATATTAATATGTTATATTGATTTTGATATGTTATATTGATATTAATATGTTATATTGATTTTGATATGCCATATTAATATGTTATATTGATTTTGATATGTTATATTGATATTAATATGTTATATTGATTTTGATATGTTATATTGATTTTGATATGTTATATTGATATTAATATGTTATATTGATTTTGATATGTTATATTGATATTAATATGTTATATTGATTTTGATATGTTATATTGATATTAATATGTTATATTGATTTTGATATGTTATATTGATATCAATATGTTATATTGATTTTGATATGCCATATTAATATGTTATATTGATTTTGATATGTTATATTGATATTAATATGTTATATTGATTTTGATATGCCATATTAATATGTTATATTGATTTTGATATGTTATATTGATATTAATATGTTATATTGATTTTGATATGCCATATTAATATGTTATATTGATTTTGATATGTTATATTGATATGTTATATTGATTTTGATATGCCATATTAATATGTTATATTGATTTTGATATGTTATATTGATATGTTATATTGATTTTGATATGCCATATTTATATGTTATATTGATTTTGATATGTTATATTGATATTAATATGTTATATTGATTTTGATATGTTATATTGATATTAATATGTTATATTGATTTTGATATGTTATATTGATATGTTATATTGATATTGATATGCCATATTGATTTTTATATGTTATATTTTTATATGTTATATTAATATGCCATATTGATATGTATATGGCCTATTGATATTGATATGCCATACTGACACTAATGTGTTATATTGATATGCCATGAAGATATTGATATGTTGTATTGATATTGATATGCCATGTTGATATTGATTTTTTATATTGATATTGATATGTTATATGGATGTTGATATGTTATATGGATGTTGATATGTTGCCATAACCAAATCCTAAAGGATAGCGCTATTTTATTTTTTGTTTGCTAAGCATGTATCTTTACAAACGAGAGGTTGTGGTGGTGACGTGGATGTCAGCGTGGACTGGCGACCTCGGTGTGCCAAGTTCGAATTCAATCGGTTCCTTAGAACCACTTCCACTATGGATGTTGGCAACTTTCATGTGGTACAAATCTATTGGGAACCCAAGTTCGCTTTCAACCATCATCACTTTCAAAGTGCAAACAACTGCTTGCTTTTTATTACAGTTAGCACAAGCGTTATGCATGGGCGATCCTACGTCATTTATGTCGGAGGTTTGGGAAGGGGATACACTGTCCATGACACTCCCTCCTGATCTCATCATCACGCATGTATTCAGCTGCGAGTCTCTTTTGTCTTTGGCTTGTTCGGAGACGCGGTACACCAGATTCAGTCACCTTCCCTAGATGGGTAGTTTTGCAGCAAGATTCACATTATATTTAAATGTCTGCATGTTAGTACGGTCACGGAAACAGGAAAGGGAATTCCAAAGGCTAGCAGTACAAGGAAAGAAGCTACTAGAGTAGAAAGCTCTTCAGCATCTGGGGACCTCAACAGTGAATGGGGTGGGATCTTGCTGATTGACGGGTTGATTGGGGGTATTTATGTAGAGGGGGGCACCAGTGCAGCACAGTCGTTAGAGAACATTCCGTGAAAGTACTTGTAAAACAAGCACGGAGATGCAACACTGTGGCGATGCGACAGAGGCTGAGCTTGGCAGACAGTGCGGGACTTATTAGATTAGAGGCTTTTTTGGAGACCTTGTCTAAGAGGGAGAGGCTAGTGGTTGGTGCACCAGCCCAGATGTGACAACAATACTCCGTACATGGGCGGATGGTGGCTTTGTAGAGATATTGATGTAAACATTTATTCTAGTTTGTCGACACAAATCAGCCAACACAAATACAACAAATGATAATAAAAAAACAGCCCCCCACATCATACTTTCATACTTCTAAAAAAATTATAAAAAAACATTACTTATGTATCAACTAAAACAAAAGGGGGACACCCCCCCTCCCCAAACCCATAAGTATTCAGCATAAAATGATCCAAAGGGTTGATATGGACAGCAAGCACCCCTTTATTATTATGCTTGGTAAGTTATAAAAAGCCAATCCTCCTCCCCCAAGCAATTCTCAGTTACCTTGCTAGTTAGTAACAAAATACAAGCAATAACAAAAAGGGTTTAAAATTAGTAAAAAAAAAAATATCTCACCTTGAATGTTAATAGTTGATCCGAAGAGAAGAAATATTGGTTAGTAACGATAGCGGTTGACTTGCAGATTGAATTTGTCCAGATCAGAAAAACAAAATGGCTGACAGAAAGAAAACAGCCCCCCCCCCCCCCACTCACACCGGAAAAAGAACAAAGTGGTGAACGATATGGACCAAATGTTGGATAATGGCCCTGTGAGGCCGGACGCATGTTGAAGTGGACGTATGTGTGGGCGATCGTTTGGTTTGGCTTGCGTGATTTAGTGCGGGTGGACCCGTACAGTCGCGTGCAGAATAAACTGGTTCTCACAGACGTTGACAGGGCCATCACGTTGACGAGACCTCATGTCAAGGGTCAAGGTGCACCTGCGCATTGGGCTTCTGTGACGTCACAGGCTTTTGTGTGGGAAACGGAGTTTTGCCAGTCTGGGTTTTGGAAGCAGGTCGAACAGACGATTTCTCTATGTAGTCTTCAAATGAAAAATAGGAATTTATTTCCCTAAGAGAATACAGGCATGAGATTCCTTCTTCCCCTTACCTCGAATGGCTAAGGACTTAAGCTAGGAATTAACTACGATAGAGTAGTAATTTAGTCTCTCCCTTAACGTTGGTGAAACATCTCCAAGATCGACACGGTAGACTGAAGCCTGAAATAAACCAATCAAAGTTTAAAATATTGTTTGTCTCGTGAATCGTGGTATTAAGATTTTTGTTGTAGCGGCGATGTTCATGGCAGTGCAGAAGAGAAAAAAGAAGACAACCACTAGACGACACTCCTCCTCGCGACGAAGAAAGAGAGAAGGTACGAGAAATTAAAAGGTATGCAACATATGCCTTTTTGGTGTTAAAAATGACCAGTTGTTTAAGCGAGAACTGCCACGCCCCATTCCGGGACGGGTATACCGAGCGAGAATTGCCACGGCCCATTCCGGAACGGCTATGCAACACAAACCTCTAGGCGTAACCCCATATTTTGTACATTCTTTTTCATATTTTGTATATATATTTACATACTTTTGTATTTGTTTTTTGTTGTCGTTGAGTTAATCTTTAGTTTCATGTTTTTATTTTTGTGCAAAAGGGGGATAACTCGGATGGACTAGTTTGCTGGTAGCCATCTTTCTTTCTTTTTTGCTTCAGCACACGCGGCGTGAAGGCAAGCTGGTGAGAGTGGCCAACTTGCGAGAGCACGTGTTCGGAGTGAACGCATTTATTTCTACATCGAAATGTTCTTGTATCATTAGTGTTCGTCTTTAATAGTAATTTGTTAAGAAAATAACTTGGAACTCTGAAAGGCTATTGAGCAACACTGATTCGACTGGAGAAGCCCTTTGCTCAACCGATATAAGAAATCCTCGCAAAAAAGTTAGTGCGACCGACGTCTGACTTTGGATGCCGAATTTCTTGGTATTTATCTGCCTCCCACAGCGGTAAGATGTGACACAAGGTCGGGAAAGTGAGATTGAAAAACCAGCACTCTAGAGGAAGAGCACTCTGGCCTACAAAAAATGCCTTAGCAGCCCCGTCGCTATTCCCGGTTGGGATGCCTCAAGCGATTAGCAATAAACTAACCCCTTCTCAAAGGGTGAGAAGGCAAAGCCTGGGAGGGTAAACACCGTAGAAATGCACAGGACAATATCCTCAAACCGGTGGAATCAAGGCCTGAAGGCCAAGATGGTACGGGTTTACAGAGTGTAGCCTCCATCAGAACAGATACTACAGTCTGATCTGAGCCAAAAGCCAAGGATGCCAAATTTCTTCCCTCTTTTGGATCCAGTGCATGACGAAAGTGGACAAGTCATCAAAACACTGGGTAGAAAAGGGTCGACGTGTTGTGGGTTACGGTTAGGGTAAGAAATCACTCTTCTGATGACGAAAGTTTTGAAGCCTAGACTTGCTATTTATGAAACTTAATTCTGTAAGACATCTAGTTTGTAAATACTGTCCTTATATTTTATGATTTGTTTGTTGAAAAATCTGGAAGTTATTATTTTTCTCACATTATAATTTTATTGTTTGCTGAACACTATTTGTTGATAAAAAAAAAACTGTTTTGAAAAGGAGTTAATTTTTTTTATAGGAGACAGCTTGTAGGCATTTTCTCCTTTTTTATGTCATCCGTTACTTCCGCGCATTTTAAATATTTGTTGTCAGCATAGGGAATGATATGCAACCGTAAATGTACTCCCTTTTGGGGAGTTTTCTATCAACGGCTACTTTTATAAACCTATCAGAGAGAAAGGATTTGATAGCTGAGAGGACATTTCCAGATACTCCATAGATAGATAGCTAGCTTGCAAAGTAAACCTTTCTGCCAAAACCTATTATTTGGAATTGAAGCCCACATAGATTCACTGATTCTGTGTGATATTACAGTCAGCACATCAGCTGTTGATCTTGTAGGACGAAATCCATAGTTTGTCACGGAGTAGATTGTTTTTGCTGAGGGAGGTGACAACTTCTTGATTTATCACAGATTCAAACAATTTACTCATGACACACAGGAGACTGATTGGTCTGTACTGAAATGCAGAAGACCGATCTCCAGTATTTTTAAAAACTGGGCAGACTGACAAAGTTTTCCAAAGTGATGGGAAGCTTTTCTCTTTTAAGCAACGATTGAACAGCTTTGTCAGAATAGGAGCTAGTTCCGGTTGCAGTTTCTTTAACACAATGACTGAATATTGTCGGGACCAGTTTCTTTCCTTACCTTTAGATTCAACGGATCGTTTACAATCTAACATCTATACTATATTTCTGGTGTTTCTGTCTGTCCGTCCGTGGATTCAATTGAAAACAAGGACCAATACCAAGATTAACTTAGATCTAAGGAAAAAAATGTTGATATGTGAAGCAAAACTTTGTGCCACGCCCTATCAAAGGTCTTTGATATGTCAAGAGTTATTGCTCTAGAGACAAAGCCTCTGTCGATAGATTCACTGATCCTGTGTGATATTACAGTCAGCACATCAGCAGTTGATTTTGCAAGACGTAATCCATATTGCTTGTCACTGAGTAGATTGTTTTTGCTGAGGTGGTTGACAACTTCTTAATTTATCAACAACTTAATCATGACGCACAGGAGGCTGATTGGTCTGTACTGAGATGCAGAAGACCGATAACCATTATTTTTAGATACTAAGCAGACTGATGCAGTTTTCCAATGTGATGGGAAGCATTTCTCCTTTAAGCAACGATTGAACAGCTTTGTCAGAATAGGAGTTAGTTCCAGTTGCAGGTTTTTAAGTACTATAGTTGAATGTTGCCAGGACGAGTTGATAAGTTTCGCAACATCCCGGACAGATATATCGATGTTGCTCAGAGTGCTTTCAGTCATAGGGGGAAAATTCAGGAGGAAGGCGACCTTGATCGCAAAGGGTGGAGTTTGATGCAAAGTTCTTTTCAAAAAGTTTGGCTTTATCGGATGCTGAGGAAATAATCTTTGTTTCCTTGATGATGGTTGGAATAAAGGTCTTACATCTGTTCAGAACCCTGTTAGTTACTTGTCAAAACTCGTGGGAACCTCGGATCAGCTAATCTAGATTTAACGGATTGGGCATAGGATTCTCTTGCGTTTTATATAACTCTTTTGCAGTGCTTGCTTGAAGTCCTAAAAGCGGCTTTGGTTTCAAAACATTCCGTTGAAATGGTGATTTCTGTTGTGATCCAGCGGATTGCTTTGGCTGAAGACGTATATCTTCGTCGCAAAACCAATGTGATCCGATCAATGTGATTCGACTGTTTGACGGGGTGGATCTTGGGACGATATGTGATGACGAAATGATGTGTGACAACATGTGCACGTATGTGCAATGTTTCGTCTTGTCATCGTCAGTGAGCAATCATCGTTTGACGATAGTCACTGTCGTCTGCTTCTGGGACTGACTAGCTGGAAATCAAACATTATGTAATAATGGAACAAACCATTTTACTTTTTCATATAAAAATATAATTTATTTTTGACGAAGAACATATTTAAAACTTGAAGGTTCGACGGAGTTCGACGGAATTCGACGGAGTTCGACGAGCATGTCAAGCACGCGTCTTCCTCATTCAGATTTCAAAAGCCGACTCTTTTTCGCTTGTCATGGAGAAGTGACGAGGAGGGGGGGTAGAAAGAGATAGAGAGGGGAGAGAGAGAGAGGAGAAAAGAAAGAAAGGCCGAAAAGGAAGGGAAACACAGCCGCCGTCACTGTTTCAATAAATCTCGGTGACAGGTTATCTGACCTCTTGAACCTGGCTGGTGTCTCCAACATTGTTGGTATTTTAGCTGACATCTGATTACACTGAATATCCTGATCAGTGAGCTGACATTTTTTTGTGTAGCGAATTTATTTTATTTGCAACTCAAGTCTGGTGCAACGGTTACGAATATAATGGGGAGCACTTAGCTCCCCAAAAGGTCACGCATTGTGTCACACTGTGAGTAATGGCGGTGGCACATTCTGGGGTGTACCACGGCTGGCTGTTTGGTTTCTGTTGGAATTTCTTGAAGGGTGTGAAGCTCCCAATACCAACGATTAACCAATCAGTCAAATCGGATGCGACACATTCTTATAGATATTCCCAGCAATTGGCAAAGTTGACTTATCACATATATTTTCAGTTATTTAACAGTTTCTTTTCTTCATCAATTCTAAATAAAGAAATGAAGAAAGATAGTATTGGGAGTGGGGGGGGGGGAGCAAATCCATCTACTGGAGATAAAAGTAAAAATTTCCACAGTCTAGAAGGATTTCTTTTTCACTATGAAAAGTGATTCTATTTTTTATTGTAAGAAGTAAATTAAATAAAAACAGATAGAGTGAGACGTAGAAGTATGAAAAAGATCATATGAAAGAAAAATAATAATAATAATATATTCTGAGGTTTTGTGATTGTTTGAATAATGTTTGATAAGTACGGATGGTCAAAATTGAAACAATTTACCTGTTTTGTGTGTGTTTTTATTACTGGCCAGTGTCGTGGAAGAAAGCTATTACGAGTATCCATAAGATTTCTATGAGCAATTGGATGTTTTTTAACTGTGGATCGCTGTTCGTTTTATGCTGTGAGTTGTTTTAAATTCAGTTATAAGCCTTTAAAGTGTTATGGATGAAATTGCCGAATTGTTTAAGGCCTAAAAGTATAACTGATAAAAAGAAAGTATACGTGTAACAATCGATGATTCACAACTAAAATGAATTGTTGTGAGAAGATTGATAAGTATGTGACGCCATTTTGAATTAATGTCGGAAAGAATTTATTCAGTTCGTTAATGTAAACCGGAAATTCTGGAATGAGTTTAAGTGTATGTTTAATAGTTATAAGTAATAAGTATATGTAATCCAATATTCTGCAATTTTGAAGGAATATCAGGGAACGGTTATTAATTGATTTAACAATCTTGTATATTATGCATGAAATTATCAGAAGAATGAAATGAAATATTTACGGTGATGAGTCTATAAATTATCTGATGTAAATTGATTTACCGGCGTTAAGTGAGAGAGTAGGAGTAGCTAAAGATTAGAGGGAAAAGTTTTTGCTACCATCTGTATGGAGTATGTTTTTGTGAGAGTCGGTGATGGCGGTCTAAAAGTAGTATTTTTTGTTCGATGTTGAAAATAGTCATAAATTTCTTGAAGCACGCTCGAGTGAATAAGGTGAATAGAGTGGTGAGTTTAGTAGCCAATGATGCATGTGGTTATTTTCTTACTATCGCTAGTATTTACAAGGGGAAAATCAAGTCTACTTTATATATATAGAATAGAAGACTGCAAAAGTTTTTTTTTATCTTTTTAGTTTCTCAAAAAAAAGTCCTTATCACTTTTCAGATTTTTTTTTCAGTTTTTAAAATGTATTTATTTAAAATTGTTTTAGTCGACGAGTTTGATTTAGGAACCATTCATTTTAAAATTGGTAAAGTCGGAACTTTTTACCTTAGCGACATCAGATTGTATGGAAGTGAAATCTGGCCCGTGAGGGTTGAGGACATGCGTTGCATGGAGAGAAATAATATGGAAATGATGAAAAAGAAGGTGTAATGTGAGTTTTAAAGACAGGCTTAGTTCTGATGACCCCAGAGGAAGATTAAATCTGGAGATGTGTGCAGAAGAGTAGACTCTGATGGTATGGCCATGTTGAAAGAATGGATTAGAGTCCTTGGATCAATAGCTGGATGAGTTATCCGTCTATCTATCTGTCTGTCTTTCTCTCTTCCTCTCTTTCGCTCTCTCACGTGTATGAAAGTGACCCGTCCCTTTGATGTTTTTTGTGACTGTTCTCCTTCTTAAATAAACATGTTTTATAAATCAAAATCAACGGTTTCCGAATGGTTTTGTATCAACAGAGAGCAAGAACCTGGGTTCACAACAACAACGACAACGACAACGACATGGGTGTGTATAATGGTTTATACACACACACTGGTAAATGAAAACATAACACTCATAAGTAACCCCAGAAAAATTCTCCCCCCCCCCCCCGAGGAGGACTGAAAAATGCCAACAAAATCCAGCAAAAAATTATGATAAATGGTTGCTTACATTATTCAAGGAGTAGTGACCACAAGGGGAGATAACTCATGCTTTACTTGATTTTTGTGTTGTTGTCTTGTTGAAAAGTGCCCACAGTTCTTACTCAATATCTTTATTTATTTACTGCCATATTGAGTGGATTAGAGTATAGGGAGATGTGTGCAGAACAGGAGACTTTGATGGTATGGCCACATTGAAAAGAATGAATGAAAGTTCTTGGGTTAGTAGATGTAGAACAGTTGAGGTAGCAGGTTCAGTTCACATGGGAAACATGAGAGGAAGTGATAAAAATGGACTTGAGAGAAAGAGGTATAAATAAAGACCTGGCCAGAGATAGGTTAGTTTGGAAGTCGATTTCTTAAAGTCGTCCAACACATGCCGACATGTCAAAAGGACATTGAATCGATGATGATGATGATGATGATGATGATGATGATGATGATGAGGAGGATGATGAGGATGATGATGATGAGGAGGAGGATGATGAGGAGGAGGAGGAGGATGATGATGGTGAGGAGGAGGAGGAAGATGCTGATGATGATGATGATGATGATGAGTCTTATAATTTATATTTGAGGTGACGGTGGTTAAGTGGATAACGGCACGGACTGACAACCTTGGGTGTGCCAAGTTCGAATCCAGTACCACTTTCACTTAGGGATGTTGGCAACCTTACATGGTCCCTCCTGCAAGAATGCGAACAATAGAATCAAGGTTGATCCATGCAGATTTACTTTACGATATGTGAACATTAGCTCCTATACTTGTTTGGCTTTTAAAATCCTTTTTTTCTTTTGAATTCTTTTCTAAGTTTAGCAACTAAAAACTAAGTCAATAAACGTACGAACAGAGTGAATCTTATTATTGGCTATTAACATTTATTTACTGCTTATGGCCATTATCCACGATAGACGTGACTTCTCGCCGGGCGTAATATGAGACAATCAAATGAAATAATCATACAATTTTTCTTAACATCACCGCCCGTTTGTCTGCGTTGAATTTTTTTTTCTTCTTATGTATACAAACTTTGTGCAATTCAATGTTTATTCATATTTGTCCCATGACAATAAATTCAAAGTGAAATTCTATCGAAGCCGGCATGCTGCGTATATACATAACATAAAACATCTTGTGTGTAATTTTTTATACTTTTTAGAGTAGAAAATTTTCTGGCATCGAAGGACTTCTACAGTGAAGGGGTGGGATTTTTCTGCTAGTCGGGTGGGTCTGTGGTATTTTCGATGAGGTGTACATGTGCAGTAAGTTCATTGGAGCACATTCCATGGAAGTACTTGTAAAAAAAGTGCAGGAATGCAACATTGCAGCGATTGCACCCTGCCTAAGGGGGAAATGCTAGTGGTTGGTGCACCAGCCCAGATGTGGCAACAATACTTCATACTGGCAGGTGTGAGAACTTTTCTAGCCAGGTAGAGAGAGCCCACCTTCTTTGCAGCAGACTTGGCATTATCTTCTATGTATTTCTTTTTTTTTAAATCTCCCTCCCACAGCGGTAAGATGCGGCACAAGGTCAGGAAAGGAAAGTGGGATTGAAAAGCCAACGGTCAAAGAATAAGTGCACTCTGGCTTACGAAAAATACCTGAGCAAGCCTGTCGGCATTTCCCCGGTAGGGGCGCCTCAGGCGATTAGCAATAAACTAACCCCTTCTCAAAGGGTGAGAAGGCAAAGCCTGGGAGGGTGGACCTCCTAGAACTGCACAAGACAATACCTAAGACCGGCGGAATCAAGGGCAATACCAGTTCAAGGGGGTGTAGCATCCATCGGAACAGATACTACACTTTGATCTCAGCACAAAAGGCCGAGTCTATGTATTATTTACCTCCTCTTCAGGAGGTTGGGCACAAGGTCATTTTTATCTTACTCTCACAAGGTAAGATGTGACCCAAGGTCGGGTCGGGAAAGTGGGGCTTGAAAAGCCAGTGCCCGAGAAGGTGAGCACTCTGGCCATTAAAACTTGTCTGGGCAGTCCTGTCGGCATTCCCCGGTAGGGGCGCCTCAGGCAGTAAGCAATAAACTTACTCCTCCCTGAAGAGGGGACGGAAAGCCTGGGAGGGTGGACCTCCTAGAACTGCATAGGACCGACCCATAGACCGGTGTAAATCAAGCCCCGAAGGTCAAGACGACACCAGTCTATGGGGTGCAGTATCCATCGGAACAGATACTACACTTTCTTCCTAGCCAAAAGGCTATGTACTTATTTCAATCCATGTTGCCAGAGAATGTTAGGTCGGTGAGGTTTGAACTTTGCACTCTCGGTGTCAGGGTGTTATCAGCCATGGCAATCGGTGGTTCTTATAATTGTTAAAGGAAAAGCGCTTAGCATTGAATGTTTCTTATAGTTTCTAAAGGAGTTTTGTATTAATAGCATTGAATGCAACCATCCATTTTTGGCCTCATTCTACTACAAACTGGAGGTCATTTTCTAACGATTCAGCCATTGCTTTAGACGTGCATGTATTCGGTTTGTCCGCACGTCGAGAACAGTGTGTGGTGTCATCAGCAAATACGTCCAATCTCGGGCGCGATTGTGTTTCATTTTCTTGAACTCATGCTTAAATAAAATGTATTTTGCGACAACGCACTTATGACTCAAACATTCGATCAACATCATTTTCTTCTGCAATTTCATGTGCTGTTGTCATAGCCGATGAATAACCATTTCTTGATGGGGATTAGGGTCCCAACCAACCCCATCAGGTATTTGAAATATTTTTTTCTGGCCTAAGGTCGGATACTTTTTAGACAGGGCTCGTGTTAGTGATTTTTGGCAGATTTCAAATATAATTGAGAAGTGAGACACGTTTAAATCTAACCAGAGATTTGCTTTAAATAAAAACGGACACAACTTCTGCCCAACCTGATATAGCTTCCTTCAGTTTTTACACATAGAAACGGTTTTAAATTACTTTTTATTGCTATTTTTAATGCTTTCAAATCGTTGCAGTTGTCTGACAATTTGGGTGTAAAAACAAAATGAAATCCAAAGAAAGCAAATATTATTCGGGTTTTGCTACAGATACTTTCATTTTAACAGAGAATAAATGGTTTCCAAATTTCACGTTTTACAAAAAAACATCTGAAAACGAAAAAAAAACATCTGAAAACAAAAAAAACATCTGAAAACAAAAAAAACATCTGAAAACAAAAAAACATCTGAAAACAAAAAAAACATCTGAAAATACTTTTCATCTGAAAAGTGAATAAAAAAAATCTCATGACTATTCTGAATATCACATTAAACTAGATCTGGTAGGGGGCCCCTATTTGAGAGCTTTGGGGAGTATGGAGTTATTCCTTTTCTTACAATTACTGACCCAGGGTACCATGCATGGATTAAGTAGAATTAGTCCTGGGTATGACATTTATCAGGTTGTGATTCGAAACCAGATTACTAGGTCAGCAGTCGAGGTCTCTTTCTTACCCCCTCAACTATTACTCTCACAACAACAAAAAAGTTAGGCTACATTAAAAGTTATGAATCCTGGGTAAGTACAGCTAGTTGTATATATATATATATATATATATATATATATATATATATATATATAGTAAGTTATGAAAATATATTTATGGCAATTAAGCTACACAGAGGCTCCCGCGTTTCATCCCCGGAGAAATCGTCAGGCTAAAATGCATTTTAGCTTGACGATTCTCCACCCCACCCCCCACCGGGGATGAAACGTGGGAGCCTCTGTGTAGTTTAATTGCCACAAATATATTTTCATAACTTACTACCTAGCTCTACTTACGTATCGAGCACTGTTGAATATATGAAAGGAATTTGAAGGGGATTAGGGTCCCAACCCCGTCACATTTGAAATATTTTTTATGGCGTAAGGTCGGATACTTTTTAGACAAGCCTCGTGTATATATATATATATATATATATATATATATATATATACCGTATTTCTTAATTGGGAGAGTTTCCCAGCAGAGTGCTCAATTATTAATGCAAAAGTAAAATTAACTAGATAATTAATAAGAGTATGATATTTATTAATATTAAATAAAGTGTTACAATATATATATATATATATATATATATATATATATATATATATATATATATATATATACACACAAGAAGATTTAATGAATTATAAGATTCCAATTGTTCAAAGAATTAGAACAACAAGCCTATTATGGCATACGGTCGTTTCCAAAACATTCTGGAAATACTTTATTTTATTTTAAAAGTTAACAAAGCCACTCCAAAACGTCTCTTCATCAGCGCCTTTAGCACCACATCTTACAGAAATTCAAGGAAAAAATAACAAGCTCGTCTTAGAGGAACATCCATTGGAAGGAGGGCGTACATATATATATATATATATATATATATATATATATTTATATATATATATATATATATATTGCTTGATTATACCTTTAAAAAAAAAAAAATTTATTATCTTTTTGGGGTCAAAATCCAAAGTATTAATGTATGTTCCATATGTATCGCTAACGTTTTCGATTTTTCGTCGAATCATCTTCAGGTGGCAAAAAACAAATGAACAAAAAAGCTGGAGAAAAGAAGGGAATTTAAAAAAAAAACAGCCGAGAACGCGCATGTGAAGTCAGTTAGACGTCAAAAGAATAAACCAGTGCAGATCCAGGAGAAACGTTAACAATTGAAATTCCGATATGCCAGAATTAGCGTCACAGGATGAATTGTATCACGTTTAGCATTTTAAAATTTTGTTACTAGTGTTACAGGGAACACATTATTTAGCAAAAGGTAATGGAATGCATGTTACCCTTCGCGTGGGGGGGGGGCAATGTCTGACCCCCGGAAGTTGTTATCCATCAATTGTACTTATCAATCAGTCAAATAAAATCTACGCTTGTATCTAAAAGCACATTGCTGCTAAGTAATATGTAATATTATGATGAAAGTGAACGCAACTGGATTTCAACATGGCTAAGATAATCCCATAGTCTGCATCTGTATCCATTAGGCGATCTATCTTTTTCTCTCTCTTTTATAAAAGTCGATGTTTGTGTGTTATAGAAATCGATACATAACCAGAACATTTAAATAAGTTTCAATAAAAATTTACATTTTTCAAGAAATCTAAAGACACCATTGAAACTTTTCTTTGATTCCATCTGGGGTCACTAGGGGGCAATTATCGGTTAGGTCCATAAAATAACTGAAATATATCAGAACGCAAAACAACGAAATTCATTCTTTTAATAGATCTTCTGCTTCATAAAAAAAAATTGAATTAAACAAAGAATATCTCAGCGAAGAATGTATTTAAAAAAGGTTCAAACATTTTAATAATTATTTTTATTGGTATTTTTAAGGTTTAAGATAATCGAATTTGTTTCAATTTGCTAAAGCCGTTTGTCGTTTTACAGGTGCCTCTAAGAACAAGTCGTTTTGTTTTTAATTACCTCACCTCATATTGCAAATGTCAATTTTTAACTTTTCTTTCAAGGCAAAAAAGTGAAAAACATGACTATATCTGAAATTATTGGTGACCAGCAATATTTTCCGACCACACGGACAACGCCGGGTTGAATGCCGCTAGTTTTCCAATATTTCAACTTGCGCAAAACCGATGATGATTATGATGATGATGATGATGATGATGATGATGACACTAAAGCAATAAATATAATTTTATGACATTCAGTAATCTTAAAATTATCCCAATTAAAAACAAGTCAACTTTCTACCCTGATACGTGACAGAATAATGCATAAACGATGTAGAAAAAAATCATACCATATGTCTTTCGGAAGAGCTATTAACTACACGTGTTGGTGTAGAAGGAGTTCTAACAATATGATAATCGCGCGATTCAATTACGTTAATACGACGCGTCGAAGATGAAACACCAGAGAATGCACGGAATACACAGCATTAAGTATAATAATGGGAGAGCAGAAGAAATGGTCACATTAATGGTAAATCAATCTGGAAAACAAATCCAGGTAAGTAGGAATTACGACAAGTCATTATATGTCCAAGTCTGGGAATTTCAGCAAATATGACGGGTAATGGGATTATTTAAGAGGATGGCTCAACAAGAATTTGTTTACATTAGACTTGAGAATAGCAATGTTATAGTCAGCCGGGAAGCAGTGCTGACATCAGTGTAAGGTTGGAGGGATTAGACGCATTTGTGTGTATACAAGAAACTGATTTCAGTGAGTTGTAGAAGGATGAAACCTGGATCCTATATTTGCGTGTGTGCAGGAACAGACCTCGGTAGGAAACATTGTGTTGTTACCAAGAGAATCGATGCCTAATTTGGGATCAGATATCCTAGACGTGGTTGAAGAAGATATCCTAGATGTGGTTGTTGACAAGTCGAAGATTGGTGATTCCTGGCCCTGTTACCAGAGAGACCAAAAACATCAAAGCATGACTGTTACCTGTCTGCTTGTCGTACTGTTTAAATGGTCAATGATCGGCTCCTAGCCAATCTATCCGTTTATTGAGTGGGAAGGATTTGGTAATCAATTGTAAGGTGATTTAGAGTTCATCCGGTTTTTACAAATGAGTCTTCGCTTATCAAAGCCCACATGGCACTCGAGGATAAGGGTTATTAAGTTTGAGGGGTAAAGTGACTATTTAAGAGGATGGCTTAACAAGAATTTGTTTACACTAGACTTGAGAATAGCAATGTTATAGTCAGCCGGGAAGCAGTGCCGTGATACTGTGTTCCAAAGTTCTAGGAAAGAAACTTTGCTCATGAAAGTTCCGCTTAGTTCTAGGCACACGGAGGGAGAAAAAAGGGATTTATTGACAGTGGTTGTAGCTAGACGAGTCATGTAACCCATGTCGGTCATTTGAAGTTCATCTAAACAGATGACCTGTCTCCTCTTATCAGTTTCAGAATTCTCTTCTTCTATATAATACAGTAAAGTCGATTTTTCTCCTCAGCCTTCAGATATTATAGCTCTGTAAACACAAGGGATATATAGAATTCGGCTATGCTCACGCTTTAGGCTGATTCTTGATGTGTGTCTTTGGAAAATATGCGCTCATTTCGTTCGCTTTCAGTAATGTCTACATTTTTTCCGACTCGCCTGATTCTCCTAA
>OY744518.1:217517253-217557253 GCA_963556195.1 Sepiola atlantica
ACGTTGTTACTTTATTTAACTTTCACGAATTCATCGACACGAATCCGTTTAGCTATGGCGAGAAAGTTGGAATCAAAATATGTTTCTACCAGATCTTTTTTGCCGGGTCAACTTGATCGACTTCCTTAATACACACAAAGAGAACAAGAATAGTATTCGGATCGGAGTCAAATGTTGAATGTCACCGTCATATCCTGAACATTCAAGGGTCTCAAAAGTGCACAGGAAATACACCAGTGACCACATCCGTACAAACAAGCCGAACAACCAGAAAATCGGTAAAGTAGGTTATTTAAATACATGCACGCACACACGCATTTGCAGATCTTTGTCGCCAGTAGTGAACTGAGCAGGATGTCAGTTTGCCCAATAGCAAGTGATCCTCTCGTGAAAAGGGCCTTGATGTATCAAATCAAAAAAAAAAAGCGAACAGGACACATATAAGCAGTGTATGAAGAGAACAAGACAAGGGAAGCAGTGGTAGAGTTTTATTTCTCTGAAATCGATCTCTCATTGCCAGCCAATGTCTGGTCGGCACAGATCATAATGGACGATCCAAGACTGTTCACTGTAGTTACAGTTTTGTAATTGTTGTGAAGTTGTTCCACAGTAAATAATAAATAAAGGAAGTCAAGTCGAGGGTTGGTTTAACAAGTGTATTAACAAAGTAAGAAAGTGACTAGCTCTTGGCTAGACAGTTACAAGACTGTGCTTTGTCTTCTGGTGACTCGCACTATTTATAGTGACAACCGGTGTAGTTTCTCCTGTGTAAGAACGGCCGGTGTAACAGTAATCGACCATCTATTCGTTACTAACTGTACCAACCCGGTGTCGCCCAGGATTCATTAATATCATTTTAGTTAAAAAAAAAAAAAAATCTGTAAGTCACGAGGAGATGGAAAAAAAGAAAGTTCAAGATGTAAGCGAGACTGACTAACTGATACTTTTACCTTTAACCTACAATAAAGATTATCTCCCTCATATTTTGAACCTTTTAGGTCATTATTTAAAATTGTCACCATTGTAATAATCTTCCTTGCCGGAATAATTACTTTCAGATAGCGACTGGAACGAATTAGACTTCTTTTTGTGTAAAGAACATGCTGCAAGTATGAAAAAGAAATAAATGGCTAGTCAGAATCAAATATCGATTTGTCAGATGCATTGCTATTTGGGTCCAACATAGAAAATCCGACAAGATAACTTTATATATTGGAAGATGAAAAGGAATTAATAGCATTGTAGTTGTGGGTGGGCCCCCTTTGTCTCTGAGTAACCAATATTTTTAGATGAGATGAAGGATTAGTCCAAGATGCTAATGGCGTCCCATTCTGAGGGAAGTTTGCTATTTCGGGACTCATCCCAGATGTGTTAAAGCGCCAAAGGGCTTTCACTTTAAACACCCCCCCCCCCCCACACACACACAATTTAGGAGAGTAGAAAGTGACTAACTTGGGTTTACTTTTGGCAGCCTCGTAACTCTCGCTTCCCTTATTTTGTCTTTTAGTCCTCACATTTGATGAGCGATGTTTCTGACAAAGGGATAAGAAGTGCTGTTTTCTGGGTCGGAATCTATCCATCTAACACTTATCGTTGGCTAGTTTTTTTTACCATGAAGTAGTTATTTTTTTTTTTTCAGCTCCTTACATCAAGTGGCTTCATGCCTTGTCTGGAGCGATTTCCATTAAAAAACAAAATTATGGTTACTGAGATTTATGCAACTTGCAGTTTTCTTCGATAAATGGTTATAAATCAGCTATGACGAGCAGGTTCTCTGTCTGTTTGTCTGTCTGTCTGTCTGTCTGTCTGTCCGCCGGTGAGAATTTTAATATAACACTCTTTCAACTTCTTTATATACTGTTACAAAAACTCGCTCAGACACCAGACAAGTTTTTCAATTTACATAATTCATTCCTTTTAAACTTCTCATAAATTCATATTTACAAATATACACTTATAACTGCTATTCTCAAATTTACATATATATTTACAATATTTTCCGATAAGGTGATATTAATAAAAATTATTCATACAATTAATTAAACACATTTCATTCAGAAACCAGCTTGTTTTTAAACCATAATTTGAATGGCAAATTCTGTTAAATTTCAAAGTCATCTTTCCGGAAGTGACATCATTGTGAGAGGATTTTTTTTTCACATTACTATTCTTTATTTTCATTACGTTGTTAAGACAAGGTGTTTTGTTGTAAATTAAAGTTAAGCAATACATATCCCGGCCATTACTAAATGGATGACCATTTTGGAAGAATAAATTGCAGAAGAAAATGACATAAGTGCGTTGTCACAAAATACATTTTATTTAAGCATGAGTTCAAGCAAATGAAAAAAAAAAACGCAATCGCGCCCGAGATTGGATGTATTTGCTGATGACACCATGCACTGTTCGAGTGGCTTCTAGCCTTGATAAGTTGGTGTCTCATTAGTTAAATAAATAAAAAATTCAACACACTGTCACATATGCGAGATCTTCTTACATACTTTTTTTTTCCCAAGAACTTTCCATCTTTGGAACACGTTACCACAGGACTGCTTCCCTGCAGACTACAACATTGTCATCTTCAAATATAATGCCAACAAATACTTGTCATAAACCGTTCACATAAGTAATCAAATTTTGTTCATTCTCAATCCTCTCAGAATAGTATTCATCATTCAACCGAAAATGTATCCATTCCGTTAACCCTTATCCTCGAGTGGCTTCTAGCCTTGATAAGTGAGTGTCTCATTAGTTAAATAAATAAAAAATTCAACACTGTCACACACGCGAGATCTTCTTACATACTTTTACGATTAAAGAGATGTTAATTGTTGATTTAAACTATTTGGTTTCATGTCATCATCGGTTGGTGTCTAACATGGTTTCTAATCGCCATGCTGATCGCTTTTCTCGCAACGTTATCATGTTTCTCACTCCCAACATTGACCGACTGACCTCATCTGACCTTTCCAACGACTCACAAATTTCCAGATAACAATAACACATCGTTGTTGTCGTCATCATCATCATCATCATCGTTAGTGTCATCATCATCAGTTTAACGTTCGTTTTACATGCTGACATGTGTTGGACGGCTTTAAGAAATTGACTTCCAAACTAACCTATCTCTGGCCACGTCTTTATTCATCCCTCTTTCTCTCAATTAAAGTCCATTTTTTATCACTTCCGCCCATGTTTTCCTTGACCTTCCCCTGTGAACTGGAACCTGCTACCTCAACTGTTCTACATCTACTAACCCAAGAACTCTCATCCATTCTTTCAACGTTGCCATACCATTGAAGTCTACTGTTCTGCACACATCTCACTATACTCTTCAGATATAATCTTCTCTTGAGGTCATTTTTTTTTTATTATAGTTCACCCCAAACAAGGCAGGCCGCCACTGTAGACGTAAGGGGCTACTGAGAAAAAAGGGTTAAGGTTTTTTTTTGGGGGGGGGGGTCAACCTAAATTAGGAGCTTAAGCTTGTCTTTAAGACTCAAATTACACATCCATTGTATCATTCTCATGTCATTTCTCGCCATGCAACGCATGTCCTCAACCCTTACTGGCCAGATTTCACTTCCATACATCATCACACTTCGTACACATGCCTGATAGATTCTTCCCTTGGTCAACAGTTGTAACGCTCTGCTGGTTAGTAATGGCAGAAGTTCCCTGAACTTACTCCATCCACTTTGCTATTCTGGCAATTACACTAGCACCTCTTCCACCCTGTGCTCCACCAAGATAACAAAACTTCTCAACAAAATTTATTCAAGTTGTATTATTTTTATTATTTGAGTCTAGTATTAGGATTAGGGTTAGGGTATTAGGATTATACTCTCGACAAGTGATCCTAAGAAATGGAATTTTTAATAAACTTCAGTCCATGTCTGACTTGCCCATCAATTTTCAGTTATGAATATCCAACAGCTTTGTCGCTGTTCAATGATAACCGCATCTGGATATCACAATTGTCAATAACTCTGAAATACTTCTCTCTAGTGATGACCCTTTTCTTCGGTTCTGGATATTGATTGGCTAGAAATTATTTCTGAGATAACCCCACAGATATAAATCTGGGACGTTATGGTCTGGTGAGTGTGAGTCCATTCAGGATCACACCTCGTACTGAAGAAACGATCACCAAAGTGTCCCCCATATCATTGAACGGTGATAAAACAAAGACTGTGGCAAATATTGGTGACTAATTAGCTAAAATATATTTGCTTACATACATCTGGCATTATGTTGAAAAATGGGATACATTTCAGACAAAGATCATGAAGCGGTCACAGAGTTGTCCTTGTCTGAAAAGCTAACATTCGTGAGAAAGGAAGTTCATAATATTTAGGTGGATATGACGTCGGACATATGATAAAAATGCAAAGAAAAATTGCAAAAATGAACGAGCGAAAAGGACTAATTAATATAATTAAATCCTTCCTAATAAAAAGAAAGATCCAAGTTGTCCTCGATGGCCGTTGATCTAAGCAACATGACATAAATGCGGGTGTACCCCAGGGATCCATCATTGGACCTCTACTGTTCCTGATTTTCATAAATGACCTCCCTAATGTCATTGAGACTGAGATAAGAATATTTGCTGACGACACCACGCTCTACTCTCGTCATGTGAGCAAAACCGACGCACACATATTTGAGGCAATAGCTAAATCCTTAGAAAATGACCTCCAGTCTGTAGTGGATTGGGGTAAAAAATACATGGTAACTTTTAATGCCATGAAGACAAAGCTACTTTCCTTCAATAACTACAAGAAACCTCTTCAACCACCGATTGTCATGGCAAATAACACCCTACCCGAGAGTTCATCATTCAAACTCCTTGGCCTAACTTTCACAGATAACATGAATTGGAATAAATTCACTGAAGACATTACCAGGGCTGCTGCAAAGAAGGTTGGCTCCCTCTACCGTGCTAGTAAACTTCTCACACCTGACATTATCCTATATCTCTACAAAGTTTTGGCCTATGAGGATTTTAGTTTGTACTTATAGATTTATTATGTGGGAGAAGGGAAAGGAAAGAGAGTGAGAGACGGACGGGACGAATTATCGAAGGTAATTCGTAGAAATGATATAAACAAAATAAACAAAGTAAACTCTCAATTTACAAAAGGAAAAATATTTATTAAGTTTTAAGGAAACTTTTTCATTGAAAATGATAGTTCTTTTATGAATGTCTTTTGGTGAACAAAAGGGGAATGAATTTGAGATATCGAGGAAGACTGAATCGATAACTCAAGAGCTGTGAAAAATCCACTGGTCTGAAAAATCGAGAAAACTTCTCACTCAAATATATGAAATAAATTTTACTGAGTCAATGACTGGAGAAAATTAATCAAAGTATAAAGTTCAATGAGAAGTTTTTAAATAGTTATTTTCATAAATTTACTTTTAAAGGAGCAGACGATAAAAAGGGAAATGCAAAAGTTTGTTTTTGTTTCTGTGTCTGTGTGTTCGCCTACCTTGGCTGATTTGCTGACTGCTATATTGAGAGTGTTGTGTAGTCTTGTTTGAGTCGAGTAGAGTTGCAGACAGCAGACTTATTTTCAAACACTATCTCTGAATTTTTAATCAACTAGTCTTTTTGGAAAATACACATCTCTTTTAAAGGTTTTCATCGGCTCCCACAGACACAGAATTCCGGACCAACTTGGAAAATCATCTGATTGGTCCAAAATAAATTTATTGAATTTTACAATTTTATTTTGTAAAAACGCGCGTCCAGCCGCATGCGCAGAAATGCTTCGGGGCACTTGAACCTTCGGCAGCGAAAGAGTGAACATCGTAGCTCACCATCCGCCCATGCATGGAGTATTGTTGCCACATCTTGGCTGGTGCACCATCCACTAGTCTCTCCCTCTTAGACAAGGTCCAAAAAAGAGTCGCCAATTTTATAGGTCCCTCACTATTCACCAAGCTCCAGCCCCTGACCCATCGCTGCAATATTGTATCCCTGTACCTGTTTTACAAGTACTTCAACGGATTGTACTCCGATGAACTTGCTGCTCTGGTGCCCCCATGATGCAAATTCACTAGACCAACCCAACAATCTGCCAACTCTCATCAATTCACTGTGAAGGTCTCCAGATGCCAAAGAGCTTTCTACTGCAAAAGCTTCTTTCCTCGTGCTGCCGGACCCTGGAACTCCCTCCCTGCTCCCTGTTTTCTTGACGGTGCTGAGATGCAGAAATTTAAAACTAATGTAAACAGACATCTCGCTGCACAGCTCCCAATTAAAGTTACCCCCCCCCCCCCCAAATCTTCACCCTTTTTCTCAGTAGTTCCTTACGTCTACAGTGGCGGCCTGCCTTGTTTGGGGTTAACTATGTTAAAAAATTTGATTAAGAGTTTGCAAGTTATTTTCAATGCTGGTTCAGTAGTATTAGACTTCAGGAATTTTATTGAGTGTCGGTCAAACCATGACAGATCATCAGGAAGCTGAAATTAGATAATTCAGAAACATGCATATTGTACTGACTCCATCATATTCCTCATTTTTTATCTCAGTCCTTCCCACTTCCTTGAGTGATGCTTGCAGGAGATGATGATGATGATGATGATGATGATCATCATCATCATCATCATCGGTTTAACGTCCGTTTTACATGCTGACATGTGTTGAACGGCTTTTAGAAATTGACTTCTAAACCAAACTATCTAGTTACAAGAGATTAAATCATATTCTTTTCAAAGCTGTATAACAGGTAGATAATATGATGATGATGATGATGATGATGATGATGATGATGATGATGATGATGATGATGATCGACTTCCAAACCTATCTCTGGCCAGGTCGTTATTTATCCCTCTTTCTCTCATGTCCATCTCTATTACTTTCATCCCATGTTTTCCTTGAACTGACCCTGCTACCTCAATTGTTCTACATATACTGATCCAAGAACTCTAATATATATATATATATATATATATATATATATATATATATATATATATATATATATATATATATATATATATATGATGAAATAAATAAATAAATAAATGTATATATATATATATATATATATATATATATATATATATATGTATATATGAAATATTTTTATAAATATATATTTTTAATTTTAAAACATTTGTAGACAAAGAAAATAGCCAAGGGGAAAAAAGGGGGGTTATTATAATGGAATCATCTAACTTTATGAAATAGATGTTCTGTAAAATAGCAAATACTCACTATGAAAGGAACAACACAGGTAAGGAGAAACTATATTTAAAAACTTTAGAAAAACAAATCTGGAGGCAAAACTAAATCAAATATTTGTAAACTTTTTAAATTAAAAAATAATTATTAAATAGGGAGGTGGTGTCTGATCAACACTGCTGGGATGCCATGATAAAGAAATACTGTTTTGTTTTTAAAATCCCGAAACAGTTTTCATGGTAAACAACTGACGATCCCTTATATTAAAAAAAACATATAAAATATGTTTATATTAGAGTAAATTCTTGGAAGTTAACTAATATAGTGATTGCAGTAGATTGATTGACTTACTAGACTAAAATCTTTCAACGAAAATTTTTTTTTTTTTTTTTTTCAGTTTTGAAGGTTAAAAGAACTTCCGAGACTATATATATATATATATTACTCAAAGAAAGAGGCAAAATGCCTTCAAAAAACCATGTGTTAGATGCAGATATTTTTATTAAAATCAAAATCAAAACAATATTTTTTTTTCTTTTTCATCTTGACTTTTTGTATCTAATAATTTCACGTGATACAACAAGCCTCGCCAGAGCTTTAGACAAATAAAAGGTGTTAACCATTTTTTTTTTCAGAAGTGACGTCCGTTGTTGTGTGGACTTAACGGTGTAAATGTCTCTTTCAAATTGAACTTAAATCGCGCATGGTCGCTGATAGGTATAAATTTCGGAAAATTCTTTGAGTTTAAAATTTTAAAGATGCTTAAAAAAATGAACTTTCCGAAATGTATACCGATATTTATTTACCTCCCACAAGGTAAGATGTGACACAAGGTCGGGAAAGTGGGATTAGATAAGCCAGTGCTCGAGAGGTGAGCAATCTGGCCATTTAAAAATTGCCTGGGCAGCCCCGTCGGCATTCCCCAGTAGGGGCGCCTCAGACAGTAAGCAATAAACTTACTCCTCCCCAAAGAGGGGAGGCAAAGCCTGGGAGGGGGCACCTCCTAGAACTGCACAGGACCAGACAATCCCCAATAGACCGGCGTAAATCCAGACCCAAAGGCCAGGACAATACCAGTTTATTAGGTGGGTTAAAAACCCGTGGTTGTATACCTACCAGCGACCATGCGCGATTTAAGTTCAATTTAAAAGAGACATGTACACCGTTAAGTTTATACAACATCGGACGCCACGGCTGCAAGACCAGGAAGGATTGTTACGAAAAAAAAGGTTAACACCTTTTATTTGTCTAAAGCTCTGACGAGGCTTGTTGTACCAAGCGAAATTATTAGATAAAAAAAGTCAAGATGAAAAAGAAAAAAAAAATATTGTTTTAATTTTAATAAAAATACCTGCATCTAACACATGTTTTTTTGAAGGCATTTTGCCTCTTTATTTGAGTTTAAAATTTTAAAGATGCTTAGGAAATGAACTTTCCCAAATTTATATATATATCAGGACCGGCGGGACAGTTATAAAAGTGTGGGGGGGGGGGCTCTCCTAAAAAGTGGGGGGGCCCGGTTAAACACATGCATATATAACTTCATTATTGATGACCGTAAAATGGGGGAGGCAAGTGAAAAAGTCCCCCTGCCCCCCCCCCCCGGTGCCGCCGTCCATGTATATATATATATATATATATATATATATTTTTTTTTTTAACATAGTTTACGCCAAACAAGGCAGGTCGCCACTGTAGACGTAAGGGGCTACTGAGAATTAGGGTGTAAGTTTAGGGTGTCAACCTTAGTTGGGAGCTGTGCAGTGATATGTCTGTTTACATTAGTTTTAAATTTCTGCATGTCGGTACAGTCGGGGAAACAGGGAGCAAGAAGGGAGTTCCAGAGGCAGGCAGCACGAGGAAAGAAGTTATTGGAGTAGAAGGCTCTCCGGCATCTGGAGACCTCCACAGTGAATGGATGGGATTTAGCTGATTGTCAGGTTGGTCTAGTGTATTAGTGTGAGGGGGCACTAGAGCAGCAAGTTCATCGGAACACATTCCATTGAAGTATTTGTAAAACAGGCACATAGATGCAACATTGTGGCGATGGGACAGGGGCTGGAGCTTGCTGGATAGTGAAGGACCTATTAAGTTGGCGACTCTTTCATGATTAGTGTTTTGTTAGGCGTACGTAACCGAATGTACCCGGCGACACCCGAGGAAGAACGGTTATGTTGTTACAGAAATATCATTAAAAGGCAAAGGTGTCGTTTGTTGTGACAGATAAGAAAAAGAATAGTAAAGGGAAAAAGAAGGACAAAGTATGTACGACTATTTTAGGAGAATCAGGCGAGTCGGAACAAATGTAGACATTACTGAAAGCGAACGAAATGGGCGCATATTTTCCAAAGACACACATCAAGAACCAGCCTAAAGCGTGAGCATAGCCGAATTCTATATATCCCTTGTGTTTACAGAGCTATAATATCTGAAGGCTGAGGAGAAAAATCGACTTTCTGTATTATATAGAAGAAGAGAATTCTGAAACTGATAAGAGGAGACAGGTCATCTGTTTAGATGAACTTCAAATGACCGAGATGGGTTACATGACTGCTATCTATGCTTCCTGTAAAACATCCACAACAAAAACTCGTCTAGCTACAACCACTGTCAATAAATCCCTTTTCTCCCTCTGTGTGCCTAGAACTAAGCGGAACTTTCATGAGCAAAGTTTCTTTCCTAGAACTTTGTAACACAGTACCACGGGCCTGCTTCCCGGCTGACTATAACATTGCTATTCTCAAGTCTAGTGTAAACAAATTCTTGTTAAGCCATCCTCTTAAATAGTCACTTTACCCCTCAAACTCAATAACCCTTATCCTCGAGTGCCATGTGGGCCTTGATAAGCGAAGACTCATTTGTAAAAACCGGATGAACTCTAAATCACCTTACAATTGATTACCAAACCCTTCCCACTCAATAAACGAATAGATTGGCTAGGAGCCGATCATTGACCATTTAAACAGAACGACAAGCAGACAGGTAACAGTCATGTTTTGATGTTTTTGGTCTCTCTGGTAAAAGGGCCAGGAATCACCAATCTTCGACTTGTCAACAACCACATCTAGGATATCTTCTTCAACCACATCTAGGATATCTTATCCCAAATTAGGCATCGATTCTCTTGGTAACAACACAATGTTACCTACCGAGGTCTGTTCCTGCACACACGCAAATATAGGATCCAGGTTTCATCCTTCTACAACTCACTGAAATCAGTTTCTTGTATACACACAAATGCGTCTAATTCCTCCAACCTTACACTGATGTCAGTTTCTTGCACCACACATGCAAAAGTTTCTTGCACCATACATGCAAAAGTGGCTTGCACCATACATGCAAAAGTTTCTTGCACCACACATGCAAAAGTTGCTTGCACCACACATGCAAAAGTTGCTTGCACCACACATGCAAAAGTTACTTGCACCATACATGCAAAAGTTTCTTGCACCACACATGCAAAAGTTTCTTGCACCACACATGCAAAAGTTGCTTGCACCACACATCCAAAAGTTGCTTGCACCATACATGCAAAAGTTTCTTGCACCACACATGCAAAAGTTTCTTGCACCACACATGCAAAAGTTGCTTGCACCACACATCCAAAAGTTGCTTGCACCACACATGCAAAAGTTGCTTGCACCACACATGCAAAAGTTGCTTGCACCACACATGCAAAAGTTACTTGCACCATACATGCAAAAGTTTCTTGCACCACACATGCAAAAGTTTCTTGCACCACACATGCAAAAGTTGCTTGCACCACACATCCAAAAGTTGCTTGCACCATACATGCAAAAGTTTCTTGCACCACACATGCAAAAGTTGCTTGTTACAAAATGTAGGGAGAGCTATCGAGATTCGAACTCACGACTCCGGTTTACGGAGAGAGATAGGATTCATTTTTGCACATTTATACACGACCGAGAAATTAACAGTCGACAGGAAGTTAACGCGACACAGAGGACGAAGGATGATGGCAAGGAAGCACGTTAGCTGCCGGGTTAAGACGGACATATTTTGAGGACAACTATAGTCAGTCTTCCCGAGTACCTCTGCGCTGAACGGGGAAGAAATGAACAACCGTCAACAAGAAAGTCGCGAGGAAAGGCAGGGGCCTTTTGTAAATGGAATTTGAAGATGGAATTATATCCGCCCTTGGCTTGGGCGAGACGACCAATGTGTGACTACAATATCGCAGTGGAGCCTTTTGAAAATGGAATTATAGCCGCCCTCGGCTCGGGCGAGAGAGCCTGTTGAAAATGGAATTATAGCCGCCCTCGGCTCGGGCGAGACGACCCGCTGAACTAAGCGGAGAAAAAGTAACCAGCCAGGAATTGTTTTCCTGAGAAAAAATGTATTTCAAGACTACATGTGCAAGGAGGTACGGCTACGACGACATGCCGGAAATGTCGACTCTGGGTCGAACAATGCATCCACTCGTAAGTGAATATCTCTTCACGGACATTCGCCCCCTAGGGCTGTTATATATGTGTATATTTTTTGTGTAGAAATGAATCCTGCTACTATAGAGATAGGATAGACAATCCCCCCTCTTCTTAAGAATATACTTTTGTTTTGATGTTTTATTTTGTTTTATTTTATAGATACACTCCCCTTTTTTCTAGTATACAGTTTCATTAAATAAATGAAGATAAATTTAAGTCCTAATGTCTTTTTGTCGTTTCTTCGTATCTTTTGTTTGTTTCCTGACGGTATTTTATATTGGAGAAATCCCCATCCCATATCACGTTTTATTTGAACCTGGGATAATACGAGCCACTCCGGACTTTTTTTTTTATCTTTGTCACATAATGTCTTTCGGTGGTCCCGACCGGCGGCATTCGTGACACACCACACATGCAAAAGTTGCTTGCACCATACATGCAAAAGTTTCTTGCACCACACATGCAAAAGTTTCTTGCACCACACATGCAAAAGTTGCTTGCACCACACATGCAAAAGTTTCTTGCACCACACATGCAAAAGTTGCTTGCACCACACATGCAAAAGTTTCTTGCACCATACATGCAAAAGTTGCTTGCACCACACATGCAAAAGTTGCTTGCACCATACATGCAAAAGTTTCTTGCACCACACATGCAAAAGTTTCTTGCACCACACATGCAAAAGTTGCTTGCACCACACATCCAAAAGTTGCTTGCACCATACATGCAAAAGTTTCTTGCACCACACATGCAAAAGTTTCTTGCACCACACATGCAAAAGTTGCTTGCACCACACATCCAAAAGTTGCTTGCACCACACATGCAAAAGTTGCTTGCACCACACATGCAAAAGTTGCTTGCACCACACATGCAAAAGTTACTTGCACCATACATGCAAAAGTTTCTTGCACCACACATGCAAAAGTTTCTTGCACCACACATGCAAAAGTTGCTTGCACCACACATCCAAAAGTTGCTTGCACCATACATGCAAAAGTTTCTTGCACCACACATGCAAAAGTTGCTTGTTACAAAATGTAGGGAGAGCTATCGAGATTCGAACTCACGACTCCGGTTTACGGAGAGAGATAGGATTCATTTTTGCACATTTATACACGACCGAGAAATTAACAGTCGACAGGAAGTTAACGCGACACAGAGGACGAAGGATGATGGCAAGGAAGCACGTTAGCTGCCGGGTTAAGACGGACATATTTTGAGGACAACTATAGTCAGTCTTCCCGAGTACCTCTGCGCTGAACGGGGAAGAAATGAACAACCGTCAACAAGAAAGTCGCGAGGAAAGGCAGGGGCCTTTTGTAAATGGAATTTGAAGATGGAATTATATCCGCCCTTGGCTTGGGCGAGACGACCAATGTGTGACTACAATATCGCAGTGGAGCCTTTTGAAAATGGAATTATAGCCGCCCTCGGCTCGGGCGAGAGAGCCTGTTGAAAATGGAATTATAGCCGCCCTCGGCTCGGGCGAGACGACCCGCTGAACTAAGCGGAGAAAAAGTAACCAGCCAGGAATTGTTTTCCTGAGAAAAAATGTATTTCAAGACTACATGTGCAAGGAGGTACGGCTACGACGACATGCCGGAAATGTCGACTCTGGGTCGAACAATGCATCCACTCGTAAGTGAATATCTCTTCACGGACATTCGCCCCCTAGGGCTGTTATATATGTGTATATTTTTTGTGTAGAAATGAATCCTGCTACTATAGAGATAGGATAGACAATCCCCCCTCTTCTTAAGAATATACTTTTGTTTTGATGTTTTATTTTGTTTTATTTTATAGATACACTCCCCTTTTTTCTAGTATACAGTTTCATTAAATAAATGAAGATAAATTTAAGTCCTAATGTCTTTTTGTCGTTTCTTCGTATCTTTTGTTTGTTTCCTGACGGTATTTTATATTGGAGAAATCCCCATCCCATATCACGTTTTATTTGAACCTGGGATAATACGAGCCACTCCGGACTTTTTTTTTTATCTTTGTCACATAATGTCTTTCGGTGGTCCCGACCGGCGGCATTCGTGACACACCACACATGCAAAAGTTGCTTGCACCATACATGCAAAAGTTTCTTGCACCACACATGCAAAAGTTTCTTGCACCACACATGCAAAAGTTGCTTGCACCACACATGCAAAAGTTTCTTGCACCACACATGCAAAAGTTGCTTGCACCACACATGCAAAAGTTTCTTGCACCATACATGCAAAAGTTGCTTGCACCACACATGCAAAAGTTGCTTGCACCACACATGCAAAAGTTGCTTGCGCCACACATGCAAAAGTTGCTTGCACCACACATGCAAAAGTTTCTTGCACCACACATGCAAAAGTTGCTTGCACCACACATGCAAAAGTTGCTTGCACCACACATGCAAAAGTTGCTTGCACCACACATGCAAAAGTTTCTTACACCACACATGCAAAAGTTGCTTGCACCATACATGCAAAAGTTGCTTGCACCACACATGCAAAAGTTGCTTGCACCACACATGCAAAAGAGTCTAATACTTACCTGGCACAGTTTGATCAGGTGTGTTCGTACTAATCTGGGATATGTCTTTGACAATCAGTCTTTGTTGCTGACGGACTGAGCTATGGTTCTGTTCAGTCTCAGGAGGTCCACCCTCCCAGGCTTTACCTTCTCTTTGAGAAGGGGGTTAGCTTATTGCCTGAGGCGTCCCTACCAGGGAATGCCGACGTGGCTGCTCAAACATTTTTTGGCTAGGAGCAAAGTCTAGAATATGTTCTGCGACTACACTTTATTTTTTCTGTCCTCAATCAGTGAAGGAGAAATCCTTCTAGACTGAGGTAATTACATTGTTTAACTACAGAGTGCCCTTTTTAAGGGAATTGGATTTTCCCCACATTAAAAGCCGACCTTGTGTCTAACTCTGTCCTCGTGGGGAGGCAAGTAAATAGAGACTAGAAAAAACAAAGAAAAGAAAAGGAGAAAAAAAATACAGAAAAGGCAAGAAAAAAAATTAAAGAGAATTCGACGAAGGGGAAAACAAACTGGTGTATACGGGGAGAGTGAACGCGGGCCATCCTCCCTGGGATTACCTCCTCTTTCGTTGTTTCATTGGTTTATTGCCGATCACCTACCGGGGGAATGCCGACAGGTCCGATCACTACAAATTTTGTAGCCATCCAGGATGCCCTCTCCATTTTCTTGGTGGGGGTGGGGCTGAATGACCCATTCTCTCCCCCCCCCCCCCCGGTAACGTTAAAGCAACCGCGTGACATATCCAGTCTTTGTAGGAAGAGAAAGAAGGATAACCAAAGCGTGAACCATATGCAAGGAAGACAACAGTGAAATCCGAAACTTTTAGAGAAGTGGTAATCTTAGCTGACAAACCCTCCTCACCCGACGTACTTACCTACCGACTGACATAGACAGACTTGGCATCTCGGCTTCTTATCACCAAACAGGCGCTTATACTCTGCCCTTCTCAAGCCCTTGCATGTGGTTCGCCTTGGGCATACTCCCCTCTCCCCTCTCTCTCTCCCCTAAAAGATTGGACTGATTCACGAATAATCCCCAATCTGAGTTTTTTTTTCTTCTTTAAAGAGAGACATCTCATTTTTACCCCCTCCTTGAATCCCGCCATTTTTTCTCATTCTCCTTTTTTTCTTTTTCTTTCCTTCGCTCGCCTTTCTTTCTTGTTTATTTCTTTCGTTTTTCTTCTCTATCATTTTTCTTTCTTTCTTTTTTCTTTCTTTCTTTTTCTTTTTTTCTTTCTTTCTTTTTTCTTTCTTTTCTTTCTTTCTTTTTTTCTGTCATCTTTCTTTCTTTTTTTTTTTCTTTCTTTCTTTCTTTGATTTTTGCCATCTGTAAGTCAGTCTGATTCGCACTCCTTTTTCACGCCGATTCTTTTAATTTTTCTTTTCTTTCTTTTCATTTTTATATTCCCCCCCCCCCTCTTCTTAATTATATTTATTATTTTCTTTTTTTCTCTCCGTTTTTTGCTCCATATTTTTGTCTAATTTCTTCATTCATTCTTATTTCTCATTCTTTCGTTTCTTCTTTCTTTCTCTCTCTCCCTTTCTTCTTCTTCTTCTTCTTTTACTCTCTCTCTCCACTCCACCCCACTCCCTCCTCTCTTTAACGAGTCACTGCTTTCTGGGAGTCCAGGGCTTGACTTACTCCGTTCTTCATCTTCTAAAAGAACACCATCCTTTCTGTCTTTCTTTCTTTCTTTTTATTTATATATATATATATTTTTTTTTGGGGGGGGGGGGAAGGGTTACTGATAACGTACGCACGTGCGCCCTCTCTCACACACACGCACGCACGCGCACATACATGTTTTTTTTTTTTACCAATGCTTTTAAAACGTTAGAAAGTTCGGACGAACGCACAACTTCTTTCTCCTTGTCGACAGTTAAAACGTTTAAACATCGCTGCGATGTACAACATTCCAAAATAAGTTAATTCTATTCCTAAAGCGTCGAAAACCAAAAAAAAAACAACAACAAAAAACAAAAACAAAAAAAGAAGTATTATTCACGAGGAAGAGAATTCCGGGTTTCTTTATCATCTTCCAAGTTCATCACGTGTGATAATTCCAAAGAATTGCAAAAACAAAAAAGGTAACTTTTGAAACTTCGCAATTTAAAAAAAAATTTTTTTTTTGTCTTTTAATATTCTCTAAAGCAACAATCGTTATAATTTTTGTGTTCGTTTCTTAACGAACTTGAAGTTGTATCTAGAAAAGAAAAGAAAAGAAGTTGTATACTACTTGTGTGATTGTGTTTACCCTTGTCCCCACGGAGAAGGGATGTAACGCGAGGTTGGAGGAGAGAAATCGAGTTTTGTAGGTCCCTTAAAAGTTGGACGGTTCCGAACAAAATGGTTGACCCACAACACACACACAAAAAACAACCCCCCCCCCAAAAAAAAAACCAAAAAAATAACGGTGATTCTTCAGATTGACCCCGATATCTAAAAAAAGAAAATTGCACAAAAACTTTATTCAACAACATAAGACAGAAATGTTTTTATGTTATTTTATTTTTTTCATATTGCTACCCGGACTTAGGGTTATGTGTTTTTTGGGGCGGATCAGGATTTTGGGTGCTTATACAGATGAGGGCACCTATGAAAAACGCATTTCCAAATAAAAACTATTGTTTATACTTACGTATCAGTCAAAAATAAGTATCCTCACCAAAAATTAAGGAAAAATTATCGAATAGAATTTTAATAAAACATAGAAATCAGTTTTACCGTATTTTGCCGACCGCCATTCATTTCTCACTTGTTCATATGACAGACTGAGTTTGCGGATCCGTAAAATACGATAAAACTGATTTTTATTTTTAATTAAAATTCTACCCAATAATTTTTGCTAATTTTTGGTGTAGATACCTATTTTTTGTCTGATACATAAGTTAAAGTATATCAAATAATTTTCCGGTTAATTTATTTGCAACTGCGATTTTCACCTGCGTAACTGCATTTTTCATATGTGCCCTCATCTGTATTCGATTTAAACAAGAATAAAATTTAAATTAAATTTAATAAATTTGTAGATTAATATCCTATGTTTACCTTCCCACCCCCAATTCTACTTTTTTAGGCGATTACCTCAAAAAGATATTTTAGAATTTAAATTTAGGATCAGTTTCGTATATAGATGTAACGTAAAATGATCCCCCATTTCCAGGCAATTTTAACTTTTTAGGGCAGTTAACAAAAACATCTTTTACCACTAATCACAAGTCCGTGTGACAGGGTGGTAAAACCACACGTAATCGCTAAAAAAAATAGTAGACCCCCTCCTCTCCTAAAAAAACGCACAGGATGTATCTTCCATATAAAAAAGGTTAATTGTCCTAAAACGCTAGAGTGGCCCAGAAATGAGGGACCATTTTACGTTAAATTTATATGCGAAACTGATCCCCCACTCTAAATTCTAAATAATATATATATTTTTAAAAATTATTTTCTTCTTTATGCCAAGTTTTTTTCAAGGTGTTCACATGTAATCGCTTAAAAAAGCAGAATCTCATCAGGGAGGATTTAGTGGAGGGTATTAATCTACAATAATACCTTAAATTTTAAATTACGTCATATAAAAACAAATGCCCTTCCTTAACTCTACCACTAACCGTAAATCCGGGTGGCAATAGGAAAAATAAATAAAAAGTGAATTAAAGCAAGCATCGGAAACGGTGTGCGTAATGTGAGTGTGGCAGGACCGGTAAAAGTCAATTTATATTCTACGGGATCCTTAAAGCTCAATTTAATCCGAGGTTAATTTTAAAGTAGGGGAATCCCCATCTCCCCCTAAAGGAGGCAATCTGGTTAATTTTAAAGTAGGGGAATCCCCCTCTCCCCCTAAAGGAGGCACTCTGGTTAATTTTAAAGTAGGGGAATCCCCCTCTCCCCCTAAAGGAGGCACTCTGGTTAATTTTAAAGTAGGGGAATCCCCATCTCCCCCTAAAGGAGGCACTCTGGTTAATTTTAAAGTAGGGGAATCCCCATCTCCCCCTAAAGGAGGCAATCTGGGTGCTCATAAAAAATTGCCTTGATCGGACTTGTCGGTATTCTTCTGTAAGGGTGCCCCGGACGACCAGCAATAAACCAATAAGACCGAGGAGGTGCAGCACAAACCAGACCTCCACTGGAAGAGTGCGGAGAGTGCTGGGACCTTGGGGAGGCTTATTGCCACCCAAATCCCAGAGAAGACCAATGGTCCTTACCAGCGAGAAATCAATGGTAAACGGCTGTTGTGATACTGCAAGGTTATTTGCGGTGGTTATCGAAAAGAGGTGGAGAGTACTGGAAATCTGGGGAGGCTTGTTGTCACTCAGACTCCAGGGAAGATCACCGGTTGTTGTTGGTGAGCAATCGCTGACGATGACCTGTGTGAGAACTCTTAGTGAGTGGTAATAATAATAATAATAATAATAATAACAATAATAATAATATACGATGATACTGATAGCTTTTTAATTTAGCGAGTCCTGGGGCGCATGAATTTAATTTTAATGAGTCCCTGGGAAATTTTATAACCCTAACCCTAACCTTCAAGAAATTTATGTTACGATTCAGGAATAAGATGAATAAAAGCGAAAATAAAAAAATAGTTCTTATATTTTTTTATGTTTCCTCGGATATAAATCGAATAACAGTATAAATGTAAATAATTCCCCACTCCCCGTGGAAGGGATCGCATGACCAGAATTCAAGAATGTACATTTCAAAGAATGCTGCGATGATAGCCTGCCTGTTCCGGTCAGCTGAGAACCGTCGTTCACAGCCAAGAAATGTATTTCCCTGATCCTTATCACAAAATTAATTTGTTCAGTTACAAAGAAAACTGTGGGTAGGTCAGGTAGACTGGCTTTATAGTTCGCTTAAAATGATGGTGGAAGTAAGAAACAGTAGGTAAAAGAAGAACCTACATCCCAGACGGGTTTTTTGTGTGCTTTGCAATGTAGCGCTTTTTGTTGTTGTTATTTTTTTTTAAAGAAAAAAATGATTTGGGTCCATGAGACGCATGAGTAAGTTTTTTTCTGCGCCATTTTAAAATTTTATGCGTCTCTGACACAAAGCTATCAGCATCTCTGTGTATATATATATCTATATATGAGAAAGGAAGGATATGGGTAATCCGACGTAGTGGGAAATGAAAAAAGAAAAACCAAAAGATGTTTTTTTTATGTATTCATCAACGTTTCGTCTTTATTTGTAAGACTTCCTCAGGATGATAACTTTAAGAAAAATGTCAGTGCTGCAGATTATGTGCATGTCTGTGTAAATAAAAATAATCATATATAAAAGCTCTATTTGATATTGAGCACTTTTTATAAACCGGGTTGTAATTCTTTGGATTACTACCCTGTGGATGTTTTACATATATATATATATAAGTAGGTAACGTCTAGTAGTTTTCCTCCCATTTTGAAATATACATTCTCTGAAATAATAATGTTTAAATTTAAGTGCAAGTCCTACTTACATGTACATCAAATAGGGAGACACTTCGGGGTCTAACCTTAACCCTAACCCTAACCCACTCACTGCAATTTTTTTCCGATTTTTGTTTTTCCATGAACCATTTTTCAGCTCTTCATCATCTTCATCAATCTTTTGATTATCGTGCAGGATTGGAGGCAATATTCCTATCACCAAATCCATTTCCTCTATGAACACTAAAATGAACACCCTCGAGACCACGAGGCGTCTTTCCAACGTATTGTAATAAGCCTTTCATACAACGCAACTTTTGCATCGTCACTCAAACCACATTGTGATGCATAAACAGAAATTGCTGTGAATATTTTCTCACCAACCATCAACTTCATTAGTATACATGATTATGTCCTTCTCACCAAACGTATTGTTATCTTACATGATTAACTTCAATCACTTTATGATCTACCCATTTCTCTACAATAAAAATACCAACACCGCCTGTTCCCTTTTCATTTTATATTCAATACATTAACTTTAAAAAAATGTTCTATCATAGTTCACCCCAAACAAGGCAGGTCGCCACTGTAGATGTAAGGGGCTACTGAGAATTAGGGTGTAAGTTTTTTTGGGGGGTCATCCTAAGTTGGGAGCTGTGCAGCGAGATGTCTGTTTAAATTAGTTTTAGATTTCTGCATGTCGGTACAGTCGGAGAAACAGGGAGCAGGGAGGGATTTCCAGAGGCTGAAAGCACGACGAGGAAAGAAGCTATTGGAGTAGAAGGCTCTCTGGCATCTGGGGACCTCCACAGTGAATGGATGGGACTCAGCTGATTGACGGGTTGGTCTAGTGTATTTACGTCGGGGGGGGGGGGGGGCACTAGAGCAGCAAGTTCACCGGAGCTCATTTCATTGAAGTACTTAAATAGCTATGACAACTAACATCAATCACTCTACAATAAAACCTTAATCAACATCACCTGTTTCTTGTTCATTTCACATTCAATACATCAATAGTTACGGATAACACGACAGTTACACAATTAAAATCAATCACTTGATCTATTTATTTATTTATTTTTTTACTTATATGCACCTAAAAGAAGGTTAAGGTACACTAAAACGTAAGAGGCTACAGTGAATTAGGGGACAGATTTATAAACAAAATTTTTATTTGTTTAATTGTTTTGTGTTTTTTTTTTTTTGTTGGACATTTTGTATCTCAGAATTTGAATAAAAAGAAAAGATAATCTATCTTATTTAAAAAAAAAATTTAAATCAAATAAAAAGAAAAGATAGTGTATCTTATTAAAACAAAATTTAAATCAAATAAAAAAAGATAATGTATCTTATTTAAAAAAAAATTAAATCAAATAAAAAAAAGATAATGTATCTTATTAAAACAAAATTTAAATCAAATAAAAAAAGATAATGTATCTTATTTAAAAAAAAATTAAATCAAATAAAAAAAAGATAATGTATCTTATTTAAAAAAAAATTAAATCAAATAAAAAAAAGATAATGTATCTTATTAAAAATTTTTTTTAAATTAAATAAAAAAAAAGATAATGTATCTTATTAAAATTTTTTTTAAATCAAATAAAAAAAAAGATAATGTATCTTATTAAATTTTTTTAAATTAAATAAAAAAAAAGATAATGTATCTTATTAAAAAAATTTTTAAAATCAAATAAAAAAAGATAATGTATCTTATTAAAAATTTTTTTTAAATTAAATAAAAAAAAAGATAATGTATCTTATTAAAATTTTTTTTAAATTAAATAAAAAAAAGATAATGTATCTTATTAAAATTTTTTTTAAAATCAAATAAAACAAAAGATAATGTATCTTATTAAAAAAAAAACTTAAATCAAAGAAAAAAAGATAAAGTCTGCGGAATGAACGGCACGGTTTCCAAGAAAAGAATCTTTCCAGTTTTTATTAAATAGAACAATAATAAATAAGCAATGTTGGGGTCACAAATATTTATTTATTTTATTTTTTATTTTATTTTATATTTTTAAAAACTTTTATTCACCTCCAACAAGTGAGATGTAAGGGGCTACTATAACTAGGGGCCAGATTTATGGGGGGGGGGGGGGGGGGGCATCTTGAGTAGGGAGTTGTGCAGCAAAATGTGTATTTAGATTCCATTTAAATTTCTGCATGTTGGTACAGTCGGGGGAAACAGGGAGCAGGGATGGAATTCCAAAGGCGAGCAGTCCGATGAAAGAAGCTCTTAGAGTAGAGAATTTTCTGGTATCTGGGGATCTTTATACTGAAGTGGTGGGATTTTGTTGCTAGTCAAGTTTATCGGGGGGGGGGGGGTATTTATGTTGATGGGGAGGGGGGAAGTGCAGTAAGTTCACAATAAAATCCTAACCAGCACCACCTGTTTCTTGTTCATTTCATATTCAATACATCAACTTCAATAGTTTCGAATAACACGACAATTACACAATTAACATCAATCACTTGATCTATTTTTTTCTGTTTCTTTTTTACTTACATTCACCTAAAAGAAGGCCAAAGAACACTAAAACGTAAGGGGCTACAGTGAATTAGGGGCCAGATTTATAGGGGTTTCCTAAGTGATGAGTTGTGTAGCAAGATATTTGTTCACAGTACATTTAAATTTCTGCATGTTGTTACAGTCGGGTAAACAGGGAGCAGGGATAGAATTCCAAAGGCAATCAGTTTGAGGAAAGAAGTTATTAGAGTAGAAAGCTTTCCGATATCTGGGGACCTCTACAGTGAAGGGGTGGGATTTTGTTAATGGTCGGATTGGTCGCAGATATTTGATAAGTTGAGGAGGCACAAGTGCAGGAAGTTCGTCAGAGAACATTCCGTGGAAGTACTTGCAAAACAAACACAGGGATGCAACAGTGTGGTGATGGGACAGTGGCTGAAGCTTGGTAGACAGTGCGGTCTCTATTAGGTTAGATGGATGCAACATTGTGGCGATGAAGCTGGGTAGACATTCTGGGACCTATTCGGTTAGAGATTATTTTTTGGAGACCCTGTCTTAGAGCGAGAGACTAGTGGGTGGTGCACCAGCCCAGATGTGGCAACAATACTCCATGCATGGGCGGATGGTGGCTTTGAAGAGATATAGGATACTGACAAGTGATAGAGGGGGGGGGGCACTTTCTTTGCAACAGACTTGGCAGTATCTGCTATGTATTTGTTCCAATTCATGTTACCTTTTAATGGTAGGCCGAGGAGTTTGAATGTTGGACTCTCAGATAGGGTGCTATTAGCCATGGAAATCGGTGGTTGGAAAGGTTTCTTATAATTTATTTGCAACAGACTTGGCAGTATCTTCTTATAATTGTTAAAGGAAAGGAGCTTTGTCTTAGTAGAATTTATGTCCCCATCCATTTTTGGCATCATTCCACTACAGGCTGGAGGTCATTTTCTAAGGATTCAGCCATTGCCTTGGATGTACGTTTGTTTTGCCCACGTGACAATAATAGAGCATTGTGTCATCAACAAAGATCGTGCTCCGATGAACTTGCTGCTCTGGTGCCCCCACGACGCAAATTCACTAGACCAACCCGACAATCTGCCAAATCCCACCCATTCACTGTGGAGGTCCGCAGATGCCGAAGAGCTTTCTACTCAAATAGCTTCTTTCCTCGTGCTGCTGGACTCTGAAACTCCCTCCCTGCCCCCTGTTTTCCCGACGGTACTGACATGCAGAAATTTAAAACTAATGTAAACAGACATCTCGCTGCACAGCTCCCAATTTAGGTTGACCCCCCCCCCACCCACCCCCACCTAAAAAAAACAAACTCTCACCCTTTTTCTCAATAGCCCCTTACGTCTACAGTGGCGATCTGTCTTGTTTGAGGTGAACTATGTTAAAAAATATATATATATATATATATATATATATATATATATATATATATACCCATCTCGGACGGAATTGCATCAGGGAGGTCATTTATAAAAATCAGGAATAATAAAGATCAACTCCTAGGGCACACCCGCATTTATGTCATGTTGTTTAGATGATCGGCCATCGAGGACGACCTGAATCAATTCATTTGGCGAGGAAGGATCTGATTATATTAAATATTCGTCCAGTATTACGATACAAATTAATTTTCATGTGAAGAACTTCATGCCAGACCTTGTCAAAGGGTTCGGCTATATCAAGCGATACTGCTCTAGCTTCACCTGCCTTATCCAGTGTATAGTATATGCGTTTAGAGATGACCATTAGGATATCTGCTGTAGACCGTGCTTGCCTAAATCAATACTGATGGTCAGAAAGAAGTTAAGCATTTACGAGGTGGCGGACTATCGCTAGATTGATTAATGATTCAAAGATTTTAGTGAAGAGCGGGAAGAGACTGATGGGGCGATAATTTTGAGGGACAGTTCTTTCACCAGAATTCTTGATGACAGAGGCAATTTTCCAGCAAGATTCGGTACGGCATTCGTTATAGAGTTTGGGAGAGGACAGCCCCACAACCATGCGTGTTACAGTGCTATCTTAATCGATCACTTCATCCTGTCATCTGCTAGCAACCAATGCTGGTGTCACTGCGTTTGTTTTTTGTTGTTTTTGGTGTCAAGTTATCGTCTTTTACTTACATATCATCAGGCCAAGTGATCTTAGCTGCTTCCTATGCTGGTCCGAAATTGAAAAATAAATATAGATATGATTGGGTACGACTAGGCTTTGTGAACAAATGGTAGAAATACGAACCGGGCTCAGTGTTGGAAAATGAATCGCCCAGGACATTGAAATATAAAAAAAAAAAAATATTACTCATCCAAGCTAGAAGATCGGACATGATAATAATCAACAAGAAGGACAACAACAAAAAAAGAAAAAAAAAGAAAACAACAAAAAAAGTTAAAAAGTAGATTTCACCGTCGCGGCTGAAGTTGAAAGTGTTAGAACAACTGGTTTAAGGATGAGAGAAGATGAGACGTACGAGCATTAAAAGAAATGAAAACCAAACGAAAGGATTTGCATCGTACAAAGCTGATGGGAACAGCGGCTAGGGGTTAGGGTTATATGAAAACAACGCGTAGATTGCGAAAGACAACCTCGATAACCAGGTGACGCTGGTCAACCGCGTGTAAGTGGTAATAAAATTGCACTGGAGCTGGACACACTGAGAAGAAGATGTGGAACATATCAAGACGAACCAAAGAGAACTAAGATTACTTACTTACTGCCCCCCCCCTGTAAAACATTCACAGCAAGAACTCGTCTAGCTACAACCACAGCCAAGAACTTTCCTTTCTCTCTCTCTCTCTCTTTCTCTCTCTCTCTCTCTCACTCTCTCTCTCTCTCTCTCTCTCTCTCTCTACTCTCTTTCACTCTCTGTCTCACTCTCTCTCTCTACTCTCTCTTTCTCTCTCTCCCTCTCTCTACACTCTCTCACTCTCTCTCTCTTTCTCTCTCTCCCTCTCTCTACACTCTCTCACTCTCTCTCTCTCTCTCTTTCTCTCTCTCCCTCTCTCTACACTCTCTCACTCTCTCTCTACTCTCACTCTCTCTCCCTACTCTCTCTACTCTCTCTCTTTCTCTCTCTCCCTACTCTCTCTCTCTCTCCCTACTCTCTCTCTCTCCCTACTCTCTTTCTCTCTCTCTCACACTCTCTACTCTCTTTCACTCTCTCTCTCTCTCTCTCTCTCTCTCTCTCTCTCTCTTTACCAAAACGAAACTTACATGAACAAAGATTTTTCCTTGAACATTACACCTGTGGAACAAGATACTATGAGTCTGCTTACCATCTGACTACAACATGGTCATCTTCAAGTCTAATGTAACTTATTGGGCCATCGTCTTGGATAATCAATTCCTCTTAAGTAATCTTCTGTCCATTCCAAACACTGTTTCCAAATCCTCTTGTGGTGGCGATCATCGTCCATCGTCGTCCAACTGACGATCTCTTTAACCCTTATCCTCGAGTGGTCCCACCCCCCCGAGCCTTGATAAGACAAAAAAAAATTGGGGTTCATATATAATCAAATATCATGGGTTGGTCTTAAAATGTGTCGTCGCTCCTTTTAATTGGGTTTGGTTTCAGTAGATTTTATTTCTACTTACTTGTGATTGGTCAGTGTCACCTGGTTATGTGGGTTGGTTACCGCACTCTAAGATTTTTTCTTCTTTGTTTTTTCCTTTTTTTTATTTAAAAAGGCTGTTATCAGTGATTTCTCATTGAAATCGGTCATCGATTTTTCTCTGGAATACGAGTGACAATAAGCCTCCTCAATATTCCAGTACTCTCCATGGACGGCAACACCGGGGGGGGGGGGGGCAGGGGGGGGGCTCAAGCCCCCTCACTTTTTGACTTGCCCCCCTCCCACTTTACAATCATCAATAATTAAGTTGATATGCATGTTGTTTAAGTGCCCCCCCCACTTTTTATGAGAAGCCCCCCCCCCCACTTTTATAACTGTCCCGCCGTCCCTGCTCTCCGTTCCTTTCCAGTCGAGGCTTGGATAATGCTATTCCTCCTCTGTCTTTCCACCGACTTCAACCTCTTTCTGGTGAATTAACCAACCGCGTTTTTTGTCGGGTGGAGGTAAATTGTCAAGTGATAGTCTCTTTCTTACTTATTGGTAGACTTTGCTGAAGCAGTCTCAGTTCCCTTGAGCTCATTTTAATATGCTCCACCCGCGTTTCGAGTTGTGTTTGGCCCCAGTGTCATTCTATTACAACTATGATTGGTCAGTGTCATCTGGTTATATAGGTTGGTTACCGCACTCTAAGATTTTTCATCTTTCTTTCTTTATATTTTTATTTTTTATTCATTTCTTTTTTTTTTTTATTAAAAATGTATTTTTTATTTTCTTACAGTTATTCCTTCGTAAAATGAGCCGGTATCTGTACCGGAAAAGGTCCAAAGAAAATGTCTTCCTGTTTCTTCTGCTGATGTCACTGGTAGTTTTAATCAGTTACGCCCTACTTCTGAGTTCACGGCAATTAGTGCGACCTCCAGAGACGCTCTCGGGTCGAAGCAAATCATCTGCCGAATATTCAGGATTTCTTGTGGAGACGAAGAACTGCAAAATACCAAACTTAGACCCGTTTGAATCGTCCGTAAGAAATTATTTCCGATTCAACGGACCTCTATCCTGCCCCGACGTACCCGTTCTGACATACCAGGATGACGACATGCTCCGAATTAATCGGTCTGCTATCAAGCATTTCAGATTGAACGATTTTAAGAACTGCCAGTATCAGCCGATTATTCGCCCCAATAATAGCTCGGACTTTGTTTTCGAGTATATCCAGGACGGAATCTGGTTTGCCAAAGATATTAAAGTGAAGCATGAATTCATGAGGGTCTTGTGCTACAGCGAAAGCGGGGGTCTCATGTACACCAATTTCCATTCGTTTGTTCTTCCGGATAAGAATTTGGTCGAGGCGCGGTTGAATTCTTTACAGAATGTGCCGCCCGTCAAAGAAAAGATGAACGTCCTGCTTATAGGTGTTGATTCTATATCTCGGCTAAATTCCATCCGACAAATGCCGCGTACCCGAAAGTATCTTCGCGATCATCTCCGAGCGTATGAAATGAACGGTTACAACAAGGTAGCCGATAACACGTTCGTTAACGTCGTTCCGCTAACGACAGGTAAATACGTCAAGGAACTGCCGTGGAACGAAGATTTAGCAAAGGAACCCTTTGATAAATATAACTTTATTTGGAAGAATTATTCCGACGCTGGCTATATGACCCTATATGCCGAAGATGCGCCGTCAATCTCGATATTCAATTTTCTAAAAGCAGGTTTCCATAAAGCCCCTTGCGATCATTACAATCGTCCTTTCTTTCTGGCTATGGTCCGCAACAGAGCACTGTGGAAGGATTCGAACTGCGTCCTCAACAGGTTAGAAACCGATTTTATCCTACGATACGTGTACGATTTTACAAAGGTTTACCATGACAAACCGCACCTAGCATTTGCCTTCATAACCCGTTTAACGCATGACGGCATCAACAATGTAGGCTATGCCGACGAACCGTATTACAACTTTTTCAACACGATGGAACGTGAAGGCCGGCTCAACAACACCGTTGTATTCTTCTACAGCGACCATGGCTCAAGGTTTGGGGACTTCCGGGCAACCTATCTCGGAAAGTTGGAGGAGAGGTTACCGTTTATGTTCCTGATATTCCCCAGATGGTTTATAAAACGCTACCCCGGCATCGACCGAGTTTTGAAAATCAACTCTCATCGTCTGACGACGCCTTTCGATATCTATAAAACACTTGTGGACATCTTGAATTTTGACGGAAAAGTAAGTTTTTTTCGTCATTTATGATTATTTACCTGTCCTCATATTGAGGGTGACCTTAAAAGGTGTCACACATGGAATGCTTAATAAAATCTACAATTTTGTTACCTCGGTGATATCATTGGAGCACAGGGTGGAGAAGGTGCTAGTGTGATTGCAAGAGTTGGAGAGAAATGATATGAGAATGATACAATAGATGTGTAATGTGAGTCTTAAAAAGATAGGCTAAGATCTAATGACCTCAGAAGATTAAATCTGGACAGTATAGGGAGATATGTGCAGAACAGGAGACTCAGTTGGTATGGCCACGTTGAAAAAATGGATTGGGTTAGTAGATGTAAAACAATTGAAGTAGCAGGTTCAGTTCACGGGGGAAGGCTAAGGAAAACATGAGAGGAAGTGATAACAATGAATTTGAGAGAAAGAGGGATAAATTAAGACCTGGCCAGAGATAGGTTAGTTTGTAAGTCAATTTTTAAAAGTCATTCAATGCATACTAGCATGTAAAATGAACGTTAAACCGATGATGATGATTATTTCTTACTGCAATCCAACCATATTTGGTACAAATAAACTCTCTGCCTGACTTGTCCACCAAGTTTCAATCATGAATCTCCAACAGTCTTTTTTTTATCACCATTCAATGATTTTGGTGATCATCTCATCAGTAGGAGGTGTTATTCTGAATGGGCTTCACACTCACCGGACCATAACCCCTCCCTGAATTTTATCTGTAGGGTCGTCTCAAAGATAATGTTTTTCAAAACAATATCCAGACTATTCCTGAACTGATGAGACGATTATCAAAGTGCCCACTCCTCCATAGTGAACGGCAATAAAACAAAGACTGTTGGACATTCGTGACTGAAACTTGGTGGACAAGTCAGGCAGAGATTGAAGTTTATTTGTACCAAATATGGTTGGATTGCAGAAAGAACTGGATTTTATTAACGATTCCATAGGTGGCACTTTATAATGCAACCGACCATACCTGCCCTAACCCTAACCCCAACCCTAAACTCTAACCCCAACCCTAAACCCTAACCCCAACCCTAAACCCAACTGTAACCCCATAACCCTAACCTTTACCAATCCCTAACCCTAACCATAAACCCTAATTCTAACCCTATCCCTTATCCTAAACCCTAACTCCAACCCTAACCCTAAACCCTGCCCCAACCCCATCCCCAAAAGTGTTGTCTCTTATTGACTGTCGAATAATAAAGAACTTAAATTGTTATGTATTTCTGATGGCGAATTTTATTAACGATCCCACGTGTGGCATTTTTGGGGTGGGTGGGGGTCAAAACTGGAGAAAATTCCCAAGTCAAAAGAAATACACCGAACGGCGGTAAAACAAACACTTGGATCTCAGTCCTTGACGATTCATTCTAGCTAACAAGAGTGACATGATCACAAGTGTTAGGTTGCTCCTCCGAACTGAAAATACCCGAGAAAAAAAAGTACCGACACCTTGACCCATTTCAATCTTAACACCACCGTCCTTGAAAAGGTTTTCCATATCCGGTCATCTATATAATGAACCTCTCCCCTCATTTCTCTCTCTCGCTCTCTCTCTTTCTCTCTCTCTCTGATCTGATGGATGACGTCATAATTTTTTACATCATCTACTGTGCACGGTTATCCCCCTGTTCTATTTTAATGGATGACGTCATCCTCTAGTGACATCATCATTTTGATGGCGCCATCCAATGTGCTCGGAGACAAATAAACAAGCAAGATAACAGGAACCACAGAGTTTTATTAGTATGTATCTGATTTGATGGATGACGTCATCCACCGTGCACAGTTATCCCCTATCTCTGTTTTTTAATGACGTGTGTTTGAAAATAGTGTTAAGATAAGACACATTTATTATTTATTACTGTTATATATATATATATATATATATATATATATATATATATGATACTAAAACACTGATAATCTTGCTTGCTTGTTTACAGATTGTATGTTTTAGATGATAGGAGGTGGTAACAGGTACCCCACTCTGTTCCGTGTCACGGAACCACTTATAACATGGTACTCCACTCGTGTCTCTATCTCTGTGCTCACGCCTCTGGTTCTCTACACAGAGATCTTGCCAGACCGTGAACACTCTCTGGCCGATCGTCGTAGTGGCAATAAGAAAATATCTCGGTTGAAATTCCTCCCAGTCGGGATGATGACGATGATAGTGATGGCTTTGTCGATCTCGTCTCTGTGAAGGCAAAGGTTATTCAAGCAGAACAAATCAACAATAATAATGCAAACAACTTGGCGATGTCTTTTTGTATGAAATAATTATTAACAAAGATAAAATAATTGTTTTTAACGTTGAATTACTGTCTACCGTATGAGAAGTGGCTGTTGTACTAAACTATTTGTTGTCTCTCTATGCGTGTGTGTGGATCCATTTACGATTATTTTCACAAGTTGAAGTAACTTATCTAAAGGAAACGATGGGGGGTTTACTTTGCCACATTTGCGCATCTCATGGCCGAACCAACACGAGCCGCGAGGATTGCGACCGTTCGAGTCGGTGCCCAGCTTGTTCTCTGGCGATTTTCTTCCGACTTGCTTTCTGGCCTGTCTCTGGGGAACTGTTCTCTCGGCGTTTTCACGCGTCGACACTTATTGAGAATCTACATTGCTTCACGCTTTTTGTCCCCCCTTCCTTTTTCCCTGTGTCTTTCTTCCTCTCTCGGAGTTGGGTGGGGCGCGCCTCTCCAAGCGATACAGATAATTTGGATTTCTCTTTTAGATTTTATCTCCGTTAAAAAAACAATTATTCTCTCTCTCGCTGTGCAGTAGACCTCTGCCCTAATTAATGATGACAGCTTAGATGGCTATCTCCGACCATCAGCTTCGCCCGCCCGGCTAGTCGTAGCACTCTGGTGATTAAGAGATCTTGCCCAAATTCTTGGCAACATATGTTTATTGTCGGCTTTGTGTGTGGTTAAATGCCCTTGACAAGTTTACATGACTTTTGCCAGACAACTGACGCTATTTTCTCTCCTTGTTTGGATAGTCGATTCGTGTTGAATATATACTAGTCGGATATCTCCACTTCATTCTACGTAGGGTCTAGCATCATCACTAAGATGCATACTAGCACGCCACTAGGGTACCCGATCCCCGTCGGTCCTGATTATTCTGTCACAAAGGAAGCGAAAATGAGCAAGGAAATGGTGGGGATAGGTGGGGGAGGAGGTAAATAGTGGGAGTAGTAGTAGCAGCAGTGTAAGAAGAGGGTAAGGAAATGATAAATAGATGACGTAAATTAAGATGAGATGAAAAAGACTGAAGTAGTAGCAGCAGTGTAAAGAGGATGACATAAATAAATAACATAAATAAAGAAAATAAATAAAGAAGAAACGAATATATATATATATATATATATATATATCGTTCATTTATGGAATGAAATGCATTAGACGATTATTATTTTGGATTTTTATTTTTTATATTAAACTGGCTCTGCAAACTCACTTTTTCCTGATTCAAACAATCTAACCCAAGTTCAATGGGTGACCAAACAGGTCACATATTTTTCGAGTATATTTATATAAAGTTGATCCTATTCCTTAAGCAAACATCTGGCAAAACCTGCGCTGAAACACTGCAACATATTGCGCCATTGCGACTCCGGTTAAGGAAACTGTTTCCATTTTTACTACACTTCATCCATATTTTTTCTGTCCCCCCCCCCCACATTTATTTATTTATTTTTTTAACGCCTCTCTGCGCGCGCGTTTTATTATTATTATTTCCTTTTTCAAATGACGTCACTCTGTGTGTGTTCTTTTTCCTATGTTTTTAATCGTTATCGAATAAATTTAAAATCTTCACTTTTTCTGAAGATGTTCGTTGATCCGAACGAAACCGGTAAAATCTCTCGTTTCGTTGATGATTTTTTTCCTGTATTTAAAATTTGTTTTTGTCCGTTTGTCTTTTTTTTCATACACACACATATTCACACACACACACATATATATATATATATATATATATATATATATATAGTAAGCAATGAAAATATATATGGCAATCAAGCTACACAGAGGCTCCCGTGTTTCATCCCCGGGGGGAATCGTCAGGCTAAATACAGTCTTGTTTTAAGCAATCTTTTTTACGTCATCTTGTTTTAAGCGCAATCTTGTTTTAAGCGCAATCTTACGTATACAACACAAGTTCATGTTAGAATAGTCATTATAATGGCAAAGTGGCACCTCCTGATTTTCTTCTCGTGGAGTTTCTTAAAAATGAAGTCTTCAGAAGAAAACCACAAACAATTGATGAATTAAAGTAATTTATTAAAGAATAAAGTTTGAGAATAACTCTGGAAATGTTGGAAATGTGATGCAATCAAATGCGGAAATGTGTGCCAAGTAAGGGACATTCGGCTTAATGATATTCAGTTTTAACATATATTTTTCATCGTGTATAAGTTTTGTCGTTATTTAAACTTTAAAATAGATGATGACTTTTTGAAGACCCTGTATATTTGGGGTCCGAACCCCTTGCACTTATTAAAAGGGTCAACTATTATTTCATTACTATGAACCCATTTTGAGATAATTACCCGAACCCCTTGAACTTATTAAAAAGTTCAAATCTTGAGATAATTACTCCACTAGTATTTAAATTCCAACTAAAATCTGCCAACTTTTTATTCTAGGTACGGAAGGCGACTGTTAAAGACAGAGGCATCAGTCTGTTCCGTGAAGTTCCAGGAGATCGTTCGTGCCAAGATGCCAGCATTTTGCCGCATTGGTGCACCTGCATGCAACGCATCCCTGTCAACATAAGTGATGCGATTGTTGAAAAGATTGCCCTCAGCCTCGTGAATCGGATAAACAAAATGACGCACAAAGTGCGGCAGAAGTGCGCATTCCTGCAGTTGAAAAACGTAAAAGACGCAACTAAAATGATTGCAGCAGAAAAAATCCTACGATTCTGGAAAAGTGTGAATGACGTCAATCACAAACAGGTACGAGTGTTTTCTTCTTTCTATCTATCTTGGCACCTAACCCTTACCATAACCCTTAACCCCTAACCCTTACCCTAACCCTAACATTAACCCTAACTTTAACCCTAACCCTAACATTAACCCTAACTTTAACCCTAACCCTTACCCTAACCCTAACCCTAACATTAACCCTAACTTTAACCCTAACCCTTACCCTAACCCTTACCATAACCCTTAACCCCTAACCCTTACCCTAACCCTTACCCTAACATTAACCCTAACTTTAACCCTAACCCTTACCCTAACCCTAACCCTTACCATAACCCTTAACCCCTAACCTAACATTAACCCTAACTTTAACCCTAACCCTAACATTAACCCTAACTTTAACCCTAACCCTAACCCTAACCCTAACCCTTACCCTAACCCTTACCCTAACCCTAACCCTTACCCTAACCCTAACCCTAACCCTTACCCTAACCCTAACACTAACCCTTACCCTTACCCTTACCCTTACCCTTACCCTAACCCTTACCCTAATCTTAACCCTAACCCTAACCCCTTGATACAATTTAATGTCTGTGTTTCATATGTGCTGTTTTATGTAGTTTAGGTTGGAGTTCCTGTGATTTGGAACAATTTGTGACTGGAGAAAAATGAAAATGCTAGGGTTCGCTGGATATGTTATATAAAAAAAAAGGACGAAAACAAAATATGTAGTATATAATTAACCTGTATCCTCAAGTAGCTTTTGGCCTTTATAAGTGGTGGCTTTAATTATATAAAGGGGAAATGTCTGTGTGTATGTTCATATGTCTGGAAAAAGCTCCTGGGATACTCGACAGACTATCATAAAGTTGACATTTTCTGAATCCTGCAGCTTTCAGACGCATAATATCAAAAAATTGGAAATAAACATTGATTTCTTCATGCTGAACGGACACGGAACCAAATTTCTTCGTATTCCAGTCATTTCTACGTTGTGCACATGCGCGATTTGTCAACAAAAAAAACACGATGTTAACATGGCCTATTTTCGTATAGTTTTTATTATTTGCGTTGGTGGTGTAATGGTTACGGTTAAAGAACGAAGACCAAGAGGTCGAGTGTTTGAATCCCACTATATCCCATTTTTTTTTAACAATAACTTATATATACATCGAAGGGAGGGGGGAGAAGACAGATATGTTATACTTTTACCCCGGGCAACGGAGAGAGGTGGTGCGGAAATGAAGGAGGGACGGGGGAGACCGAGCAACACAGATTTAGTACTTTTAATAGAAATATGGGTAACAGGGGGGACCGGGTTAAGGAGGTGACCAGAGAAGAGACAACAGGAGAAGAGAGAGATTGTTACACTTTTGCCGATCTAAAAATATAGCACGGTCCGTAAACTGCAGAAGTAGCAAAATTTTAAACATTTTCCCTATTCTTCTCAACATTAAAACATTCCATTTCCTCATGTCGATTTTATTGTAAATTCCTGAAAATACAAACGCTCGGATTGAATAATTAATCAGTACCATCATTGACGGCGGTACCGGGGGGGGGGGGGGGGCAGGGGGGGCACTTTTTGACCCCCCCCCCCCTACACACACACACACACACTTTACGGTCATCAATAATGAAGTTATATATGCATGTGTTTAACCGGGCCCCCCACTTTTTAGGAGATCCCCCCCCACACACTTTTATAACTGTCCTGCCGGTCCTGACCATCATTGGATTCCTTGTAAAACGATACCCAAGTAAAGTTGGGCTTAATCTTGTTATGAACAAAATAGAATATGGTAAAACGGTGTTCTGCTGTTTATGACGTAAGTGCGTCTTTTCGAAAGACATTTACTTTTATCATCTGATTTGTTCAGACTCCGGTGATGAAAGCGTTCCGGGTTTTCGCTGAATTTGAGATATAATCGAACGCTTCAAATTGAAATTTCAAATTGAAAGAGAAAAGAAGCTGAAGAAAGCAGAAGACTTGAAGATCAAAGAGACTCTCACAAAGTCAACTAAAATAACAATTCACCAACAAAAGATTTAAAAAAAAATGAAGCAACAAAAACGAAAACTGTCAGAAGTATATTGGTTGAAGTCAGTATAAAGAAGATTCAATGTGTTAGCTGTTGAAAAGAATCTAAAATAACAATTCACCAAATAGCACAAAATGTAAAAAAGAAAAAAATGAAGCAGAAAATACAAAAACTATCCATCTTTGCCGGGCCTACAATTTAAAAGTTAAAGAAATGTTTGAATTGTAAGTCGAGCGAGAATTTGAACACTGCCCGATGGATTACGAATACTGGTTTAATTTTAGTTATTTTTATTTTAACATCCGGGACAGCAAACCCATGTGTAGTTATACAAATCGATTTGGTTTGGATATGTCTGATTTAACTCAATAAAAGAAGGAACAGAAATTGCATTTGGGTTGAACAATTTATTTCTAAACTCGATGTTGTGAAAAAGAAAGAAAGAAAAGAGGAGAAAGGAGAGAAAACGTCGAGCGAGTGGTGTTCCTTATATTATTATATTTAGCTGGTACATGTTCTTTTTTCTTCCGGTAGCTAGTTGATTTAACTAGTACATGTTTTTTTTTTAGGTGAATTATATTTAGATAGTATAATTTAGCTAGTACATGTTCTTTTTTTATTGTTTTTTAGGTGAATTATATTTAGCTAGTTCATGTTCTTTTTTTGGCTAGTATAATTTAGCTAGTGCATGTTCTTTCTTTAGGTGCATTATATTTAGCTAGTACATATCCTTTTTTTAGGTGAATTATATTAACTAGTATAATTTAGTTAGTACATGTTCTTTTTATGTTTTTATTTTTTCAGGTAACTTATATTTAGTTAGTATAATTTAGCTAGTACATGCCCTGTTTTTTGTTTTTTTTAGGTTAATTATATTTAGCTAGTACATATGCTTTTTTTTCATGTGAATTATATTAACTAGTATAATTTAGCTAGTACATGTTCTTTTTTGTTTTTCAGGTGTACTATAATGATGATCGAGTGGATGCAATTGTCGATTACCAGCTGACCCTTGAAACAATGCCAGGGGGCGCTCAATTTGAAATAACAGCTCGATATGACGAAAAAGAAGGGACGTTTGAGCTCATGAAGGAAGTCAGCCGCGTGAACAGCTACGGAAACCAGTCGAGTTGTGTCAACATTTTGGCCCTCAAAATGTACTGCTTCTGTGGAGGCTGAATGGAGCAGGCCTCCACAGCAACTCCGAATCATCACTATTACGATCACCCTTTTTTTTTTTTGAGGGTGGGGAAACATGTCTTTTTCAGCGGGGTGGGGGGGAAAGACAAGGATTAGAGGAGAATAAAATATCCTCATACCATTCTGACCCCCCCTTCGTTTGGTTCATAAAATTGGCGTCTCTGTACACATACACACACATATGGGGTTATGGGGTTATTAACAGCTTGCTGTTTGGGGTAAAAATGCTCGATATCAGGGATAGAACATATATAAATATAAACAGTAATATTTTCATGGTGGTTAGGAGGTCTACACACATCTGAAGTGATTTCATGGAAACGTGCGATGAGGTATGATCTGGTGATATGCTTGCCTGCTGAGGGGCTGGGATCATTGGCGATGGTATTGCCTGCGTAAACACAAGTGTTTATCCAAAAAGCAACATTATGCATAACACATTGCCCTTTATTATGAATGACGTCATAAAAAGTTAAAAATGACTGACCCGTTTACGAAGAAATGGAAGATAATCTTGGTTAGGGTTAGGGTTAGATATTTATATAGAAATGTGATACTTAGAAGGCAATACGATGCAGAGGTGTGACGGATAGACACAAGTTGGAGCAAATAAGACATCTGCATTGTATTGCCTTCTAAGTATCACATTTCTATATACTAATAAACAATGCTTCAAGCAAACTACATAAACCTCTTATATATATATATTTTTTGCAGAACTCATGACATGATTGCCTCCCTTTTAATGTTAAAGATTATTCGGTAAGTAAGCGAAAACGTTTCCACTCTAAAAGTTTTCTGAGCCGGAATAAGTATTTTAAAAAAGAAACTGATATGAAATAAAATATATTCGTGCCAACAAAAAAAATAGGCTAGTTCGAATCAAGTATCGATATGTTAGATGGATTGCTGTTTGGGTCTGATTTTGAAAATCCAGCAAGACAAGTTTATGTGCTAGATATATTCACAGACACACACAGACGGTGTGGTCATTAGATAGTGTAAAAACAATGTCCAAAGAAATAATATCTTCAATCTTTTTTTCTTCTGTCTCTCCCTCGTGCTCTTTTCAGTGATATTTGATTAAAAAGAAAAATTTTCTTAATTATTTAGGGCTTTTGTTCTCAGGGAGTTTACTCTGCGACAACCTCGTTGCTTTTAGATATTGGAGAGATTTTTTTTCTCAGGCAGTCCACTCTGCCATATCATAGTGGCCCCTAACTTTCTTAGGGCCTCTTTTTTTGGCAGTCCACTCTGACACCTTCATTGTGGCCTTTTAACTCTGTGCATACTGTCATTTCACGTAGCATTTCACGCTAGCTCTCTGTGCAATCCGATACTACACTGACAAATTAATGTTTTCATTTTATTTTGTTCATACAATCACGGTTTAAAATGTTTAAAATCATTTAAAACGTCTGTTCACATAGACTTTAATGAAATTCAATTTATTTGATTTTATGCAGTTAAACTGAGCTCGAGCCAAAATAATAGATGTAGGCCTCATTTAAAAACTGGTCATTTATATATATAACCCCCCCCCCCCTTCGATAAAGTCAGTTAGATTTTCAAAGTCAGACCAAAATAGCGATGAATTAGCCAAATCGTTGTTTCATTCAAACTAGCCAGTCATGTTTCACACTCTGTGTCATTTGCCAGAAAACATCGAAATTCCAATCTCTTTCATCGTTTACATATTCTATCCAGTCCAATGACTATTTAAGTAATATAAACTTAGAGAGATTCACTGTTCATTACCAAGGAGAAATTCAAAATAACGCCTATATTTCATGGGGAGGTACTCATTTACAAATTTCTTTTCATTGGCACAGAGCAAACCTACATTCCAAAACATAGACATTAACTGCTTACATCATTAGAGTCGGCTAGTTAAGTATATTTGTAACCATTTCTAAATATAAACTATATAATCAACAGACAAAAAAGAAGATTAAATCATATGGTCATATTTTTCTGTTCATTAGGCCCTGCGCTAACCACCTTGCGGGGAATAGGTCAAGAATATGGCATAATCACGTTGACACATCGATTCTCATTAGATCACAAAAGTTAAGCAACGTTGGGCCTGGTCAATACCAGATGGGTGACCATTTGGGAATACCAGGTGCTGTATGTGGGAGGTCGGCAATACTTTCCTGCCAATAGAAAGCTGCAAAAAACTAATGTAATAAAAAATAAGAAATAAAGACATGCACGCAGACAATGTGAAAAGCGCCCTCTTTACTCCGACTGATGAATTATGAAATCGTTAAAGGTATACAAAAAATGACTTCATAAACTTGTAAAAATGGTTAATAAAAATAATAAAATATATTTTTTTATGAACTTGTGTTTGGTTGTTTCTTTGTTATTCACAAATTATTCACCGCTGAATGCAACGTGTGTCGCAAGAAGTGATGAAAGGTAAAAGAACAAAAAAAAAAAATACACGCGGCAAAATTGTCGGGTTGGTCGAGTGTATTTACGTCGAGGGGGCACACTAGAGCAGCTAGTTCATCGGAGCACAATCCATTGAAGTATTTGTAAAACAAGCACAAGGATGCAATATTGCGACAATGGGACATAGGCTGGAGCGTGGTAGATAGTGAGGGACCTATTAGATTAGATATTCTTTTTGGGACCTTGTCTAAGAGGGAGAGACTGGTGGATGGTGCATCAGCCCAGATGTGGCAACAATACTCCATGCATCGGCAAATGATGGCTTTGTAGAGATATAGGATACTATCAGGTGTGAGAAGTTTTTTTAGCGCGGTAGAGGAAACCTACTTTCTTTGCTACAGATTTGGCCGTATCTTCTATGCATTTATTCCAATTCATGTTCTTTGTGAATGTTAGGCCAAAGAGTTTAAATGTCAGACTCTCAGGAAGGGTTTTATCAGCCATGGCAATTGGTGATTCAAAAGATTTCTGATAATTGTTAAAGGAAAGGAGCTTTGTTGTCTTGGTAGCATTGAATGTGGTCATTCATTTTTGGCCCTATTCTACTACAGACTGGAGGTCATTTTCTAAAATTCAGCCTTCGCCTTGGATATGTGCGTTCGGTTTTCCCACATGTCTCGAATAGAGCGTGGTGCCGTCAGCAAATATACCCATCTTGGACGCAATTGCAGCAGAGAGGTCGTTTATGAAGATTAGGAATAATAAAGGATCCAAGTATCGACCCCTCTGAGACACACCCGCAAGTATCGACCCCCGCATTTGACGGTGTTTAGATGTACAATCTTTCTGATTATATTGCATATTCGTCTTGTAATTCCGTACATATTATTAAATTTTCTTGAGAAGATTAATAGTTATTGACATAAAACAAGTACTGGTGACCCCCACGTTTATTAAAAAACTCTCCCTCAAAATGGCACAAATATCTAAAAAAAAAAAAAAGTACCCCCCCCCCCCCCCACACACACACACACAATCTAACACAGGTTCTAATAACACAGTTGTCTACATTATTTCGGGAATAGTGATAGCATGGGGAGACAACTCATAGTTTAATCTTTTTTCGTTTACTTTTGTTTTTATCACGCTTGTTCTGTCTAGTATAGATATAGACCCTTTAGAGTTATTTCCCTTTCCCGGTCCCCCATTTAGGGACTTTTTTATCCTCGACACCGGTCGGCAAGCAGCTGCCGGTGCTCTTTTTTTCTGAATTCTCGCCGCTCCTATGTAACCACGAAACCGCATGGTGGAAATTCAATCTCCCTACAGACTCTGACATTTTGTCCATTTTCGTTTTTTACCTTTTCGATGGAGAATAAAACCTGCAGTTACAATATTCTATGGCTCAGAGTCTTGTTTATCGAAAGGCAGCATAACGCTACTGCATGGCTTTTAAATTACTATGGGATTGCTTCGCTGCAGGCTGCAACATGGTCGTCTTCAAATCCAATGGCAACAAATACTCAGAGTACTT
>OY744518.1:217562253-217572253 GCA_963556195.1 Sepiola atlantica
TATCGGAAGAAGCTACATGGTTATCCTTCCAAAATGTTACCCCTTGAAATCGTTAATAGAATTCACAATCCTTTCTGAAACCCAACCACATTTGGTACACAGAACCGTCAGCCTTTGACTGACTTGTCCACCGAGTTTCAGTCGTGGAATGTCCAACAGTCGTTGTTTTATCACCCTTCAAAGATATGCAGAGACATTTTAGTGACCGTCGCATCAGTAGGAGATTGAACGCTAAATGGGCTTCACACTCACCGGACCGTAACCCCACCCCACACCGACACATCCGCGATTTTTATCTGTGGATTTTCTCAAAGATAATCTTTATCAAAACAATCCCCAAACTATTTCTGATCTGAAGAAAATGGCGATCGCAGACAAAATCAGGGCAGTGCCAAGAGAAGGGGGGGGGGGTAGGGTTAGGGGGGTCAGAATTAATGATAATTTAGTTCAGCCAGGGTTTTTTACCCAGCCTAATAAACCGGTATTGTCCGGGCCTTCGGGTCTGGATTTACGCCGGTCTATCGGTTGTCCGTCCTGTGCAGTTCTAGGAGGTCCACCCTCCCAAGCTTTGCCTCCCCTCTTTAGGAAGGAGTAAGTTTATTGCTTACTGCCTGAGGCGCCCCTACCGGGGAATGCTGACGGGGCTGTCCAGGCAATTTTAAAAAAACCAGAGTGCTCAAATTCTCAAGCGCTGGTTCTTTCCCACTTTCCCGACCTTGTGTCACATCTTACCTTGTGGGAGGAAGATAAATAGGTTAGTGACCGTCGCGTCAGTAGGAGATTTCTCTTTCTCTTTTTCTTTTTCCTCTCTCTCTCTTTTTCTCTCTCTTTCTCTCTTTCTTTTTCTCTTTTCCTCTCTCTCTCTTTTTCTCTCTCTTTCTCTCTTTCTATCTCTCTTTCTCTTTCTCTCTCTCTCTCTTTCTCTCTCTCTCTTTCTCTCTCTCTCTCTTTCTCTCTCTCTATCTCTTTCTCTCTTTCCAGCTTTTCTCCCTCTCCCTTTATATGTTATGTCATTTTTTGCATTTTAAAATAACATCTTCACTCATTTCTAAGGAAATGTTTTAATGGTAAAAAATAAAAATGTAAAAATATATCATCAAATGAGTCGATGTGATTATATTATTTTGGCATATCCGCTTTTTCCATTCACCTCTCTTTCTCTTTCAACCTCTCCCTCTATATCACTCTCTCTATATTGCTCTCCCTCTCTTCCCCCCTCTCTCTCTCTCTCTCTCTCTCTCTCAACTTGCAAATCCATATTATTATCAGAAAATCGAGTTCGATTCTGATCCCACCAAGTAAGTCATTTTTAGAGTGACTCTTCTTCCATGTGCTTAGTGTCAGCAGAATTTCCATGAAGAAAGTTTGTTTCCAACAACTTCCAATCCGTAGAACACATTATCACGGGACTGCTTCCCTGCAGGCTACAACATGGTCGTCTTCAAATTTAGTGTCAACAGATACTTATCATAAACCATCTCGATAAGTAATCACACTTCGTTCATTCGATTCATCGTTTTCAATCCTCTCATAATATTCTTCATCATTCAACTGACAAACCATCATCCTTGAGTGGCTTTTGGCCTTGATATGTGGTGACTCATTAGTAAAAACAAACAACAGCAACAACAACAAAAAACAAGTATTTGCAACAAACGTACACAAATCAAATATTTATCAAAAACTTCAACAAGTTTCAACACAAATACATGCACACGCATTTCTTTACATACGATATATTACATAATAAATTATACATATTTACAATTTTACATTTTTTGTCATAAAAATAACCGTCAAACTGGAACAAAGAAAAACATGACTGGTGATCGACACGTAGACCAACACTTCAACAAGTCATTTATGATGTAGAGTGTCTTTTTACATAAGGAATTTTCATATTTAATATTTCAAAGAAGTTTTCAGCCAATTTACTTTACTGTAAATATTGATTGAGTAAAATAATCCACGGTAGCCATTTTGAATCTGGAGTAAGGGCAAAAATGCAGATGCCAGACTGAAAATGGCGACCACGGATTATTTCACTCAAGCATTATTTACGATGAAGTAAATTGGCTTAAAACTTCTTTAATATCAAAATTATTTTAATGCAAATACGTCACAAATGAGTAGGTAAAGCAAAATAAATTGTTTTTGACTAATTTCCCAACGGTATTTCCTTTAAAATAATTTATGTCGCCAATAGTAATGATTACCGCATATATATATATATATATATATATATATATATATATATATATATATATATATATATATATACAGGGTGGGCAAAAATAAGGGTCCTATTTTTTAAAATTCATAACTTTTTTATTTATTGATTTTTTTAAATTTTTTTTTTTAGAATAAGTAAAGGACCCCTTCCGAAGTAAGCATGAGCCGTATTAGCCCTAAGGAACGTACCCTCATTTAGAAAACCTTATTTTTGCTTAAAAAACTCAAAACAGTGTAAAAAACAATACTTTAGTTTTTGTAAGTTTTAAGAAGTGTTTTTCGGCTAAAATTTGTTTTGTTTATTTCAAAAAATCTCGGAAGGGTCAGTCTACACACACATAAAGTTTGGTGAGTTTAACTTTTATTTTGTGGAAGTTATTCAAATTTAAAGATAGGACCCTTATTTTGGCCCACCCTGTATATATATAATAACAAGATAATTAACTTCTCAAAATCAGAACAGAGCCGAATCGAGATCTTGACATGCAAAAAACTTACTTAGCTAATTTGCCACATACTTTTAAAAATTAATAATGATACATGTTCATCTTTAATAGTTTACATTTAAAACAAAAAAATAATTACGATATATATATATATATATATATATATATATATATATATATATACTATATATATATATATATATATATATATATGCAATAGAAACCAATAGCTTATTAAGTTTAACTGGAGTGACCGCTGGAGATGGGTGTGAACGTTTTTTTGAATAGATAATAATAACTAATAGCTTTAATCAATAGGAGTTGAATATAAAAGTTTTGGACTTTTGGTAAAATTCACGGCATTTTCTGATAATTTTCTGTTTCTATTCTTGAGAAGGGTCGCTAAAATGATTTAAAAAGAAAAAGAAGTTTCCTTTCGTAAAAACTAATCAGAATTGAATTAATTTCGCAACGCCATTAGATATTGTTGGCACGCCGTTTTGAAAGCTCTCTGGCAGACGATAATAAAAGCACGCATTCACACACATACAATTCAAAGAAATAAAATATGCACAACTCCACATGAACTGAATGTTAGGATAAAAAAAACAAAAACAAAAAAAAAACAAAGAAACAAATAATAATAGTTTAAAAAAATAAATAATAAAAAGTCAGTCTTGGAGAAATCAAAGTTTTTTTTCTTCCCATGAATTGTTTTTTCTTCTTTTCTTAAAAAAAAAAGGGGTATTTCCGACAACATGGATTTCCCCCATAGAAATTCTTTGGAGCAGCCATTTGCACTCCACATGTTCCAATTTTTCTCAGACCTGAAGTCTTAACAGTAACTGATTGAATCACAATTAATGGCACCTGGAATGTTCCAGATTAATAGCGGAAATGTTTGTGTGAATTTTTCGGATCCGAAAGTTACACCGATTTACATTGTCTGTCTTTGGGTTATTCGCATCATTAACGTTGATATGGATATTCCGACGACATTTCAGGCGATGCCCCCCCCCCCCCCGGGCTTCTTCAGATGCATAGTTCATTTTTTTAATGACGAGTGTACGTTGATTAAATAATCAACAATCATTATATTTGGTTATATACATTTGATTACATGTGTGTGTGTGTGTATGTGTGTGTGTGTGTGTGTGTGGGTGTGTGCACAGAATATTTAGAGGGTGTTAGGGTTAGGGTTAGGGTTAATCTGACAGAATGCATAGGTAACCAAAATAGAAAAATAAGCAAAAACCATTAATTTTTAAAATTATGACTCTGTGTTGATATCCTTTTGTTCAAATTCGACATTTGCTTGTCTATTTCCATTTTTATTATATATATATATATATATATATATATATATATATATATATATATATATATATATATATATATATATGTAAGGAAAGGAAGTCAACATCTTAGAAGCACGGATAATAATGTATTAAAGTGAAATATTTTGAAACTAAAACAATCGTGCAATTTTAAATGAAAAATTCATTTATTTAATTTTTTTTTTCGCGAATTTTAGTTGTAAAAACAACCATGTCAAGCGAGACTGTCTTATAGTGTTTTTTTCTTTATTCTTTTCTTCCTCCTCATATTGGTGGTATTAACCCTGAGGGGTCGAAAATACGACGTTATGTTTTTAGTCCTGTCGATGTTTATACGTTGATTGGCGCTTTTTTAAGTAAGGAAAAGAAGTCAACATCTTAGAAGCACGAATTTTCGTTTTCGAAAATTCGCGAAAAAAAAAAAATTAAATAAATGAATTTTTCATTTAAAATTGCACGATTGTTTGATTTTCAAAATATTTCACTTTAATATATATATATATATATATATATATATATATATATATATATATATATATATATAAATACAGATAGATTAAAGAAGAATGATAAACATGTACGAATGTCCAGATTTATATCAACTTCGATTATATATATATATATATATATATATATATATATATATAATTACTATTTCATGTATTCAATATATAAATATTTATAAGGAGATATAATTTTTTATGTATCAATTTTCAGTATTTACTTCAACAGTGCTCGATACGTTAGTAGAGCTAGGTAGTAAGTTATGAAAATATATTTATGGCAATTAAGCTACACAGAGGCCCCCGCGTTTCATCCCAAGGGGGAATCTTCAGGCTAAAATTTTAGCCTGAAGAACCCCCCCCCCCCCCGGGGACGAAACGCGGGAGCGTCTGTGTAGCTTAATTGCCATAAATAAATATATTTTCATAACTTACTATATATATATATATATATATATATATATATATATATATATATATATATATATATCAAGATTTATATTATTATATCATTTTATAATAATGTATACCCAAAGCAAGACATCAAATTTACAATTGTGGAAAAAATTCTGTATAGTAAATAGAACATCCAGGTAGTTTAGCATAAAAATAAACAGATTCTTTGAATCATGGAACAAAACTGTAAACGGAGATAATTGAAATTTGTCAAGGTCCGAAAAAACAGCCAATTTACAAAATTTGTCCATAAAATTTAATTCCAAAAGAAAATGGCATAATAGTCTCGAGAACATGTTTAAAGGACAAAAAAAAACAAAACAACAAAAAAAACAAACATCCAGGATGTTATAAGAAAAAAAAAAATTTAAAGGAAAAAATAAAAATAATAAAATATCGGTTTGCTACCGCTTCCATAACGAGCTCGGTGTGGAAGCGGTTACAAACCGATATTTGCTTTTTTTTATAAAGCTCTGTCCGAGAAACTATCGAGCACTGTATATAAATGCAAAGAAAAAACTTATCCGGCACAAAAAGCCGATACTCACATCTATCAGTATTAAGAGAGTAGAAAGTGACTAAGTTGGGTTTACTTTCGGCAGCCTCGTAACTCTCGCTTCCCTTATTTTGTCTTTTAGTCCTCACATTCCATGAGCGATGTTTTTGACAAAGGGGGAAGAATTGCTGTTTTCTGGGTCGGAATCTATCCATCTAACATTTATCGTTGGTTATTTTTTACTTTACTATTTTTATAGCTCCTTACATCAAGTGGCATCATGTTTTGTCTGGAGCGATTTCCATATATATATATATGCAAACATTGTTAAAAATAACGGAAATCGTCCGTTTAATTATACCTTTTTTATTTTTTCAATTTTTCTGATGTTTTTTTTGTATTAAAATTAAAAAAATTATAAATGTCCCATAGGTATCACGAACGTTTTCGATTCTTCGTCGAATCATCCTCAAGTGTCAAAAGCAAATGAATAAAAAAGCTGGAGAAAGAAGAGAATTTTTTAAAAAGACGGCGGAGAAACACACAGAGAACGTTTTTTCGCATTGTTCTACGAAAGACGTTGACGATTTAAATTCAGCGACGCTGGAGTGGCATCACAGAAAAAAATCGCATCACATCGCATTTTAAAATGTTGCCACTGGTTTCATACGTGATGTTATTAATATATATATATATATATATATATATATATATATATATATATAATGTTTATATGATTACGTTTTCTTGTGTATAATAAGCCAAATTTAGTTTCCCCTGGCTACTGGCGGCGTCACTGAGGCTTTCCTCCTCGGGCGACCGACAAATCCTTGAGTGTCTGCTTGAACTAGCGCTTCCTGGCGTTTCTTGTTCTCGATAAAGGTTCGACATATCCTGGGCGATCTCCTTTGAGTAACAAATCCGGTAATATGCCAAGCGTTTCTGTATGGATCTCGGTAACCGTCCCCAGACATATTCTTGCCATTGCTGCCGGAAGTAGCGGTCCAGGAAGCCGTAAAAGAAAGGGTTGAACATGGCGTTGCTTATCAATAGGGAGCGAGTGATCACCTCAAGGACGAGGGGCGGACACCAGGGGTTCCATACGCGCAACCCCCACAGGAACTGTTGGATGAAGTAAGGCACGAAACATACCATGTAGCACAGGACGAGGAGCGAGAGTACCCGGGCTGTTTTTAAGTAGCGTAGGCTCATCAGGAGGCTGCGTTTGCTGCGGTCCCCTTGGAAGAGAGAGGCGCTCGACCGTTTAAACGTGGACACGAATTTCTTCTCGCGTTTCCACGCGTATTTCAGAATGGAGAAATAGTGTTGTATGACGATGACGGTTGGGAGTAGGAAGCCGATGTTGAAGTAAAGCGCCGCCGACAGGATGTAAGCGTAGCGGCGTTTGTTGGCCTGGAGAATCGGATGGCCGGCCGTACAGGTCACGTGGGAAGAGCTGAAAGTGATGATGAAAGGGATGAAGCCGACCAGCGACGAGATGGACCAGACGAAGCCGATGGCCATCTTGCATCGCATCGGCGTCATCGTTTCACGATAGGTGTCGTATCGGACTATCATCCGGTAACGGTCCAGGCTGATGACGGCGATGCTCCACACGGAAGCGGCGGTGAAGAGAGACGTGGAAAGGAAAAGTATGCCGCACAGGCCGATGTCCGTAGTGGGGGACAGCAGGCGCCAAATATGGAACATGGTGAGGAAGAGGGCGCCAAAAAAGTCTGTGAGGGCAAGGTTGATGATGAAGAAATGGCTGGGTTGGAGATTGTTTTTATTCATGAAAACGGCCACGGCTAAAATGGCGCCGTTCATGATCATGCTTATCGAGCCTAGGAGAATGTGCCAGGTGACAGCGACGTAGACGCCACTTTGACCCATTGACATGGGGTCATTAGTGCAGTTGGTCTCTTGCGGGGTCACGTCGACGATCGTGTTGTTTTCCAATATGTATGCATACATTTTGTTGGGGAGAGATCAATATCTTTACAATATATAATACATATATTAGTTCGATTTGATAGATAAGTTTTCAGTCTTTTCGTTTTTAAAGCAGTATTGTAAAAGTCACAGGCGGTGTTGGGCTTTGACGCTGTTATACAAATGTTTGCGTGCGTTCGGATAAAATGATATTATGCAGGAATGTTTAATATACATGTATGTATTTATATATATATATTGTTTTATGAAAATGGGCATGAACCTGGTAATATTTGTTTTTACCTTTTTTACGTAAAAATTGTAATTAAAAACGGAGTCACCAACTTTAGACAAGATAACATCGAGCCTTAATAAGAGAATATATACCCGGTTTAAAAACTGATTTATATAGAAAAGTCAATACTAAAAAGAAAGATTCTTTGTTTAGAAAAAAAAATATATATATAGTAAGTTATGAAAATATATTTATGGCAATCAAGCTACACAGAGGCTCCCGCGTTTCATCCCCGGGGGAATCTTCAGGCTATATATATATATATAAAGATAGATGAAAGAAGAGTGATAAACATGTACGACTGTCCAGATTTATTTCAAACTTCAATTGTTCAATGCAAGGTATATTCTGTAATACAATTATGTTTATTATTCTTTCCTTAAGCCAAGGCTTTTCAAAGATCGAAATCTTATCATCAGAGGAATTATGTAGATAGATAAGTTGGCAGTGGAAAAGCCAAAATTCAACATTTGAAAAAATATTAAGAAATGGATAGTGAACAAAAAGTTCGTGTAAAAAAAGATATGGGGTTTGTCCAGTTGGTAATTGTCCGTTGATAAGGTGTCCAATGAAAGGAGAATTAGATGGAGAAGAAAAGTTATATATATATATATATATATATATATATATATATAACCTAAAAAATCAACTTCTCAAAAACGGTCGTTCAGACATCAATTCCGAAACCGAACCAAATCAAGATAACGACGTTGTATATATAACGTGCTTAATATCTTTTCGGGTAGAGCTTTATAGTTATAAAAAATATATATGTAGATGTGTGTGAAATTCGACTGAGTGAAAATTGATCCTTAGCTTCTTTTTGTTCTTGGTGGTGGTGGTGTTCAGGATGGTGTTCTTGCTAGTTTCTTTATTTTTGAACTTGTTTGTCTTGTCGTTGTTGAAGTCTGTTTTCTTATTCTTCCTTTTTATTTGCGTCTTTTATTTATTTATAATGGTAATTTCCAGCCGCTCTTCCGGTCCAAAACTTCGTATCTGTTTGAAGACATGTGGCGCAAAATCACACGGAAGCCCCACAGACAGACGTTGCCGATTTCTTTCTTCTCGCTCTCAAAAACTACAAAAAAAAATCAACAAAACAAAAATGTCTTTATAAGCAAAGATAGGTAACTTCCTTCGAATGTTTTGATACACAATTCTTTTGTTTCCTTTGGTAAAATCTCTTGTTTTGGGGCCAGTATTGTTTTTGGTAAAATCTCTTGTTTTGGGGCCAGTATTGTTTTTAGCAAAATCTCTTGTTTTGGGGCCAGTATTGACAGATTAGGAAGCAAGAAAGCAAAAATAGTTCAAGAAAATATAATTTCAGAAATAATATTTGAAGAAAATGCGAAACCAAATGTCATTGGTTCATTTAATTGTAAATATTTTAACACATTTTCTTCGAATCGCAAAACAAAACAAAAAAAAAAAAAACAAGAATTTCAACGCGGAAGCACCGTTATATTTTTTTGTAATTTTTTTTTTTATAAAATGGCTTAAGACAGATCGGAAAATTTCAATATACTTTCATCACCTATCATTGCATATTCGTTAACATTTGCTGCCAACAACTTCCTTCCGCGTTTTTATGTCTGCACATCGGGTTTCAATTGTGCATAAGTCGTTTTAAGTTCTTCCACACTAGTTTAATGTCTGTAGTTACCTTGGTACCGTTCAAGACTCTACTGGACCATCTTTGTTTTGTTTGTCGACCAGTCGTGTTTTTTTTTGTGTTGTTTAATTTTTTAAAAATCAGATTTGATGTAAAAAAATTTCTTTCTTTCGCCTACACCACCGGAGAAGTTGTCGAAGTTATTTGCGTCGCAGCACCTTCGTCCAAGACGACCGTAGACAAAATCCCAGACATTCTCCAAGAAGAAGAAAGCAAAACAAAGGATTTATATGAAAACGTTTCCGTATCTACGTAACTGTGTATTCAACATCACTTCATCTCAAATACTTCGTTTGCAGTCGAGTCTTTTTTCTTCTTTCTTTTTTTTTTGTTCGTTTTTTGTTGTTGTTGGTTTGTTTGTTGTTATCTGTTGTGAAACGCAAGAGTTGAGTGTCGGCCAAGCGTTCCTCAGTTCACCTGGTTCGGCATTGGTGGAAGGTCGACTTTTCACACGTGATTAGAATTCGGTTTAGATGATCGAATCACCTGTTTGGATTACGTCTAACTTTATCAATGGATTAACCCGAATTATCACACACGGCTCCAATATCTAGGTTACGCGAGCGCGCACAAGGGCAATCGTAGGAGATTACTGTGTATGTGGGTGTGTGTGGATATGTATGTGCGCGTA
>OY744518.1:217579753-217604753 GCA_963556195.1 Sepiola atlantica
GACCAATCAGCCTGCAGGACGCATGGATTCCTTCTGTCGGCTGAAGAACTACTTCAGCCCCTTTGGGAATCAGGAGCGGTCAGCAGAGAGACCCCGGCAAGCAACGAGGAAACACGTCTCTCTCTCTCTCTCCTTCTCTCTCTCTCTCTCCTGCCCCTGTCCACTGGACGTGCCAGCAAATACTATCTTTACCTGAAGATAGTTGCTGACAGACCTCCGGCAGCTCTAAGAACGTCCTACTTTCCTTTTCCTCTCTCGGACACTGTCCAAGTTTCTTTCTACCTATACCAAACGGTATAGGTAACCTTTGTGAATAAACCTTTTTCGTTGTTGTTATAAAAAGGTTTTGTTAATTCATTTCGTGTCTGAAACCTAAGAGAGGGACAACGTCCCCCTTCTTTACAAAGTTTTCTAGCACGGTAAAGGGAGCCTACTTTCCTTGCAGCAGCCTTGGCAATGTCTTTTATGTATTTGTTCTAATTCATGTTACCAGTGAATGTTAGGCCGAGGAGTTTGAACGTTGGACTCTCAGGTATGGTGCTATTAGCTATGGTAATCGGTGGTTGAAAGGTTTTCTTGTAGTTGTTAAAGGGGGAAAAAAAGCTTTGTCTTAGTAGCATTAAATGTTACCATCCATTTATGTCTACATTCAAATACAGACTAGGGGTCATTTTCTAAGGATTCAGCCATTGTCTTGGATATGTGTGCGTCTGCTTTTCCTACATGTCGAGAGTATTTATTTACCTCCTCTCCAGGAGGTTAGGCACAAGGCCAGTTTTTATCTTACTCCCACAAGGTAAGATGGGACCCAAGGTCGGGTCAGGAAAGTAGGACTTGAAAAGCCAGCGCCCGAGAAGGTGAGCACTCTGGCCATTAAAAATTGCCTGGGCAGCCCCGTCGGCATTCCCTGATAGGGGCGCCTCAGGCAATAAACTTACTCCTCCCCAAAGAGGGGAGGGAAAGCCTGGGTGGGTGGACCTCCTAGAACTGCACAGGACAAATCCATAGACCGGCGTAAATCAAGCCCCGAAGGCCAAGACGATACCAGTCTATGAGGTGCAGTATCCATCGGAACAGATACTACACTTTGATCTTAGAGTGTTGTGTCATCAGCAAATATACCCATCTTAGACTCAATTTCAACAGGGAGGTCGTTAGTCTAGAGCAGTGATTCTCAACTGCCGTGTCGCGACACACTTGTGTCACGAGGCTCCTTTAAAGTGTGTCGCGAAACTTTGTGACGAACACCTTAAAACACGGACAATGTGCATAAACCTCGGTGTTATGCTCTACTGATATGCCATGAAAGAAAGAACCTTCCTTTCTCGAATGAATATGCACACATCCAAAGCCCACCGATCAGTGGCGGTCACCAACCTTTGAACCTTTCGCTCAAGGTCGATCAGTTGCCCATGAGGCGTCAGGGTGATGTGTTGTGCGTGTAATGTTGTTACGTCTTGGTCGGGTTTGAGCGCGCGTAGTGCCGGTTGCCGAATTAACTTCGCTGTGTTTTAAATTACTGTCAGTCTTAAACAATTAAAGAGATGGGGGGGGGGTAATGATGTATATTTAGTTCAGAAATTATGATAGTTAGAACAGACTTTGCAAATCTGTCGTCACGGCAAAGTGTAGGACTTCTTGAATGTAACTCTTCAAAATTGAAAACAAATAAATTCTGCTTCACAACTCAACTGAAGAAGTGGCAAAAGTATTTACAAGTGTCTTACGTCGAACTCAATCGTACTACACACTCAATTTTAACCTCTAAATTACAGATGATTTTACACTAAATTAGCTTATGACTAATCATAACTAGAGTTGAACGCTGTTTTCTGTGCTTTCCTATTTTTCAGTTTGTTTAGCTTAGAATCAGTGTTATTTACGTATTTTCAGACTATTGTTTTTAGCTCACAATACTCGAGTTAAATTATATGGTGAATTAATTAAATAAGTTTATTCAGTTTTTGTTATTGTATTGGTAGAATAAAGATTAATTTTTTCATATATTTCAAAAGGTGATTCAGTCAAAAAAAATTTGAACACTACTTAATATTCCAGTTTGACACCGGAAGTTGACTCACGAATCAGTTTAACACTGCCTGTTGTTTACCGTTGTTGGCTAGATTATTGTTTGCGAAAAAAGACGAAATGCATTGTGGTAAATTTAATTTCGTAATTAATTTTAAAAATTTGTTTTAGTACTTGTTAATATATATATATATATGCGTACGTTGATTGTGTGTACGTACATGTGTGTGTACGTACGTACACATGTGTGTGTACGTACGTACACATGTGTGTGTACGTACGTGCATCTCTGTGTGTGTGTGTACATACATATGTGTGTGTGCTAAATGCTGAACTTGTTGTTACCGAATTTATGTGGGAATATATCGTTTCCGTTAGTTCCAAAAAAATAAATCTGAAAGTTTCACACGTGTTTTATATTTTTCCTCCACTTGAACTAAAGCTCGCATTTCATTTCCTTCCACATCATTCTACAACGAATGGATCAGCGGGTTATTCACACAACCCAACTAACGTAACAGTGCTTTACATGGCATTTTTTATGCAATAAATACTCAGTCAATAGTTAAAAAAAAAGAAAGAAGAAATCATATATAAGTCACGTAGAGGCGAGAAACACACACGCATACACAGACACGGGAGAATCGGTCACATAATTAGTATTAATATAAAAAGTAACGTACGTATAGTACCGAATTGTGTATCATCATCATCATCATCGTCATCGTCATCATCATCATCGTCATCGTCATCATCATCGTCATCGTCATCGTCATCGTCATCGTCATCATCATCATCGTCATCGTCATCATCATCATCATCATCATCATTGTCATCATCATCGTCATCATCATCGTCATCGTCATCGTCATCATCATCTATAGTACATACACAAGACAATTAGCGTCGCCCAGTTATTCCCCTTGTTACAGGGACAATTGGAACTCTCCTGTTTGTGTAAACTTCAGTCTAATAAAAAATCTCTTGTCTTATAACACGTCTTTACATCTCCCTCTCTCGTTCTCGATCTTTCAATCCTATCCCTTTCCGTTCATGATATATATATATATATATATATATATATATATATATATATATATATATATATATATATATATATATATATATATATATATATATATAGTGTGTAGATTTCAATTTTGTGTTGAGAATCTGAATAACAGAGCTCAATGTAATTTAAACAGAGCAAAACAGAATTATAAAAAGAAAAAACTATACACACATTAAAGTTGTACACATTATAACTTATTTCGACCCCTTAATTAATTTAGGTTTTTTTGACGTGGTTGTTTATACATATGAGGAGACCTAATTAAGGGGTCGAAATAAGTTATAATGTGTACAACCTTAATGTGTGTATAGTTTTTTCTTTTTATAATTCTATATATATATATATATATATATATATATATATATATAAACATGTATAATAATCTTTTAAAAAAATTGAATATAAATAAAAAGATGTTTGTAATTTGCATAATGGGGTCCGTCGCGGCCTATGATTAAGAGTGTATAAAAAAATAATGGGAAAAATTATGCTCCGCTTGTGTACGTAGGTACAAAGAATAACGTCTCAATCGGTGAAGTTAATAAAAGAAAGAAAGAAAGAAAGAAAACGTCTCAAACTGGAAAGTTTTTAAAAAGAAAACGTAAGAAAACGTATCGATTAGTATAGAAAGAAAAAAAGAAAGGGGAAGAAAACGTCTCATTATGGAAATAGAGTGAACAATTTCTTTCCGAATTCATTTCAGACAGTGAGAGGGGGGGGGGCGGTCGAACTTACTATTTTCTTTCTCCCTTCCCCTAACTACTTGAAATGGTTTCGTACTGCACTTTTTCTACTCGTTGACTTCTGTGTGACGGGACGGATATATTTATTTATGCATGTACAAATAAATACACATTGGTCTTCACTATAGAGTAGGGGTTTATTTTTGTTGATCAGCTGGAAATATCCCCGGTTTTATTTCGGAAATCTATCCACCATCTTTTGTACACATAAACAATCGCGGCTCCTGTCGTAACGTCTGTCGTTTGTTGGTTGCTAGAAAAACAAACAAAAAACAAACAAAAAACAAACAAAAAACAAACAAACAAAAAAACGTCACAGCTGATCGCTAATCCAAATCTTTGCTTGATGTTTAGAAAAACTAAAACCATCCCACAGTTTAATACGGAATTATTTCGTTTTTATCTCTTCCAAATAATCTGAGCAAAACTTTGCCGCAGCAAAGTTGTATGCAATCACATCTTACGGCCAATTGCCGTAGAAGAGCGTTAATAAAAAAATAAAAAATAATAATAAAAAGATGGCATCGTCTAATTATCTCCAAAATTCCCATTCTTCTGATGCGTTGTTACAAGACCTCTCCGATAAGGCAGAACGAATGGCGAAGATTTGCGACGACGTTTTGAACTCGAAGAAGTATTTATTATCCCCCGTTGAAGATAAAATAAGCGGCGTGACCAATTCCAGGCGGAGAAGTTTCAGCGGTGACATCGGGGAACTTGCGTCGAGTGTCAAGACGAAACTTGAATCCGTATCGCCATGTCCGCTTCCCACTTCTTCGCCGCCGCCTTCTTCGTCGTTGGATCTTAACAATCTAAACTCGGACAGTGCGCGTGAGTTTTTCGCAAGACTGACCAAATTCGAAGGTGAGACAACTTTAGTCATTCTGCAATATTTTTTTTTTTAGTCCTGTTTTTCTTTTTTTTTTGGGGGGGGGGGGTTCTTGAGTTTAACACCAATGTATAAAAACATTGTCGTAATTTTTAACATGAAAGGGGAGAGGGGGAGGGGGGCTTTGCTAATTTTTTAAAGATTTATCTCCCCTTTAATTAGCTCTTTTTAAAAAGAGAGTGCTTTTTTTTACATATTGGGGTTGAACTCAAGAAGCACCTTTTTTGATAGTTTACATATACACGTATATACGTATATAGGTGTAAGCGTGTGTGTACGTAAGTATATAGGTGTAAGCGTGTGTGTAAATAAGTATATAGGTGTAAGCGTGTGTGCACGCACGTATATAGGTGTAAGCGTGCGTGTAAGTACGTATATAGGTGTAAGCGTGTGTGTACGTACGTATGTAGGTGTAAGCTGCCGTTTAGGACTAGAAAAAATACGCGGAACATGTAGTTATCGCATTCACGCGGGAATAATTTTTATTTTTGTTTCGCTAGTTCCCAAAATACACGTGTTTCATATTTTTCATTAGTACTTGTATTGAATGGGTATCCAGAGGATTTCAGTACTTTGAAGGAGAATCCCGAGTCAGTCCCGAAAATGGCCGATGCAGTTTACGGTTGGTTTGATTGGGTTGTTTTTTTTTACGGCATATCAACCCTTTTCAGATTATTTAATGCTGAATCCGGTCATTTTGCGGAAGGTTTTTATGCTTCAAGTTCTTTATACGTTTAAGTATTTATTCATGGTGTTTGGTTGAATGAAAGGGAGGAAGGGAGAGAAGGGGGAGTGAAAGGGAGGAAGGGAGCGAGGGGGGGTGAAAGGGAGGGAAATTGCTTTTTGTTTTGGATTTTGCAGAACATGATTGAGTTTTGCAAAGAAAAAAAACAATAAAACATCAATATTTGGTGATTTTTTAGCCAGGAAGTCAATAATTTCAGACAGCCTGATTTGGTAGCGCCAGTAGGTTCTATCTGACCCATAGATGGGGCCCTTACAGGTATTACCACTCCGGGCCAGAGTGGACCTGGGAGCAATGGCAACTAAGGGGCAACTCCACATTCTCCACAGCTCCTAAATGGAGGCCTCACCACTGGTCATACCCAGGACCTGCAGTTTACGATTAGAAAACAAGGAATAAAATATAAAGAGGCAGACGACATTAAGCATGCGAAAGTTTAGGTTAGGGTTAAGGTTAGGGGTAAGATAAGGTTAAGTTTTAAAATATTTCAATTCCTAAAACAAAAAAGGTTGAAAAAATTTCCTAAAAATAGAAAAGAACGTGGCTTTCAAATCGTAAACTGCTTCGGCCATTTCCGAGACTGACTCAGGATTTTCCGTCAAATTACTGAAATCCTATGGATACACATTCAATACAAATACTTTTTTCATTCACTTGATTTAAAGCTCGCATTTCATTTCTTTCTGCAATGATTGGTCAGCAGGCTATTCACACAACTCCAGGAACTCAACAGGTTATAGGTCCAGTAACACAACAGGTTATGGGCCCAGTAATGCAACAGGTTATGGGCCCAGTAATGCAACAGGTTATGAGAACAGTAACACAACAGGTTATGGGCCCAGTAACGCAACAGGTTATAGGTCCAGTAATGCAACAGGATATGGGCCCAGTAACACAACAGGTTATGGGCCCAGTAACACAACAGGATATGGGTCGAGTAAATTAACAGGTTATGAGTCCAGTAAATCAACAGGTTATGGGCTCAATAACTTTGCTCAATAAATTAACAGTACAAAGTTCTTTCAATGCAATACAGAGTAAGGTTCCGATTTCTTTAAAACTGAATTGTTATATGGAAAATTTATGTTAATCTTTGAAAATATCTGCCCCCATTGCACACTTCGATCTCCTAGTTTTCTTTATAAGTTCGAAGAACGGTAAAAAAAAATTGTCTTTTGATTTCTTTCGTAACATACGCCCCTCTCTCCTCCGCAAAAATGACTTTCATAGACTTTTATTATTTGTATTATTTGGACTACTATTCTCATCTTGGGTGTTATGCTCGCAACGTTTCGGCCGGTATAACCCCTCAAGCTTCTTCAGGTTCATCTTTTTGAAATTGGGAACTGTAATATTATTGTAGTAGTTGCGTATGGGCTTCGCATACATACCACATATTTGTAGTACTTGCGTATGGGCTTCGCATACACACCACGTGTTTGTAATACTTGCGCATGGGCTTCCATACACAACACGTATTTGTAGTAGTTGCGTATGGGCTTCCATACACAACACGTATTTGTAGTAGTTGCGTATGGGCTTCCATACACAACACCGGAACCGGAAGTCGTCATGTGACTGGTATTAAAGCTCGCCAGGTGCTACACCATTTATAAAACAGTTCTTAGTTTAATAAAGAAAGGCTTCCAAGTAAGAAGTATTTCTGTGGTAGTACAGGAAGATTCTGCTCGAATTTGAAAACGAACGGAATTTCGAATTGAATCCTTTATATAATTCACGGGGGTAGATTGTTCTCGTTCCGTCAGCCGTGACTGAGTAAAAGTGTTAAATTACGTTCTGCTTAGTTATTATCGGCCATCTCTAGTAAATGAGGTGTTATGAAATCACTAGGGTCCAAGGGGGACAACTCTTGGTCCCAAAAGAGATGGAACTCTCGAAGATGAGAGGCAAAAATGTTTTCAAAACTTTCAATCTTTCAATACATGAGGATTTGCAAATATTTTTTAAAACAGATTAAATGACTGTCCATTCGACAGTTTAAATACTTCCAAATTCCTTTCAAATTTCGAATGGGTCACTAAGGAATTAATTCTTTTCGTTTTTAAAACTATTAACAGGCGATTTAAATGGTTGACTTGTTCACGAAGAAGTCGAATGAATTTGTGATGGATTTAATTGTCATTAAATTATTTTCTTTAATATTAAAATTTCCTCTTATTTGACGCTATTGTTTTTTTATTTCAATAAATAGTTGATTAATAGTAAATAATAAATATAATACTTCAAGGTGTAATTACGGGGGTTCGGAATTAATTACAACTCGGAATTAATTACAACTCGAAATTAATTACAACTTGGGCGTAATTTATCAATTTTATTTGTTATTCAACTAATAAATCTCATTTTATTTCTTTCATTTGCAAAATTATATTGTACCAATTAAAAAAAAAAATTCCTAAGCGACATAAAATTACTTCCGGTTTGTAATTAATTGGCGGACAATTAATCGTCTGCATTTTTTCCGACCTCACAAATGAGTAAGTAAACCCAAATAAATTGTTTGGGACTAATTTCAAATTTACCTTAAATTATTTTAAAGGAAATACTGTTGGGAAATTAGTGCCAAACAATTTATTTGGGTTTACTTACTCATTCGTGAGGTCTGAAAAAAATCAGAAAAATGCAGCCGATTCATTGTTCGCCATTTTGGGTGGGAAACGGCGAATTTACCACGGAAAGTGGTCGCAAAATCTTGTTAATCTAAAGATGAATGGCATACCGAAGTATACTGTAAGAAGTCACGTGTTTTATAGAAACATTGAATTAGAGTTTTGTTGTTGCTGTTGCTGTTGTTGTGGTCATGATAAAGCAGCAGCTGATTTTAAATCGCGTTTCTTGTGAGTTTACAACTCTGTGTCGGGTGTCGACGATTAAGGCTGATCGTTAACGTTTCAATACATAAGCCTATTTGAGATTAATTTAGAAAATACTAAGCAGGGAAAAACCGATCTCCTTAGCCAAAGGCTATTCTATACAGATGCATATCTGCTTCTTCTTCTTCTTCTTCTATAGAATGCAGAGTGATATATTTCCCCTAGTTTATTGATCGAAATAGTTTCCTAAATAAAAGCTGTATCCACAAATCCTGCTTTCAGCATCGATTTACGCCAATTAGTGTTGCAAATGTTTTCTTTTATTTTTGACTAGCAGGGCTACCTTGCGTGGTCCGGGAAAAAAAGTGTAACATATTTCAAACAAAACTTCGATGCTTCAGCAACCATAACAAGTGCAGGTTCTGCCACACAGAAGTAGAGAGTGTGAGCCACCTGACATCCAGTTGTAAAGTTCCGATGGGGGATGGCGATTATACAATGCGACACAACAGAGTGTGCAAATATCTTCACTGGACTATTTGTAAAAAGTTGAATATCCAGTGTAGCAGCAAGTCTTGGGAGCATATACCAGAAAGAATAGTTGGAATTAATTTATACACCATCCACTATGACTATGCAATCCCTACAGCTACATATCTAGAAAACGGAGCTGTTAAACCTGACATCGTAATATGGGACAAAAGGGAGAAAGTAGCAACCCTAGTTGAAGTCAGTGTCCTAATGATGCTGGCTTAAACAGAGCTGAAAGGGAAAAGATTACAAAATACCAAGGTATTATGTACGACATGAAAAGAAACTGGAATCTTAGGAAGATCTCCATCATACCAGTAATTATAGGAGCAACAGGACTAATGAAGAAGAATTTCAAGAGCTATCTGGCGAGTATACCCGGTGAACCGAGTGCAAGAGAAATACAAACAACTGCACTTAAAGGGACGGTTAGAATCTTAAAACGATCTCTAGGCTGGAGTGTCTGAAATAGCCGGTGAATGTCTGGCATCCATTAGGATGCCCCATCTCCAGCAAAAACAGAAAGATAAGAAAAGAAAAAAACATTAAGACCAACCCTAACCCTAAATCTAACCCTAATCAACGCCAAGTCGATTTTAGCTTGGGTCCTAATCTAGATAAGTACCAAAACTTCTATCTATTTATCACTCTCTATCGGTTTCTCTATCTTTCTCCCCCCTCCCCATTTTCCTCCTCTCTCCCCAACTCCCTCTTTCTCCTCTGCCCATCCCATTTCTCTCTCTGGATATATATACACACACACACACACACAGACAACTCTCCTATATATAGATTCCTCAAAGAATGAGTCGGCATAAAGGAAGTAACTCCTTGATTAAAAAATCAGAGTTACTTCCCTTTAGTACAAAACCGTAAACCGTAAAAACCGACCCCCCCCCCCACTGACGAAATCTGCGCCAGTTTAGGGTCAAAGAATGATATTCTTTTCAAAATTTTAGGCAACGTTGATTTGTGGCTGTTTTTTTGTAGTTTGGGACTTTTAGCATGACATACACATGCACACAGACAACAATAGATGCCTGAGCTTTATATTCTCGCTTATGTGATTAAAGGTTTATCAGAATTACATTTATCGAACACTACTTGCCTCTGTTCATTCCAAATTACTTACAAATGACAAAGGTTCATGAAGTGAATTCAATTACTTAAAAAGAAAAGTATCTAATCACTGACGTGTTAGCGGCAACATCGACATTTGTGTTTCGTCTATATTCTTTCTTCTTACAAACTATTTTCATTGAATAATCCAAATAATTTCTTTTACATTTGCACATTGCAATCTTCTGGTATTCCGCTTTACCAGAATAACAGATTAATAGAATTACTTTTATTAAACACTACTTTTGCATCTAGTCATTTTAAATTCATTTCACATGGGTTCATTAGGTATTTAAGCTTTTTTAATAAAAGATTTGAAACACTGACTTCTTAACAGCGACACAGATTGAGCATGCGCACTTCAGTATATAGCTTATCGTCATTTAAAGATCTCCTCTAGCAGTAATCATATTAACAAATAGTAGCAGTGCTGACAAAAGTGATAAAATTGATGAACGTTATCTGTTATTATTTTTCTGCTGAAGAATTTGTTTATTCTCTTTTCTAAACCTTACAAAGATTGAATTACTTCCTTGCTATTTCTCATTATTCTAGTAAATGTTTCCATATTCATTATCCTAACCCTAATCCATTATATTCTCGTGGGAGGCGGACATTTTCGTGTTGAAATCAAAGTCGAGGCAAGTTGATTTTGATATACGAGGTCTGTCTAAAACGTATCCGACCTTAGGCCAGAAAAAATATTTCAAATACGGGATGGGATTGGGACCCTAATCCCCTTCAAAGTAGGCAGGCCCCTTATGCTTGCACACACTTAGCCCACCGATCCATCCACTGCCGGAAATACCTCTGGAAGTCTTATTTTGGAATGGTGTTCATCTCCGCCGTCGCATTCCGCATTATCTCTTTTTTCTCACCCTCTCAACAACAGCTGCACTCCGAGCAGTTTGGGGTCTGCCAGAACACTAGTCACTCTCCGCTGATGTGCGGCCATTTTTGAATCGGTTGAACGACTCCTTAATTTGTGTTACACCTGCTGAATCTAACGTGACGGCGGAGATGGACATCATTCCAAAAGAAGACTTCCAGAGGTGTTTCCGGCAGTGAATGGATCGGTGGACTAAGTGTGTGCAAGCACAAGGGGTCTACTTTAATTTAAAGGGGATTAGGGTTCAAACCCCGTCACGTATTTGAAATATTTTTTTCTGGCATTTTAGACAGGCCTCGTACATGTGTCACCTCTGTTTCCTCAGTTTATTACGACTTCTGTTGATAGCTGATTATATTTCTAGCAGGAGCCAAATTTGGTCCAAAAAGGAACCGTAATCGGTTTTGTCATGTTTCGAGATGGTGACCCACGTAGTGCACTTCTCTGAAATACTTAATCTGTCTGGTGCTTGAGATCCCAGAACACAGAGTTATTGCTGCTGATATAGCCTGGTAGAAGTAGGGCATCTTCACTGAACCACACACATTCGGAGGTTAATAACGGCCAATATTAGCGGACCCGTAGAAATGCCACAGGTGTAACCATCATCTGTTGTACTTAAAAATAGTTCCATTCTCTGGATATCCAACGTGAATGCAGACCCCTACGATATTATTGTACCACCTTCGTACAAACTGAAACATACTCATCGAAGTACACTGCTTAATGTAGTTTAGAAATTTATCAAGTTACGGGGCTCCATCTTCACAACCCTTGTAGGAGTTTGTAACATATTTCCATTCTATGGACGTCTGGCATAAACGCTGACCCCACAAGTTTTTTTGTATAGAAGAGATAGAAAACTTTGATCCTAGCCCAAGAAAATGTATTCACACGACGACATCGGATAGAACTAAAGAATTTTTTTTTTTTTTTTTTGCATCTTTGGCAGTCCCATCTTTTAAAAAAAGGGGTCAGAGCATGATAACGTATGTACGAGCACGAAATTGTCTGAGCGTATTATTATTTTAGATAATGCCATCTCCTTGGATGATTTTGAAACGTTCTATTTTCTATCAACCCTGAAAAGTAGAGAATAATCTTATAGAGATTTTGTCCGTCTGTCCATCTATTAACCTGCATGAGTGCATTCACTGTACGGGCCGCGATCGTCCCACTTGTTGCGCTGGTCCAAAGTTGCTTGATTCAGTCAAAAACCAAAACACCAGTTTAAAACAATTAACAGAGGTTTATTATCCTTTAGAGGTTAAAAAGGTACGCGTTTTCTTAGGTTGAATAGCAGACTTGCAAAATGCAAATAAAAAAACAAACATATGTCCAATCCTTTAGCTAAGAGCCCCAAGGGCTCACCTTGCCTGGAGAAACACACCGGCCCAACTGACTGCCAACTCTCTGAAAAAAAACAAAAAAAAAACAAAAAAAACTCCTGTGTCATGCCCAGAGGACCGGCTCTGACTCTTCCCTTGGAATATTTTCACTCCTGACTGGAAATCTTAGATTCTGATCTTTCTCAGCGGTCACCATTCGACCACCTAAGGACTGGCTACTTGAGATATCTACTTGTTTGGGACCCACAACAACAAAGAACCCAAGTAAAGAGGAACTACTTTTCAACAAACGAATAGTTCAAATTGAGATTGTCGCCCTTGTATCAAATTTAATTTTTATGATCAATTTTGAGCTAATGAACTCAACACCCATCACATTACGAATGTATAGTAGAATATTTGTTCACAAAGAAAAAAAAAAACCCAAAAAAACAAACAAACAAAAAACAACAAAGATGTGAAGATGAAGATATGAAGACTTCTTTGATTAACTTTTTCGGGGCTGCTTCCATTTCTAGTTTGGATTTTCTTCTTTGGTGAAGGAACTTTACAGCCTTGATCCGGCTGCAGAAGATCCACCATCTTTAATTTTTTTGATTTTTTTTTTATGGAAATCGCTCCAGACAAGGCATGAAGCCACTTCATGTAAATAGCTAAAAAAAATAAAATAAATAAAAAATACTACTTCAAGGTTAAAAAATAGCCAACGAAAAGTGTTAGATGGATAGATTTCAACCCAGAAAACAGCAATTCTTCCTCCTTTGTCAGAAACAACAGTTATGGGATGTAAGGACTAAAAGACAAAATAAGGGAAGCGAGAGTTATGAGGCTGCCAAAACATGAAGACATTTGTATAAAACTATAAAGTTTATTATACTTAAGATTCATCAATCAATCAATTTTATTGGGGGAAAAAAAGTGCAGCAAGCCATGTAAAAAGGCATAAGATATTGCATCTATATACAGTCTGAATGTTTGTCCAAGGCGGCTTTAAACCTCGATATGGTTAGAATCATAACAACCTTCTCTGGCTGTTCTAGAAAGCAAACACAGACAGAGAATGCTGCCTGTTGAGACAGAAACAACGATTGTACATCTTCTGCGGGTGACCGCGACTAGGTGTTTGGGGTGAAAAACCCCTCTAAAGATAGATTTACATTTCCGTTGATGATGCTGTATGTCAGAATCAGGTCCCCCGCGCATCCTTTGCTGCTCAAGTGAAGACAAATTTAGTCTTTCAAGCTGTTCTTTGTAGGTAAGCGTGGAGAATGGCCCATCACCATCCTGGTTGCCAACTCCGGGTGTAAAAAGATGTCTTTTTGAAGATTGATATTAGACAAAGATTTGGTTTTGCAATTAAAAATTTCTAACTGCAATCAACGGATGTCACAGTTCTTATTAACGTTTGACTGTACTGAGATTTGTCATGGAGAGAACTGTGTGGTGGTGGTGGAGGTTAAAATCATCCAAACTTGGAACCGGATGAGGAATTACATCAGAGGAGGAAGGGATGTTTTAAATGATGATTCAGATTGGCGATAAGCAAAGCCAGACATCGATTAAATGGGCTAGTAGATCACAACCAATAAGAGTATTGATTTACTCCTCTCCAGGAGTTAGGCACAAGGCCAGTTTTTATCTTACTCCCACAAGTAAGATGTGACCCAAGGTCGGGTCGAGAAAGTGGGGTTTAAAAATTGCCTGGGCATCCCCATCGGTATTCCCCGGTAGGGGCGCCTCAGACAGTAAGCGATAAACTTACTCCTCCCCAAAGAGGGGAGGCAAAGCCCGGGAAGGTGGACCTCCCAGAACTGCACAGGACAGACCCATTGACTGGCGTAAATCAAGACCCGAAGGCCAAGACAATACCAGTTTATGGGGTGCAGTATCCATCGGAACAGATACTACACTTTGATCTTGAGTACCGACACCATGACTATGTGAGATCCCAAACAAAAGACCATCTGTTTAAATGCTAAAAGTACGCGAGTTGATTTTATTCATTTAACTCTGCTAGAAATAGCTTTTCTTACGGTGTTTGATTTCAGTCCTCACGTATCAAGACTAGACTAGAAAAAAATCCAGGTATTGATGCCCGAATCGATAAAAACGACACCCCATAATACAGCACGGGTAGCTCAGCTAATGAAAAAAATTGTAGTTAAAAAATAAAAATAAATAAAAAAGGGGAGAAAATTCACTTTTGATAGAAATCACTCAATGAATGAATTTATTTGTTCAATTTTCTTACAAGCATCTTTTACAGAAATATAAAAAACAAACAATTTTTTTTTTTTTTTTTGCTTTGTTTTTTCTTCAAACGCACAGAATTGCAAGATGATTTTGATGAAGAAGGGCGGTTGAGTGATTATTTACATTCAGATTGGTTGAGCAAAAGTCTTTGGGATTCTTTACAAACACACTGACATGGGGAAGACAAAAAAAAAATGAAAAGAAAAAGAAAAATTTAAAAAAATAAATCATTAAAAAATTAATTTTAATGAAAAATAATACTATTCTTTTTAAATAAAAAAAAAAGAAAAGAAATTAAAAGATTTTTTGTTTAATTAAATCAACCATTTTTTTTTTTCTCGAGTGAATACTCCAATAGTTATAAATTCTTAGAATCAAAGAGTATTTCGATAACATGTCGTAATTTTACTTATCGCATGCCATCACATATATCACCATGTTAGTTGTGTGTACAAAGACAGCACAGGCTTACTATATTTGAAATTTAGGAACATCAAAAAATAAGGTCCAAATATCAAACGTGAACGTTTTGAGCGAATATAATTTAATATAGACACAAAAATGGTCAACATTGTAACCATATGTTATAAGTAAAATTAAAAAAAAAAAAAAAAAAAACCTTCACTCATTTCAGATGTGCCACAAGGTCTATTTAATGCGTTCTTCCATCTCTTTAGTATCTTGAGACTAATAAATATTGTGAATAACGACTTTATTGTTATTGAAATGCACTGAGATTATAAAAGTTTATGAGAAAAATAATATGACGTCCCTTTCATGGCAAAGTGACTGTAAAAAAACAACAAAAAAACACCAAAGTCTCTTGAAAAAAAAAAAAAACGTAATGGAAGAGGATTGTTTTTCAAGATAATAATCAAACCATCAAGGTTAATTCCTATTTCAGTCACGTAAATTAAAAATTTCGGCATTACTCCAAATTAATTTAGTTTTATTTTTTAGAAAAAAAAATTTAAATTAGTTATAATTAGGAAATTGACTGATTTAAACAGTGATAAAAACTGGTCATGTTTGAAAAAATCCAATATGAAGTCATGAAATTGGGGAAGGGAGATAAGTATGAAATCCTAATTCTAACAATGAGGAGTAACCCAAACCCCTTTAAAAACAAAATAAATAAATAAAGGATCGGGGGGGGGGGGGGGTTACCTCCCTTGGTTAGAATTATGATTTCATATTAATTTCCTTTGCAAAATTTCACAACTTCATATCGTTTTTTTTGTTTTTTTTTTGAATACGACTAGTTTTTAATCACTATTTCGCATAAACCAGTCAATTTCCTATAACATTGGATTTCTATTTATTTTATTATTACTAAAACGAGATTTTCATGAAAAAAAAAAAAAAAAAGAGAAAGTTGTTTTGAAGTAATGCCGAAACCGATTTCACTCTAATCTACGTTACCGAAATAGAAATTTACCAAACATCAAAACTATCTTAAATAAATCAATTTAGAAAAATTTTTTCATTTAAAGATACACTAAACAGCAACAAAATTGTAAATGGCGTGATTTGTGTCTGAGGAGTGAAATTTGGGGAGACTATTAGAAAATAGACACTAAATTATTGTTTTGTTATTAAAAATATACATTCATTTAATGTGACTTTGGTTCATGGAAATAACTATATCTTACAAGAATGGTTAACAAAAAAATGACAATATGGAAAAAAAACAAAACAGACTGCTGAAAAAAAATTTTTCACTGACATATTTGGCTTCTTTCGAGCCAAAAAATTGAAACAAAATTTTAAATGTAAATAATTATTTTGTGACAGTGGGGATAAAATTTAATAATTTAATTTGCGATGAATTAACTCTAAATGTAATTGCAGTTTCATTAGTAATTAGAAGTTTGCTGCCTCTCAAAATAAAATAAATGTCAAAATAAAATAAACGTCACTTTTCTTAGTTTTACATTTATACAGAATGATAATTTAAAAAAAAAAAATCACATTTTTATATAAAAGTTATTTTTCTTTGAATTCGGCTAGTGGTTTCTTAGAGGAGACAACCCTTTGTGAAAATAAGTGTTTCGCCATAACATGATTGTGTAGAACGAGTTTACCAACAGGTGGCATTCTCTATTGATTGGCTGAGAGGGTTAGGGTTGGATGTCAGAAGTAGAAACCTTTGCATCTTCACCAATGGTGTGATGTGACACAAGGTCAAATATTAAGTGGGACAGTCCAGCTACCCCAAAAGGGACAATCTGGATGAGTATAAAAAAATAGCCATGTTCGAACCCGAGACGTCGGGCTAACCTATCGTTCCTCCCTAAAAGGTGGAAGCAAAGCCTGGGAGAATGGCCTCCTGAGCAAGAACTAAACATTTTTTATGATCCCAGCCCAAAGAAACAAACAAAAAAACCATTGTTTTGGTTTAATTAAACGGGTCGTTTCATCCAATTCTCTTCATCGAGTCATGATTGGCTGGTGAGCTGTCCTACTACAGGAGGAGTTGGAATCAGAATCAGTCGTCCTCAAGTGTCGTCTCTCCCTGTGTGTGTGACATCATGCAAAGACGCGTCACGTGTAGAACTACAAATATATGAAGTGACGCTGGCAACATTGATTCTGAATTGCGTGACGCTGGCAACATTGCTTCTGAATTGCGTGATGCTGGCAACATTGATTCTGAATTGCGTGACGCTGGCAACATTGATTCTGAATTGCGTGACGCTGGCAACATTGCTTCTGCGCATGTGTAACTGCCATTCATTTGTGTATTTCGATCAAACCTTTCCTGATTTTATACACAACTGCCAAGCCTTGCTGCGCGTCAGCGTGAAACGTGCAATCTTGCAGATATAACAAATAGCTGCGGCCAACGAGGAGGACTTCACGCAGACCAGACATCAACCATGAGGCACGATCTTTGTGAGTTCTGTGCAGAAGTTCGACTCGCTTCACAACAACATCAAATTGGGCCTTGCGTTAATCAAAATCAATTTAATCGCGCCATTATATAAACTAGCTGTGATTGACCCCCCCCCCCCCTGAATTTCCAAAATCGTCATAATCGATTTAACATCCGTTTTTACATGCTGGCATGTGTTGGACGGTTTTTAGAAATTGACTTCCAAACTAACCTATTTCTGGACACATCTTTATCCATCTTCCTTCCAAGTACACTTTTCTCACTTCCTCCTATGTAATGTAGGTACTGTCATAAAATAATTTTTGTTTTTAGAAAAAAAAAAAAGAAAAAAAAAGCACTTGACAAACAATTTCTGCAGAAACCGATTCCCACAAAATATGATAACTGTTAAGTTTGTTTTTTTGCTCATCGTCGGAAATGAAGAAAGTTAATTAAAATTCAAGTAAATTAAAAAAAAAAAAAAAAAAAAAATTCAGCCGAATGAAAATAACTGCAATAAATATTTCATGTTTCACTTTTATAAAAGCTTCTTCATATATTGAATTATATATGTATAAATATATTTTTGTAAATGTTTAAATTCAATATCTGTATAAGCTGACGTGAAAGCAAAATGAATATATTAAATGTTTTCCAGTTTATTTATATATATATATATATATATATATATATATATATTACTTATATAAAAAGAAGTGTAAAAAAGAATTTTTTAACAATTTCTTTACAACATTAGGTTCAAAGGCTCATCAGTGGGAATGTAGACAACAGTTATATACCCCTCCCCATTCCTCCCACACAAAAACACAGCCCTATACAACATTTTAACAATAATTTACAAAAAAGCCGTAAAAAAAAAAAAATGTTTGATACAAAATTTAGTTTGTTTTAGCATTTAACCGAAAAAATGTCTTATTAGCCCGATGAAAATTTGGGGAGACAAACAGAGTTACTTCCCTTTAAAAAAAAAAAAAAAAAAAAGAAGACTCCCAAAGAGAAAGAAGCAAAGAGGATGAGCATCATTAAAAACTGGTCAGTGTTTTTTCTGCTACAAATAATTTGCGCTTCGATTGAGATAGAGAGATGGGAATGGTTGGTTGAGGAGGGGGGGAGCAGCAAGGATTTAAAAAAAAAAACTTCCCTCCATGTTTAGAAACAAAACAGAAACACCAAAAACAGCCATATAAGCACCCCCCCCCCCCGGATACAAAGGAAAAATTAATCTTAAAAACTAGAAATCAGACTTAAACAGTCACCCGAGAAAGAAGTCATTCATTTAGTATTTGTAGGAAGGGAAAGAATAATAAAAACAAATCATTCATTTAGTATTTGTAGGAAGGGAAAGAATTTAAAAAAATCATTCATTTAGTATTTGTAGGAAGGGAAAGAATTAAAAAAAAAAAAATTATAAAATTAGAATAGGTCGACTTTATAATCATCACCTTTGGACAAGTGAAGACAGTTGGTGTTTAAAGAGACAAAACTGACACCAAATCTTACAATATTTGTAGCTTTTACCAGTATTTTGGGGAGGTGACAGCAGTGAAGTGGCCGCCAACATGGACAGACGACCTGGGTGTGCCAAGTTCGAATCCTGTCGGTTCGCTGGCAGCACTTTCATTATGGATGTTGGCAACCCTCATGTGGTCCGTCCTGCGAGAATTGCCAAGAACAGAATCGAGCCAGTCAAAAGTCGTGTGATGCCATCTCATATGAATTTACAGTTTTACCATAATTTAGGGAAATGTAATTACAAATGTTTCTAAAATTGTCATTATCTAAAATGTTTACATCTGCTGTTTGTCCGCAATGTTACTCAAAAAGTTATTAACAGATTTTGATTAAATTCCTTGGAGGATGGAGCCCAAATAATAATCGCTTTGATTTGGGGCAAAGATCTGAGTCATAACCTTTAATTCGAGAACATTTTTTTTAATAGAGGAACAGAAGAGAGAGTGATCTCCCTTGAATAACCAAAACCGTAATAATTGCGGTGAATAAACTTTTTTGGAAGGTTCCGCTAAACCAGTTCACTTTGTACGTGTGTGAGTGAGATCACTAAACAATAAAAAGTATATAGCCAAACAGACCAGGTAATCCGGGTCGATTTGAGGAAACTAACCCGAGGTGAAACTGTAGTCATGATAGTATATTAAAATGAGGGATATATAAGATATATATATATAATAAATATTTGTTTTGTTTATTATGTACGTATACGTTTCGTCCTTTATAATCGGGACTCATAAGTATAGAAATATACTACTGGTCATGCGATTCGAAACCCTGGATTTCGAGTATTTTTACAACTTAAATCCAGACGTCTAGAACCACTATATATATATATATATATATACAGATATATATATAACAGACAACTTATGCCTGGATATCCTTTCGTAGATTCTTTTCATTGTCCGAATCAAAATCTTAGTTTCAGGGGGGGGGGGTATTGGCTGATGAATCTGCCATAGTTTTCATTTGTGTTCCAACTTTGGCAGATTCACCTACCCCCCCTGAAACTAAGATTCTGATTCGGACAATGGAAAGGATCTACGAAAGGATATCCAGACATAAGTTGTCTGTTATATTTAACAATACTTGCCTTCAAGAAAAGATGCTGCCTATAATATATATATATATAAGGCTCGCACACATAAAATTCACTCTAACCAAACTAAGTACTACAAATTATGTATATTAACCCTATCCCTAACCCGTAAGTAATTTTTATTGAATATACATTTCTGACAGAGGTTTCTTATGATCCAAAGTCATTTCTGTTTGGACTATGATAGTAATGGTGTCATATAACACACATGAAACGAGCGCTCAGGGTCAGTAGCCTTGTACAAAGCTAGGACAAGTGCAAACGTAGAGTACAACAAACAAAAGACTGACCTATAGACAGGGTGTGATGATATATAGTCATGGAGTGCATGAAAAAAACGGGTAGAAATAAAGATCAAGTAATGTGAAAAGAACAGACGCGCCTCTTTTGGTTCACCCCCCCCCCCTCTCGCGCTTGAGACCAACGCAGATAATTTAAAAGGAGTCGATAAAAAGAAAAATGTTTTTCCATAATATCGGGTTGAGTTAAAGCGAGAGTATTTAACAAGGTTTGACAACAGGAGAATCAAAAATGGTTGGAGGGGGAGGTAGATAAAATGAACATTATGATCACAGTTGTAAGACAAATGTGAACTTCAGCAGTAAATAAAAAATACTTATACAGCAATTCAATAAAGACAAATGCCGCGGATAAGTAGGGCCTGCACCTGTCCAGGGATGGGTATTCTTCTAGTATTCTATACTAAATTAAATGATTGTCTGATTCTAGAACTTGTCTTTTAGAAGCTTTTTATTTGTATCAAATTTATCCAACTTAAGAATTTGGCATTCATTTCTATTTAGCCTTTATGCCGCGGAAGGAGGATACACAACCAGTGACTTCCTAACATCACGCCAACCCAATCTTTACAATTCTTTTTACAAAACACATTTTTTTTTCAACCAATTTTCTTAATTTAGTTTTTGAATTTTTTAAATGAGTATCGGTAATTTGTATTATTTGGACTACTGTTCTCATCTTGGTTTTTAGTCTTACGTTTCGGCCGATGTAACAGGACAGTCTACTTAAGAACATTATGTTTCCGAATTTTTTAGATGAGGATTAATAACTTTTATCATTCAGACTACTGTTCTCATCTTGAATGTTATTGTCACAACGTTTCGGCCGATGTAACCTCCGATTTTCTTCAAGTAAGTCTTGTTGAGCTCTGGAATCTTTATGTCGAATTACGAGTTACTCAAGACGCTGACCCGGACATGGCTGACAGAACGAGAACAATCTACCTCCATCGATTAAATAAAGGGTTACGTTAAAAAATTCTGTACGGATTCCCAAGTTCAACAAGACGCACCTGAAGTAGGTCGGAGGTTACATCGGACAAAATGTGAGAATAACATCCAAGATGAGAACAGTCATCCAAATTTCTTAATTATTTTCACCTATTTCATCGAATATCTTTTTACAGAACAAGAATGAAAGTTTTAACAGTAGATAAGGAAATCTTGTTTATATGAAGCAGAAAATATAAAAATTAGATATAGTTTTTTTTTTTATTTAAACAGATTTTGATAAAAAAAAAAGTGATATAATAAAAATATTTACTTAAATAATATGCACATATCACATGTTAGATCTACAATGCATATGGGATGCATCACGATTCCGCATACGTATTTAAAGAATTTCGGCAGCCTCGTGACTTTCGCTTCCCTTATTTTGTCCTTTACTCCTCACATTCTATGAGCGATGTTTCGAACAAAGGGGGAAGAATCGCTGTTTTCTGGGTCGGAATCTATTCATGTAACACTTATCGTTAGCTAGTTTTTGAAGTAGTATTTTTTTTAGCTACTTACATCAAGTGACTTCATGCCTTGTCTGGAGAGATTTCCATTGAAAAAAGAAAAAAAATGGTTCTGGAATCTGAAAGTGTATCTGTTTTTCAAGTTTATTAATTAAAATTTATTAGCGCGATTGCCATGTTTATTCACGCTGAAATAGTAACTTATAACTTTAATTCTGTTTATTTTCTTTTTGTACACATGAACTTTAAAATAAGAAGCTGAAAAATGTCATTAAGGCATCGGTGAATGTTTTCACATATTCCATCAACTTTTTTACAGAACAAGAATCAAACCATTTTAATGGTAAACATGAAAACCTTACCTACCAGAGATATGAAAAAAAATATATATTGCAGAAACAGAAACTATTGATTTTATTTTTCAGTGGATAATTTACATCATAACGCCAATGGCCATGACGACGATCATGCCATAAAATGCTTTATGCCGAAATAAGTCCGTTAATTCCTGCCTAAATGATTCAAACAGATTGTCAAAGATCAGTATAAACGATTCAATTCGGCCAATAACGACACAATGACTTTCAAACACTTCAAGGACAATCATCCTTCTTGATTTTTATAAACTATAAAGCACCACCTGAACCTGGGAGGAGGATATGCCTTCAAAAAAGTTGCAATGAAATAATATATATATTTATTTTCTCAAGAAACTTCTGTAAGTGATATTATAAAAGGCGCTGAGGAAGAGACGTTTTGGAATCAGCAAAGATAATGAAAAATAAAATATTTCCAAAAAAGTCTTGGAAACGATTGTATGCCTAATAATAGTTGGTTTTGAATTCTTGTAACAACGTTCAAATTTTATTGATCTCAACTAACTGTATAAATTATATATATATATATTATTATCATACTAAAGATGAGTTAGTTTCCTCAAGGCTTTTTTCCTATATATTTTAATTACACAAAATACATGTTAAAATATTCCTTGGTTTTGGAATTGAGTTATGTCTGAAAAAAAAAATCCATTTTAATTGTTCTAATTAGTCGTAATTTGCAATTTACTTACCAAGTCACCCATATCTTACTAAGTTGCTGCCTATTATTCTCACTCTCTCTTATTCTATGTTGTCTCCCCCCCCCCTTTTATTTTGTACAGTCACTATTACTCTCGCTTCTGTCTCTCTCTATCAAAAAAGAAATACTTTTTACTTTGATTAATAAATTGAAAATTATAGAAATTAAAAAATAATAGAAATGGTAGTACATGAGGGTTCGAAGCAGAGTTGAGTACAACTTGATTCCTAAGAAACGCCGAGTGTGCCTTGAGGGGGTTAAAAGCTATAAATTTACCAAAATTTATTTTGATTACTGTCACTGTACTTACAAATCCATTCACTCAATGCTGAGTATATCCTTGGGCCCCACTCACAAAATTAAATAAAATTAAAAAAATGGTAATATATTGTAATATAGGCTGGGCAGAAAAAAGGATATAGGATTTCTTATTCAATCCCGGGCAACTCCAGGGTTTCCTGCTAGTTTATCAATATATTTAATGGAAATTAAAGCCTGGAATGCACTGGAACACATTACATTCAATTGCCGCTTTAATTTTGTCAACTATCTCGAGGCCACATCCAACATGCAGTCATTTTTGCAGGAACCTGATCCGTGTGACGTTGGATCTGCTTCGATTTTGAGGCACTAACTTTGTCAATATTCTTCATCCTTCTAGACCGCAGCAAGTTACTCCTGTGGATCACCTCGCTGAGTTTGATCACTAGAATGGCGCGTAGGCACGTTTACACTAAATTGGATTCAACGCATAACAAAGGAACAATTAAGTATCAAGAGAAACAAAGAAATGCATCAAACTTTTTTTGTTAAATTATATTTTTAATAAAATTCTTTCAAAAGTTTTTAGTGATATTCAACAAGAGATATACAATATTATTAACAAAGATGGAAGAAATATATCCTACATATTGAGATAGCAATATCGTTTTTAATCTTTTAAACCCTTAGATACCCAAGTTGATTTTTGTCTATCATTAAAAGTATATAGAATTGCATATATTTGTTCAGAAAAAAATTCACACCAAAATTTCAAAATTCCAAATGATTTTAATAAACTTATTAACTCAGCTCGGAGTGAATCCTGTGAAAATAAGGTCTACGAAAAATTGACCTTGTACTGTTCTGAAACTTGTGTTAATGTTAATCAAAATAATTTGGAATTCTGAAATTTTGGTGTGAATGTTTTTCTGAACCAACATATAATTACTTCTTGGAGAAATCGAGCTTCTTACGTGATAGGTTGATATAAAATTCTATAAATTAATTAAATTTGAATCATCTAGAATAATTTAATTACTTATATTTTATTTGAATACTATACATTCCAATGTCTGTTGGGGATACTCAAATTTTATCAATTTGATCATCCAGGGTTTAAGATAAAATGCGGTTGGTCATCGCAGAAATATTCTTCAGTCCCTTCTTCGATGGTTCCGAAGAATCTTTCCGCAATGACCAGCCGGATTTTATCTTTAATCCAGGATGATTTAGATAGATGAAACCCGGGTATCCCCAACAGACATTGTAAGGTATAATATTTAAATAAAATAATTTATATTAGCTCTTGTAGAGTCGAGCACTTTAATGGGTTTTTTACTAATTTGTTATACATGTTATATATATATATATATATGTGTGTGGGTGTGTGTGTGTGTGTGCATATCCGGCACCTTTAAGGGATGTTGTAATGGTGTCTGTTATGTACACATGGTGCAAGAATGACGCATCCACTTTCTTATTTTTGTTTCATATATAAATATAAGTCGATCTTTAACAAATTAATATAAGTCGATCTTTAACAAATTATCTTTTTAGAGATAAAATAGAAAAGCCAAAACAAAAGAATTTGGGTGCTTTCACAGATTAGGACCCACGCAAACTTTGACCCCATGGCTAGGGTGGGGGTTAGCGTAAGAGTTGGGGTTAGGGTCAAAGTTTTCATGGGTCCTAATCTGTAAAAGTACCAGAATTTGAACCATAGAATATAAACATGTACAGCTGGTCAAGTGAGAATAGCTTAAGGTTTCTGGTATTAACTACCCAGTTGTGTGCGTGTGGAAGCATACAGAAAAATATAAGATGTCAGAGAAAAGAACGGAGTAAAGAGGAACGTAGGATTTAATGTGTTACTGTACACAAGAACGGAGTTCAGATTGACAAGAACGTATTTACAGCAGAACGAATAGAACTTTAATT
>OY744518.1:217612253-217639753 GCA_963556195.1 Sepiola atlantica
TTTTGACCCCCTGGGGGCGCGAACCAGATTTTTTCCAAGGTCAGCGATACTCATTTTCTATTAGGAACAATTGTCTCCACATTTTGGCCAAGTTTCAGAGAAATTGAATGGATGGATGAAAAGTTATGGGGCAAAAAAATGTCATTTTTTGCCATTTCGGAGCCTTTTGACCCCCTGGGGGACTAACCAGATTTTTTCAAAAATCGGAGAATGTCACTTTCTAACCTGACCAAAGTTACAACATCATGCAAAATTTTAGAGAAATTTAATGGATGGTTGCGGAGAAAAATCCGGACGGACGGACGGACATGCCTCAAAACATAAGTCCCCCGATTTTATAAATCGGGGGACCAATAAAGATAAGTAAATGTATCTGGCCAGTTATTCATATTAATCTTTTTGAATAGAACAGCGTACTGTCTGAAATATTCAATATTATATTAACACCTTGAAGTTAAATACTTTTATGTTTTCCATAAGGGTATGTATTCTTTTAATTTTTCAAATGTGAAGGAATTCATCATTTATGCCAAGAAACACATACATGCATATATTACTACTAGATGTCACTATCCAATGAGCCATCTACTATGTGCGGATGAGAGACCAACAGCGGTTTCTATCTATGAAGAAAAAGATGAAGAATCCCCTATACTATGCCACATAAGAAATAAAATCATAAGAGGTAAAAACAAAATAAAAGTAATTCCATGAATTTGTTTGTTTTTTTTTTGCTTAAAAAAAAAAATAAATAAATAAATAAAGGGGGTTAAAAAAAACCAAAAGACTATCTTATACCAACCCGGTCCAACATTTCTTTAGTGTGAGAAGCAGACAGACAAAACCGAGCCCTCGATTCGATGATTGGGGTAGCAGGAAAACCAACGACGACAACTCCAAGACCTTTTTCAAGAGTTTTACGGGCAAACTCGCTGAAAATAAACATTTGAGAATAAATATAGAAACGTACAAGTATTTAAATTGCAGTTTATTTCTATGAAGCATTATATATATATATATATATATATATATATATATATATATATATATATATATGAGATAAGTCAATGAAAATAATTAGACCTGCAAAGGGAAGCAAATCAATCTTCGGTTGTTCAGAACAAGGACGTTTAGTAAATAACAATATCTATTTTTCTTCTTTCATTCCTTAAGCCAGGCTTTTCAAAGATTAAAATCTTATCATCAGAGGAAGTTAATGATGGATAAGTTGACAGATGAAGACAGTCAATATTCGAAATTTGAAAAAGTTTTAAAGTTCAAACGGGTATTTTCCAGTGTATAGGAGTGTCACAAAAACGGAAATTTTAGCAAACTACGTTATTACATTGCCAATAACATGGTACAACAATAACAAATAAAAACTGGATTGTCAAAAGAAAGTTTGATTCGTCAGCTTAAATGCTCTTTGAGTCTGACTTTAAAAAATCCAACAAGATAACTTTATATGTTAGAAGAAAAAAAAGAGAAATGTATAGAAATTCTCTACAGCTATTTAAAACAAAAATTTTTTTTTTTGCCATAACTCACGCGATGTTTGACGGCATGTAAAGAAGAATAGGGACGACAGGAGAATCTTTGTTGCCATAGACAATGACATTTAATTCATTAAGCCTGCGACGGAAATAGCGCACATTCCATTTCAGCTGAGCAATTCGCTTCTGACCTGAAGAGAGAGAGAGAGTTTTTTGTTTTAGGACAGTAAGTCAAAATCAGCAGCAGCACAATGTGTTTTTTTTTTAGTTTTTTTTTTATGACTTTCTATGAAAATGTTATTAAAAATAAGATTTAAAAAAACAAAAAACAATGTATACATTTTTATTATTAAAAGAAAAAAATACTTTGAGAACTTACTATATAAGTTAAAATGCATACATTTTTCAATCCGAGGTTCCCAAAGTGGGCAATATCATTCCTTAGGAGACAAAACAGTACATAATGGGGGGGGGGGGGGGGGGGGGGGGCAATAGGAGAGCCTAAGTACTAATTTAAATCTAAAACATTTATTTTTACAAAGTTTATATTATGACCAGGAATCTAAAATATTTGAGCGCTATTCAATCTGATATTAAGAACACACATCTTCCCATTACTACTGCATCTAGACGCCTTCGTTGGCTGGGTGCGAATAAAGTGAACTCATATGAAGAGCTGTGGCTCCCTAACGCATGCCCAGACGGCGAAAGCGTTGGGGCGGTCAGCTGAAAACCTGACTCGTGATGTTCAGAGCACACATAGAAACTATGTCTGACCGTTGCGTCTACAGTATCCGATGTTGGACAAGAGATCAGCTCCAAATTACCGCTAATGCTTACATGAACCGGTCACAGTGGAGTGCAGTAACCAGAGATGCGCTGTTCCCCCTGGATGCTGGTGATAACAACTTTCGGTGAAAAAAACTGATTAAAGTCGTCGTCATCATCATCAACAACCGGTTTATTTGTTGAATCAGGCCACAATTAATCCTCTGATGAGGGTGGGGCCTGATTGTCCAGTCTCCTCTCCATTCTTGTCTTTGGTGAGGCCCGACGGAATCCACACCCAAGGCTCCCCTATCACGTTTGATCACATCCTCCCAAGACAACTTGGGTCTGCCAGGGGTGGTCTTCTCTGCTGGCACGTTCAACTGTCGGGCTTTAGTAATCCAGCCATTGCTGCGCTTAACGTGCCACAACCAACACAGTCTGCTCTTCTGCATGACGTCCGCGAGGCTTTCCAAGTCGACCCGTGCGAGCAGAAACCCAAAAGGCACGCTTTGTTACGTACAAGTACATTAAAATTGGGAGATGCAATTTTTTTGCCTCCCCAGTTTCAATTTGCCCAGCGTCATGCGAGTAGACTTTTCGGGTAGTTTGGTCACCAATTTTATCACTTCTAACAAACTGTTTTTCGGCAAAAGGCTGCTTGCTGCTCCTTCTTCACTAAAAAGGCCGCTTGCTGCTCCTTCTTCACTAAAAAGGCCGCTTGCTGCTCCTTCTTCACTAAAAAGGCCGCTTGCTGCTCCTTCTTCACTTAAAAGGCCGCTTGTTCCTCCTTCACTTAAAAGGCCGCTTGTTCCTCCTTCTTCACTTAAAAGGCCGCTTGTTCCTCCTTCTTCACTTAAAAGGCCGCTTGCTGCTCCTCCTTCACTAAAAAGGCCGCTTGTTCCAATCTGATCCGTTAGCTTTACTTCACACATTTCTCTCGTTATGTGATTTTGAATAACAGTGAATTTTTCCATTGTTTTGTCTGCCCATCTGACACACCATAAAACGCTACTGACAGTCCATATTTGTTGATAATCTCAACTTTCATCCGATATGCAATTTTGAACGAGAACGAGCTGGTTTTTGGTGAAAGTCGCCTATCCGAAGCCTCCACGGTGTTAGAAAGCTTCCCCAGAGTCATTTGTAGCAGAAATCACGTGTCCAAAGTAGTTAGATTGTTAGCACCAGTTATCATAAAATTATTTTCAGAAAATGAAAAGTTTGATTTATATAAAAACTAAAATACCCGTCCCAGGATTGGTAAAATTAATTCCCCAAAGAGAACAGTTCTGCAGCACTTATGTCTTCTTAGAAAATCAAGATATAATGACACTAAACCTTATGTCTAGAATCCGTATTTCAATTTCAATGAAAATTCATTACATGATTTCGATTCAAGAAAATGTCTAAAATTTGAGTCTTAAGCTTAAGGGGTCTTAAGAAGAAATTAAAATTCATGGAATCTTGCTTCATTGGTGTTTTATGACTATGGATCAAATTCAATACAAATCTGAAATATTTGAATTTTCAAATGGAGGTTATGCCAATATTATGGTCCCTAACACCCTTTAAAATACTCCAAAGAAACTGAAATTTTGCAAATATTTATTGATCGATCATTTGTACTTATATAAAAATCGAGAGTTCTTGCTCAGGACCGTTGCGTGTCGATGACTATGGTTTGAAATATGGTGTAAGCTAGGGGGTGAAGCTGGCTCAATCTGACCGTCGGGTTAATTCTTCTACAAGTACAAATAAGTTATTCGTAGAATGCCTAATAGCAAGAAAGTGATTCGGTTTGGTTTGGTTTGGTTTGGTTGTTTGTTTGTTTTACGACATATCGACCCTTTTCAGCTTATTTAATACCGAATCCAGTCATTTTGGTAAAAGTTTTTATACTTCAAGTTTTTTATATCTTCAAATATTTATTCATTGTATTTGATTGGGTTGTTTTGTTTTACGGCATATCGACCCTTTTTGGGCTATTTAATACCGAATCCAATCATTTTGGTAAAAGTTTTTATGCTTCAAGTTTTTTATGTCTTCAAATATTTATTCATTGTGTTTCGTTTGGTTGTTTTGTAGAAGAAAATTGTTGTTTTTGGCTTTGCAGAACATGATTGAGTTTTGCAGAAAAAGGAAAAACACAATAACATCAACATTCGATGCATTTTAAGTCAGGAAGCCAGTATCTACAGACAGCCTGATCAGGTAGCACAAGGAGAAAGTGATTCGAGATTGTATGCGCAAAGGTAGTGAAGCGCTTGGGATGCAGCCTGGAAAGCAAGCGGGTAGCAATCCAAAGAACCTTAAAAACACCATGGTGTTAACCGTTAATTGCAAAAATGGTATCAAATAAGAACATAGCCAACGTATCGAAGTAATTAGAAAATAAAAATAAAAATTAAGTGCGTCTTTTTTGGTGGTTGGGGGGGGGGGGGGGATGATAACGCACCTTCTTTAGTTCCATCCGATCCGGATATTATTTTGATCGTACTGATAATCTGCTGGGCAACTGGAGGTGACATGCAACTAGAATACATCGAGCTGTGAGAGTTTAATCGCAAATGGTTCACCAAATCCTAGAAACAATAAAAATAAATGATTTTAAGGAAAAATGAATGAAAAACTCTTTTTTTTTTTTTTTTTTTTTTTTTTAAATTTTATCTTCAAAAATGTAAAGACACTTTTTTTTTTTAATTTTCTCTTCAGAAAAAAAAGAAGAAAAAAGAAAAGTTAAATAGACAAACACAATATAAAATTTCATTTTTCTTCCTCGGGTGAATTCGAACGAGTTCAAAAAGGCTTCACTTTCTTTATCTGATTCTAATCTCTAAACAATTACAGTAAAAATGATGAAACATTTGCAAATGAGTTAGCAAAATCAAAATTTCTGCCATCATCATCATCATCATATTCAGTTCAACATCTGTTTTACATGCTGACATGTGTTGGACGGCTTTAAGAAATTGACTTCCAACCTAACCTATCTCTCGCCAGGGCTTTATTTATCCTATTTTCTCTCCAATTCATCCTTATCATTTCTTCCCATGTTATCCTTCGCCTTCACCTGTGAACTGAACCTGCTACCTCAACTGTTCTACATCTACTAACCCAAGAACTCTCATCCATTCTTTCAAGTGACCATAACATCGAAGTCTCTCTTCTGCACACATCTCCTTCTACTGTTCAGATATATTCTTTTCCTGAGGTCATCAAATTGAAACCCGTCTTTAAAATTCACGTTACACATCCATTGTATCATTTTTATATCATTTCTCTGCACGTCTTCAACCCTCACTGGCCAGGTTTCGCTGCATACCCATGCTTGATAGACTCTTTGCTTGAAAGTGGTAACGTTCTGTTGACTAGCAATGGCAAAAGTTCCTTGAACTTACTTCAACCACTCCTACCAAACTAGCACCTGCTCCACCCTGTGCTCCAATGATATCATCAAGGTGAAACGTCTGAACAACCTCAATAGCTTTGCCATCCAAATATACTTTCTCCACATCTGACTTTTCATCCATCTCCATTGTCTTACACTTCTTGCACACAAACTGGTTATCATCTCTCAACCTACCTGTAATTCTTCTGCACTTCTTGTGTACCCAATGCCTACAACTACCACAAAAAATTGAGTTGCTCCTGACTTCTCTTTCCACAAACTGAGCAGAGGAACTTTCCTCTTTCTGGGAGATTTCCAACACTACAACAACTGATCATCACTTTGGTCTTCGTAACATCCACTCTCTGACCTTTACTTTCCATAGCATTCATCCAAGTCTTGATAAACAGACCGTTTATTATTTCACAGGCAAATACTAAATCATCGGCAGACAGCATCTCTTCTGGACAACCCGTACGAAACTCTTTAGACAACACTTCCAAGACACAGATGAAAAGCAATGAACTAATTCCTTCGAGACATACTTAGCATTTCTTAGGAACGAATAATTTCGATAAATGATTAATAGTAAATAAAAAATAAAGTTACATAGAGACGGGAAATGTACATACACTGACACTAAAAGTGGTCACACAAGTTTATTAATATAGATATATATCATTTCATATTTAGATTTGCTTTTTGTTCCGTTTGAGAAAAAAATAAAACATATATAAGAACTTTCCTGTACCCTTCCAAGTCACCAATTACTTTTAATTTAAAAGTGGAAAGGAGACAGGAAAACGTTTTTGGATACACATATATATATATATATATGTGTGTGTGTGTGTGTATTTCTATTTAAAATTTTTATATTCAAATATAAATTTAATAACATAAAGCAATTATAATAGCTCAATAGTATAGGACTAGAGCTATGTTATATACAATAATTTTTATTTAATTTTATACCATATCCAATGTTATGAAGGACAGATTCACATCATTTTACAAAACTTGTTTTTTATTCAGCATACAATTGTTTCGGCTTTCTATATATATATATATATATATATATATATATGGGAAATGAAAAAGGAAAAACCAAGAGATAGTTTTTTTTATATATTCATCAACGTTTCGTCTTTATTGTAAGACCTCCTCAGGATGCTAATTTGAAGAAAAATGTCATGCAAGTACATCGAAATTTTGGGTTGACATGGTGGAGAGATGAGAGAATGTAGTAGCCGTGGCTACTATGAGTGCCGGAGGAGTATCCAGGCCGACGCTCATAGTAGCCTCATCTCTCCACCATGTCAACCCCAAACTTCGATGTACTTGTATGACATTTTTCTTCAAATTATCATCCTGAGGAAGTCTTACAATAAAGACAAAACGTTGATGAATATATAAATACTATCTCTTGGTTTTTCCTTTTTCATTACGTCAGATTACTCTCATCCTTCCTTTCTCATATATATATATATATACACACAACAGCTATTATTATAGTAAGGGGGACTAATAAAAAGTGCAAAGGCATGAAACCGCCGTTGCGAGATTATGTATTAGTGCACCCCACCCACTTCCGTAAGCAACATTAAAGGGATTACCTTTGACCCTCCGATGTATCCACCAGCAGATGCAAAGCTCTTTGTGAATGTCCCCATCATAATATCAACGTCATGTGGGTCAATACCAAAATATTCGCAAACTCCACGTCCATGGGTCCCAAGTGCACCGATACTGTGGGCTTCATCCAAGTATAAATACGCCTTGTATTTTTTCTTTAGATGAACTATTTCTGGGAGGCGGCAAATGGAACCTTCCATACTGGAAAAAATAAAAACAAAGAAATTAAAAAAAAAAAAAAGAAAGTTTTTTTTATATATAATAAACAACTTTGTTTAATATTCAAACTCATTTATATATACAGACATGAAAGAAGTAAATAGACACCCGTCAAAAATAAGACATACATGTTTAAAACTTCTGCTTCCCTCACTTTTCAGAGGTTCCATATCATAGGTAAATATGAAGGTAGACTTAATCAGTGTCAAAGTGATTGTCGAAGTCAAATAATCAATATTATCTTGCCTACGTCTATCAGGACAATCTGACAGCAGTCTTCAATGATAATAAGTAATAATAATAAATAATAATTATAATAATAATAAATAATAATTATAATAATAAATAAACAAGCCGCGCATGCGTGGTCCCCTTCTGTATGTGACTCGATGTGGCGAGTGTAAAATGCAATAAATTTGGGCAATTTGGGGCATTTTTGACACCCCCATTGTACCCCCTGGGGGCGTGAACCAGAATTTTTCTGAGGTCAAGGATGCTCATTTTATATCCAGAACAATTGCCTCTACATTTTGGCCAAGTTTCAGAAAAATTGAATGGATGGATCAAACGTTACGTGAGAAAAGAGTCATTTTTTGTCATTTTGGGGGCTTTTGCCCCCCTGGGGGTGCGAACCAGATTTTTTCCAAGGTCAGCGATACTTATTTTCTATTAGGAACAATTGCCTCCTAATTTTGGCCAAGTTTCAGAGAAATTGAATGGATGGATGAAAAGTTATGGGGCAAAAAATGTCATTTTTTACCATTTCGGGGCCTTTTGACCCTCTGGGGGACTAACCAGATTTTTTTTCAAATGTCACTTTCTAACTTGACCAAAGTTACAACTTCATGCAAAATTTCAGAGAAATTCAATGGATGGTTGCAGAGAAAAATCCGGACGGACGGACGGAAATGCCTCAAAACATAGGTCCCCCGATTTTATAAATCGGAGACCAATAATAATAATAATAATAATAATAATAATAATAAAGGTGTCTATTTACTTTTTTCATGCCTGTGTATATATCAACATAATATATTAAAACATTATGGGTATATTATTCAGTATTTATTCCAAGAGTGCTCAATACAAGATAGAGCTTTATTTATAACTAGCAAAGGTACCCGGGGGGCTACCCCCGCTCCTCTGCAGGCAAAAGTGTAACAATTGTTCTCTTCCCCGTTTGCCCGGGGCAAAAGCTGTGCCTTCCCCAGTCGCCCTACCCCCTCTCCTCACCTTGGGACAAAAGCAAGTACTGTCTTCTCCCCCCCATCCCCCCCCCCCATTCGATGTATATTTAGGTCACCGTTATATGAAATAGAAAAATTCTGGGAGTCGGTGGGGATCGAACCATCAACCTCTAAGTCTCGGTCCTTCGTTGTTACCAAACGAACAGAGTATAAAAACTGACGAAAAATAGGTCACCTAAAGCCGTTTGAATCCGGGCTGTGTCTTGCATGTGCAGAGCGTACGATCTACTGAATGGTGAACAAATTTAAGGACCCCCGTCACACGTTTAGGGTCTGTTCTGAAGATTATGAAGAAATCGATGTCATTTTCCAATTTTTCGATATTATGCGTCCGAAAGCTGGGCGATTCAGAAAACGTCAACTTTACGGTAGTATGTCGGGAGCTTTTGCAGACATACAAACAGACAACTCTACTTTATATTATAGATTATAAAGTAGTCTAACGTGTATGTATACAAAACATTGCAGTCAAGGATGACTCAGAATTCCTTTTCATTGGCTACTACATAGATTATGGGGAGGGTGTCACTCCTTTCCCTGACTTGCTCCACTTACACTTGATCATCACCTTATAAATCCGAGTGTTGAGCAAGGAAGCATTAAGTACCTATTTTTGAGTCTTTGGTATGACGCGACTGAGGATTAAACTCGGATCTCCCAGTCCATTAGCGAACACTTTAACCATTACGCCAATAGGCTGGTGTATAGGTAAAATTAAATGGAATCAAAGGATAAAACAAAGACATCTAAGAAAAACAAAATGAAGTCAACCCTGACACATGTGTGGATGGATTGACATTTCACTTAAGAGGAAATTTATTCAGGCTTTTTTCAAGATACAGGTTTCAAAGCAGCACAAAGTATTTATATATACAGTGCTTCCTTGAAAAAGCTTGAATAAAAATCCGCTCACATAAAATATTGATTCATCCACACATACCTCCATGTTCACTTCACTGTGTTCTTAAGAAATACAATGACACTCGGAACTCTTAAGAACCCAGAAAGCGAACAATTTTAAATCCGAACATTCTTGCTCCAGAATCAAAATGTTTTCAGAACACCAACACGGCTGTATCGTAAAGTCTTGTACGAATGATACGCAGTCAAAGAGATACTTGCCTATAAATACCCTCAATAACTATCAAAATCTTTTTCCATGGCCGATGTGTTCTCGGCTGGCCTTCTACGACAGCCTGCTTCAAAAGTTTTTCTAAAGATACCATATCTGAAAGATTAAAAAAAAAAATATCTTTAAAAATCTTTGTTGTAAATGGGGAGGGAGGGGGGTTAGTATCGACACAAACAAAGAAAAGGTTCTATCGAGAGACATTTATTTACATAACACAACTGAACTGTCTAAGAATGGATAGCGTGTGCACATGAGAGAGAGAGAGAGAGAGAGAGAGAGAAAGAGCGCGCACATGTGTCAGCCATTTTATACACATAAGACAAATCCAAATAAAATATTAATCTGGAAAAGAATAAGTTAACCCATGTAGCCTTACGGTCCACCATTCCTTGGCTTGACATTGGCTCGTAATGTAAATAGCTGATGTTTAGTCGTGTTAATGACACATCGCAGTAGTCTTTGGTCTGTAGTGGCCAAATACGTGTAGCAGTCTACATATTAATATCATAAAAATAACATACTATACTCGTTTTAGATTTATAGCATCACTTGTTGGTTTTATTCTGTATGTATTACGTATCCCAATCACCACTAATGTTCGGGGAGGGGGGGGGGGGGGGCTCACTCGAAACTTCAAAATGTGCATCTGTCGCAACCCGTCTGAAAACCAAAAGAGAGACAGAGAGAGTAAGCTTGACTAGTATTTTCTTTCCAGACAGATACTCCTGTTTTCTGACATCACTTTCTGAGAAGTCACATCGGCACCATATTATTACATACACTGCTTACATTCGAACACCTTCCCTCCCCACCCACCCCCTCTTTTTATAGAAAATCATGTTATGTTCTAAAAACTGTTGCGTTCTGACAATAGCACGGCATAATACATTCCTCATACCATTGTCATTCAAGGAATTTAAGTGTTTAATGAAGTCTTCAGGTCTTCGTCGTGTTTGGTTCGTTTTTACCGCAGATCAACCTGTTTGGGTATCATTTCTTTACCTAGTGGTTTTCGTGCATAAATGAACCTAATATATCCGATTGGATCTTAAGTTGGCTTCAGTGGTTCCATAGTCTGTATTGGTATCCGTTCTAACACGGCTTTGAGCGTTTCTATACATTGCTTGAACAACCTTCACCATTGGTATTTATTATACAGACAGGAACCATGCACTTGCACAACTCAAGTTATGGGATTAGAAAAGTATTCATTTTTTACCATCTTAATCTATCTATCTGATCGGGCTGGTTATCCGGACCATATTGACCCAACTCCTCCATACTTCCCTGTTCGTCATGGCTCTGTGAAGATCTTCGAGTTGAGAACCAGTATCTTCGGTCAACTGTTTTGTGTACGTCTTATAGGGTCGACCAACTTTAACTGTTCCGTGTGTTGGCGTCTTAAAAATGGATACAAATTTGCTCGAATTGTAAGAATTTGTATCAGGAATAATTCCGAGGAAATTGCAAGTTCCTATATCTAATCGGCTAATTATTGTTAGCAGACACACACATGCATCTCGTTCATTTAGATTGTAGTAAGACCAATGTATAGTAATACGAGTGATGTCCGTCTGCTAACTACTATTAGACACAAGAACATGAAATCTTGTATAGAAACCCTAACCCTACCTCGTTTCTTCTATTCATTTAAAGTTACTTTCCCCTTGGGGTCAGACGTTTTCTGATATTACGTAAGCTCACTCTCCAGTTCAGCAGGTCAACTGTCTCTAAATTCCACTGTGCGGTCTTGTTTAATCAGTTACTGCTAAGTTTTCCTTGACCGGCCAATCTTCCTGCAATTTAAGGCATCCATGCTTCTACAACAATTTATCCAGGAGGATGAACGCTCCACATGACCATACAAGCATAACCGATACACCCTGAGAATCAGCCCAAATCCTCTGATCTGATGTGTTGGTTTGGTCCGATTTCAGCTTTGTAGATCCATCTAATCATAGATCTGTCGTTGCAGTGCAACCAGGCGAGAGAGGGCTGGGTGAGGGCCCAGCATTCACGGCCAGATAACATGACGCTCTTGACACAGTTGTTATAAAACTTATCTGGGCTATGGAGAGGGAGAGCTCGTGATGGTATCTTATACAAATAACGATTCTGTCCGTGAGTCACAAATTTTTTTTTTTTTTTTAAACGTAAATAGATTGCGGAACTTGTCTAATTTCGAAATATCAGAGATCTGAACTACTTTTTGAAATGGAAAATATTGCATCAATAGTAAATAATAAATTCCCAACAAATAAATGCCATGACCGGAGATTGAAACCCAAATCTTGAGATCTTCAGCCAGACGCTCTAGCAACTGAGCTATTTGCACTTTTTATAAATTTTTATTCCCTTAATAAAATAATTATTGCTTTGGTGTAACGTTATAGCTTTATGATTCGCGTCATGTTTCAAAACATGAATTCAAACATAAGCGATAATAAAAAAAATAAATAGATAAACTTAAACTTCAATTATTTTAATCGTCCCAAACAATTTATTTAATTTTTTTCCTCACAATTATATAAATCTAGGCAAGTAAATAGGAATACCCCCTCGCAGACAGCGAGAGAGAAGAGGGTAACACGGTAGCCTATCAAAAAACATTGAGACCGGAGGGAGAATGTATTTGATAGTCATCTGAAAGAAAAAATTATACTTACTATTATGTTTGAAGACTCTAATACTGGCACCCGAAAGACGTGCCCCCAAGACCAAAGAGGCGTGGTTTAACTCATCGCTGATAATCAAACAACCCTAAAAAGAAATACAAAAAGGAAAAAAATAGAGATTAAAATTAATTAAATTAAAATTTAATTAAAATTTAGTTAAAATTAAAAAATTGAAATTTAATTTAATTAAATTGAAATTTAATTAAATTGAAATTTAATTAAATTGAAATTTAATTTAATTAAAATTTAATTTAATTAAATTGAAATTTAATTAAAATTTAATTTAATTAAATTGAAATTTAATTTAATTAAATTGAAATTTAATTTAATTAAATTGAAATTTAATTTAATTAAATTGAAATTTAATTTAATTAAATTGAAATTTAATTTAATTAAAATTTAATTTAATTAAAATTTAATTAAATTAAATTAAATTGAAATTTAATTTAATTAAATTAAACATTAAATTAAACATTAAATTAAATTGAAATTAAATTTAATTTTCAACTTATTTTTACTTCACCCGTAACTAATTATTCATAAATTTCTCATATGTGACCCCTTATTTTAATTATTATTCATAAATTTCTCATACGTGACCCCTTATTTTAATTATTATTCGTGCCTTCATGCTCCCATGCTGAGCTCTTATCCATCCATTTGAAGTTTCACTGTATAGCATCACTCATGTGTGAGTGCGTGCGTGATCCACAGACAGCTGTTTTGCTATATTACAGCTCTCCAGCCAGGCTAGATGTGGCAAGTGTTTTCAAGCAGATTTGAATCCTGACCCTGTACATTATCGCCCTCGTTACAAATTAAGCGAAATTATATATGTAGCAAAGGTATTGATAGAAAACTTCAGTTACCAGCCGCCCAAAAGATTTGTGTGGTGACGTGCATCGCGTGTAGTCATAGCTAAGCTCGACTTCGGCACGATTGGATCCCCAGCCTTGAATTAATGACTGAAGGTGATTTCGCCGAATATGCAACTTTCATGGACGAATATTTGAAATACCAGGATGTTCGGAGTAATGCGATTTGCATACATACGATTACATTAAATACCCGGATACTTTACTTTGCGTGATTATAAAGACACTTTGAATTGTGTCAATGGCAGAGGGAAAAAGCGATAACTAATGAAAGGAGCCCATCCAAGATGAATGAGAAGTGTAGCAAATAGGTGTAGCAAATGAGAAGTGTAGCAAATAGGTGCTTGTGCATATCAACCCTGACATGTTAGACCGCTCTTAAAAATAAAATAGCTAAAGAAATGTATAAACTTTGTTATGTACTTACGTGGTAGATGAAAAAAAAAGACTGTACACCAAAAATTATGCAAATTCATTCAGTATTTATTTAATTATAAATAAAAAACGATTTTATCACTCGGTAGATATTTCCACCATTTTGTATCTTAGATTTTCCAGTGGTCAAGGACAATAACTCATTTTCACGATTTCGGGGTTTGGGGTCTCCATTGTTTACAAAAATGTCAAAATGTACGTAAAATCATTTTTTTCTTCTTTTTCTTATAATTTAATAAATACTGGATGAATTTGCATAATTTTTTCTGCACAATCTTATTTTCAGCTAACACGTAAGTACATAATAAAGTTTATACATTCTTTAAATAATTTTATGTCAGGGTTGATATGCACAAGCACCAAAAAATGCAACGTCAACGGAGTATCTGTACCCCGTTAAAAGATGGTCCTGTGTGTTGCTTTTCTTTCAGTATGTTTATATTCGCATTATCAACTACCTAGAGCACTCAATTCTTTTACAGATTATATATATGGGGATGATAGTGTACTATCTGTTTTGTTGTCGTTACCTCCTTCTTTTGGGAGGGGGTGGGGCGTTCGTCATGATACCATCCTCTCAGTCGTTTCCCCCTCTTTTTAGAGGTCAGTGTAGTATATGTTTGTTCACGATGATACCGTCCTCCCAGACTAGCAAAAATATATATTTGCTCGTGTTTATATATTTTTATGTACAGGATTCACTAATTAACTTATTACGAATTTTGGAACTTAGCTGTTAGGTATAAAGGGTGGTAATGTGAGTTATATTTAGTTTAATTTAGTTTCATGCAAAAAGGTCAAAGTGGAAGTCCTTTGTGAAAATTCAGATACATCTGATTTTTGTGAAATGTTAATAGGTATTAGACATCAATTGATAAATATTCCCCAAATTTCAGTTTCTTGGGAGTATTTTAAAAGGGTTTTTAGGAGGCATAATATTGGCACAATCTCTCATTTGAAAATGCAAATATTTCAGATTTGTATTAAGTTTCATCCATAATCATGAGACATCAATTAAACAAAATTCCCTGAATTTCAATTTCTTCCTAAGAGTCTTTAAGCTTAAGCCTTAAATTTTAGACATTTTCTAGAATCAAAATCATGTAATGGATTTTGATCAAAATTAGAATAAGGAGTCTAGACATAAAGTTTAGTATCATTATATCTTGATTTTAAATAAGGGGACATAAAGTGGTGCAGAACTGGTCTATTCGGGGAATTAATTTTACCTGTTCTGGGACACGTATTCTTCTGTCTGGTATAAATTCATCATCATCATCAACCGGTTTATTTGTTGAATCAGGCCACAATTAATCCTCTGATGAGGGTGGGGCCTGATTGTCTAGTCTCGAAATCTAAGTCTTCCTCTCCACTCCTGTCTTTGACAAGGTTTGATGGAATCCATACCCATGGCCTTCCTATCACGTTTGACTACGTCCTCCCAAGTCAACTTGGGTCTGTCAGTGGTGATGTTCTCTGCTGGCACATTCAACTGTCGGACTTTAGCAATCCAGCCATCGCTACGCTCAATGTGACCCAACCAACGCAGTCTGTTCTTTCGCATGATGTCCGCAAGGCTTTTCAAGGCGACCTGTTAGAGCAGGGATTCAAAAGAAACGTACTGTTCAGGCCTCACCAAACAGATCCATCTGACCATTGCCCTGTCATTACGGTGCAGCTTCCTTAGTATGAGACAACCCAAGTTTCTGAGCCATACATTATATATATATATATATATATATATATATTAATTGAATGACATAATAAAATGAGAAATTAATCAGATTTTATTAAAGTTCAAAAACAAAGAGTGATATTGCGTCCTTAACTCATGACTTTTCAAAGAAAACCTTCTCCTCAGAGGACCATTACCGCAATGACATTACTGCGGGTAGTCGGTTTCTATTTATCTTCCTCCCACAAGGTAAGATGTGACACAAGGTCGGGAAAGTGGGAAAGAACCAGCGCTCGAGAATTTGAGCACTCTGGCTGTTTAAAAATTGCCTGGGCAGCCCCATCGGCATTCCCCGGTAGGGGCGCCTCAGACAGTAAGCAATAAACTTACTCCTCCCCAAAGAGGGGAGGCAAAGCCTGGGAGGGTGCACCTCCTAGAACTGCACAGGACCAACAACCAATAGACCGGCGTAAATCCAGACCCGAAGGCCCGGACGATACCGGTTTATTAGGCGGGGTAAAAACCCCTTCTGCTATTTTTCTTGAAATTGTGTTAAACTTTATGACTTGGATGAACTGTATAAGTTTAACAAAAAAATGCGTTTTTGGCCGATATATTTGATGTTTTATATGTATCTTTATGTATTTTTTAATATATTTTTATATATTTTCAAAGCTTAATTTTTATTACCTGCAGTAATGTCATTGCGGTAATGGTCCTCTGAGGAGAAGATTTTCTTTGAAACTCATGAGTTAAGGACGCAGTATCACTCCTTGTTTTTGAACTTTAATAAAATCTGATTAGTTTCTCATTTTATTATGTCATTCAATTAATATTATTGCTCTATACACTGTATTGAGCTTTGTTTTTATCCTGATAGTCTACTTGTTAAAGATGTTATTTATATCTTTAAAGTATTATCTTTATATATATATATATATAATTACATAAACAATATTACAGAAAGGCAGAGCTAAAATAAATTCAATTTGATTTTGAATTTATTTTAGCTCAGCCTTTGACAAGATGCATTGAAACGTTGGTTGATTGACGTAAGGCTATAATATTGTTTAGGTAATTTTATAAATGCTCTACTTGAGCACTCATGAAAAACTGGGTTTTATGTTCAATTTATTTCCAAATTTGAACTTGATCAACAAATAAACAAATTATATATATATATATATATTCCACTACAGTATTTGAGAAATGTTACATTTTTTTTTCAAACAATAAAATTTATATCACTAGTTTCTTCTTGGATATTGTTTAGTGATTGAAAAGAGAATTTAAATGCTTTTCCCTATACAGGGGTTGAGCTGACAACCTCCATTTTAGAAAACATTTGTCGTTGATACATTCTTTCCCAAATAATGATTTTTTTTTTCAATAAAACAGCAGTTAACGTATCATTTATTTAGTAGTAAACAAATCGATTATTTAAATTCCATCAATGCATTAAAAAAGAAAACATTTGATGCACATTAATTTGATGATTCGAGCTTAAAAAAAAACGTTTTTCATGGGTACACAAAAAATTAAATAAAACACAAATAATTAAATAAGACACAAAAAATTAAATAAAACAAACACAAAAAATTAAATAAAACAAACACAAAAAATTAAATAAAACACAAAAAATTAAATAAAACACAAAAAATTAAATAAAGACACAAAAAATTAAATAAGACACAAAAAATTAAATAAGACACAAAAAATTAAATAAGACACAAAAAATTAAATAAGACACAAAAAATTAAATAAGACACAAAAAATTAAATAAGACACAAAAAATTAAATAAGACACAAAAAATTAAATAAGACACAAGAAAGATTTTGCTTTGTTTTATTAAAATTGCGTGAATATGAAAACCCGACGGTGAAAACATTTGTTACGGCAAGATGATAGAAGAGTTACCTACCTTGCTGACGAGACAGGGCATGTTCATCGAGTTTGTGGCGAAGCCCATTGGGAAAGTGACAGCTGCCTCAGTGCCGAGGAAATCTGCGACGAGTAAATCTAGTTCTTTGTGAATGTCAAGAAAACCTAGAAAGAGAAACAGGGAAAAATGTAATGAGTCCCCGTGGATGCACACATGGTGATTTAGATTAATTATCTCTGGATACACCAATGGGGGGGGGGGGGGGGTCTTAACTAGTGAGGGGACGATTTCAATATTCCACCCCCCGCCCCGGATTCCGATGCAAGTTCCGATTCTGTCCTAAATTCCCAGTTAGATTCTAAAATCGCCTAAAAAAGTAGAATTTCATTAAGGGAGGGAGTGGGGATGTAGCGGAAAGTCCTCATCTACTTTTAAATGTAGATATAATTTTTTTTGTTTTAATTTGACAAACTACTTAATGTATTGTGTCCAAGATTTTGATAAACTCATTGTAGGATTTTCATCTATATTTTTCACTTGTGCCATTTTCCCCATTTTTTCCACGTGTGCCATTTTCCCCCATTTTATCCACTTGTGGCATTTTTACCAGGTCGCCTTTTTCTGGTGCCATTTTTACCTAAATTCATTACTATAATCTATAGATTTTAGTTTTACTGGTAGTTTAAAAATCAATAAATATTTATCATTAGTTTAAAAATCAATAAATATTTATCATTAGTTTAAAAATCAATAAATATTTATCATTAGTTTAAAAATCAATAAATATTTATCATTAGTTTAAAAATCAATAAATATTTATCATTAGTACCAGCCATAGAAAATTAAATCTTAAAGAAAAAAATATTAAATTATTGGAATCAGAAATTAGGCTAAAAACTTTTCTTATTCCGATACCCCAAAAAGTTCCAATTTCTTTTTTTATGGAAATCGCGCCAGACAAGGTATGAAGCCATGTGATATAAGAAGCTAAAAAAAATACCACTTCAAGGTCAAAAACTAGCCAACGATAAGTGTTAGATGGATATATTCCGACCCAGAAAACAGCAATTCTTCCCCCTTTGTCATAAACATAGCTTATGAAATGTGAGGACTAAAGGACAAAATAAGGGAAGTGAGAGTTACGAGGCCGCCAAAAGTAAACCTAAGGTCCATTTTCTACTCTCCTTTATTGTCACTTAAATTCCAAAGAAAGCCAACGGCTGTTATCGACGAGAACTCTATGGTAAACGGCTGTTGGAAGAACGCAAAGTGATTTGCAACGGTGATCGAAAGTAATGGAGAGTGCTAGAAATCTGGGAAAACTATTTGTTTTTGCCGTGATTGCTGATAGAATTGTGGTCTATCCGTAAGAGAAAGCTTCTTGAAAAAAAAAAAAATTTTTTACTTGCAATCCAATGTTCAAACGACTTCCAACTCCACCTCTCTGCATTTCACTCTGCTGTCTGAAGAACTCAACGCTTCAATCCAAAGGGTACAGTTCTCATAATAATCAACCCACTACATTGACTGCCAACCAGAGCCATCTAGCTTTTAGAGACTCCAAACAGCCAATCTGCAAAGGGGGGATAACTCAATTGGTGACTAAACCACAGAACTCCTTAGGATTAAATAATCAAGTATTTTAAATGGTTACACAAATACAATTAATGATCCCCCTCAAGATTCCAGTACTCTCAGTGCCCTTCCAATCAAAATCTGCACCTCTCTCTCTCTACCTCTCCTTTTCATCCTCCTCAAACTTTTATGGCCATTTTCTGTGTCACGAACTGATGCTAGTGCCATCACGCTATTTTTTATTTTTTTTGTGGGGAGAATGTGCCAAATTATTATTTTTTTTATTTTGTATTATAGATCAGTGAACATTCAATTAAAATCGAATTACATTTTTCAAATTAATATGCAAAAAAAAAAAAAAAAAAAAATTATTACATTAAAAAAAACAAAACAAAAAAATTACATAAAAAAAATTATTACATTAAAAAAAAAAAAAATTATTACATTTAAAAAAAAAACAAAAACAATTATTACATAAAAAAAAATTATTATTACATTAAAAAAAAATTATTACACTAAAAAAACAAAAAAAAATTATTGCATAAAAAAAATTATTACATTAAAAAAAAAAAAATTATTATTACATTAAAAAAAAAAAAATTATTATTACATTTAAAAAAAAAAACAAAAAACAAAAAAAACTTACCTAAGCCATGTCGACTCGCACAAGAACCAACTCCATGAGTTCCTATTATGGCTTCAACATCATCCGTGCATTTACCAGTATTTTCTCCAAAGCCGAGATAATTGTAGGAACCAAAATTCATTACTCTGATTTTATTGCCGGTCAACCTGAGAAATAGGATTTAAACAAAAAAAAATGTCAGAATCAGTAGTCAACACCGAGAAAGATGTCTTTTCTTCGCCACATCTCACCTCGGATTTCCTGTCCGTGGCGCCATATAGACACGTAGCCCTAACTCTAGTTTTTAACTTCTCATGGAAGTTTTTCACTTCTCTGCTTACTCTAACCTTACGTGGAAAATACCGTTCTTAACAATCTTTTTCTTTTTATGTACTAGGGAGTCACTGCTTATCAAGGCCCAAAAGCCACTTAAGGATAAAGGTTAATGATTTTGTCAGGTGGACGGTGAGAGAACAGCTTGCTGCTTGGAAACGATGGTTGAAACTGGGCAGAATTTGATTGTTTAAGAGGACAGCTCAAGAGCTCAATAAGAATTTGTTAACATTGGACTTGAAAACGACCACGTTGTAGTCAGCTGGGAAGCAGCCCCGTGGTACTGTGTTCCACAGACAGGTAGTTCTTGTAAAGAAACTTTGCTCATGGATGTTCTGTTTAGTTTTAAGTACACAGAAAGGAAAGGAAGATTATTTACAGTGGTTGTAGGTAGACGAGTTTTTCTTGGGAATGTTTTACGGGGGGGGGGGGGGGGGATCATAGATTTCGAAATCAGTTTTGTACTTTATCAAAGCAGGAAATTTTTCGAAGCTTTTCACATCCAGTAATTTTATAGAAATTAAATCATCATTATATTCAGTTTAACGTCTGTTTTACATGCTGACATATGTTGGACGGCTTTAAGAAATGGACTTCCAAAATAACCTATCTCTGGCCAGGTCTTTACTTATCCTTATTTTCCTCAGGTCCATTTGTGTCACTGCCTCCCGTGTGTTTCTTGGCCTTCCCCTGTGAACTAAACTGCAACTGTGCCACGTCTGCTAACCCAAGAACTCTCATCCATTCTTTCAATGTGGCCATACCAACTAAGTCTACTCTTCTGCACACATATTTTTTTTTTTTTTTAAATTTATTTTTAACATAGTTCACCCCAAACAAGGCAGGCCGCCACTGTAGATGTAAGGGGCTACTGAGAAAAAAGAAAAGGGAAGAAGGTAGGGGGGTCAACCTAAATTGGGATCTGCGCAGCGAGATGTCTGTTTACATTAGTTTTAAATTTCTGCATGTCTGTACTGTCGGGGAAACAGGGGGCAGGGAGGGAGTTCCAGAGGCCAGCAGCACGAGGAAAGAAGCTATTTGAGTAGAAGGCTCTCCGGCATCTGGGGACCTCCACAGTGAATGGATGGGATTTAGTTGATTGTCGAATTGGTTGGGTGTATTTACGTCCTGTCCTAATTCAGTCTTCCTCTGAGGTCATCAGATCTAAGCCTGTCTTTAAGACTCACATTACATATCCATTGTATCATTCTCATATCATTTCTCTCCATGCAACACATATCCTCAACCCTTACTTCCATATATCATAACACTGCATACACACGCCTGATAGACTCTTCTCTTGGTCAACAGTGGTAACGCTCTGCTGGTTAGTAATGGCAGAAGTTCCCTGAACTTACTCGATCCACTCTTAATTCTTGCAATCACATAAAACCCTTATTTAACCCTTATCCTCGAGTGGCTTTTGGGCCTTGATAAGTGCTGACCTTTAATGTAAAAGAAAAACAAAAAAATAATTACCATAACAAAATTAGTTATAATTTTTTAACAATTTGGTTCAATTAACAATTTAATGACCATACAATACAGTAATAATTTAAATTTAACTATTAAAATTATAATAATTTGGTAAAAAAAACAACAAAAAAATGGCATAGTTAAAAAAAAAAAACGGTTTTGCTGGTAGTTTACGCTACTGTATTTTTTATTTCAATAAATATTTGATTGAAAGTAAATAAAAAAATTAAAAGGAATATTATTTAAGTGTGTAAGTCATGCAGTGGCAAGAAAAAAGAAAACGCACACCCAGACGTATGTGAAGTTGTCATAATTTTATTATTATAGTTTTCAAAATATGCGCACACCATGATTCCAGAATGGAAATAAGTTGACCTATTTCCAGATGAGTGAATCAAGTGTCTTAATTTTTTTATTTTAATTATTGAATGTTACGGTGTGTGATCACGTATGATCAATGGAGCGAGGTGAAATAGAGGCGTAATAACGGTTAACAAGAGAATACTATACACTTTGAGGTTTGGTAATAATTTGAAAAATGTGGGGAATCAACCAGATCTATGTGAAGAAAAAATAAGTGGAAATAATGACAGTGAAGGAGAAAGAAGGGTGCTTTGTTACACTAGGACCCGGGCTAACTTTGAACCCGTCGTTAGGGTTAACGTGGGGGTTTATTGTTAGGGTTAGGGTTAGTGTAGGTCCTAATGTAAAAAACACCAAAAGAAGAAATGTATGTTTAATATGCTAACATTTTGAATAATAAAAAAAAATGCTGAAAATAAATGATTTCATACTTTGTTTCAGAATTTTTGAGATGTGGATTGATAAATTCGGACTACTATTCTCATAGTGTAAAAAAAAAAGAGAGCGTAAAAAAAAAAGAGAGGGCATAAATAAAAAAGAGAGGGCGTAAATAAAAAGAGGGCATAAAAAAAGAGGGTATAAAAAAGAGGGGGCGTAAAAAAAAAGAGGGTTTTAACACCCTCTTTTTTTTACGCCCCTTCTGAAACAAAGTATGAAAACATTTATATTCAGTATTTTTTTTTATTATTCAAATTGTTAGCATATTAAACATACATTTCTTCTTTTGGTGTTTTTTACATTAGGACCTACACTAACGCTAAGAGGTAAAAAAAAAGAGAGGTAAAGAAATAGGGGTCAAAAAAAGAAATAGGGGTAAAAAAAATATGAGGGGTAAAAAAAAAATGAGGGGTAAAAAAAAAATGAGGGGTGGGGATATAAAATTCACGAATTCACTTACTTGTAAGTCCAACCGTGGTCTGGGGAGACTCTTTCCAAAATGTCAATCTCGGCCCCTGGAACTGTGGCCACAGGTCGATTCCAGCAGTCGCTGATTCTGCGGTATAAATTTCTCGTGTAGAAACTCTCCCAACTCTGGTAAAGTGGCACAAAGCCCTAAAAATGGATTAAAAGAGAAGAAAAAAAATCCATTATCGTAATACGTGTTGTGTCTATCTTTAGATTTTGCCAGTCGCACATAATTTCAAATTAGGGAGAAACATTCTGAATCGTAATTTCAAAGCAATGATTCAAATCTCAACAACTCTGCTAAGAAACCAATATTCTAACACAGTGACCAGAAAAAAAATTATTTAAAAATTTTTTATTTTGGCTGTTATATTTATTCGGCAGATCTGCAGTTCTCAATGTCAATGACAGAGCCACTGCAGAGGAAAGTCAAAGTGGTGCTTATACAGATGAGGGCACCTATGAAAAACGCATTTCCAAATAAAAACTATTTTTTATACTTACGTATCAGTCAAAAATAAGTATCCTCACCAAAAATGATGAAAAATTATCGAGTAGAATTTTAATTAGAAGTAAAAATCAGTTTTATCGTATTTTGCCGAACGCCATTCATTTATTACTTGTTTATATGACAGACTGAGTTATGTCTTTTTCGCTCTAATCAATAGCAGATACGATAAAACTAATTTTTATTCTTAATTAAAATTCTACTCAATAATTTTGGCTAATTCTTTATGTAGATGCCTATTTTTGTCTGATACATAAGTACATCAAATAGTTTTCGGTTAATTTATTTGGAACTGCGATTTTCACCTGTGTAACTGCGTTTTTCATGTGTGCCCTCATCTGTAGAAGCACCGTCAAATTAAAACAGGTTTAAAACAAGCATGGCGAATTCATAGATACCCATCGCAACATCGAACATTTCACCACTACAAATTATGCAAACATATAAATAGTGAGAATTTACTTTACTTACACAAAACATATCTTTTGTAAACATTGCGTAACAAAACTCCCATTTCTTCGACAACTGTTCGTTCTCAACTTATAATCAAAATTCAGTTTAGAGTTCTTCGGTCAGTAGATGTAGAACAGTTAAGGTAGCAGGTCCAGTTCGCAGTGGAAGAAAGCCAAGGAAAACATGGGAGGAAGCGATAAAAAAATGGACTTTAGAGAAAGAGGGATAAATAAACACCTGGCCGGAGAAAGGTAGAAGACGAAAAAGTACACTTCAAACGCACATATAAACTTTCATCATCGCGCGCGCGCACACACACATTACTACGCACTAACAAGAGGTCAGTCGAACAGAAGCAAATTGCTACCCACTCACACACACAGTACCACACTGCCTATTACTCGCATACGCCTATTGCTCGCACACGCATATTTACACTAACGAATATATAGACATAAACATCCCTAGCATTCGTATCTGCCTATTCACTCAACATTTTCCTACCAAAACACAGGTTTGCATAAACGTTCCTAAATGAACATTTCTTCACTAAAAATGACTTATATCATGTAAAATCATAGTTATATAAATGTTTTGTTATTTAATCATGTTTTCCTTAATTTTTCATTTACAAAACTATGTTTATGTTAAGTTAGCACTTGCTAACTGGTGACACTTCTATTCTCTCAATCTTTCATTCATTTTCGTTTTAATATGCATGCACACCTGTTTAATATCCTCCATTTTCCTTCCTTCGTCACAACATAACATTTATACCCAGATTTTATCACTCATTAATTGTCCACGTGGTTCTTGGTAAATCCTCAATGATGCTAACGTCATCTAAAAAATAATCCTACCAAGGCCAGGAACCACGCCAGAAACTCTCATCCATTCTTTCAATTGAGCAAACCAACAAAGTTTCACCTTTTGCACACATCTCTCTATCCTGTCCTTATTTAACCATCCTCTGAGGTCATCAGATCTAAGCCTGTCTTTAAGGCTCACATTACACATCCATCATATCATTCTCATATCATTTCTTTCCATGCAACACATATCCTCAATCCTCACTAGAACGCATCGAAATATTTAACAAATGTAAAACTCTTGAAAAATCCTTTTGTTCGTCGCCATTATATGTCAATTATATGTCATCAGAAAAGGCAAGCAGGCATATTGAGAAAGGGTGTGGTGGGGTGGGGAAGGTAGTTGCGTAGAGTATACACAAACAAACATGACTCACACGTTAGCAGGTGTGTTTGCTGTGGTGGAGGGAGGATCGGAGAAGAGAAGGGGAAGTGAATGTTTATCACTTGATTTGTTCATAACATATCTAAATCCAGTGTCTATCAATAAGCCAGTTGACAAAATGGAGAGGGGGTAGGGTGGGGGTGGGGGGGGGGGCAAGGTGACCTCTATTTGTCAATGGGTGATCAAGCAATTATAAACCTTATCTAACTGACAATAATGTATTTAAGGAGGTTTTATTTAAACTCGGTCGATTACAAGGAGAGGCGGAGTTAGGGTACTTGTTTGTTTTAGGATCCAGAATCAGTGAAAATTGATGAACTCCCGACTCCAACGAGAACGGAGGCGATTTGTATTATCCAGAATACAGTTCTCATCTTGGATGTTATTTTTACAACGTTTTGGCCGATGTAACCTCCAATTCTTCTTCAGATGCGTCTTGCCGAACTCTCAAATCGTTACGGAATTTCTATGTAATAGAAGACATTGCCAAAGCTGCTGCGAAGAAGGTGGGCTCCCTCTACCGTGCTAGAAAACTTCTCACATTTGACAGTATCCTATATCTGTACAGCATTTACTAAAAAAGACACGGTTCGAAAAAGGCAAAAGAAATTTACGTTTTAGACAGAATTTGGTCTTTTTGAAGTTTTATTTGTGTTAGGGCAACCTAACAAAACAAAATAGAGTTATTTCCCTTGGACAAAGAGTAGGAGTGATCGCCCTTGCATTAAAGGGTCGTCTGCCGAACAGTGAAAAATAAACAGAACGGTCTCTCAAGCAAACAAGCATCTTGCGTTCAGCGGTTTTTCTATATATTAATTTAATCAGTGTGTTTTGTTAAATAAATCTGTTAAAGGTTCTACTTCGTACTTTCATTTTTCTGAGTTGTAATTGAACCGAAACGTATAAACATCTAGACGTAACAATTTGTCGCAGGCTTTTTAACGTTTATATAAGAAGAAGAATCAAGTTATTATAGAAAAAAATAACAAAGAAAAAAAAAAAAATCAATGGCCGAGTCAGCACATGTGGACTTTTGTTTGTTTGACCTACTTAAAAATAAAGCATGTGCAAACCTTAATGGAGGTCAGAAAAAAAATGATTGGTTGCTGGAGATGAATAGGATGGGGTCCGAATGTGGGTAATGAAACTAATGATTTCAATTGGTTGAAAGCTGGTGCGGTTACCATTTGCTTATAAAATGGATTGTAGAATGTAAATCTCCACCTTTAGCCTGATGAATTCCTTTGGGAAATGAAACATGAACGTTTCAATGTAGCTTACTTGCCATATATATATATATATATACACATATACAATGAGATGAGTGTTACTACAGTTTGAAACGCCGTTGAAATGATAAAAAATGAAATATTTATTAAATCATTTTTAATATATATATATATATATATATATATAGTACTATGAACATAAACTGGTGGTAAGTACGCAGAAACGTTTGTGTTTCATTCCAGATGGAAATCATCAGGCTAATTACATGGATTTACATTTTAGGATTGTTTTTATAGCTAAATAGTGCCTACTCTAGCCTTGTTTATTACCCCCTCAATAGCTATTTTCCTTCAACCATTGAGTATCACTACTTGTTTGAAATGGATTTTGGTATTTCTCACTTAAGTGGGTCAACCAAACAAAAGGTGACCTTACTCGGACCTGAGAAGAAACATTTTATTTGTAGAATTTTTCCTATTGACTATTGCCATGTTAGAATTATAATTTTAGCGCAATGTAGGTCTTTGGTATTTTATTTATTTAAGTGCATTATTTTTATTTATTAATTTAAGTGCATTATTTTTATTTATTAATTTAAGTGCATTATTTTTATTTATTAATTTAAGTGCATTATTTTTATTTATTAATTTAAGTGCATTATTTTTATTTATTAATTTAAGTGCATTATTTTGATTTGTTTATTAGTCATTCAAAGTAAAGTTTTTTCTACAATTAACTATTTTTTCTTCTACAATTTAGTAAAAATTTTTACATTAAAATTTCTAGTTTCTTGCTCAAACATAATCTCCACAAGTGTTCTAAATATATTCATATTCTGGCCCATCTTAATATTTTCTATCTGACTATGAGCAACAATCCGCTTTCTTCAAGTTCACAATAATGATTTGATAATGACGTACAGTATCCGTGTGTTTTGTAATTGAATGTATTTTTGTGATTAAATATTTTGTAAATTCAAGTGCGGTTTGATCTATATAATATTTTGTTATTCAGGTGTTCATTTTTACGTTGTGGCTAGGTAAATTATGCTTTTTGCTAAGCAGTTATTTTGTAAAGGGCAATGTACTTTAATTTTGAAGTTACCTTTTTCTCCATTATTGCCTTTTTTCTATTTGGGTAATTACTATTTTCGATCAGAGTCATTACTATTTTGTATGATTTTATTATATTGATATCATAATTGTTGTTATTCTTATCACATTCATCACTTTTTCTTCAAATTTTATTTTTTTCTTCAAATTTTATTTTTTCTTCACTATTTTATTATTTATACATTCTCACAATAACTGTAGGACAGTTTTAAGTAATTTTTATTCAATATTTTATGTGAG
>OY744518.1:217644753-217727253 GCA_963556195.1 Sepiola atlantica
AAAAATTAGCTAAGTATGTAAAAAAGGCTAATAACGTTTTGTTACTATGATACAAAAGATTAAACAATTTTTTTATGTTGAATTAAAAATCTCATTAAAATAACGAAAGTAAGACTTAGTAAAAATGAGTAATTATCTTAATTGAGAAAATTAGTTAACCCTAAAAAAAAAAAATTAATTAACCTTAATTAAAAGATTAATTAATCCTAACCAGTGGATAATTATTACATTTATTTTTGACAAAAACAAAAACTTTTCAAGGGTTTAAGTTTAAAATAAAATATTTTATTTTTTATTCTTTAACTATTTTTTTTATTTTCACTTTTTTTTTTAATAAATTTATTTTCTTTGTTTTTTTCTGGGGATGGGGCAACATACTGGATGCTATTTCAGAGACTCCAACCGAGAAATCTTTTTAGAATTCTAACTATCTATTTAAGTGCAAGTGTACGGATCTCTCTTGCACTTGGTTTACCGGATATATTTTCGCCAGGTAGATTTTTTAAAAGTTCTTTTTCATGAACTCAGTGGCTCGTATGATTACAGGAATTACGACAAACTAGAAAAAAAATGTAACTCATTTAGCTTCGGTTGTGTGAATCAGGAAAAAAATGAGTTTGCAAAACCAGTTTAAAAAAATAAGACAACATCCAAATTTATGTTAAATAGTATTGCTACTTGTGGTGATATCCCCTATTGTTTATAATGGACTATCCCAATCTTTTGTTTTAAGGGAAGCGAGTGGCCAAAAAAATCTGAAATCTAGATGAAAATCTAAATCTGGAAGCCACAAGGTGACCCCCCCCCCCTCCCCAACCCAAATTGGTAAATATCCAGGCCGTGTATACGGAAGATGCACCTGACGATTGTCAAACGATAAGATAATTATCGGATGACCAAAAAGTCATTTGAATAAAAATGACACACCTAAAACAGAAGAAGCAACATGAGATCAATGTTAAAAGAAAGAGAAATGTTGGAAGGTGAAAGGTCATCTGAAGAATAAGTACATGCCAGGTGCAATTGAGTTATACCAAGAGGAGATAGACAGATCTGTTGGATTGCCAAATGATTGAAACCCTGTCGCCGAATAAAACGCATAGGTACAGTGACAACGCCGTACCATGGGGGCGTTTGAGGTTGCCACAAAATTGTTATACAATAACAACCTAAAATTGATATCAGCAGCTTTTGACGATCGGGCCCGGGAGAAGAATCAACCATCAGATCCCCGTATGTGCATCTCACTCCTACCCGACCGCCATCCTCATCGTTACCAACAAAGATACATCTTATATTTTCATAAGGTCAAGTGTTGTCGTTCTTTTTAAGTCAGCCGGAATACAACACAATTTCCAAACTTGGAAAGAAAGAAAAGAAAGAGCAAGAAAGAAAGAGGGCAAGAGCGAGAGAGAGACAGAGCGAGAAGGAAAGCAGGAAAACGAAAAAGAAAATTGAGCCAAATAACAAGGTCGCAAAGCTCTAGCAATTCGGCAAAAATCAATTTTATTAAAATTTAAAAAAAAAAAATTTTAATTTAAAAAAAAAAATTAAAATTTTTTTTAAAATTTAAAAAGTTTGTTTTTTTAATTTAAAAAAAATAAAAATTTAAAAAAAAATGTTAAATTTAAAAAAAATTTAAATAAAAAAAAAATAAAAAAATCGATTTAAACTTTTTCTGAATTGGTAAAAATTGCAATTCTGCGTAAAAGCGAAGAACTCTTATTCCTGTGTTTTATAGTTAGTTTTTATTACCGTTGACTGTGAATAAACAGAAAGAGAGAAAGTGACGGCTGAGAGGGATTGAAAATGTATCAAATTAGAGGGGGGGGGTCCAACTACATTCAGTGAGAGAGGGTGAGAGTAACAGACAGAAACTTAGTAAGAAATGGGTCACTTGGTAAGTTAATTGCAAATTACAGCGAATTAAGAACAATTAAAATGGATTCTTTTTTCTTTATTTCAAGCATAACTTAACCCCAATAGCAAACATGTATTTTCTGTGATTAAAATATAGAGGGGGAAAAGCCATAGAGAAACAAATGTTGACTAACTCAGCTTTATGACAATAGATAATTTCCCGACTGCTGACCAAACAGTCAGGTTTCGATTATCAGATTGTCAAAGATCGAAGAACTTGGTAAATGGAAGAATTTGGTAAATAGAAATGAGTTTTTTTTATGCAAGAATTTTAGCAGTTAATCATATTTGGGGGTTTTCTCATCGCCGGCAGAACTTTGTAATCAATGTTTATACAAACGTTGTCGTCGGCGTCGTCAGTTAGCTCATCCGGGTATTTCTTATCAATGTCAGAAGCAGAAATGCCACAATTGTTATTTTATTTTTTATTTTTTTTGAAGACGGTTCACATACGGGATAGTCAGGAAGTTTTTTCTCGGGTTCTTCTTTGGTCGATAAAAATTCACTAGACAAACCCTACAATCTGCCAAAACTCCATCCATTTACTGTGGAGGTCCCCAGATGCCGGAGAGCTTTCTACTCCAAAAGCTTGTTTCCTCGTGCTGCTGGACTTTGGAACTCCCTCCCTGCTCCCTTTTTTCCTGACGGTACTGACATGCAGAAATTTAAAACTAATGTAAACAGACATCTCGCTGCACAGCCCCCAATTTAGGTCCCCCCCCCCCCACGCAAAAAAAAAAACTCTCACCCTTTTTTCTTGTTTGGGGTGAGCTATGATAAAAAAAAAAATTAAAATTTTTTTTTTAAAGTGACAATCAGTTAACGCGTCTTGTTTAGACCTGCTTGGATTCGTTGACATTTCTGGAGGAGGCAACGTTTCATTTGAATGCGGTTCCGTCGAAGATTTGTTCATAGTAAAGAAGCTACGTGCTCTTGAGTGTTGCCTTTCACGCAGTGACTTTCACACCTATTTCTTGCACCGAATCACATCAGTGATTTTAGATTATTCTTTGCACAAAATAAGAATGACAATTTTATTATAATGACCTCCCCACCCCCCCCCCACCCCCGAATACTACGTGACACTCCCAACCCTAACCCCCTCTCCCAATACTATGTGACACTCCTCTCTTGGCACTGCGCTGATCTTTTCTTTTTTTTTATGGAAATCGCTCCAGACAAGGCATGAAGCCACTTGATGTAAGGAGCTAAAAAAAAAAAAAATTCTTTTAAAAACTACTTCAAAGTAAAAAAAACTAGCCAACAATAAGTGTTAGATGGATAGATTCCGACACAGAAAACAGCAATTCTTCCCCCTTTGTCAAAAACATCGCTCATGGAATATGAAGACTAAAGTACAAAATAAGGGAAGCGAGAGTTACGATGGCTGCCGAAAGTAAACCCAAGTTAGTCACTTTCTACTCTCCTACATCATTTTGGTTGTGATGACCCTCTTCAATTCAGAAGTAGTCTGGGGATCGTTTTAATAGACATTATCCTTGAGATAAACCCACGGATAAAAATTTGGGTGGTTAAGATCTGGTGAGTGTGAAGCCAATTCAGGATCACACCTACTGATGAGACGCTCATCAAAGTGACCCTGCAGGCATTTCAACAAGTCATTTGAAGTGTGGAGAGTTGCAATCAATGTTCATCCTTCACGACACCTCATCTTTGTCCGCCCAAAACTTCTTACTGACCACTGGGTAGTGTTCAGCATTGATCAACGTAGAGCTGCACATTTTGAAGCATGGATCATTGAACGACTAAAGACTGTGGGACACTGATCACTGAAACTTGATGGACAAGACAGACACAGACTGAAATCTATTTGTACGATATATGGTTGGGTTGTGGAAAGGATTGTCAACTAGCTGTTCTGACTCGGCACTGCAGATTTTTTTTTTTTTCGGTGGTAATTGAAAAATCTTTCCATTTTCCCAGTTGTCATAACAACACTACATAAGTAAATAAAAAACGTAGGCAAGTAATTTAAAAAAAAAATTTATTTTTTATTTTATATATGTGAAGAAAAAAAAAGGGGTGGGTGGGGAAAGAGGTACTTGCTGCTTGTAGGTTCAGCCTTTGAGAGGGGAGGGTATGACCGACAAGAGTGAAGATAGCCGGATGGGTTTATGGTCAGGAAAGAAGGTGGGCTCCCTCTACTGTGCTAGCACGTCTGGGCTGGTGCATCATCTACTAGTCTCCCTCCTCGACAAGGTCCAAAAAAGAGTCGCCAACTTAATAAGTCTCTCACTGTCAACCAAGCTCCAGCCCCTGTCCCATCACCGCAATGTAGCATCCTTGTGCTTGTTTTACAAATACTTCAATGGAATGTGCTCCGATGAACTGGCTACTCTGGTTCCCCCTCGACGTAAATTCACTAGACCAACTCGACAATCCCATCCATTCACTGTGGAGGTCCCCAGATGCCGGAGAGCCTTCTACTCCAATAGCTTCTTTCATCGTACTGCTGTCCCCTAGAACTCCCTCCCTGCTCCCCCAACAGTACCGACATGCAGAGGTTTAAAACTAACATAAACAGACATCTCGCTGCACGGCTCCCAACTTAGGATGACACCCTAAACCAACTCCCTAATTCTCAGTAGCCCCTTACGTCTACAGTGGTGTCCTGCCTTGTTTGGGGTGAAATATAGAAAAAAAAAAGGAGTAGGAGGATGGTGGGAGGTAGTTACAAAACCTATATATTCACGTTCTACCATCCTCCTAGGTAACCAGTGTTCTTCGACTTAGTAGAGACCAGACGTTGGATCTTGCTCCAGCAGAGAAATACGTTACTTATTGTTACCAACGGAGTATTTCTTTTTGCACCCCCACCCCAACTGCTACTCGGGGGGGGGGGGGGCAGGGACTTCTGGGTATCGCACCATAAAATATTTTTCCAACATATATTAATGCGGTCACCACTAATAAAGGACAAACGCCGCTCGGGTATAAGCGTTAACCGAGATTATAAGTTGGATGATAAACAATACTACGAGAGGCTTTAAGCCATTGAATAGACAAAATTTGATTACCTAAGAGGACGGACAGCTCCACATTATTATAGTGCCAATAACATGGTACAACAATAACAAATGAAAATTGGCTAGTCAGAATCAAAGTTTGATTTGTCAGCTTAAATGCTATTTAGGTGCAACTTTTAAAATCTCACAAGATAACTTTTTAAGGCGGGCAGGGGGGGGGGTCACCTATAATAGTAAAATTTAATCAATCTGATTAGATTCATAATTATTTAAAAAAAAAATAAATAAATAAAAAAAAAATAAAAAAATGAATAAATTAAAATATTAAACTGCAATTTGTGAACCAAATTCAAATTCCAGATGTCCGCATCTTTATTTGGGTCAGTCTGTGACCTTGGTGCTAATGACAATACCAAAGTGAAATTATGAACAGATACAAATAGATGTAATTCGAATTAACACATTACTGGCATACCAAAACAAATCAGTAATAATAATAGAAGTTAGTCATCAACATTGAGCATTAAAACACGTGAGCATTGCGGCTTCTGTTGTTACGGGTTAGGGTTAGGGTTAGGCTTCTGTTGTTAATTGCTCGACAGTAAAACGGAATTAGCTTTTGTTTTCCGTCGAGAAAAGATACGAAGATTAATTATTTCAAATGCTTGCGTGGCATTTTTCGGTGGATACGGAGAGTTGAAAGTGGATCTTGGGTCTGTTTTCGGCAGCTTCGTAAACCCTCACTCCCCCTCCCCACTCTGTCCTTTAGTCCTCCTCACATCCCGTGAGCAATGCTTCTGACAAAGGGGGAAGAATTGCTGTTTTCTGTGTCGGCTGTCATTTCGAGTGGGTGGTATGTGGAGATTTTCAATCCTCTCATAGTATTCATCGTCATTCGATTGTTTATTTAACCATCTCGTTAATCCTTATTCTCGAGTGTTTTTTGTTTTTTTAGCCTTTATGGTAAAAAGAAATTTTTTTAACTATTTTCCCAATTCGACACTTAAAAAATATATATTGTTATGCAAGACATTTACCGGTGCTTCTGCATGTATGGCAACGAACCAAACTTCCTTCCTTATTTCTAGTGAATCGAAAGGGGAGATAATTTGAATTTTTTTCGGAAGGGGAGTGAACACTCAATAACTTGTACCCCCCCCCCCCTAAAAAAAAACAATGGTGCTTCTGCAGTTTACAGACCGTGCTGAAATAATTACGTTATTATTTAGAAACCCATTTTTAACAGGGGGGGGGGGGGCTTTGTTAACTATTCTGTATATTCACTTAACAATTTTATAAACAAAAGGATGCTTCAAATTATCTCCCCTTTCGCTCCACTCTTCTAGAAATAAGGAAATTTGGGTTGTTGTCATAATGCAGAAGCACCCATTTACCTTATTAATAAAACAAACCTGCAGATAAAATTCTGTTAAATATTTCATCTGATAGCTCTCAGAAATGCCCTCTTAATTCCATATTTTACCATTAGTTTTTAATTCATCCAATTCCATTAAAAAAAATATTCCTGCAATAGCAGTCGATCCAATTGGATCTGAAATGTGCCAAGCTAATCACATAGTCTGTGTAGGTATCCATTACATCAATTGCGCCCACCTACACTTTTTGTTAGTTGATAGTTTACAAAATGATATTAAGAGGGGGCCCGTCTGACTTGCTAACCACACCTCATCCAAATCCCATTAGTATCCATTTCAAGGTTTTTTCCCTTTCGTCACAATGACTGTACTGGGGTGTGGTAACATTTTCACTTAAATGTAGGTCTTAGATGCCAAATCATGAAAACTAGCACGTAATATATAGGTCAACTTTGTAAGGGTTACACCAAGATTAAAATTCCTCGATAAAATGTTATTTTCATAAGTTTCACACTTGCTTTTTTCCTTCCTAAACTCGTACTCAACTCTTACTAGCGACTTCTATTGATGACCGATAATTGGTTGCAACATGTTTACTTATATATTTTTTGTAAATATATGTTCATAAAATACTTTCTTTTTTTTTTTTTTAAATGTAGATTTTTTTTCTTGAATTGAGGCTTTACAAACTTACCGATAGTCAAGATTTTAAGACATATCAACCCTTTTTATTTATTTGGGGGGGGGGGGTTATTTATTTATACCCATTGTAAACGATTCAGTGTAGATGGTTAATTGAACACAAGTTGTTATTTTACAAAAAGCTTGTGATAAATTCATAGACTCCAACAATATTGGTAACATACTTGGACAAGACTCACGCCCAGCGTGGCCAATTCAATAGACAGTAATGGTATGCATTACACCAATTACACATACCCACATTCCAAAAATAACCATTGAATCAGTCATTTATTGGGTTAGGTTAAAGATGAGATTTTCTTTGTAAATTGTAACCTTCAATCTCGACAGACTATGCTGTCACTCAGTTTCTCTTCTGTCACTCTGCAAGAATATTTTACAGGGGCAGGTCGCTAGCCTGAATCCAAACCACTAACATTTATAAAGGAGACTGTAAGTGGAGAAGTCTCCTTGTTTTCAAAATCTAGCCCTGTGGATTAAATAACAGGTTCAGTCCAAAATTCTGTCCAGGTTCCCAATTTTGAAAAGATACACCTGAAGAAGGCCGGAGGTTACATCGGCCGAAACGTTGTGAATATAACAAGATGAGAATAGTTGTGTGAAGAATTCAAATCATGAAAAATAGCCAAATCTTTGTATAATTATTTATTTAGTAGATTTTTTTTTTTAAATTTAAGACGGCCATTATTTAATAACGATTATCGGTTAAGTTAAAGGGTTGCATCCAATTCATTATCTGTAGAAAATATTGTGTACGGATGGCCAAAATGACAACTCTTTTTTCATTTTAGTTTTTTCATTTATTATAAAAAGGTATTGCACAAGAATTTTTTGTATTAGTTTATTTGAAATAGTTTATTTTTATCAGTAACTACAAGTTACTTATTAAAATATTTCGGTCAGAAGAAATTCAGTGAGATGCTGTATTGCATTATTTTTTTATTTTATGTTTAGTGCTAGTTTCGTTTCAGTTTACCTAAGTAATACAAAATACAAAAAAATCTTGTGAAATATTTTTTTTTTTTACATAAATGACCAAAAAATCTTGTGAAATATTTTTTTTTAAATAGAATTAAAAAATAAAATTTAAAAAAATCTTGTGAAATATTTACTTTTTTACATAAATGACCAAAAAATCTTGTGAAATATTTTTTTTAAATAAAATTAAAAAAAAAATACAAAAAAATCTTGTGAAATATTTTTTTATAATAAAATAAAAATAAATATCTTGTGAAACAATAAAATAGACGTTTATAAGTCTCAAATTAATACGGATAAAAAAAAAAGTATCATTTTGGCCATCCGTACAAATTATTTTCTACCGATAATGAATTGGACACAACACTTTAGCTTAACCTGATTATTAAAATAAAATTTTTTTAGTATTTTTCGAAGGGGTCATCTGGTATCACTTTTTCTTTCCAATTTTCACTGACTCCTAAGCCGTGCTTTATAGCAAGCTCACTTGCTCACGACTGTTGGCCTCATTCCAGGGAGTAATGCAAAGAATTTGTATTCATCAACTGTTTGTTTTTCAACAGCTCCATGACAACCGCTACTCCTTAGTTCATATTTATTTTTTATTATTTAATTATTATTATTATCTCCTCCCGCCCCTTCCACACAATGCTATTTCTCAGTTTTGGCCTAAAAGAACTGTAATCTTGAAAAGCGAATTGAAACTTATATTTAGAAAAGTTCATTTCCGTGTACGTATGTAATGGCTTTTAATGCACCAAACAAGCACGACCACTGCGGACAGGTTCATTGCAGCATAAGATGCCAGCAATGCCCGTGCTAAGATTAGAGTCACACCCAGCTTGCACAATACTGCGACTGACCGACATAGTACTAAGAAACCTGTAAAATGCATGTGACGTCATGCCTGTGACGTCATAAGTGAAAGTGAAATAAATGTGTCACACCCGGAAAAATACGTTGTTAAATGCAAAACAGTGTTTTTCTTTGTTCCCAATGCTTTTTTTTTTCCATTTTTTTCTTTCGTGAAATTTAAATTCATTCCATTAACGTATCTTTTGGTCATTAAATTTATTGAATAAAAGTGTTTAAAATTAAAACGTAACATAGACAGTTACGTTTATGCCCGATGTTACACTAAAAAAATTTTTTTTAAAACAACTTGGCACGGGGATCGTAAGAAAAATCAAGAGTGATTTTGAAGTCTTTAAACTGTCTGGGGAGAATTAAATTTTGAGGCAAAGTCGAGTATTATGGTTCATTTGTGCTGATAAAACAACACCAAAAAAAAGTATTTCGCGAAGGAGAAACAAAAGTGAAATAGAAATAAATGTGTAATTCCCGGAAAAGTTTGTTGTTTCGACTTCAAACAATAAAAAGCACTTTTGGATTTTTATTTTTATAATTCTTCAAAACAGTACAAAATTTTTTTAAAAACAACAAATAAATATTTAAGTGTCTCTCTCTAATACAGGACCGGCGGGACAGTTATAAAAGTGTGTGTGTGAGGGGGGGGCTCTCCTAAAAAGTGGGGGGGGGGCCGGTTAAACACATGCATATATAACTTCATTATTGATGACCGTAAAGTGGGAAGTGGGGGGGGCAAGTCAAAAAGTGGGAGATGGGCTTGAGCCCCCTCCCCCCCCGGTGTCGCTGTCCATGATATATATATATATATATTTGTCGCTCCTCGTAAAATAAGTAGAGCACTCTAAATGGTAGTACAAACACAGCATGACGTCACTTGCTTTATATGCATCATTCCTTCTTTAATAGAAGTAGAATGCCTCGACATCAAGCCGCTTTTATATGTGTTAAATTATCATTGTTTATCGGCTATTCAAATATTGGGCGCGCGGTTAACGACGTTGGATGTAAGTTGAAAAATACTTGTAATCCAGGGTTTCGAATCGTACGACCGGTAGTGAATAGTCATATCTCTATGCTGATGAGTCCTGATTGAAAAGGGATGAAACGTATACGTACATAGATAATAAACAACAACAAATATTTTATATATATATATATATACACACACTTAAAAATTCTAGTTGTAATATCATCAAGGGTATATAAGATGGCAGTTTCTTACCGAAGAAAAAAACCTAATTCAACAGGGAATGCTCAATATTACAAATAGAGCAAAATAATATTTTTGTTAGTTTATTTGCTTTTTCAAATTTACATTCCACGTATGCTCCTAGAGAAGTATTTTAGAGATGATTGGTGGTGTATGAAGCATAATGCTTCATACACCACCAATCATCTATAAAATATATATATACGCAAATAAATATACATTGGTTTATATTATAGAGGATAATATTAAAACTTTGATAATCTGATTTGGCTGACTGTTTGCACACTGAATGTATTAGGGAGGAGGAGGAGGAGGAGGAGGGGCGAATGAGATGAGAAGTGGTGGTAGGCAATCCCTAAAGATGCGACCGGCGTCTAAAATACCCGGTCCAAAAAGACAACCACAGTACCTCATCAGCAGATGCGTTAAACTGATCGCTCCAAATTTGATTCGTCATCTTTGGAATTACTCTACTAACCAAAACTAATTTGAAATTGATAATTCAGTTTATCTTTGAGAAAATCTTAAAAGAGCAGAGAAAAAGTAAAAAGAAGTTTATCTAGTAAAGTCTCTTCTATAATCTATAATATAAAGGAGAGTTGTGTGTGTATGTCTGTCTGCAAAAATCTTCCGAGATACTTGACAGACCCCATAAAGTTGATATATTCTGAATCGCCCAGCATTCGGTCACATAATATCAAAAAATTGGAAAAAGACATCAATCTCTTCATGTAGAACGGACACAAAATTTGTGATGGGGGTGCTAGAATTTGTTCGTTTCTTCGTCGTCCGTACGCTTTGTGCATGCGCTTCATGTAAAAAAAACAAAACAAAAAAACATGGATTCTAAAAGCGTTCAAGTGACCTATTTTTCGTCGGATCTTATACTTTGTTCAATGCAACGGTTTTCGATAGAGAACAAAGACGGTTCAATCCCCACCGACTCCAGAGAATTTTTTTTTTAAACGATGACTTAGATATACGTCGAAGAGGGGGGAGGGGCAATCAGACAAGACAGAGATAGTACTTTTAATAATAGAAATATGTTGTTACGCTTTTGACCCGGGCGTCGGGATGACGGGGTGGGGATGAGGGGGGGGGGCGACTGGAGAAGAGAGAGATTGTTACACTTTTGCCTTGGGCAACCCCTACTAGTGTAAAATAAATGCAAGTTTTTTTGGGGGTTTTTTTTTCAGTAATAAGAGATCCTCCAAGATGCTCACTCCCCACTTATTTTTGCCCTTGGCCTCCTCAAATTGGATTCATCTTGGAAGGACACCATCCACTACCAAACTCCATCCCCATTTCTTTTAGTCCAACTTAGAGATTAACCTGCTTGTTTTCAGGGCTAAACAAACCGGGAGAACAGTGGTCAGTCTGATCTTAGAAGGGTCTTACTAACCTGACCCTGATTTTTATTTCGTTTCTTTGTTTACTTTTCTGAGTGTTTTTTGTTGTCCCACTCCATTTTTTGTTTACTTTTCTGAGTGTTTTTTGTTGTCCCACTCCATTTTTTGTTTACTTTTCTGAGTGTTTTTTGTTGTCCCACTCCATTTTTTGTTTACTTTTCTGAGTGTTTTTTGTTGTCCCACTCCATTTTTTGTTTACTTTTCTGAGTGTTTTTTGTTGTCCCACTCCATTTTTTGTTTACTTTTCTGAGTGTTTTTTGTTGTCCCACTCCATTTTTTGTTTACTTTTCTGAGTGTTTTTTGTTGTCCCACTCCATTTTTTGTTTACTTTTCTGAGTGTTTTTTGTTGTCCCACTCCATTTTTTGTTTACTTTTCTGAGTGTTTTTTGTTGTCCCACTCCATTTTTTGTTTACTTTTCTGAGTGTTTTTTGTTGTCCCACTCCATTTTTTGTTTACTTTTCTGAGTGTTTTTTGTTGTCCCACTCCATTTTTTGTTTACTTTTCTGAGTGTTTTTTGTTGTCCCACTCCATTTTTTGTTTACTTTTCTGAGTGTTTTTGTTGTCCCACTCCATTTTTTGTTTACTTTTCTGAGTGTTTTTTGTTGTCCCACTCCATTTTTTTTTTTACTTTTCTGAGTGTTTTTTGTTGTCCCACTCCATTTTTTGTTTACTTTTCTGAGTGTTTTTTGTTGTCCCACTCCATTTTTTGTTTACTTTTCTGAGTGTTTTTTGTTGTCCCACTCCATTTTTTGTTTACTTTTCTGAGTGTTTTTTGTTGTCCCACTCCATTTTTTGTTTACTTTTCTGAGTGTTTTTTGTTGTCCCACTCCATTTTTTGTTTACTTTTCTGAGTGTTTTTTGTTGTCCCACTCCGTTTTTTCCTCCAAATAAAATTTAAATATCTTTTGTAAATAAAACTGATTTTAAACTATTGAGGTTATCTTAAGCAGAGTCGTCCATAGAGTAAATGTGGTATTGTGGTGACTGCCGAAGTGAAAGTGATGGAAGAATGAAATGAACAGTGCTTGGAGGAATGGGTAAAAATGTGTATCGTTAGGAGTAGGGGGACCAACGATCTCCCACTCTTGATGGCCTTGTGCTTAATTTGTAAAATTTGTTTACCTTGTTTTGCAAATAAATTTTTCAAAATGTATTATCTGTTCTGTTCCAAGTCAGAAGAAGAAAAGAAATACTTCTAGACTGAGGAAATTTTTTATTTTTGTCTCAATCCAGAGCATTTTTTTTTGTTTGAGGATTTTCCTTCACATTAAACACTGACCCAGTGTCTAACTTTGCCGTACCCTTTTTTACGCTAATTATACCAGCTGAGTCGACAATCGGTCCCACAGTGACTGGGCCATTGTGACGACGGTGGCCCCTTTTTTTTTTCTGTCGGGCTGTGGTATTTGTTCTGTTCAGCTCTGACAGGTTCACCTTTACAGGCCTTGCCTTCTCATTTTGGGAAGAAGTTAGCTTATAGCTGACTGCCTAAGGCGCCCTCGCCGGGGAATGTCGATGGGGCTGCCTAAGTAATTTTTAAGGGCGTAGAGCGCACCATCTCTTATTCTCCCCCACCTTCCGGCCTTGTGCCACACATTTCTTGGGGGGGAGGGCGTAAATACTTCATGTCTAACTTTACCCTCAAGTGAATCGGAACAGGTTAAAAAAAAAATAATATCACTTAAGGTCCATTGTATTGTGACAGTAAAACCATAGAAAAAAAAAATGATTAAAGAAAAGTGGTGAGGGGGGGGGGGTGAAAAAGGGGGCACAATAAACTAAGGAATTTTTGTGCAGGTTAAGTGTGAGGAGGAGAGGGATGGAAAAGCCCACCACCATTGCTTTTTTTTATGCCGGTCACACTAACAGATAAGTAGAAACACTTGTTTGTCAAAGGGACCCTGAGATTTGAGCCGGAATGGAAGGAGGGGGGAGGAGGAGGAGGAGGAGGAGGTTAACAATTACTTACATCTAGATTAATCTAATATATAAAATTAGCGGGACCCTTACAAATTCCACAGTTGTATCCTTCAAGTATAAATAAATAAATAATTAATAATAAATAAATAAACAATAATAAATAAATAAATAAATAATAATAAATAAATAAATAATAATAAATAAATAATAATAAATAAATAAATAAATAAATAAATAAATAAATAAATAAATAAATTAATAAATTAGATTAGTCTAATATATAAAATTAGCGGGACCCTTACAAATTCCACAGTTGTATCCTTTAAGTATAAATATATAAATCAATAATAAATACATAAATAATAATAAATAAATAAATAATAAAATAAATAAATAAATAATAAATAAATAATAATAATAAATAAATAATAATAAATAAATAATAATAAATTAATAAATTAGATTAGTCTAATATATAAAATTAATGGGACCTTTAGAAATTCCACAGTTGTATCCTTTATCTGTTGTATATTGCCACCATGCATTCCACGGACGTCCGGCACGAACGCAGACCCCACAATATTATTGTACCCCCTTTGTTCAAACTGAAACATACTGAAAAATTTTTTTTAAAAAAACATGTGGGGGGGGGGGAAGACGAGTCGCTGCCGAATGCAAGACATTCCACATGCCGAAAGAAATCCTCCCTCAATTAGGCATACAGGAGGCGTGCAATGACAGGGGAGATAATTATATAGGTGCGATAAGTCAACCCACTTGACACCAATCGCTGAGGCAACTAATTCAGTTTGAAATCAAGAGGTAATAAAGTGGGATTGCTAGTCGGATTGTCACATTAGCAATTTTAAAACGAAAACACGACAGTAGACACATCTGCAAGTTTTATCAAATCGAATGAAACAGAGCAGAACAAGACGACGCAAAACCATGTTAAATGATATTTACATGGCATTAATAAGCGTAAAAGGTTTTTTAAAAATAAATAGAGAAAAGTTATTGTTCGACAAACGCAAGAAAGCAAACATTGAAATTAAGACTTTTGGTGAAGTTTCAAAAGCTGCCCATTAATAATAGGCAGGTTCATGAATATACATTTAACAAGCTTACAGGTGTCACGAAAGAACTAATAGCCTAAGTAAGACGGCCCCTAAAGCAAATGTGGTATTGTGGTGACTGAGATGATTCTAGTTAAGAGTAGGATAGATATTTTTATTACTTTAGACAAAGGATGAACAACGACACCCATTTTCCCACACTTTTGATGGCTTTGTGCCTTATTTGTTTTGAATGTAAATCTTCTATATTTTTTGCAAATAAATAATTCAAAGTGTAGTATCTGTTCCGATGATCGGTATTGTCTTGGCCTTCAGGCCTTGATTCTGCCGGTCTACCCTACCAGGCTTTGCCATCTCACCCTTTGAGAAGGTGTTAGTTTATTGCTAATCGCCTGAGGCGCCCCTACCGAGGAATGCCGACGGGGCTACCCAAGCATTGTTTGACGGCCAAGGCGCTCTTCTTTTTCTAGGGCACTGGCTTTTCAATCCCACTTTCCCCGACCTTGTGTCACATCTTACCGCTGTGGGAGGAAGATAAATACCAAGAATTAGAGTTCGTCCCTTTTGGCTGAGATCAAAGTGTAGTATATATTCCGATGGATGTTAGACGCCTTAGACCGGTACCGTCTTGACCGTCTTGATTCCGCCGGTCTTACGGTTTGTCCTGTGCAGTTCTAGGAGGTCCACCCTCCCAGGTTTTGACTTCTCACCCTTTGAGAAGGAGTTAGTTTATTGCTAATCGCCTGAGGTGCCCCTACCAGGGAATGCCGACGGGGCTGCCCAGGCATTTTTTGACGACCAAAGTGCTTTTTTTTCCTCTAGGGCGTTGGCTTTTCAAATCCCACTTTCCCGACCTTGCGTCACATCTTACCGCTGTGGAAGGGAGATAAAAAATAAAAAAAGAGGGTCATCAAATATTTCTAAATTAATTTTCTCTAGAATAAAAATTCAGTTTCTCTGTTAACTTCTCATACAAACATATGGTCATACTTAGATGGTGTCGCCAAGGCTAGTTTTCAGAAACTTTATTTTTTAATGATCACGTCTCACGCCTATTCAAGAAATGAACGCCGTGGGGGTTGTCTAAAAAGGGGACACTATGTTTCATCTGTTCACTTGAGACTACACCAAGTTTAACACAAGTCCGGTGGTCTATGAAGAGGGGGCGAAGTGTATTGTAGTATGACCCCGGGTGATTTTTCTCGTAACTTTCCATACAAACATAGACGGTGACGATTAATAAGTAATAAAGAGCGTTACGTTGCGGTGCTTAACAAACTACGACACATGCAGCGGGAGGGGAAATTGGTTGAACGAGACAGAGCAACTCCCCACTAAGGAGTTAGGGTTTAATCGTCATTTTTCAAAACTTGCCCATCAAGTAATAAGGGTCATTATTAAAAGGACATTTTATAAAAGCAATGCGATAAAGTCATACTATTCGAAAAAATATCTCACAGTGGCTATTGAGTCGCAGCAAAGTCTGACGACTAACAAAAAAAAAACATGATGCTGAATAAAAAAAAAAATGGCCAAACTAAAAATATCAAAATCTTTGTCATTAAATGGCGATTTTTTTATTTTTTTTTTTTAAAAGAAAGTGTCAAAGTTCACTTAAAGCATAGAAATCTTTATATACTAGTGTACACCCTCCGTCAAAAATGGTAAAAAAATTAGGCTTCGCCAGTGTTCACATTCGCTATTTATCTAAACATATTACAAAAAATTTCTATATAAAAAAAAATCATAAAAGTATGTCAGTAATTTGATTATTCATATATAAATTATCATTTCTGATGACCTAAAGAAAAATAATATCCACTGCTGAAATTTTATTATAGAGTAAAGGATTTCTTTCCGAATTAATTTCTGGCAGTGGGGTAAGTCTAAGGTAGTTGTCCAATTCGCTTTCTCACTTCCTCTCACCACTTGAAATGGCTTTGTCCGGGAGCTAGAAAAAGGCAAGGGTTTTACTCTCCAACTTTTGTGTGACGGAATTGAAGTAAAAACATATAGAGTTAGAAAATATATAAAGACTATATGTAAATAACAAATTTTTTATTCAAAATTGAACATAAAAGCGCTCAAAAAAAAAAAATGGCCGAATTAAGAACAATTGGGGTAAATACTCAACGGATTGCCACCTGAAACCAGAAGGATAGCTCGACGGTTTGAGAACCTCACGAAGAAGATTTACAAACGAGAAAGTTCCATGACGTTCAACAACGCTTGCTTGGATAATGACTTGCTGCCTAAGTATATATATATATATATATATATATATATATATATATATATGGGAAAATGAAAAAGGAGAACCAAAAAATGGATGTTTTTTATGTGTACATCAACGTTTCGTCTTTATTTATAAGACTTCATCAGGATGATAAAATAGAGAAAAAATGTCATGCAAGCACAGATACATGTAGGGTAGACATATTGGGAAAAATAGAATGAAATAGTGGCCAACTGCTGGATGGACGTCCGTATTTGTAGGAGAAATATATATATATATATAGGCAGATTTCTCAAGTGTTGTTGAATATGACATACAACTTATGTCTGGATATCCTTGTGTGGATCCTTTCCATTTGCCGAATCAAGGTTTTTGTTTCGGTGGGAAATTGGCTGATGAACCTGCCATAACTGTAGGTGTCCCAAGTACTTTAAGGCCCATCCGGGTTCATCTTCAGGGGAATCAGTTCTAAGTTTAGTTCCGTATTAAAGATACAATTCCCGCCAAAACTACCTATTAATATTAGCATTAACACCATGGTCTTTACCTGATTACTTATCAAAATAAGCTAAAGAATTCCGTGTTTTTTTGGAAAATGGTTTCAACTATTTTAGACTTTAGGAGCGGGGATCAGTTTCCTATATAAATTTAACGTAAACTGATCCCCCACTTTGTGATCATCACAAATTTTTCCAAAGATTTCCAAACAACCCGGAATTCTCTCGCGGCATGAGAAACTGATCCCCCCTCCTAAAATCTAAACTATTTTGAAAAAGATTTCCAAACAGAATTTTCTAGCGACATGGATAGGTAATTGTACACCGAAAAAATAAAAAATATTGGTCAGTAAAAAAAGTTGGGGAAAACAGGTTATGGACAATTACGAACAAGCGCCAAAAATTGAATATAATTGAAAAGATTCGTCTACACACACACACATATATATGTAAGAGAGAGAGATGATACTTTAAAGATATAAATAATATCTTAATATCCTTAACCAGTAGACTATCAGGATAAAAACAAAGCTCAATATAGTGTATAGAGCAATAATATTAATTGAATGACATAATAAAATGAGAAACTAATCAGATTTTATTAAAGTTCAAAAACAAGGAGTGATATTACATCCTTAACTCATGAGTTTTCAAAGAAAATCCTCTCCTCAGAGGACCAATACCGCAATGACATTACTGCAGGTAATAAAATTAAGCTTATGTATATATATATATATATATATATATATATATATATATATATATATATATGAAGAAGAATGGAAAGGAATTAGAGAAGCAAAAGCCAAATCAAATTTCAATTCAATTGCTCAGAGCAAGGTATATTCCGCAAAAAGGCAATTTATTCAAGTTAAATTTTCCTTAAGCCAGGCTTTTCAAAGATCAAAATCTTATCATCAGAGGAAGTCGCTGGGATAGATAAGTTGGCAAAGGCCAAGATTTAAAATTTGAAAAAGTAAAATAAAAGTTGTAGGGAAAGAAACACAAGGCAAAACTCTGCCCGAATGCAAGCAAATGTCCGGTTGCTAAAAAGTCCAGTGTCGAAAAGTCCAGCGGAGAAAATGAAATGTAGATAGGTAGGTCGTTAAAAGGCATGAGAGGTATATATCTCCAACAAGTATTTTATTTCACTTTCGTCCATCCATACTTAATGACAAAAGTATGGCTGATTCATCATTCAATGCACCCCCTCATCGATGGAATGGTGGCAATGTTTGTGTTGGACTCTTGACCCGAATTACGAGTAAAATTGGTTCCTTTCTACGTATGAATTCTAGCTCCACTCAACCAAAAAGGAATTTAAACATTTTTTTTTCTTTTCAAATCAAATTAATCAAATGTTGAATAAATTTTCTCTTCTTGAATAGCGTTCAAAAAAATGTTTTCAATTTATGAAAAGGAAAAATGTTGTGTTGACATGGCTGTCAATATGGACAGATCAGCTGAATTTATAGAAAAATAAACAAAGCCATCGATTGGTTGAAATTTGGGTTGAAATGCGTCAAGTTATTGAATTCCACAACCGTTAAATTTTATTTAAATTTAATTTAAATTAAAATTTAATTTAAATTAAAATTTAAAATAGCTTTCATTAGAAAAACAGAACATTTTAAAATTAGGTATTATATTTATATTACAGGCAATATAGATTATCTTCGTTGAAATATGAAGATATCAGACAAGGAGGTTAATTTGTATTTAAAAAAATGTTTTTTTATTATTATTCGGATTCGTATTCTCACCGTAAGTTGTTATATTCACAACGTTTCGGCCGATGTTATCTCTGACCTTCTTCAGATGCGTCTTTTTAAATGTTGGGAACCTTCTAGTCAAACTTGGAAACCTGAACTGAATTTCAAGCTAAACAATGTATTTAATCCACTTGTTACTTTTTAAAATTTATTTAAAAAATTTTTTTAAACATATTTCACCTCGAACAAGGCAGGAAGCCACTGTAGACATAAGGGGCTACTGAGAATAAGGGTGTAGGTTTTAGGTGTCATTCTAAGTTGAGAGCTGTGCAGCGAGATGTCTGTTTACATTAGTTTTAAACCGCTGCATGTAAGTACAGTCGGGGAAACAGAGGGCAGGGAGGGAGTTCCAGAAGCCGGCAGCACGAAGAAAAGAAGCTATGGAAGTAGAAGGCTCTCCGTAGTAAGGATTGAACCTTCAACCTCTAGAAGACTATCACGTAGAACTGGTTGTTAGTCAACATCTTTAACAGTTTAGCTATATGTCTATGTGGACAATTCTGGTATTAATTCAAAAGCCTTAAACCTAATTCTGTCTACATATGTAGTAGTACAACAAAAATTGATTTCGGCATGTACACAAAAAAATATTTTTTACATTCTTAAAAAAAAAAAAAAATGTTTTTTTAAATACGGTTTTTGAATTGTAATAAAACTTCATTTGTACTTCGCCTCTAAGCAACTTCAGAAATTTTAATATAAATATATATAATATATATCTAATATAGAGTCATTTTATCAACATTTCAAATTCAACAAGCCGCGCATGCGTGGTCCCCCTCTGTATGTGACTCGATATGGCGAGTGTAAAATGCACTAAATTTGGGCAATTTGGGGCATTTTTGACCCCCCCCCCCTTTGACCCTCTGGGGGCACGAACCAGAATTTTTCTGAGGTCAAGGATGCTCATCCAGAACAATTGCCTCTACATTTTGGCCAAGTTTCAGAAAAATTGAATGGATGGATCAAACGTTATGGGAGAAAAGGGTAATTTTTTGCCATTTTGGGGGCTTTTGACCCCCTGGGGGCGCGAACCAGATTTTTTCTAAGGTCAGCGATACTTATTTTCTATTAGGAACAATTGCCTCCACATTTTCGCCAAGTTTCAGAGAAATTGAATGGATGGATGAAAAGTTATGGGGCAAAAAATGTCATTTTTTTCCATTTCAGGGCCTTTTGACCCTCTGGGGGGCTAACCAGATTTTTTTTAAAAAAATCGGAGAATGTCACTTTCTAACCTGACCAAAGTTACAACTTCATGCAAAATTTCAGAGAAATTCAATGGATGGTTGCGGAGAAAAATCCGGACGGACAGACGGAAATGCCTCAAAACATAGGTCCCCCGATTTTATAAATCGGGGGACCAAAAAGCAAAAAGCAATGAGTCTGAACTATCGATACTTGATTTGAACTAGGCTATTTTTTTCATTTTTTTTTCCACTATGTTAGTGGAGCATTTTCTAAAAATATTATTCTGGTTAAAAAAACTGTTAGATTGAAGACATTTTTCATTGCTTATCATAAAACGGAAGTTATTGTGTGCAGTACTCTCTAAAAAAATTTTTTAAATACATATATTAAATTATGCGCCATCCAGTGTGTTTGTTTATGTGCATGTGTGTATATTAATTATATTATGCGATTCCAAGTGTGTCTGTGTTTACCGCCTCTACATTCATTAAGCATTTTTATTGGTTCTTTACCATTAATTGATTACCTGGCACGCTAGGAAGTAAGTGTAGTATCTGTTCCGATGGATACTGCACCCTATAGACGGGTGTCGTCTTGTCCTTCGGGCCTTGATTCCACCTGTCTGTGGGTTTGTCCTGTGCAGTTCTAGGAAGTGCACCCTCCCAGGCTTCGCCTCCCCTCTTTGGGGAGGAGTAAGTTTATTGCTTACTGCTTGAGGCGCCCCTACCGGGGAATGCCGACGGGGCTGCCCAGGCAATTTTTAATGGCCAGAGTGCTCACTTTCTCGGGCGCTGGCTTTTCAAACCCCACTTACTCGACCCAAGCTGTGGTCACATCTTACTTGTGGGAGTAAGATAAAACTGGCCTTGTGCCTAACTCCTGCAGAGGAGTAAATAAATATACCATTAATTGATTAGTGTCACGTCATAAAACAAACTTTTTTTTAAATTCCGATTTCACAAAATAATTTAATTACGAAATTAAAATCGCCAAAATTAATTCCCATATCTTCAAGTAAGACATTTTCTTTTACTCCTCGGTAGGTAAAACTAATAGTAGTATAAAAATAGACTTATGGCAAGTAAGCTACACAGAATTGTTTGTTTCATGTCATCGAAAGAATACGTCGGGCTAACTGCAGAAGTTGAAATTCTATCATCTCTTTGCTAACGTTTGCGGATGTTTTGAATAAACAATAACTAATAGCTGTTTACGTTATTATTGGAAAATGAAAACGGAAAACCAAAAACTATATTATTTATGTGTTCATCAACGTTTCGTCTTTATTGTAAGACTTCCTCAGGATGAAGAAAAATGCAGAAAAATAATCATACAATCATTAATTTGATTTGCCTGAAAGCGGCGAGTTTCGGCCGATTTGATGTTATTATTGTCTATTCAATTCCACCCCATTGCTATGGTCACTCCAGTTTAATGTAAAGCTAATTGGTTTTTATTGCCTGCATAAAACACTCAGACTGTCGTCTGCTATCCTTCAGTTCTCACAAATGGTCAGATAGTGGTGTACTATATTTCTGCTTGCTTTTGTTTTCTCAGAAAATGTAGTTTTGTGATTTTAATATTTTTTTTTAAATTTTGATGTAGTTTCCACGATGTGATATTTTTTTTTGTTCTGGTGCGTTTTCATTTTAGCGACAGATATGGTGTCATGCTAAACCCGGTCCTTTCAGCTGCTAATATAATCGAGATGCTTACCTAAACTTTTTCAATTTATTTTATTTGCTTTCAAAACTTTTTTTTTTTATCCAATTTGTTTTTGTTTTTTTAATCCTCGAGTGGCTTTTGGGTTCGATAAGTGGTGATTCATTAGTAAAAAGAAAAACTCCCTTGAGATTTATCGATTTTATTTTTTTTTCAGAGCGAGGGGCGGGGTGCAATGTAAGAGTTTTCTTCTTTTTTTTCAAAGCGAGGGGCGGGGTGCAATGTAAGAGTTTTGTTTCAGAGCGAGGGGCGGGGTGCAATGTAAGAGTTTTTTTTTTGGGGGGGGGGGGTTTCAGAGCGAGGGGCAGGGTGCAATGTAAGAGTTTTCTTCTTTTTTTCAAAGCGAGGGGCGGGGTGCAATGTAAGAGTTTTGTTTCAGAGCGAGGGGCGGGGTGCAATGTAAGAGTTTTTTTTTGGGGGGGGGGGCGGGGTGCAATGTAAGAATTTTGTTTCAGAGTGAGGGGCGGGTGCAATGTAAGAGTTTTTTGGGTTTTTTTCAGAGCGAGGGGCGGGGTGCAATGTAAGAGTTTTTTTTGGTTTTTTCAGAGCGAGGGGCCGGGTGCAATGTAAGAGTTTTTTTGGGTTTTTTCCAGAGCGAGGGGCGGGGTGCAATGTAAGAGTTTTGTTTCAGAGCGAGGGGCGGGGTGCAATGTAAGAGTTTTGTTTCAGAGCGAGGGGCGGGGTGCAATGTAAGAATTTTGTTTCAGAGTGAGGGGCGGGTGCAATGTAAGAGTTTTTTGGGTTTTTTTCAGAGCGAGGGGCGGGGTGCAATGTAAGAGTTTTTTTGGTTTTTTTCAGAGCGAGGGGCGGGGTGCAATGTAATAGTTTTTTTGGTTTTTTTCAGAGTGAGGGGCGGGGTGCAATGTAAGAGTTTTTTTGTTTTTTTTCAGAGCGAGGGGCGGGGTGCAATGTAAGAGTTTTGGGGATTTTTTTGGCATGACTATTTGTGAGAGAATTGTCGCATTCCAGCGATGCTGCATATGCACCACTTCTTCAAAAGAAAGGGCTCATTGCGGATACTCAAACCCTAACATGATATTTAATTCTATAAATTTGTTACCTGGGTAATGCCAGGTATCCCTGCCAGTCAATAATAAAATCATAGCCATAATTATGTCGTGCCAGAGTTAAAAAATAGTTGAACAGGATAAAAATAAAATGTTTACTTGAGGAATTTAAAACTAGGGGTTGGTTGGGTGACCAAGACACTAAAAAGTCTGCCAGAAAGGAAAGGTGCCAATTCAAACAGATTATTAATCTAAACTTGGGATAAAGATCTACGTACGCTTGTAGTGACGTATGCAGAATCGGATGTTTACCCTGTGATGTCTGAATAAAAATTGTGTAAAAATGGCCCATACACATGTGATTCTATACAGAATTTCCGGTAAAATGAATACAAAAACGTTTCATTTTAAACCAATCGAATGAGTTTCCGCTTAGCTACAACGTTTTGTTTTGTGAACCCATGAGATAAGGCAACAAAAATCTAGAAATTAGGATTTTATTTCGCCACAGTTTTGTTTCTGAAAATACTTGTTCCAGCTAGAAACACTATTAGAGTGGAGACATTTTCCCTTCACCGAAACACGGGAATTATTGTGTGCAATTATACTGAGTTTTCTTCAAAAATAAGTATATTAATTAAAATATGTGACTTCAGATGCGTTTGTACGTGTGCGTTTCGATTCCACATTAATTACACATTATTATTTGTTCTTTAAACCAAACTTTCACCAAAAGATGCAATGACAAATTAAAATTAATTTTTAAAGAAAAAAAAACTGAAATTAAATCCACCAAGATGCATTTCGATTTTTTTCATAAACAGGTCAGCAATTTAAATCTTGTTTATAGTTAAAAAGAATGAAATACTTGATGAGCCTTCAAAATTCGAAAGTCGTTTTAATTTGCTTTTAAATTCTCAGCCAGTCCTCATTTAATTGAAAGATTGAAAGTTTTGGCATCCAATCGGGTTGAGCTGGCTTCTTCTCCGGCCTGCACTATGTCCTGAAGGATGGCAGCCGATGCATGATAGTCCTAAGCGAGGTCGCCAAAGAGATTGTTAACCAATCGTGATTCCTACGTTGAAGATTGACCACTTGTGGACTTGAGAACTCAACCAAGTTCTCCCTGATCGGTGTCAGCCATGTCCCCGACTGCACACCAATACGCTTGTGTCACCCAGGCAGAGACCTAGGGAGGATTGCGTTGTGGAATAATTCTACTGCAATTGCATACAAGCTACATGTGGTAGATCTCGGACTCGATCACCGACATATACTCCAATCAAATATGAAAGGCACACAGATGGTTTTTTTTGCAGATAATTCAGTTCTAATCGCACGACAATCATGTGACACATCAGTTCTCGTTAGTGGCAGAGTTATTCACCTTGAAGCAATAAAACAAGATCAATGATTTTGTATTTAAAAAAGATGAATTTTTTCTCACTTATCCGACCTACGAAGTCAATGGAACAGTATGTGGACTTTTGTGTAAACTCTCATCTCATGCATCCTCGAAACGTCTGCCAAACTTCATCTCTCCAGGACCCACTGCCTGCTCTTCTGTTGTTTAACCCCCACCCACCCCAAATTATATATTTGTTTACGTCATATCAAACCCCCTCGGACATATTTTCCCCCCCAAAATACCTAATTGTCCCATTATCGTCTAGTTTCGTCAGAATTTCAAATCATATTCCTTTTAAAACATTTTCATGAATCCGTATGTTTTTTGTTAATTGTTTCATCTTATTGACATCACGAATAAAGGGATGTTCTGATTTCCAATCTTTTTCCAAAAATAATTATTTTTCTTTTTTTTCATTATTATTATTATTATTATTATTATTTTTCCATTCGTAGGAACTAACTTATAGAATTTTTTTTTTAAATTTTAAAAATTTATGACTTGACACCGAACAGGACTACAAAAGTGATTTTTGTTTTTTAAACTTGCAAAGACGAGTGAATTTGTGATAGAAATGAATTCTAGCAAAAGAGATGCCGAATCACTAAGGCAATAAAATTTCAGTGAAAAAACTGGGAAATGCTGCAATGGTTTAATTATTAATATCGATCATGTTTGAGGCGTACATAAATGATGCATCATACGAACGTTCGTTCCTTTATGGCATATTATGGGATTATATTGAAACATTTCCAGCTGTTGTAAAGTTGATTTATTTTTATTGTTTACGATCGGTGGACAAATAACGACGATTGTAAAGTCTATTTCTGAACTCAATCATTTAGAAAACCTTATTTATCGATAACTCGTCTCGAGAATATATATCGAGAATACGTGTACACACGCATATATATATTTTTTTGTTTCATTTTACTTCAGTTCTCAGAAATCAAGGAGTCCTTCCTGGAGCTAACACTTGATCTCTATATGAGATACATAGATATTCGAATATTCCATTAAAGTTCTCCTTTATTTGTCAAACGTTGAGTTAGTAAAGAAGTTAAGAACATTAATTTTTCTCTCCCCAATTGACCAGTTAACTATGTTATAGTATATCTTTCTTGTGGTTTCTTGGTCTTTTCGGATTCCAGGACAAGAATTCATCTAGTCTGGTGGAGTATCCAGTATATATATATATATATATATATAATGTTTTATTTTACTTCAGTCGAAGTTCTCAGAAATCAAGGGACCCCTGTCTGGGTCTAACACTTGATCTCTATATGAGATACATAGATATTCGAATATTCTATTAAAGTTCTCCTTTACCTTTTAAATCCTTCTCTCTTTTGTTTCATTTTACTTCAGTCGAAGTTCTCAGAAATCAAGCTAACACTTTCATGGAGCAAACACTTGATCTCTATATGAGATACATAGATATTCGAATATTCCATTAACGTTCTCTTTACCTCTCAAACGTTGAGTTAGTAAAGAAGTTAAGAACATTAATTTTCCTCTCCTCAATTGACCAGTTAATCATGTTATAGTATATATTTCTTGTGGTTTCTTGGTTTTACCTGATTCCAGGACAAGAATTCATCTAGTCTAGTGGACTATCCAGCTAAGTGCTGTTACATTACTAGGAGAAGGTGAACCAATCATGTAATGGATTTTGATCAAAATTGGAATAAGGATTCTAGACTTAAGGTTTCATATCATTATATCTTGATTTTAAACTTTGTAGAAACATAAAAATGATGCAAAACTGTTCTGTTTAGGAAATTAATTTTACCATCCTATTTTTCTTATATATATATATATATATATATATATATGTGTGTATATGTATATATGTGTATATGTATGTATATACTGTCCTCCCTCTGATTCAAGACAAATTCTAGTTAATAACACTAAAATTATACATTCAGAAACCAATTAAAAAAAAAAATTAAAAATACTCGAAGCTATCTACATAAAAACGCAACAACCTAAAATTAATAACATCACATATGAAACCAGTGGTAACATTTTAAAATGCTTAACGTGATGCGATTTTGTTGTGTGATGCCATCTGTGATGATCCGACGAAGAATCAAAAACATTTGTGAAACATTTATTGATTTTTGGGATTTTAATACAAAAAAGACCATCAGAAAAATTGAAAAAATAAAAAAAGGTATAATTAAACAGACAAATTCTGTTATTTTTAACAATGTTTGCATACATGTAAGTATATATATATATATATATATATATAAATGAAGGAAGAGAGATAAAGATGTACGAATGACAAATCTATTTCAACTTCGATTGTTCAATGAACGGTGTACTCTCCATTACTTTATATTTTTTTAAATTTTGAATTTTGGCTTTTCCACGGCCAACTTATCCATCTATGTAATTCTTCTGATGATAAGATTTTAATCTTTGAAAAGCCTTGGCTTAAGGAAAGAAAAATAAACATGTTTTTATCGAGTACATGTATGTATGTATTTATTTCTATTTGAATTTTTTTATGTTCAAATATAAATTTTATAACATAAAGGGATTGCTATAGCTCAATAGTGTAAGGTCAGAACTATGTTATGTATTTTTTATTCGATTTTATATCATATCCAATGTTTTGAAAGACAGATTCCCATATTTCACCGAATTTATTTTCTTATTTAACCTACAAAGCATTTTACATATATCTTGGTGTCTGCCGAAACAATTGTATGCTAAATAAGAAAATAAACTGTGAAATATGGGAATCTGTCTTTCAAAACATTGGTATGATATAAAATCGAATAAAAAAAAATTAATATTTACTTTAAAAAATAAAATTTATTTATTTATTTGAAATTCAGTAATTCTGAGGAGGAAGTATATCTTCGAAAATCAAATTGAAAAAAAAAAGTTAAAACTAAAATGCATTGTATGGCGTTCTAATAGCTTATTATTTTTAATAATTAATATTTCCATATAAACAATGCTTTCTAACCAAGGACAACAACTTATTACAATTTGCACCACCATGTGCCGTCCAAAAAAAAAAAAAGAAGAAAAAAAAGACTCATTCGTTCATTAACATCGAACTGATAACACCAAAAAAACAAGATGAGGACTAAAAGAAAAAAAAAAGGTATTTTTATATATCTTTATTTGAAATTCAGTAATTCTGATGAGGAAGTATATCTTCGAAAATTAAATTGAAAAAAAAGTTAATAAAACTAAAATGCATTGTATGGCGTTCTAATTGCTTATTACTTTTAATAATTAATATTTCCATATAAACAATGCTTTCTAACCAAGGACAACAACTTATTATTATTTATTTATATATATATATATATATATATATATATATATATATATATATATATATCGCTCCAGACAAGGCATGAAGCCACTTGATGCAAGGAGCTAAAGAAAATTACCATTTCAAGGTGAAAAACTAGCCAACGATAAGTTTTAGATACCGACCCAAAAAACAGCAATTCATTTTCTCTCTGTCAAAAACATCGCTCATGAAATGTGAGACTACTATCCAAATTAAATCGCATGCATTGTTAAATAGACAGGGTTCCGCAGAAACAGTTTAATTCTGTTTTAAAGGTTTTGAAGTTTTTAAAAATTGTCAGTGTTAAAAGAAAGTACTTCGTTTCGGTTTCTTTACAAAAATAATTATTCTGCTCCGGGAAAAAATGTTCTAATGGGCACATCTTCACTAATGCCTTTACATTTCATCATTTAATTTCGTTATCTAATAAACAATTACATTTCGTCTTTTTTAAAAAAATGGAAATCGCTCCAGACAAGGCATGAACCCACTTGATGTAAAGCGCTAAAGAAAATTACAACTTCAAGGTGAAAAACTAGCAATTCATTTTCTCTTTGTCAAAAACATCGCTCATAAAATGTGAGGACTAAAGGACATAATAAGGAAAGCAAGAGTTACAAGGCTGTCAAAAGTAGATCCAAGTTAGTCACTTTCTACTCTTCTTTGATATTCAAAGTTGAAAATCAATCTACACTACTTTGCAACTATATCCACCAATTCCTTAATCTTAGTCAATCGATAGAAATTCAACTCAAGTGAACATGTTTTGTTTTTTGTTGTTTTAATACGACCATCACTTAATGACAAATATGATTGCTTTGGCCATTTTAAAAATAAATTTGAGTCAGGTGTCAGACAATTTTCACTCTTAATCCAGCTCTGATGTTGTGCATCATCATCCGTTTAACTTTTACATGCTGACATGTCTTGGACGGCTTTTAGAAATTGACTTCCAAACTTATCTCTGGCTAGGTCTTTATTTATCCTTTCTATCAGATCCATCCTTATCACTTCCTCCCATGTCTTCTTCTGCCTTCCCCTTCCAACTGACCCTGCTACCTCAACTGCTCTACATCTACTTACCCAAGAACTCTCATCCATTCTTTCAGTGTGACCAAGCTAACAAAGTCTCCTGAAGTTTAATTAAACGTCTTCCAAAAGTCTTGATAACATATTTTAATGGTGCCATCCACATAGAGATGATAGATACGACAGAAAATCGATGTACGCAAAACTATTTTGTAAATCGGTCACTAATAGCTTTGGTTCGGAGCCAAACTCTCAAGACAATTTGACCCACAGGTGAACAAAGGTGGACTCCCCCTCACCCCCCCCCCCCCGCCCGGGTGTGAGGGGAGAGTTTTTGCCGATATTCAGATGAAGAAAGACATTTTCAAGATTGAACCGGAGATTACAAAAAAAACAGTAATCAGAAAACGAAGATTATATTGAATCAGAAAACACTTTGGACTTCGGCTATCAAATGTAGTTCAATTAATTATACTTTATACAATATTTTAAGTACAATTAAACTGTTTGACTGTTTGAACATATTTTCGCGAGTGGGAGTGGCTGTCCAGTAAAAACTATCAACATTTGACCAAACAAGAGTGAGAGCAAATATATATATATAAATTTTCAGCAATTTAGTCGTTTCACAGCAACAAAATGGCGGACAATGAATCGGCTGCATCTTTTCGATTTTTTTCCGACCTCACAAATAAATAAGTAACCCCAAATAAATGGTTTGGGACCATGGCCATCCCTACTATGGGTATGGCCATGTTTGGGACTAATTTCCCAGCAGTGTTTCCTTTGAAATAATTTATGGTAAATTTGAAATTAGTCCAACTCCAAAACAATTTATTTGGGTTTACTTATTTATTTGTGAGGTCGTAAAAAAATTCACAAAAAAACGCAACCAATTCATTGTCTGCCATTCTGACTGTGAAACGACTAAATCGCCAAATTTTCTACCATTCATGTCCTCTTCGTATTAAATATTTAATTAAGAGTGACTTTGAAACCCCAACTGTTCTACATCTAATAACTCAAGAACTTTCATCCAGTCTTTTATTGTGAGCAAACAAAGTTTCCTGTTCTGCACATCTCAATATACTGTTCAGATTTAATCTCCCTCTGAGGTCATCAGATCTAAGCTGTGTTTAAGACTCGCATTACACACCCATCATATCATTTCTCTTCATGCAACGCATGTCATCAACTGTCACTAGTCAAGTTTCACTTCCATACGTCATCAAACTGCGTACACATGCCGGATAGATTCGTTTCTTGGTCGAGAGTGGTAACGCTCTGCTGGTTAGTAATGATGAAAGTTCCTTGAACTTACTCCATCCGCTCCACATATTTAAATAAAGAGACAAAAGTGCATTAACTTATCTCGCTTATTTTTGCGCAACTTTAGTGTTCTGTGGAACCCCGGTTGATAAACGCTGATCAAACGATAGAGAGAAAGAAAAAAAAGCGTAATTTATATGGAACAACGCAACTATCGACACGGGGGGGGGATGGAGGGGAAAAAAAACAAAAAACCGATCATAATCAATAAATAACACTTGCGGTAACTAAAAACAAAAAATACTTCCTTGACGACCGATTGGTGTGTACCTCTGGTTATAAACATCCTAGGCTACAGCACGTAAAAAAAAAGAAAAAAAAAAGGGAAAAAAAGGAAAGAGATAAATTATGTAACTGTCGCTGCAGCTGTATGCGCTGGCGAAACTAATTTTAGCCAATTAAACCTAGAAATTTAGAATGGTTGGAATAATTGATGGGGAAGGAGGACCTCAAGGGTTACTTAACCTCGCAGAGGAATAATTGATGGAAGAGAGGCACCCCATCGCCATGGGGTCCGCCTTTGCCATAAATAACCCATGCATGGGTTACTTAACCTCCCAGAATAGGTTAATATAATTATATTTATTTATGGGGGGTTAAGAAACCCATGGGGTCCTCCTTCCTCATCAATTATAATATATATAATATATATATAATATATAATATATGTTATATAATATCTGTTATATAATATTATATAATATATAATATCTATTGTACAATATATATATCATATAATATAGATATCATATAATATATTATATAATATATATATTATATAATATAGATATCATAATATATTATATAATATATATATTATATAATATATTATATATATATATTATATAATATATATTATATAATATATATTATATAATATATATTATATAATATATATTATATAATAACTATTGTATAATATTATATAATATATATTATATAATAACTATTGCATAATATTATATAATATTATATAATAACTATTGTATAATATTATATAATAAATATATTATATAATATATATTATATAATAACTATTGTATAATATTATATAATAAATATATTATATAATATATATTATATAATAACTATTGTATAATAACTATTGTATACTATTATATAATATATATATATATTATATTATATATATATATATTATATTATAGGTGACACATTACACAACAGCTTTCGTATGTCAAGGCTGTAGTAGACCATGCAAATCAAGAATTGGTCTCTACAGTCACAAAAATATGCTACAAACAACATCTCAATACGGCGCTGATCCATAGTCGTTCTGACTGACAAATGCCAATACATAATATACCTATAATATACTATATATATATATATATATATATATATATATATATATATATATATATATATATATATAAGCTTGCTCTCTCTCACTTTGCCAAGTTCACTACTTAAAATACTCAAAACATTACTTTAAAATAATAAACATTACATTCATAATTTTGTTGTAACCACGAAACAAAATCTTTGTCATCTATTCATATAGATAATTATTAACATTTTGGTAATTTCGATACAAATTTATTTATCTTTTAAATGTGAGCTAAACAAAACGAAATCAATTTTTTCCTGCAATTTACAAATAAATCACAACTTGTTGAAAATGGTTCCTCTAAAGAAAGGAAGATTTGAACACAAATGCTAAATATTTGTCGAGGAAATAAAACAATATTGCGAAACAGAACTAGTTGTTATATTCAAATCAAAACTATCATTAAATTAAAAAACAATAACAAATAATAATTAATAAAATTAACTTTTTCAAAATTATCTAACCTCGTGACTAATATTGCAGATACATAAAAAAGATTGTGCGTCCATTGTGTAAAGTTGGATTAGCTTGAAATGGGGCGTTTCGCCTTTACCGTTAGTGCGAAAAATGGGCCAAACTTTTGCATTTATTTTTTTCAAATATACACACGGTGAATGGAAAGTAACCGCCTATTATTAAGTGCTCGTAATTTATTACTGAAATATAATTTTTACAAGAAATGAATATGACAAGAAAGTGTATAGCATGGGGGTTTATTCAAAATTCGATACGGGTGCCAGCAATCGCTACCAGCTTCTAAAGCTGCCTGGAAACCGCATCATCTGATTTCACAAGGCACTTTTTCCCCCATTTTTTTTAAAATTTATTTACTAATGAGTCAACAGTTATCAAGGCTAAAAACCCACTCGAAGATAAGTGTCAACAAGATAGATAGATTGACAGATGAATGGTGATGAATACTATGAGAGGATTGAAAACAGCAGCCGACCCAGAAAACAGCATTTTTCCCCCGTTGTCAAAAACATCGCACATGGAATGTGAGGACTAAACGAAAAAATAATGCATAATTCATAACTCTTCTCGGGTTATTTAATGCTAAATCCAGTCATTTTGGTAAAAGTTTTTATGCTTCAAGTTCTTTATATCTTCAAATATTTATTCATGGTGTTTGGTTTGGTTGTTTTGTTTTACGGCATATCAACCCCTTTCGGGTTATTTAATGCCGAATCCGGTCATTTTGGTAAAAGTTTTTATGCTTCAAGTTCTTTATATCTTCAAATATTTATTCATGGTGTTTGGTTTGGTTGTTTTGTTTTACGGCATATCAACCCTTTTCGGGTTATTTAATGCCGAATCTGGTCATTTTGGTAAAAGTTTTTATGCTTCAAGTTCTTAGATCTTCAAAGAAGGGGAGTAAAAAAAAAAAATACCTCTATGATACACATATCGGTAGAATAATGACCCTAAACCCAACCAGAAAATAGTCAGTATCTCAATCTGATTAAAGGTTTGTGGTGGAACGTAAATGAGGATTTGGTTTTGTTTTACGGCATATCAAACCTTTCCAAATTATTTAAAGCCGAATTCAGTCATTTTGGTAAAAGTTTTTATGCCTCAAGTTCTTTATATGTTCAAGTATTTATTCATGGTGTTTGGTTTGGTTGTTTTGTAAAGGAAACATGTTTTTGTTTTTGGCTTTGTAGAACATGATTGAGTTTTGCAAAGGGAAAGGAAAAAAAACAAAAACAATAACATCAATGTTTGGTGCATTTTAAGTCAGGAAGGCGGTATCTTCAGACAGCCTGATCTGGCAGCACCAGGATATGCTGATGAACATGAAAATAGTGTAAGTAGTACGACATGGTGAAATCAACGATTTGTACTTAAAGAACAACGATGCACTAAAGACTGGGTTGATATGACTAAAGGAAGGACAACATCCAGTCAACACCAAACATTCACGAGAGATTTCTACATCTCCAAAGGAAAAAAAAATGATTTAAAAAAAAAAAAAAAATATTGCTTGAAAATGTTTTTTAAAGAAAAAAAATGATTGAAACAAAAAATATTGCTTGAAAATGTTTTTTAAAGAAAAGAAAAAATGATTTTAAAAAATATTGCTTGAAAATGTTTTTTAAAGGAAAAAAAATGATTAAAAAAAATATTGCTTGAAAATGCTTTTTAAAGAAAAAAAATGATTAAAAAAAAAATATTGCTTGAAAATGTTTTTTAAAGAAAAAAAATGATTAAAAAAAAAATATTGCTTGAAAATGTTTTGAAAGAAAAAAAAATGATTAAAAAAAATATTGCTTGAAAATGGTTTTTAAAACCGAAATCTTGCATGAATACTCCAAGGTAAACAAATGTTTATTTTAAAGAAAAAAAAAAGCATATATCGTTTTTGATGGTGAATGAATTGATTAAAGTTGCTGGGGCAATCGAACGGATTAATTGGATTTATGTTTATAAGAAAACAAAATGTATGAAGGCAATGATATACCAAAAAATATTTTTTTTTTTTTTAATCCATCAGGTTAGGGTTAGTCGAACAAACAATAATTTACCAGAAAACAAATCAACCATCATGGAAAATATTTTTTAATCCAGCTGAAAGAACAGATTTGACTGATTCCAGACTCAATTAAAATGTTTTTAAAAATAATTTTTTTTTTTAAATCTGACTCCTCGACAGGCTAAAAAAATAATTTTCTAAAATATTGAAAGTCATGTTTTATTGGTCAACTAGTTGGCATTTGTTTCATCATTTCAGGTTTCTAATGTTACAAACGACTTGATTCACTTGAGAAATGCCATCGGAAGAATTCACTTGTCAACAAGGATAATTTTTTACTCGTTTTTAAATGTCATTAAAACAAAAATTTTAAACCTACATTTTATATATATATATATAGTATAAGTTTATTTATACAAATATTATTGGTTACATATGTGCATACATGTTTCAGTTGTCCTTTCCAATAGAGAGTCAACTTCTTCGGACCAAAAGAGAAATTCAAATGTCTGAAGAAGTTGACTCTCTATTGGAGAGTACAACTGAAACATGTATGCACATATGTAACCAATAATGTTTGTATAAATAAAATTTATACTATATATATATATATATAAAGTTGATTTAATTGTAGCACAATCGAACACAAGTCACTATCTTCCCCCACCATAGATGGTAGGAAATTATGGATTAATACCTATCTTGCTGCTTTTTAGAAAGTAACGAGATCCTCTGGGCTGAGACAGTTTGTCTACTTATATATATATATATATATATATATATATATTATATATATTTTAGTAGACAACCCATTTGAATTCCTCTTTTTGATCTGAAGAAGTTGACTATGGGAGAGGACAACTGAAACATGTGTGCACATATGTAACCAATAATGTTTGTATAAATAAAAATTTATACTAAAAAACAGCTCTACTTGTTATTGAGCACTTTTTATAAACACTAGAGTTTCAATGGATTAACATCTATAGAAACAAATATAATACATGTACTATGTATATATATATATATATATATATATATATCTAAACACACAACGTGAATGAAATCACTAAAATGCTGTGTTAAAACAACTTGCTACCAGAAACTGAACAAACAGGAAGTCACTTCCATTGTCAAGGCAACAAGAAAAAATAAAATCAAAAAGGCACTTCATTGCCAAAGAGGAGAGACTTTTTTTAAATTATATATATATATATATATATATATACTAACGTTGTCTGGTAAAATTGAGGAAACCAAGAATTGCAACCCCACAGAAGTGGAAAAGACCCAAAATACTAAGGATTTATCCAAAATATAGAAAATATTCGTACATAGAACTGTGCGAAATATAAACAATCATTGACTGAGAAAACAACAAAAAAAAAGTTAATTAATGAGAGTTCGTTTAGCAAAGTAATATGCAAATTAGTTAAACTTTGAATGTCATCATTCGCATACTTAGTTTGAATTACCTACTAGACACCATCCTCGAGTGTCTTTGGTCTTTATGTGCAAGGGTTTGTCAGGACAACCTGACATGAGGATACTTCCCCCTACAAGTAAACCCTGATTAAATATTTTTAAAAACATGGCATTCGAAGCCCAAATAAGATCCCCTCGACACGACTATACACTGGCTCGTATGAGGAATGGTGCACCTTTTCAAAGTAATGTCAGATCAAGTAACAGCATTGGATACTCTACCAGACTAGATGAATTCTTGTCCTGGAATACGGTAAGACCAAGAAACCACAAGAAAGATATACTATAACATAATCAACTGGTCAATTGGGGAGAGGAAAATTTAATATTCTTAACTTCTTTACTAACTCAACGTTTGACAGGTAAAGGAGAATATTGATGGAATATTCGAATATCTATCTATCTCATATAGAGATCAAGTGTCAGCCCCAGGAAGGGGCTCTTTGATTTCTGAGAACTTCAACTGAAGTAAAATGAAACAAAAAAGAGGATGTAAAAAAGCTGGTTTTCTTCTATTATTGCGAATAGGAAGTTGGCCTTTTAATCTCACCGTCAGTGTGAGAAATGGCTTAAATACCGAGATATATATATATATATATATATATATATATATATATAAGAGGGTAGTGCAGTTCCAACGAGAGAAAAGTATAATATAAAGGAGTAAGGCTACCAACATTTGTAAAAAATGTTTTCAACATTTATTTTTTTGTTGTTATTTTGTTATTTTATAATTTTATATAACGCGTTTCAAGCGTGGTCCGCTCTCATCAGATATGTAAATGAATTTACATATCTGATGAGAGCAGACCACGCTTGAAACGCGTTATATAAAATTATAAAATAACAAAATAACAACAAAAAAATAAATAAATGTTGAAAACATTTTTTTTACAAATGTTTGTAGCCTTACTCCTTTACACACACACACATATATATATATATATATATATATATATATATATATGTATAAAAGATATTTTGGTTGTGACGACCTGATCCTGGCGGGCAGCACAAGCAAAATGGCAACAGACAGAAGTTGGAAGTCATACACGAAACATCTAACCTCGGCAAAAGATTAGATGAAAAGGAAAATAATAAAAATTACCCTCCGCGGCCTTTTGGCTAAGATAAGAGTGTAGTATCTGTTCCGATAGATGGGCCTTGATTCTGTCGGTCTGAGATATTGTCCTGTGCAGTTCTAGGAGATGCACCCTCCCAGGCTTTGCCTTCTCACCCTTTGAGAAGAGGTTAGTTTATTGCCAATCGCCTGAGGCCCCCCTACCGGGGAATGCCGATGGGGTGCCCAGGCATTATTTGTAGGCCAGAGTGCTCTTCCTATAGGGTGCTGGTTTTTCAATCCCACTTTCCCGACCTTGTGTCAAATCTTACCGCTGTGGGAGGAAGATAAAAATTAAAAAAAAATAATATTGATCATCCACAGACAGCTGTTTGGTTGTTATTACGACAAATTGGTGTATCTTAGACACAGCCAACATATCAACGGCGAGATTCAAAACTAACTACGAACATCATAGCCAAATATCTTTCCTCCACGCCAACGACATAGTAGTAGTAGAAATAATGCTTTTTTCCTTTGTTTACGTTCTATTTCTACTCCAATGATTAGGGACGAGAACTGTTGTGACTGCGACGTCTGTCACTATATTAATCCACCATCGACTTTGACAAAAAAAAGAAAAGAAAAGAAAAAAAGAAAAAAAAAAAAAGTTGTTTTTTTTAGATGGCATATTAACATTTCTTTGAAGTCTCGTAATATCCAATACTTTAGATATCTTTAAGATGATCAGAAATGTTAAGAAATTCTTTTTGGATAATTGAAAATAATAAGTCTCTTTACTTCTATAATATTCTTATGGATAATATAGAAATAAAGCAACCTATTATTTTGCCATCTAATTTACATATGCGTTTACGGCGTGTACGAATGCACTCTGTAAATTAGCTGAAAAGAGAGAATCACTCTTTCTTTAGATGCTCACAGAGACGTTAATAAATAGTAGATAGTGGTTGAGTCAAGATATAGGGAGAGGGAACAAGAGAAATACATAGATAGCTAAGAGAGAGCAGGGTGATTTGTTCAGTTAATTACAAATTACGGCTCATTAGAATAATTAAAACAGAATTGTTTTTCAAACATAACTCAATTCCAGAATGAAGGTATGGGTACATACGTGCATTGTTGTTACTGGTAGGTTGGAAGAGGATAACCAGTTTATATGCAAGAAGTGTAAGACAATGGAGACGGATGAGAACTCAGATGTGGAGAAAGTATATCTAATATATAAAGTAGAGACGTTTTTTCCCCTGTACCTTCTCGGAGAATAGGAAAATAACCACATGCATCACGGGCTACTGAACTCACAATTACATTGCACTTATTCACTCGAGCGTGTTTTAGTATATCTGTTGTTCTTCTTTCCAAACTTACACTGAATATTACATTCGGCCCAGCCGCCACGACTCTCCGAAATACCAACTCCATATAGGTGGTAGTAAAAACTTTTCTCCCTAACAATTCTGTACTGTGACTACACTCATCGGGAACTAATAAACACAGTATAATTTTCATAAAGCACCCATTGTTATTTCGTATTTGTCTGGCATTATTTTACTACATAATATTAAGCAATACGCAAATACTTAACAACCGCTCCCTTACACTCCGATGATTATTCGCGAATATCAGATTACGTTCTATCTAATTCTACCTTCAACATTTAAATTCATTCCGGATTTAAGCGAATGAAATTAACGAACACAGTTCCTGCAACATTTAATGATTCAATATGGCGGATAACATTTCTTGATCGAATCGACTTCCTATTTAATTCATTGAGCACTAAGATACTGGTAGACGCGGATACATTTACATTTTCAAAAACATACACCTTGAACACGCATATTATAGAAAAATTGCCCAAATGAATTTACTTCATCAAAAAATGACCTACACCGCGTTATTGTTGAAGTTTCCATTTGGTCGGCAGAATGTAAATGTTAACATAACACGCATGTCAATAAACACCCATAGCGTTATTAGCCTATTTACACAATTATTTTTAAATCGTAAGCGTGGCGTCGTGGGTAAGAAGGGAGGCTTAATGATCGACAGTTTCGGCGTTCGATCCCATTCGAATCTGTCACTTTTTTTTTTTTTTTAAATTTGCAACATTCGCCAACACGGTATAGGGGGTGGGGCTGGAGAAAGAACTATAGGCCATTTCTCCCGTGCAACGCCGGGCGACGGGTTCCGCTAGTTTATAATATGACAAAGTTATTGAGGTTGTTCGCAAGTTTTGTTGCCTTTGTGATACCATTGGCATACGGAGAGGGGCTGAGGCTAGTGTGATTGCAAGAGTTAGGAGTCGATGGAATAAATTCAGGAAACTTCTGCCATTATTAACCAGCAGAGCATGACCACTTAACCAGAAGAATCTAACACTCATGTGTGTGATAATGTATGGAAGTGAAATCTGGTCAGTGAGGGTTGAGGATATGTGTTGCATGGAGAGAAATGATATGAGAATGATACGATGGATGTGTAATGTGAGTCTATCCTTCGACCACTCATTGACAGAATAGAACATTTTCATTAAGGAGCGCTGAAAAAGAGCCGCTCCTTTTTTATAAGAGTTTGAGCTGGAGGGGCTCCTTGCTCCTTTTTGAAAATGGGGAGCGTGAGAGGAGCCAGCTCCAATTTTGGGCATTGGAGCAGGAACGAGAGCAGCTCCAAAAGTAGTGGAGCGCATAAAGCCGTGAGAATAATACGATGGATGCGTAATGCGAGTCTTAAAGACAGGTTTAGATCTGATGACCTCAGAGGAAGGTTACATCTGGACAGTATAGGGAGATGAGTGCAGAAGAGGGGATTTTGTTGGTTTGGTCACGTTGAAAGAATGGAGGAGAGTGCTTGAGTTAGATGTAAAAAAAGTTAACGTAATAGCGTCAGTTGGCAGGAAAGGCCAAAGAAAACATGGGAAAAAGTGATAGAAAGAGGGATAAATAAAGGCCTGGGCAGAGATAGGTTAATTTGGAAGTCAGTTTCTAAAAATCGTCCAACACATGCCAGCATATAAAACAGACGCTAAACCGATGATGATGATGATGATCATGATGATGATGATCATGATGATCATGATGAATAATACCAAAATCGTATAAAATTATGATTCTACTAAATTAAAAAAATATGACATTGATTTTATATAGCTAAATATTTTACTGTCAAATTTTCTTCCTTTCTTTTACGTTTAGTACTTGTTTCTCGTGGTTACCCGTCTGATCATTTGATCTCCCCTCCTCATCTCCTGACCAAATTTTCATGTAGCCGGTGCACTATTCACTTCACTGTTGAAAGGAGGGGATAATGCCTGGGAGAACGGCCCCGAGAGCCAAAAAAGGTGATTGAGTGTCTATACAGTGTACAGCATTATCATCATGCAGAATATTTCAATTTAATTTTTTCATAATTTCATGACAGACATTTGAGTTTTCCCGCCCTATAGGTTAGAATAAAAGTGTAGTATCTGTTATGACCTCAGTCAGACAAGGAGAAATCCTTCTGAACTGAGGCAACTTTTATCTTTTGTTCCTTTTGGAGGAGCGGAACCTTGTGTCAAATACAACCCCCATAGAAAGGCAAGTAAATAGGGACATCTAAATTTTGGTCCGGGATCAAAGGGTAGTATCTGTTTTAGATTGAGGCAATTTTATCTCAATTCAAAGTGCCTCCTTTTAGGGAGGTCCCCCCCTCCCCACATTAAAAACTGACCTTGTATCTAACTTTGCCCTTGTGAGAAGGGTCGAGTAAATAGAGATATTTTTAGGCTAAGTTAGAAAAGAAACTTTTTTTTTTAAGTTGAAATCAGTTTAGATTTTTTTTTTTTTTTTTTTTTTAATTCCAACAAGTGTTCTTAATCGGACATTCTTAAATATGAGATTTGAAAAGAGGGGGAAAAAAACAACAAAAAACTTGGAACACAGCCAGCCGTGAAATATTTTATTAAAACCAGAACGTGTAGACATATTTTCGTCACAAGAATTCCAGTTGCATGTAGGTGGGTGAAATGAAAGATTATAAGAAAAGAATGTGTACACAATTCTTCAGATTCTGGTTATGTAATGAATATATCTACTATCCACTTATCACTTGTAGCAAGGGTTATATAGATTATGAAACAAGTTCTTTGGGGGGGGGGGGGGGGGTGAACAGAACATGGGCTAAATTTTACCCTTTGCCCCCCATGCTGTAAACGAAAAAAATAAAAATCAGATTCTATAAATTTTTTTTCTTTCTTTTTTGTCGTCCTTTCGTGTGATTACACATCAACATCCTGGAAATACATGGAAGAAAATGTTTTTCAATAAAATATTTTGGACTTAGGAGAGTTTACTATATGAAGTTAACATAAAATTATCACCCAGTTCTTAGCATAAAAAAGAACGAGTAACCATTTTTTTTTTTTTTTTCAAAAATGATCACCATTTAAAAAAAAAAAAATTGTTTTTCAGAACTACTAGTATAGTTTAGATTTTGTTTTTCTCGTATTGTACCCTGAAATTAGGGTTAGGGTTAGTGTTTAGAGTTAGGGTTAATGAAGAAAAAGGCAAAGAAGGAAGAAAAAATGCAAAAAATAAAAGTAGCCGCCAACTTGTATTTTCAATTATAGAACTTTCTTATCCAGTCTTAGGATCAAAACGTAGTTTCTTTCCGGTCAGAAAAGGAAGATAGGTTTTATTGTCCGTCACCTAAGGCACCCTCATTTATAACGGAGTGCTGACAGAACAAGTATTTTTGTCTCCAAATCCAAAATGCCCTGCAAATTTACTATTTTGGGAACTGTAAGTAAATATAGTTTGGCCCAAATTGACTACTGCAGGGGAGGCAGCCTGTGATGGTCATCTGTACAACTTTTGAAGGAACACGAAGACAATGGACGGCAATGAGCTAAGAAGGATGACAACACAGGAATCGAGTGAATTTGAAAATAGTCGGTTTTACTTGGCCCAAAACTACAATTACGAACGGTTAGGTTCAGTTGCTGCCGTTGAAGCAATGTTGATGTTGAGTGCCTGATTGACCAATGTGTGAGATGCAAGCCAAAGTGTGGACGTCACACTGAGGCGAAAGAACAGCTCGCCAGGTCTGGTCGCTTCTCTAAAGATACTGATCAGGTGTGGATCTCACACTGAGGTTGAAAAACAGCTCAGTAGACTGAAAAAGAAATCGTCTTGAAAAGGACAAGGTTTTGCCCTGTAATGGACAGGTAAATCGCAAGTGTTTGGATTGTCCTGAAAACGTACAAAATTTGTCCTCTCTCGCTCCCTACATCTCTCTCTCATATATATAGAGATATATATATATCTTTATATATATCTCTCTCTCTCTCTCTCTCTCTCCCTACATATCTTTCTCTCTCGCGCGCGCTCCCTACATATCTCTCTCTCTACATATCTCTCTCTCCCTACATATCTATCTCTCCCTACATATCTCTCTCTCCCTACATATCTCTCTCTCTCGCTCGCTCCCTACATACATATCTCTCTCTCTCGCTCGCTCCCTACATACATATCTCTCTCTCTCGCTCGCTCCCTACATACATATCTCTCTCTCTCGCTCGCTCCCTACATACATATCTCTCTCTCTCTCTCTCTCTCGCTCGCTCCCTACATACATATCTCTCTCTCTCTCGCTCCCTACATATCTCTCTCTCTCTCTCTCTCGCTCCCTACATATCTCTCTCTCTCGCGCGCGCTCCCTACATATCTCTCTCTCTCAATAGTCAAAAGTAATAAAGAAAGGAAAAAAATAAAAAGAGTTTAATAGTCCATTATAAACTAAAGAGAATATCACCACAAATAGTAATGCTATTTAAGCGGTGGCTGGAGAACGAAAAGGGAGACGATATGATGAGAAGAAAGTGACTAATTTTAGATTTTGTCTTTAATTTTTATATTTAACTGGCTTTGCAAACTCCCCCCCCCCCCGATTCAAACAATCTAACCCAAACTCAATGGTTTGCCCAACGAGTAATATTTTTTTCTCTAGAAAAAAAATAGCTTGTATTTAAAAAGAATACAAAGGAAGGAAAAAAAAAGGTTAAATTTTAAAGTTAATCGCATGTAATCAGCCGTTAGCGAATTAATTGGGTTCACCGAGCGCAATATGTCACATCTATTTCATTAAGAAATTAGGTTGATCAGACAACAAAAATAAAGAGTTTATTTGAATAATTAATTAGGCTTCTTAACTTGCATAATTACAGCTGGATGGCAGGTTGTTAAATCCAAACTAGTCGTACAAGGCAGCAGTTGGGTTAAGGTTAGGGTTAGGGTTAATTTTATTGTCAAAATAGAAAGCAGAAACATTAAAAAAAAAAAATAGATCACATGTCCCAATTCAGAGTGCTCCTATTTTGGGGAGCTGGCTTTCGTTCACATTAAAAAAAATCAACTTTCTGTCTAACTCGTTGGAGAGATAAGTAAATCGAGGGACATGCACGTGCACGAACGTTTTAATGGCCAAATTATTACACTTGACGGCATGCTCGAAAACAGAAAACGGAGGACAAATATTGAATTGTCCACTGTCTTCTCCAATGTCAGACAGTTTTTACATTGAAAACATGCGTGATCGATAGTTTCGCCATTTCTTAATAAAATATATCAGTTTATTTTCCTAATGCCGAATTCGAATTATTGCTTAACCGTACACAAAAGGGAGGATATTCAACAATTAGACAGTGCGATAGTTTTAAAATTCTGAGGATTCTTAATTTTGGAAAGTGGAATTGACTATATATTCACTTTCCCAATATTCTTATTATTAAGGCGGTCGAAATACAATAATTTTGTCAGTAGATAATGGTTAATTCCTACTTCAGGCACTTAAATTATTTAAACTAAAGTTAAATGCGGTTTGGCATTATATTATCGTGCTTATCCAGAAGCACGGAGACATTCGGAAAAAAAAACAAAAAAAAAAAAACTAAGGAATATCTGATGTACGTAGCTGTCACGAGATGAAAATATCCTATACCAAAAATTACGTAAATTAATAAAGTTTTTATTTTATAAAAGAAAATCAAATTTTATCGATAAAAATAAATATCGACACCATGTTGTTCATATTCAAGGGAGATAATACGAACTTTTGCGAAATAGAGAAATAAAGTCTTGAATTTTGGGTGTTATCTCCCTTCGCTACCTTGAATATAACCAAAAATGCTGCTGATATATCAACTTTACCCGTTTATCGGTAAAGTTTAATTTTCTTTTATAAAATAAAAACTACTTTATTAACTTACGTGCTTTTTGGTATACGATATATTCAACCCGTGACAGATACGTACATCAGACAGATATTTCCCAGTTTTTTTTTTGTTTTTTTTTCGAATGTCTCCCTTAATGTGGATAAGCACCGGCATTACTCCCAAACATCTTTGGGTTTTTTTTTGTTTTTTTTTTTTTACTTAAACCAGGTTTTAATTTTTCAAAAAAATTACTTAACATCTTATAGGTAGGAAACGGTAAAATGGAAAAAAAAAAAAAAAAAAAAAAAAAAAAAAAAAAAAAAAAATCGCTACAGAAAAAAGTAATCGCCATCTTTATAAACAAGTCGAAAAATAGCCTATGGACAGATAATTTAAGTTCATAATTTTCTAGTTAAAGGTCCTAGTTATCTAGAAAATTATGAACTAGAGTTATCGTTCTTTCCTAGCTAGCCTCGTTCTCAATTTTTTTTTATATTAAGATGACGTTTTTATTCAGGCAAAGAATACACTGATGATTTTTTAAACAAATTGGCTAGTCTGAATCAAACATCGATTTGGTACATGCCACTTGGAAAATTCGACTAACTTAATTTTATATATTAGAAGATAAAATAGATTTATTGAAATTCATTTAGCAATAATTCTCACCCAACCCCATCCCTAAAAGCCCCTTAATGGTTGTCCTTGATGGCCATTCTTCTAAGCAACATGGCATAAATGCTGGTGTACCCCAGGAATCCATCCTTGGACCTCTACTGTTCCTGATTTTCATAAATGACCTCCTTGATGTCATTACGACTGAGATAGGAATATTTGCTGACACTACTCTCGTCATGTAGGCAAAACCGACACGCACATATCTGAGGCAATGGCTGAATCCTTAGAAAATGACGTCCAGTCTGTAGTGGAATGGGGTAAAAAATAGATGGTAACTTTTAATGCCACAAATACAAAGCTATTTTCCTTCAATAAGTACAAGAAACCTCTTTAACCACCGATTGTCATGGCAAATAACACCCTGCCTGAGAGTTCATCATTCAAACTCCTCGGCCTAACTTTCATAGATAGCATGAATTGGAATAAATACATTGAAAACATTGCCAGGGCTGCTGCAAAGAAGGTGGGCTCCCGCTACCGTACCAGTAAACTTCTCACACCTGACATTATCCTATATATCTACAAAGCCACTATCCGCCCATGCATGGAGTATTTTTGCCACATCTGGGCTGGGGCATCATCCACTAGTCTCTCCCTCTTAGACAAGGTCCAAAAAAGAGTCGGCAACTTGATAGGTCCTTCATTATCCACCAAGCTCCAGCCCCTGTCCCATCGCCGCAATGTTGCTTCCTTGTGATTATTTTACAAGTACTTCAATAGATTGTGCTCTGATGAACTTGCCCCCACAATGTAGATTCACTAGACCAACCCGACAATCTGCCAAATCCCATCCATACACTGTGGAGGTCCCCAGATGCCGAAGAGCTTTCGACTCCAAAAGATTCTTTCCTCGTGCTGCTGGACTCTGGAACTCCCTCCCTGCTTTCCTGACGTTACTGACAGGCAGAAATTTAAAACTAATGTAAACAGACATCTCGCTGTGCAGCTCCTAATTTAGGTTGATCCCCCCTCCCCCCCAAAAAAAAACCTTCACCCTTTTTTCTCAGTAGCCCCTTACGTCTACAGTGGAAGCCTGCCTTGTTTGGGGAGTGAACAATGTTAAAAAAAATAAAAAATAAAAAAAATTTAACTTTGGTGTATCCCAAAGCCATTTGATGTGTATAGACTTGTTTTTTTGTAATAATTAGAAATCCCAAGAATTGAAACGAGAAATAGCTGCGTTACTTTGCAATCAATTCCATTGAACATAAATGAGGAGACGTAATGGTCTTCAGGCTAGGATCAAAGTGTAGTATTTGTTTGGTCTCTGAGATGGGGAGTCATTTTTGTCAGGCAGCATTACCTCCTCTTTTTGGGGTTTGTTGCCAGTTACCTAAGATGCCCTCGTTCGTCGACAAGATTATTTAGATTTTTTTTTTTTTTGTTCTCAGAGTGTCCCTTTTTGGAGGAGCTGAATTTTCCCCACATTAAAAACTGATCTTGTGTCTAACTTTGCCCTCGTGGGGGAGGCAAGTAAATCGGGAAAAAGAAAAAGGGGTTCTAATCCACTAAAATACAAGCATGCCCCCCAATTTATTATTTTGGGAACCCCAAATAAATATAGTATGGCCCAAAAGGGACAATATGAACCCTGATTGAAAACCACAATTGGAGGATATTCGGCTTGAAGCCAGCCTCTCCTACATTACCGCTTCAATTCGGAGGTGGGATGGGGTTGTTGTTCCGAGAAGTGGGGGGGGGGGGTCGCCCTGATTTGTGGGATGTACCCACGGGACTATGAGGATATTCTTAAACCGACCTTATCTAATTTAGCCTCCCTGATGATGCTAGTAAATGTATGTCACATTAAAGAAACAAAACCTGATGAAAAGGATGGCTTGTTTCGTCTCTATGGCGACGGACGATTGAGAGATTGCAAACATTTCGTCAAGCTTATTCTTTTTTTTTTTTTTTTTTTTTTTTTAATATTTTAAAATAATATATATTTTAGAACTTGTGCAGTTTTGTAAACAGCAGCAGATAATCCACAGGAAGTAACGACCAATAAATTTATGGAGATTTGGTCGTTTTGCAGCCAAAATGGTGGACAATGAACCGTCTGCTGATTTAGGAATTCACAAATGAGTAATTCAACCCAAATAAATTGTTTTGGACTAATTTCCCAACTGTATTTTCTTTTTAAATAATTTAAGGTAAATTTGAAATTAGTCCAAAACAATTTATTTGGGTTTACTTACTCATTTGTAAATTCAGAAATTAGCAGACGGTGCATTGTCCGCCATTTGGGCTGCAAAACGACAAAATCGCCAAATTTATTTATTTAATAAAATATAGTTTCTGAAAGAAAAACATTGTAATAAAGTTTATTTTCAATAAAGTAACATATTAGCCAAAACATTTTAATAAAATATAGTTTCTGAAATTGACTGATTTTTTTTTTTTTTTTAATAATTTAAAATGTTATAAAACGAACATAATAAAACTTTTTTATTACAATGTTTTGGCCAAAAATGTTACTTTATTGAAAATAAACTTTATTTTATTACAATGTTTTTCTTTCAGAAACTATATTTTATGAAATAAATAAATTTATTAAAATGTTTTAATCTATTGGTCGTTACTTCCTGTGGATCATCTGCCGCTGTTTACTAAACTACATAAGGGCCTATATTTTAGCTGATCTATGTAATTTAAATTTTAAAATTAGGTTTCAGAATTTTTTAGATGAGGAGTGATACTTATTTGGATTATTCGGACTACTGTTCTCATTTTTGTTATATTCACAAACGTTTCGGCCGATGTAACCTCCGACCTTCTTCAGGGGCATCTTTTCGAACTTGAGAAACTTCTCGTCAAACATGGGAATTATTTTGGTCTTCGGGCTTATATCAGAGTGGAGTATAGTTTTGTTATGTACGGGGGGGGGGGCATCCTCCCAGGCATTACCTCTTCGTTTGGAAGGGGGGGGGGGTATTTTCGATTGCCTGAGGCGCCTCAACTGGGAATGCTGATCACGGTAAATTTTGCACTAATTCAGAGTACCTCCTTGGAAGAGTGGCTGGATTCCTTGTTATAAACCGACTTTATGTCTAACTTTGTTGTAATGGGATGAGGGCAGGTAAAAGTTTATGGACATATAGCTTCATGGTTAAAGACGTTGGTCAACAATCAGTTCGAAGTGACAGTCTTCCGGAAGTTGAAAGTTCAATCCTTACTAAAGGCGATAATAATTAGGAATAACAAAAAATTAAAAGTTCTACCCGGTCATGGCAAACGTAACGAGAACAATCTACCCCCCCCCCCCCCGGGTTCTAGAGTTCGACCAGATTTCCAAATTCGAAAAGATATACCTGAATAAGGTCGGAGATTACATCGGCCGAAACGTTGTGAATATAACAAAGTAGTCCGTCTAATCGAAAAAACAGATTATTTTCTAATGTTAAAATATAGGAGATTTAATAATTACTTATATCAGCAAAACTTCGCATTTTTTTTTTTTTTTTTAATATTAAATAAAAATGTATTTCAGTCCAGAATTTGCTCGGAAAAACATTTCTAGTTTTAGTACTAGTAGTAAGTACCCACCCATCCTGCGTGTTTGTTTCGATAGAATGACTGGTATTAAAAAGACTAACAGGGTGTAGGTAGGATAAGTATACACAAAAATGTAGATATGTCACCAAGACAGAATTACTTGTCTAACGACAACATAAATAAATAAATAAAATAAAGAATGGTGGGTGGGTAATTGCCGGGCCGACCTAACTTAAGTTAGTCGAATGTAACGCCCACTGGCTATAACGTAGAACGCATGCAGATTTGCACACGCCCACTGGCTATAATATAGAACGGATACATAGATTTGGTACACACCCTAATTAATTAATAAATAAATTTAAAAAACAAAACAATTATTAATAGATCATCAATTTATTTATTTTATAAATACAACCATATAATGATAGATTATGAAGCAAACATTGTTTTGGTGACAACATAAGCAAGTAATAAGAAAGTTAGTGTAAAAAAGTTAAGTAAAAGATTAAAATTATTATTTATTTTTTTATTTTTTTACTATTAGATACCCGATACCCGTTTTTCACATTTTTTTGTGAAAAGTGCTGGATAAGTTTAATATACAAAAAAGTATAGGTGTGGTTAAAACTTGCAGTTCATATTTTGAAAACGGGTCGATCATTACTAAAACATATATATATATATATATATATATATATATATATATATATATATATATATATACAGGGTGGGCCAAAATAAGGGTCCTATCTTTAAATTTGAATAACTTCCACAAAATAAAAGTTAAACTCACCAAACTTTATGTGTGTGTAGACTAACCCTTCCGAGATTTTTTGAAATAAACAAAACAAATTTTAGCCGAAAAACACTTCTTAAAACTTACAAAAACTAAAGTATTGTTTTTTACACTGTTTTGAGTTTTTTAAGCAAAAATAATGTTTTCTAAATGAGGGTACGTTCCTTAGGGCTAATACGGCTCATGCTTGCTTCGGAAGGGGTCCTTTACTTATTCTAAAAAAAAAAAATTAAAAAAAATAAATAAATAAAAAAGTTATGAATTTTTAAAAATAGGACCCTTATTTTTGCCCACCCTGTATATATATATATATATATATATATATATATATATATATATATATATGGTTAAATTGTTGTTTTCCACCTCGCAAATAACTAAGTCTTCCGACCTCGCAAATAACTAAGTAACCCCAAATAAATTGTTTGGGACTAATTTCAAATTTACCTTAAATTATTTTAAAGGAAATACAATCGGGAAATTAGACCCACACGGGTAAAAAAAACGCGAAGTAGTAGCTAGCTGTTTCGGAATTCTATGAGTATTGATAATTCATATTTCGGACTACTATTCTCATCTTCATCAACGTTTCGGTCGATGTAACCTCCGATCTTCTTCGGATTCATCTTTTCGAACTTTGGAACTTTCCAGTCGAACTCGGGAACCTGGACGGAATTTCGAAACTGAACCCTTTATTAAATCCACGGCGGTAAATTATTTTCATTCCGTCAGAAGTGTTACATTGTTATCGCCATTAGTAAGGATTGAACCCTCAAAAGATTGTCAATTAGGACCGATTGTAAACCAACGATTTAACCGTTACGCCATGTAGACAACTTCTCCCTTCACCAAACCTTATCTTACCGAGATGTGTAGTATTACTCCTTATTATTATAGAATTAGGTGGGTTTTTTTACTTTCACGACATGTTAGGCCTCTTAAAAAAAAAAAAATTTTTAAGAAATGTATAAACTTTGTTATGTATTTACGTGGTAGCTGAAAAGAAGATTGTACACAAAAATTACGCAAACTCATCCAGTATTTATTAAATTAAAAATAAACGATTTTTATCTATCGGTCGCCATTTTGAGTTTTTCCGAAAATAAAATTCGAGTTATCTCCCTTCCCTAATAAGTATAAATGTCTATCGATACTTTTTCTTATAATTTAATAAATACTGGATGAATTTGCGTAATTTTTTCTGTACAATCTTATTTTTAACTACCACGTAAGTACATAACAAAGTTTATACATTTCTTTAAATATTTTCATGTCGTTGTGAAAGTAAAGAAGCACCTAGAGTTTTACATGACAAAGATTTTGATTTTTTTTTTTTTAAATTATGACCGGAGAGACAGTCTATTGATTGCGGCTTGCTGTTGTGAATTCGGAATAGCGGCATGCTGACTACGGATCGCTTCTTCTGATATTACTATTTATTATTACAAAATTATTATTTTTTAGGTTTAAGACTCCCCAAATTCATACTAGAATTGTCCACATGGACTCATGACGTAACTGTTATAAGCGTTGTTTAATCCGTTCTAAAATGACAGTCGTTTGGCGGGTGAAGGTTCAATCCTTACTAGGGGCTAGAATAACTACTTCCGTTCAGGTTCGCCGATTTCAACTAAAAGGTTGCACAAAAAAAACAACAAAAAAATGCAACTGAAAAAAGGTCGGAGGTTACATCGGCCAAAACGTTGTGAATATATAAACAACCAAGATGAGAATAGTAGTCCGAATAATCCAAATAGCACTTTCAGAAATGTAGCTTACAGTATCACTAAAACTTGTAGGTTTTATTTAAAATGTGACACATGGTCGGAAAGTGGGATTAGATAAGTCAGAATCCCTAGAGGAAGAGCACTTATGACCCTCATTCATCGGCATTCCCCGGTAGGGGCACCTCAGGCGATTAGCAATAAACTAACCCCTTCTCAACGGGTGAGAAGGCAAAGCCTGGGAGGGTGCACCTCCTAGAACTGCACAGGACAAACCCATAGACCGGCGTAAATCAAGCCCCGAGGGCCAAGACGATTCCGGTCTATAGGGTGTAGCATTCATTGGAACAGATACTACACTTTGATCTTAGCCAAAAGGCCAAGAAGGTACAATAGATTTGTGTCTGTGTTAAACTATTTAAACTATTTAAAAAAATAAAAAAAGAACGCATAGTGGCTATCCGTTTCGTTCAACATAGTAACCGGTGAGTAGAATTTAAGAGGTGCGAGCGTTCAATAGGGTAGCCAGTTAAACTGGGTGTAGCGTGTGTATTGAGCCGAGCCACAGGTACGTAAATACAACAGCGAGTGAGAAAAAAAAGGCGGATAAAATTCGAAGAAATGCGGAAAGATCGGATCTGATTCAAGTCAGACTTAATGGAGGAAAAGATTTGAAATAAGTGTCACCAGTTTCAAGACTTAAAAAATAAAATAAACAGATAATGTTACGCATCCACGCCCTAATGTCGTGCTACTATATAAATAAGAAAAACGTATATATGTATAAATATATATATATATATATAATTTTTTTTTGGTGACGATGTTTGTCGGCCAGTGAAATAAAAGCTATCAAAAAATGACAGTGAGAGAAGGACTTACAGATATTCCGTTCGAAGTAGTTGAATGTCCATTTTTCTTCGGGTTACTAAAACCATTTGTTTTGCCATTTCTGTGTGGCGGTTTCTTTCGAAGGTCTCCATCAACTGCAGGTGCCTGTTTGGAGGCCATGGTTGCCCGACGAGTTAATAATTATTATTTATTATTATTATTATTATTATTAAGAGAAGAAATGTCGAAGTTGGTGAACAAATAAGCCGAGTTTCACTTCACCAAAATGGTGTGTCACAACTCTCTTCCCCTCCTCCCGAGAGAAAGACAGAAACGGGAGAGAATTCAAAAAAAAAAAAAAAAGTAACACGATTGCGAGCGGCGGTTTCGCTCCTGTGTATTAACAATGTAAGGAAGGGGGGAGAGAAAAAAAAAGAAAGGAAAGAAAGAAGAAAAGAAATAGATGTATAATAGAGAAGGAGGGAGGAGAGAAAAGATACGGGCAAACAGAGAGGGGGGGGAGAGTGGATCGATTAAATAGAGAGGGAAAGAGAGAGGAGGATCTCGGGTAAATAGAGAGAAGGAGGGGGAGGGTTCGGGCAAATAGAGAGGGTAGGAGGAGAAGACGATCCCGGTGAATATATATATATAGAGAGAGAGGGGGGGATCCAGGTGAATATATAGAGAAGAGGGAGGGGGAGAGTTGTATGCGGGAGAAGACAAAACGGATATACAGATACTTAAAGCGAGGAGGAGATAGTTTAAACAGAAAGATAGAGAGGGAACTTTTAGTTGAGTGAGAGAAGAAAAAGAAATATGTGAAAAAAAAAAAGAAATAAATAAAAAAGAAATAAATAAAAAAAGAACTTCTTAAAGAAAAAATTCTGTGAACAATTTGAATCAAACAGACGAATATCAAAGTTATTAGTAGTAATATATGTTGTTTGCTTAAAAAAAAGAAGTAATCTCTGATTTAGAAAACTGTTAGACAAGATCTCGTGTGAATGTGTTTCTCACCTATACGTAACTTTGATAAATACACATTGATTTTTTTTTTACTACTAAACCACCAGTGACCCTTTGAGTCAGTATTTGTTAGCTATATTATTAAATATTTGGAAATTTCAAAATGTTTTTCATCAATACTCTTTTCAAATAAACATACACAAATATTTGTAAAACTCTCTTATGAGTTGTGGTGTCATAATAGACACTCTCTCTCTCTCTCTCTCTCTCTCTCTCTCTCTCTCTTTCTCTCTCTCGTATATATATATATATATATATATATATATATATATATATATATATATATATATATATATATATATATATACTTCCCTCCCACAGCGGCAAGATGTGACAGAAGGTCGGAAGGTGGGATTAGAAAGCCAGCGCCCGAGAAGATGAGCACTCTGGCCTACAAAAAATGCCTGAGCAGCCTCGTCGGCATTCCCCGGTAGGGGTGCCTCAGGCGATTAGCAATAAACTAACCCCTTCTCAAAGGGTGAGAAGGCAAAGCCTGGGAGGGTGGACCTCCTAGAACTGCACAGGATAATCCATGAAACCGCCGGAATCAAGGCCCGAAGGCCAAGACGGTACCGGTCTATAAGGGTGTAGCATCCATCGGAACAGATACTACACTTTGATCCCAGCCAAAAGGCCAAAATCATTTCATCATTTATGACGTCATCAATTTTCAAGAATCTTGATGATAATCCGCTCTTCCCCCTTCTCTCTCTCTCTCTCTCTCTCTCTCTCTCTCTCTCCATATATATGTATATATTTACTTGAAAATGGATGACTTCATAAAGTACCATTAATCATTTATGACGTCATTCATTTTTGAGTAAATATAGATATTTCTTTCTTGAAAATACTCCGCTTCCCCCTCCTCTCCCCCTCTCTCTCAATTATTTACGTCATTCGCCCCCCCCCCCCACTTCATCTCTTGTCATTCGCCCTTCCTCCCACCATCTATGTACAAATGAAACGTGTGCATAGTGAAAAGCAAGCAAACCAGCAAGCATTACTAAACGTACCCGTGACCCGTTGGGTCACAGCCACTATTAATTCTACTTTGATTTCATTCGAAAATTCATCAACTGTGACGTCATATCTTTTAGGACATTCTTCTTGCATAATCAAAAGTAATGAGTCGCGTTACGTCTTTATTCTCCTTTTGAAAGTAAACAGACTTAATATTTTGCCATCTAATTTGTATGCGTGTGTGTGGTGTGTACAGACACACTATGTAAATTAGATGGCCACACTGAGAAAATAGAGTCACTCTTTCTCTAAATGCTCAAGAGAGATTAAGAAACATTAGAGAGTGGTTGAATCAACAGAGAGGGGGGGGCGAGAAAAATACATAGATATCTACGAGACTGGTTGGTGACTTGCTAAGTTGATTATAAATTATGGTTAATTACAACAATTACAATAGAATTATATTTTTAAACATGACTGTAGCAGTTACATGAGTAAACTATTTTCTGTCGGTCTACGTGATCGGTAGTGAGTTGTGATTCGGCTTGGCGATTATGTAACTATCGCTTGTTCATTACACAAGATTAATACGTAATGAATCGTGTTTTGGCGCAAAGACAGATCATGTGACCGCCATGAATCCAGTTCCAGGCTGACTTTTAAACAGACAAGATGTAGATTCTGCGTTCTCTACCGGGCCAACGGTAGATGAATTGAGGGACTCCAGAATTACGTTATTTCGTCTTGTCTATGTTAACCAACCCATGGTCAGATAGATCTGTATAGTGAGGCCTGAACAGAGCGTGCAGGTCAACTTGGAAAGCCTCGTGGACGTCATGCAGAAGAGCAGACTGCGTTGGTTGGGGCACGTTTAGCGTGCCAGCAGAAAAGACCACCTCTGGCAGACCAAAGTTGTCTTGGGAGGACGTGATCAAACGTGATCTGAGAGCCTTTGGTGTGGATTCCGTCGAGCCTCAACAAAGACAAGAATGGAGAGGAGACTGGACAATCAGGCCCCACCCTCATCAGAGGGTTAATTGTGGCTTGATTCAACAAATAACCGGTTGTTGTAAGTGGTGGTATGGGTGGTGGTGTTGTTGTGATGATGATGATGATGATGATGATGATGATGATGATGATGATGATGATGATGATGATGATGATGATGGAAACAAACGTTGATTAACTCAGATTTAGTATAATAATAGATCGATTAAACAAACATCTTGCTGCCCAACTCCCCACCGAGGTTGCTCCCAATAAATCTGGCCCCTATCACAGTAGTGGCCCCTTACGGTTCCGTGGTAATATGCATAGATTGGGATGAACAATATTTTTAAAAAGAGATTAAACGAATATTTATTGAAATCAAAAGTAAAATAACGAAAAACTAAAGCCAATTTTGGTGCTTCTACAGATGAGGGTAGATATGAAAAACGCAGTTACATCGCTGATAATCGCAGTTTCAATTAAATTAACCGGAAAACTCTTTGATATACTTATGTATCAAGCAAAAAATAGGTTTGTACACCAAAAATCTATCGAGTAGAATTTTAATAAAAAATAAAAATCAATTATAACGTTTTTTTAGGATTCTGCCATTGATTCGAGCGAAAAACACACTGAAACACTTAAAGAAATGACAAAACAAGAAACAATCTCAATCACTAAAACCCAGTGGCGTGCAGAGAGGGGGTTGTCATCCAATTGTATTCAAACTATTTTCCTTTCTCATAATATTTCTCGGTACTAGCAGTTATACCTGAGACTTTTGAGGAATACAATCAAGAAGTTTGCCCCGGCCATCACCAGATCTCTGCATGCCACTGTCCGATATGCAAAACTTTATTATAAATGTCATAATTGTAATAGCAACAACATTAAGCATTTTACTCTTTGACTTATTATTATCACCACATACAGCGCCTGGTATTCCCAAATGGTCACCCATCTGGTACTGACCCGGCTCAACGTTGCTTAACTTTGGTGATCTAACGAGAACCGGTGTGTCAACATGATTATGCCTGATCAATAGATTAAGCAGTGAAACAATAGAAAGTCTGCATATTAGGTTAAAGATTTGGAGAAAAGGAAAATTTGAGAGTGATTGTTATCAAGGCCAAAGTGATGATCAGACGTAAGCATAGAGGCTTAAAGTTGAATAGTTTTCTTTATTTTTTTAGGAACTTAATTTTTTTTCATTAAAAATAAACTTAAAATTTATTTTTTTAGGAACTTAATTTTTTTTCATTAAAAATAAACTTAAAATTTATTTTTTTAAATTCTGTTAATTATATTTATATTAATACTGCTATCATTAAATTGCACAAGATTTACCAGTGCACCATTTGTTTATTCTAACTTAACTATTAATTGTTAAAGTTGATGGATCAAGTTGATGGATCAAGTTGATGGATCAAGTTGGTGGATCAAGTTGGTGGATCAAGTTGATGGATCAAGTTGATGGATCAAGTTAATGGATCAAGTTGATGGATCAAGTTGGTGGATCAAGTTGATGAATCAAGTTGATGGGTCAAGTTGATGGATCAAGTTGATGGATCAAGTTGATGAATCAAGTTGATGAATCAAGTTGATGGATCAAGTTGAGGATCAAGTTGATGAATCAAGTTGATGGATCAAGTTGATAAATCAAGTTGATGAATCAAGTTTATGGATCAAGTTGAGGATCAAGTTGATGAATCAAGTTGATGGGTCAAGTTGATGGGTCAAGTTGATGGATCAAGTTGATGGGTCAAGTTGATGAATCAAGTTGATAAATCAAGTGGGTGAATCAAGTTGATGGGTCAAGTTGATGAATCAAGTTGATGAATCAAGTTGATAGATCAAGTTGATGAATCAAGTTGATGAATCAAGTTGATGGATCAAGTTGATGAATCAAGTTGATGAATCAAGTTGATGGATCAAGTTGATGGATCAAGTTGAGGATCAAGTTGATGGATCAAGTTGATGATCAAGTTGATGATCAAGTTGATGATCAAGTCTTGAAAGTGATTGAGAGAATTATTGAGTAGCAAATTAGAAGTCAGATACGCATAGATGAAATGCAGTTTGGTTTTATGCCCGGGCAAAGTACCACGGATGCTATATTTATTCCGAGACAAATGCAAGAGAAGTATCATGGTAAGAAGAAGAACCTGTATTTTGCTTTTGTTTGGTTTGGTTGTTTTGTTTTACGGCATATCAACCCTTTTTAGATTATTTGATGCCGAATCCGGTCATGTTGGTAAACGTTTTTATGCTTCAAGTTCTTAATAACTTAAAATATTTATTCATGGTGTTTGGTTTGGTTTGGTTGTTTTGTTTTACAGCATATCAACGTTTTTCGGATTATTTAATGCCGAATCATGTCATTTGGGTAAAGGTTTTATACTTTAAGTTTTTCAGATTTTCGAATATTTATTTATCGTGTTTTATTTGTTTTTTTTGTAGAGGAAAATTGTTGTTTTTGTTTTTAGTTTTGCAGAATATGATTAAGTTTTGCAAAGGGAAAGGAACAAAAAACAATAACATCAATGTTTGGTGCATTTTTTGGACAGAAAGCCAGTATCTTCAGACAGCCTGATCTGATAGCACCAGGTTTTCTTTTGTGGATTTGGAGAAAACTCTTGACCGAGTGTCAAGAAATATTGTCTGCCGGACTTTGCATAAATTAGGGGCCATCAAGTGGTTGGTGAAGGTTGTTCAAGCAATATATATAGAAACGCTCAAAGTCGTGTTTTGATTATTAACAGCACTATTAGTGATAGCTTTAATGTTTAAGTGAGGCTACATCAGGGTTCTGTACTTAGTCTTTTGCTTTTCATTTGTGTCTTGGTAGCATTGTTCAGAGAGTTTTGTACGGGTGGGTTGTGCGGAAGAGATGCTGTATTCTGATGATTGAGTGCTTGCCTGAGAGTGACCAAAAAGCGATGATCAGTGGTTGTAGTGTTGGAAAGCCCCCCCCCCCAAAAAAAAGAGGACAGTGGAAAAGGAGTTGATTGCAACTCAATTCTTTGTAGTACTTGTAAGCATTGGGTACACAACAACAGGGAGAAAGAAAGGAAAGGGGGAAAGAAGAGAAAAAGAAAGGAAAGGGGGAAAGAAGAGAAAAAGAAAGGAAAGGGGGAAAGAAGAGAAAAAGAAAGGAAAGGGAGAAAGAAGAGAAAAAGAAAGGAAAGGGAGAAAGAAGAGAAAAAGAAAGGAAAGGGAGAAAGAAGAGAAAAAAAGGAAAAAGAAAGAAAAGGAAAGAAAAAAAAGAAACAAGATATTGAATATAGAGAGAGATGGGGGGGGGGAGTAATCTAATCTAAGAATGGTGGTTAAACGAAGATTTCTTCCGATTCTTTTCTCTGATGCCACCATGAAATTTCCAAAATGGTAGTCACCCTCTTCACCGATACAAGATCTTCGGAAAAAGAAGAATAACCCCAGATGTTCGTTTACAACCACTTTGCCACCTGCACCTCGCTACAAATTCCGACATTTTACTTCACACAATGCATTGCCATTGTATAAATTGTTATCGTTATCATTACGAGTGCGACCTGTGGAAATTCCGTGGGTAATTAAAGAAAAAAGGTTTTCCTTTCATCATCTTCTATATATACAGACTTGACACAAATAAATTATTATATCTAATATATAAAGTTATCTTGTGAGATTGTAAAAGTTGGACCTAATTAGCATTTAAACTGACATATTAAAATTTGATTCTTACTAGCCAATTTTCATTTGTTATTGTTGTACAATGTTATTAGCAATATAATAACATACTTTGCTACAGTTTATTTTAAAAGTTATATAGTCCTGTCCAGATAACTGATATGGAAACATTTTTCAATTATGATCGAGAAATAAAAGTCAGCGAGGGGGATAACTCATTTTTTTTTTATTGAAGCATATAACGAGCTGCCTTCCTTACAAGTAAAATTTTATTTCTTTTCTATAAATTTAAAAAATGTGAAATCAAATAACAATTAAAAACTATAATGACTTGACTACATCCCGGGCAAGGCAAACCAGAAAAATCTCCGACTCAAAGTTTGCAGCTAACGGTGTTCGGTCAGATTCAGTTCCTGATATTAAAGACTTCCTGTTTTGGGGTCTCTTACTCTTGTTGTTTGCCAAGTTTTGTACTAATTTTTATTTATTAACTTATTTATTAAATTGTTAGGTGAAAGTACAGAATAGTTAACAAAGCCCTCCCCCATGTTAAGAATGGCTTTCTAAAAAATCTTCTGCAGTTTTTCTGATCCTGCAGAAATAATACCTCTGGTCTATCCGTAAAAGGAAAGTTCTTGAAAAATAAAAATCTATGAATTCTCCGCCTTCTGCCTTCTGCACCTCTTTCTCTCCACTTCACTTTGCTCACTAAGCATTTACACTCTTTACAAAAGAGTACAGTTTTTATACACTCCTATGCAAATTGACTCCCCACCAGAGCCATCCAATTTGCAAAGGGGGTATAACTCAAATGGCACTTAACCACAATACCGTTATTATTTAGAAAGCCATTCTTAGCATGGACGGGGGGGGGCTTTGTTTACTATTCTGTATTTTCACGATTTGAGAACTTTGAGAAGTGGGGCAACTTTTTTCTACTTATCTGCTCCACCCAAGAACAAAGTTAGACACAATGTTGATTTTGAATGTGGAGAATCCAGCTCTTTCAAAAGGGGTACATAATGCCTGGGAGGATGGTCTCCTGAGACCGAGCAGATATTACATTTTGTTCCTAACTGGTTAAAAAATTAATTCATCCTACCCACTTAGTTGCTAGAACTTCCGACTCTATTCTGAACCGGAAGTTGTGTACACATCATACAGGTGCAGCATGAATAAATATTTGAAGATATTAAGAACTTGAATTATAAAACCTTAATCCGAAATAACTCGATTCAGTGTTGAAGGGTTGATATGCCATAAAACGAAATCATAAAATCAAACTTATATTTATATAGATGTTTTTTTCTGTTGTTGTTGTTTTTTTTTTTTTTTTTTTTTTTTTTTTAATCTGAAACATTGAGAAATATGATCTTGTTTTAATATTAATACTAGTGGCATTATCTCCGTACATACTGAGATTGTATTCAAAACAGACTTGGTCATTCGTACATATTAGTGCACACCCTCCCTCGAAAATAACCACAAAAAAATATCCGCCACCAGCGGGTGGTCAATAGGTCTTTCCCTACTATCGTAGCTAGTAATTTGTACGCACCGCATACAGTGCACCCTAGTTAGTAGCTCCGCAATCGGATCCAGTACCGCAATCATCAGGAGGAACCCCTTCACAGTTTCGGCCCCTACTCCTCTACTGCATTTCTGAAGTAGCCGGGGTCCCTCCATCGGGAGGCCATATTGGTACTGGTGTAAGCTACTTTTCTGTCCAACACGCATCGTTTCTTTTCAACCAAACAAAAAATAAATAAGGACTAACGTGCCGTCCCATCATGATATTGATCGCGTTTTAATCGTAAAGGCTTTTCTCTGACTTTATATTTTTCATATAGTCTGTCGCATGTGGCCTTTTGGCCAAGATCAAAGTGTAGTATCTGTTCCGATGGATACTATACCCCATAGACCGGTATCGTCTTGACCTTCGGGCTTGATTTACGCCGGTCTATGGGTCTGCCCTGTGAAGTTCTAAGAGGTCCACCCTCCCAGGCTTCGCCTCCCCTCTTTGGGGAGGAGTAAGTTTATTGCTTACTGCCTGAGGCGCCCCTACCGGGGAATGCCGACGGGGCTGCCCAGGCAATTTTTAAATGGCCAGAGTGCTCACCTTCTCGGGCGCTGGTTTATCAAATCCCACTTTCCGACCTTGTGTCACATCTTACCGCTGTGGGAGCTAGATAAATAACTTGTTTGTTTCGCCCTATGCACAGTAGATGATGTCATCGTTTTGTGACGTCATCCACAGGCAGGAATAATCGTTTACAATGGATGACATCATTAAAAGTGAATGACGTCATCAATCCAATTAGAGAGAGAGGTGGGGAATAGATCTTTCATGGCGGTCAATCTAGATGACCCGTGACCCAAAGGATCATGGCACAAACCTGGGGGTCTAGACTAAAACTCTGCGGATCTTGTTTGTTTGTTATCTTGTCCCCATGGACACTTGATGATGTCATCGTTGTGTGACGTCATCAATTAAGACAGAGAGATGGGGATAATTGTGCACAGTGGATGGTGTCACAAAATGATGACATTATCCAATAAACTAGAGAGAACAACGCAAATTCACTAGACCAACACGACAATCTGCCAAATCCCATCCATTCACTGTGGAGGTCCCCAGATGTCGAAGAGCCTTCTACTCCAAAAGCTTCTTTCCTCGTGCTGCTGGACTCTGGAACTCCCTCCCTGCTCCCTGTTTTCCTGACGGTACTGGCATGCAGAAATTTAAAACTAATGTAAACAGACATCTCGCTGCACAGCTCCCAATTTAGGTTGACCCCCCCCCCCCTAAAAAAACTCTCCCCCTTTTTCTCAGTAGCCCTTACGGCTACAGTGGCATCCTGCCTTGTTTGGGGTGAACTATGTTAAAAAATAAAAAATAAATTTTAAAAAGTTGGTTATGGGGAGGGGGGGGGGGTCTTTTATGACGTCTTATCCAGAGTCTAGAGAACCGTCCAGACTCCTGGGGGATCTAGTTGAATATCAAAATAGGTTATAAAAATATAAAAATATTTTATCCAATTTTGAATACAAATTCATTAAAGAAACACGTTTTTTCTTTGCATTGGCAGATTGAGTTCAGAAACATTAGGGTGAATCAAGGAAAAAAATACCACAAAATTGATTTTTTGCATATGACATCTATAATATATTTTGCGTATGACATCTATAATATATCTCTGACATAATATTAAAAGTCCCCGCAAAATCATACGGGAGCATTTTTTTAGCGCATTTTTATGTGATAACTCATTTTAAGGGAATTTTGGCTAAATTAAGCTTTTCTGACATCATCAGTTCACCCTCACTCACTATTAAGGTTTATCGTCTATGTTCCCATTTGACAAGAGGTCCGACGCTGTCTGGCTGTTCTTATGCTCTGTCTCCAATGATCACAATTGCGGGGATTGACTGTTTACAGTCTTGCCTGATGGTTTTTTTGCATGTCTTCATAGGGCGCCCGGCTTTCCTTTTGCTGTCCAGTCTAAGGTCTCTACAAGTGCTGACCCCTTGCTTCTTCTTTTAATAACCCTAACCCTAACCCCTTACTTCTTTTAATAACCCTAACCCTAACCTCTTGCTTCTTTTAATAACCCTAACCCTAACCCTAACCCCTTACTTCTTTTAATAACCCTAACCCTAACCTCTTGCTTCTTTTAATAACCCTAACCCTAACCCCTTGCTTCTTTTAAAAACCCTAACCCTAACCCTAACCCTAACCCCTTGCTTCTTTTAATAACCCTAACCCTAACCCTAATCCTAACCCCTTACTTCTTTTAATAACCCTAACCCTAACCCTAACCCTAACCCCTTACTTCTTTTAATAACCCTAACCCTAACCCTAACCCCTTACTTCTTTTAATAACCCTAACCTCTTGCTTCTTTTAATAACCCTAACCCTAACCCTAACCCCTTACTTCTTTTAATAACCCTAACCCTAACCTCTTGCTTCTTTTAATAACCCTAACCCTAACCCCTTGCTTCTTTTAAAAACCCTAACCCTAACCCTAACCCTAACCCCTTGCTTCTTTTAATAACCCTAACCCTAACCCTAACCCTAACCCCTTACTTCTTTTAATAACCCTAACCCTAACCCTAACCCTAACCCCTTACTTCTTTTAATAACCCTAACCCTAACCCTAACCCCTTACTTCTTTTAATAACCCTAACCCTAACCCTAACCCCTTACTTCTTTTAATAACCCTAACCCTAACCCTAACCCTAACCCCTTACTTCTTTTAAAAACCCTAACCCTAACCCTAACCCTAACCCCTTGCTTCTTTTAATAACCCTAACCCTAACCCTAACCCTAACCCTAACCCCTTACTTCTTTTAATAACCCTAACCCTAACCCTAACCTCTTGCTTCTTTTAATATGCCCGAACCAGCAAAGATAGTTTGCCTTTATTAGTACATCAAGTTTTATTTTAGAATACAGCTCCCCTGCATTTCGCCACAAGTCAGGGCATCTCAGGCGACAAACAATTAACCGTCACTTACCCCTTTTGTGCAACGGGTGAGGTACTGTCGTGGAGGATGGTGTAAATTTTAAGAATATTAACACAAAAAGGCATTAATACGTATTGGGATTAACCCTAACCCTAACCCTCTTCCACGAGAGCAGGATATGACACAAAGTCGTTTGCATTTTTGAGTATTCAATTCAATTAATTTGGCAAAAAATAAAAAAAGCCTGTTTCAGTTGCCATGTAGGGAAAGGGTGGTAGAAATTTACACAGAAGTAGAGCAAGTCTGATCTAATGTTCTGAATCTGTTCCGGCTTTATGTTGTATATCCACCAAATCATTGCCCTGTCATTTCTCTGGGGTCGGGCAAGTGAGGCCTGGGTGAAGGCCCAACACTCACCGCCATACAACATCACGCCTCTTACGCAGCTATCATAGACCCTACTCCTGGTAATCATTGGGATATATTCACCGAAGACTTATTTATTGCTCGATGAAATGCTGTCCCTATTTACTTGCTCCTTCACGAGGACAGAGTTAGACACAAGGTCAGTTTTTTTATGTCGGAAAAATCCAGCTCCCGAAAAAGGGTCATGCTGGATTGAGCAAAAATTAAAATTGCCTCAGTCTAGAAGGACTTCTTCACTGACCAAGCACAGAAAAGATGAAGTGCAGATACCACACTTTGATCCTAACCAAAAAGCAAACCTTGCACCAAATTGCCCGTGCAACTTGCAGGCCCATTAACAAAACTTTTTATCAGTATCGCTGAAATTAATCGCTTGAGTATCCGTATCAAGTTTTAAAAGTCCAGAGAAGATAATGTTTTACTTACACTGAACGTAATTTGGTTATCAGGACAACCGAAATGTTGAATGGTCGTTTTTTTTTATAGGTTAATCATCATTCTTATTTTTATAGTAATTGTATACCACTTACCAAAGCCAAAAGCCACTCGAGGATAAGGGTCGGTGAGATTTTCTATTGGATGATGGAACAGTACTATGAACGGATAGAGGACGACTTGATAGATATTTGTTGACATTAAACTTGAAAACAACCCTGTTGTAGTCTGCAGGGAAACATTCCTGTGGTAACGTGTTCCACAGGTGGAAAGTTCTTTCTTTTTTTTGTTTTACTTAGTTCACCTTAAACAAGGCAAGTTGCCACTGTAGACGTAAGGGGATACTGAGAATTAGGGGGAAGGTTTAGGGGGTCATTCTAAATGTGGAGCTGTGCAGCGAGATGCTTGTTCACATTAGTTTTAAATTTCTGCATGTCGGCAAAGTTGGGGAAACAGGGAGCATGAAGGAAGTTCCAAAGGCCGGCAGCTCAAGGAAAGAAGCTATTGGAGTAGAAGGCTCTGCGGCATCTGGGAACCTCCACAGTGAATGGATGGGATTTTTAGCTGATTGTCGGGTTGGTCGAGTGTATTTACGTGGAAGGGGCACCAGAGCAGCAAATTCATCGGAGCACATTCAATTGAAGTACTTGTACAACAAGCACAAGGATGCAACATTGCAGCGATGGGACAGAGGCTGGAGCTTGGTGGATAGTGAGGGACTTATTAGATTAGATACTCTTTTTTGGACCTTGTCTAAGAGGGAGAGACTAGTGGATAGTGCACCAGCTCAGATGTGACAACAATATTCCACATATGGGTGGATTGTGGCTTCATAGAGATATAGGATAATGTCAGGTGTGAGAAGTTTTCTAGCATGATAGAGGGAGACCACTTTCTTTGCAGCAGGCTTGGCAATGTCTTCTAAGTATTTTCTTCTTGCCAACAATGGTCCAAGAAACAAATGACGGTACATCCAGTTTCAGACATCCAGTTTTATTTTTGTGAAATGGGGGTGGAAGCAGCTGTGCCAAACACCCACCGCTTTCTCTCACACTAACCCCTAACCCTAACTCTAACCCACCACTTTCTCTCATGATTTAGAAAAAAGAGAAAGATTTCATCAGCTTATCTACTACAGCTTAACAAGTATTTGTTGACATTGGACTTGAAAACGACCATGGTGTAATCTGTAGGGAAGCATTCCCACGGTAACGTGTTCCATCCACAGGTAGGAAGTTCTTGGAAAGAAACTCTGTTCATGGAAGTTCCGTTTAATTCTCGATACGCAGAGGAAAAAAAGAGAGTTGGTAGCAGGACGAATTCTTGCTGAGAAGGTTTTGTGAATGGTGGAGGGGAGGCGGCAGAGCTTGAAGCTCAGTCGATCCCCTTCCATGGGAATACCGATAGAGTATGTAACGGCTAACAACATCTCTTCTATGAGAAAGAAATCATCGCCCACTAGATTGCTAAGTCGATTTTGTACTTTAAGGGAACAAAGAGTGCTCCGAGCGGTACCTCCCCAGATGTGGCAGCAGTACCTCCCCATCTTGGGTGGAATCTGACTCTTATATAAGTAGAGGATTGCATCAGAAGTCAGGTACTTTCTGGAGCGATAGATTGATCCAACCACCCGATTTACTTGACCCCCCCACCACCCGCTTCCCCATGAGGGCGAAGTTAGACACAAGGTAAATTTTTTTTAATGTGGGGGTAAACCCAGCTCCACAAAAAAGGGGATTCTCGATTGAATACAAAAAATAACCTGTATCGTCTCGTCAGCACTCCCTCACGTATGAGGATGGCTCAGCCGGCAGGCAATAAATCCACCATCACCCTCAGAAAGAAGGAGGTAATACCTTGGAGCATGGCCTCTTGAGACCAAAAAAGATACTACACTTTTATCGTAGCCTGAAGGCCGGGTTCTATATTGTCTTCAAAATTGTTTCTGGATGCAATGACTGAAATATTTTCAGGCGGGGATCAAGGTGTAGTATCTGTTCTGTTGTCAGTCAGAGAAAGAGAAATCTTTCTCCACTGGGGCAATTTTTTTATTTTGGTCCCAATCCAGAGTGAACTTACACCATCCACTCCTAAGATAAGAGAATTAATAAATATAAATATATATGTAACGTAACTTGTTTTTCTTCGTGATTAGACTCTGATAAAGATAAAAATCTAACAATATTTTATCAATGAATATAAGTTACGATAGGAGAGCTTCGCCACATGGTTGAGAACAAAACTTCCGCCCGGTCGGGGGGGGGGGGGGCAGGTGCTCCATTGTGTCAACACATATAAAATACCAAGTGATACTAAAGTACTTACTAATGACATATTCGGGACTGACTTTTTAATTTTTTAGGGGTGTTTCACCATCCTCCAACATACAACGCCTGATATTCACAAATGGCCACTCATCTGATACTGGCCAGGCGTAGGGTCACTTAACTTTGGTGATCTAATGAGAACCGATGTGTGAACATGATTATTTATTAACTCATTTTACAACTACAAGTCTGGTATTATGTCTCTGAATTTTTAAAATGATTTGTATAATTTGGATTGTTCGCATTAGTATCATACAAGGACCCGTGGCACAGTGGATATAGTACTAAGTAACATTCAGTGATAGTCATTTGGAGGTTGAAGGTTCAATCCTTGGCTCACGGAACGAGAGCATGCTACCCGTGTGGATTAAATAAAGGGTTCAGTTTGAAATTTCGGTCAGATTCCCGAGTTTGAAAAGATACACCTGAAGAAGGCTGGAGGTTACATCGGCCGAAACGTTGTGACGATAACAGTTGAGATGATAATAGTTGTATACTATTAAAGTTTTTCAAACTTAGCTCCAAGTTGATTTAAAGTTGAAGACGTTAGGGTTAGGTTTGAATTGTATAAAATGGACGAATTGTATAAATATTCCCGAGTTCGAAGAAATACACCTGAAGAAGGCCGGAGGTTACAGCAGCCGAAACTTTGTGAGAATAACACTCACGATGAGAACAGTAGTCCGAATAATCAAAATGATACAAACTTGTCTGGTGTTCAATGTTTCTATTTTACACTATAAACCCTTTATATATATATATATATATATATATATATATATATATATATATAATTTATTTAGATACTGTAGATTACATATTTCAGCAATGTACCGCGGTTTCATCCAAAAGGGCAGATTTAGACATCTTTAGTAAATCTCTGTGTCCAGGGGAATCATCGGCAAGCTGAAACGATTGTAGTCATGGCCCGATAGGGAATGGCGTCAACAATGACATAAAACGGTGTATCTCTGATAGGGTTCCCGAAAAAATCCGGTGTGGGATAGTGATTAACTAAGACTTAAGGGAGTTCGATGTTCGTGTTTGAAAGGCCTTCATGTTATTCCCTAACAAGTTTTATTTATTTATTTATTTATTTATTTATTTATTTATCTGTTCTTTTATGGATTTGTAATATTATTGTTTTAGTCTGAAAAAAGACGAAAGGGACGGCTATGAAGTTTGCCTGTCATTGTTGACGCCATTCCCTATCGGGCCATGACTACAATCGTTTCAGCTTGCCGATGATTCCACTGGGCACAGAGATTTACTAAAGATGTCTAAATCTGCCTTTTTGGATGAAACCGCGGTACATTGCTGAAATATGTAATATACAGTATCTAAATAAATTATATTAGCTCTCTTATATGATCGAGCACTTTATTTGATTTCTTTTCATATACAACCTGACACACACATATATATATATATATATATATATATATATATATATATATATATATATATATATAAATTTCATATGAAAATTAAAACAGCATACTCAAATTAACTCGCGTTTCTGCGCTCAGCCCACATCATCAAAACTGCAACATCAGAATTATTATTAAATGAAATGGCGGCGTTGTGTTTCGGAAAAATACATCGCTATAAAAGCTAGCTCCAATATTGTATTCAATCTAAATTTTATTCTGATAAAGTCTTTTAATAAATAAAGATGAAATATTATTGCACAGGAGTTCTATTTTTATTTTCATCACTTATCAAGGCCAGATGCCACTCGAGGATAAGGGTTTATGAGATGGAATGATTGTCAGGACAAAGTTCAAATACTTATAGGGACGGTTCTAGATAGGAATCTGTTGACTTTGGTTTTGAAGACGACCAAGTCGTAATCCGAAGGGAAGCAGTCCTGCAGCAATGTGTTCCACAGACGAAGAAGCTTTGATTGTATTCATTTTCCCACTTATTTTCTCAACATTTTGTCAGATTTGATCCAAATTATTTTCGTTCGTGTGTATATGGATGTGTCATTTTTTTTTTTTTAATTTAATAATAAAAAAGTGTTTTTATTAAAAGTTGAACAAAGGCATGATAAATAAATAAATAAATAAATAAATACAGATTTCTAGAATTTCTTTCTTCTTTTATAAGTCATTGAAAAAAGGAAATGTTGGTGACGTCATTGTTAAAGAATCGTGTCAGAGGAATAAGGCACTTGAGAAAATCCATTTGATGACGAGGGATTGGTGATTGCATTGTAGTTAAAACAAATAACTTTTGTTGAAGACGTTAGGTTTAGGGTTTGTATAAAATCGACGAGTTCGACAGAAATATTCCCGAGTTTGAAAATATACACCTGAAGAAGGCCGGAGGTTACAGCGGCCGAAACGTTGCGAGAATAACGCTCAAGATTAGAACAGTAGTTTGAATAATCCAAATTACACAATAGAAAGTTTATTTGACTCCAATTAATCAGCAGACGACATCGTAGTTTCAAATGAAAATACCTTTTATTGGTCTGTGTGGAAAAAGGAATTAAACACCTACACAGTCAGTCTTTATAAAGTGTGGCATGTGACTAAGGTAGATTTACAATATCGTTCACGATTTGAGGAAACCATATCTCTGGACAGTGTACTGGCTCCAACTCTCGTGCCAGGGGAACAAAATCGTGTAGGTACTGTATGAAGAAGAAGTCTGCCGATTTGTGTTCCTATGCCAGAGCTTCTGATTGGCTGGGGGGCCAATCACTCCAGTGGTACACCTGTCCATTTACATGAAAGGAAAGTAGTCCATAGTATGATTAGAATACGTGACCGCTACAAGTGTATTGCAGTACACTCTTGTTTAAAAGATTTCCACAATTAATGTAAGGCCCGGTTTTATCAACACAACCCTCCCCCCTTTTACAATGTGGCGTATCGTTTACAACTATGTATAAAAAAACAACAAATATTTAACTGCAAAAAAATTAAATCAGTTATTTTATACGATAACCGTAAGAATACCCACCATTCGACGGATCCATCCCGTAAGTGTATATTTGCTGTATTTAGTTATTTACATTTTGTTAGACTTTAAAAAAACGGTGGTTCGTTACTTTCATAGCGACATGTTAGACCTCTCTTAAAAACAAATAGCTAAAGAAATGTGTAAACTTTGTTATGTACTTACGTGGTAGCTGAAAAGAAGACTGTACAACAAAAATTACGCAAATTCATCCAGTATTTATTAAATTAAAAATAAAAAACTGTTTTATCTACTGGTCGCCATTTTGAGTTTTCTCGAAAACAAAATTTGAGTTATCTCTCTTGTCTAATAAGTATACATGTCTATGTTTTTGTTTTAATGATTTAATAAATACTGGATGAATTTGCCTAATTTTTTCTGTACCACGTAAGTACATAACAAAGTTTATACATTTCTTTAACTATTTTTTATGTCGCAGCAAAAGTAAAGAAGCACGAAAAAATATTTTTGGCAAACTTTTATTCACCCCAAACAAGGGGACATATTACCACGGAAACATAAGGAGCTACTGTGGTAGAGACAAGATTTATAGGGGGCAACCTGTGTGAGGAGTTTGGCAGAAAGATGTTTGCTCAAATTACATTTAAGTTTTATGCATGCTGGTACAGTCGGGAAAACAGGGAGCAGGAAGAGAATTCCAAAGGCAGGCGGTCCGAGCAAAGAAGTTATCAGAGTAGAAAATCTTCCAGAATCTAGGGACCTCTACAGTGAAGGGGTGGGATTTTGCTGCTAGTCAGGTAAGTCGGGTGTATTTATGTTGGGGAGGGGTACAAGTGAAGTAAGTTTATCGGAGCACATTCAGTTGATGTAATACTGCAGCGATGTGACAGGGGATGGAGTTTGGCAGACAGTGCGGGGCCTATTAGATTAGAAATTCTGTTTTGCACTCTGTCCAAGAGGGAGAGGATAGTGGCTGGTGCCCCAGCTCAGATGGGACAACTTGCAATCAACCTCTGCGGCAGACACTCGATGCTGGGGAAAAGACCAACCGTTATTTCTCTAACTCTCGCCATGACGTCACTCACGAAATCTCGTACCCGCCCTCTCTAAAAAAAAATTTTTTTTTTATATACTTAAGTTCACCCCAAACAAGGGGCTACAATGCCACTGAGACGTAGGGGGCTACTGTGAATTAGGGGAGAGCCCTAGATGGGTAGTTTTGCAGCAAGATTCACATTATATTTAAATGTCTGCATGTTAGTACGGTCACGGAAACAGGAAGCAGGAAAAGGAATTCCAAAGGCTAGCAGTACGAGGAAAGAAGCTACTAGAGTAGAAAGCTCTTCAGCATCTGGGGACCTCAACAGTGAATGGGGTGGGATCTTGCTGACTGACAGGTTGATTAGGGGTATTTACGTAGAAGGGGGGCACCAGTGCAGCACAGTCGTTAGAGAACATTCCGTGAAAGTACTTGTAAAACAAGCACGGAGATGCAACACTGTGGTGATGCAACAGGGGCTGGAGCTTGGTAGACAGTGCGGGACTTATTAGATTAAAGGCTTTTTTTGGGGACCTTGTCTAAGAGGGAGAGGCTAGTGGTTGGTGCATCAGCCCAGAAGTGACAACAATACTCCATGCATGCGCGGATGGTGGCTTTATAGAGATATAAGATTCTGGCAGACGTGAGAAGTTTTCTAGCTCGGTATAGGGAGCCTACCTTCCTTGCAGCAGCCTTGGCAATGTCTTCTATGTATTTGTTCCAATTCATGTTATCCGTGAATGTTAGCCCTAGTAGTTTGAATGACGAACTCTCAGGTAGGGTGGCAATCGGTGGTTGAAACGTTTCTTATAATTGTTGAAAGACAGGAGCTTTGTCTTAGTAGCATTAAATGTTACCATCCACTTATGTCCTCATTCCACTACAGGGGGTCATTTTCTAAGGATTCAGTCATCGCCTTTGATATGCGTGTGTTATAAACCAGTGAATGTACAGATAGGGTGGGGCGGGGGGGGGGTCTTTAAAACATATTAAAACAAAAAAGTGCTTTTACACTTTACCACTCTTGCTGATGTCGAGGGGAGTATCTCTACTTCTGGGAATCTGCTGTAGTCGTCGATGACGACTAGCACATAATCTCCAGATGGGAAAGGACCTGCGAAGTCCAGGGAGGTTTCAGTCCATGGTGCAGCAGGGAGTGGTGTGGTGCGTATGGGCTCACGGTGTGATGATGTTGAGTTGGTAGCTTGACAAGGGATGCAGTTGCGCACTGTTTCCTCCACCAGCTTGTCAATTCCATGGAACCAGACCTTTTCCCTCATTAGCTGCTTCGTCTTAACAATGCCCTGGTGTGTGCGGTGGGCTATATCTACGGTTCTTTTCTGCAGGGTGGACGGTACGACACTGCACATTTAGCTTTTCCCCCCTTTAAAACTTTCAAAATGGCTGTCCTCTTCGTACATGGCTAAAATTTAATTTTCTTTTATAAAAAAAAAATACTTGATTAATTTACGTGATTTTTGGTATACGATTTATTCAACCCGTGACAGGTACGTACATCAAACAGATATTCCTCAGTTGGTTTTATTTAAAGTATCCGCTAAAGCGTAAAAGCCGCCCCCCCAAAAAAAAATAGAGTACAAAACAATTAATCTTAAACGAACAAAGATAAATCCATTTTCTTTTAGCAGTTCTGCTCCACCTTATTTTCAAATGTCAACTGGTCACTTTGAAAAGGTCGAAATATTATAAATCTTATGGGATCACCATTAGAAGTAAAAAAAACAAACAACAAAACAAAAAAAAAATGGTAAAACTGTAGTCGTTCACTGTTTACTAATTCAGCAAAAGAAAAAAAAATGAGATTCTACTTTTTTAAGCGATTACCTGAAAAAGTTGTCCGTAAAAAGAAATAAAATAAGACAGTATGGTGCCGCTCTGGCGTGTTATCTACGTTTCATGAATCTACTTTGGTATGATATCTACACTTTTTTTTATGCGATCTACACCCCATATTGTAATCAACGCAGTACAAGAGCCAGGAAAACACTTCTCTTAATTGGTTTCGAAAGAATGTGTCTTCTTCTTCTTTCATGTGAATCAGATGATTCTGGTTTTGGCATTAGTTTCCCCAATGTTTTTCTTGTTAGAAATCTTTCTGGAAAGACATCGGGTACTTACGGGAAGGACCATGAGAAGGTTGCCAACATCCCGAAGTGAAAGGGATACTGTGGAACCGACTAGGATCGAACTTGGAACACTCCTATTTATCTACTTCCCACAGAGTAGAATGTGACACAAGGTCGGAAACTGGGAATTTGCATTCAAGAGAAAGAGTACTTGGGGTCTTTAAAAATTGCCTGGACAGCCCCGTCGGCATTCCCCGGCAGGGGCGCCTCAGGCGATTAGCAATAAACTAACCCCTTCTCAAAGGGTGAGAAGGCAAAGCCTGGGAGGGCTGACCTCCCAGAACTGCACAGGATAAACCAATAGATCGGCGTAAATCAAGACCCGAAGGCCAAGACAATACCAGTCTATGGGGTGCAGTATCCATCGGAACAGATACTACACTTAGAACACCCAGGTCTTCAGTCCGTGTCGATATCCACTTAACCACCGTCACCTCCTGAAAGAATGTGTGATTACCGAGCTTAGAATCCTAACCCTAACCCTAAGTTCAAAGAAGAGACCGTGCGAAACTTGAACCAAATATTCAACGAAAAGTCACTGAAATCTCAGTAGTCTATTCCGACGAATGGAGAGCTAACCCTAACCCTAACCCTAACCCTAACCCTAACCCAACTCTATTTTTTCTCATTTTTCCGTAAATAATCACCAAAAAAATTGCGTCGATCCCAACAGCAGAGCACACACACAAAGAATTGAAAAGTCATCGCTTGACACGAAGATTTGTATACTGAAAATAAAAATAACATACGCTGTAGATTTTTTTCTTTGTAGATAGAAAACCTAAACAGCACCAACAATATTTTAGACTTTAGAGGTGGGGATCACTTTCGCCTAAAAATTTTATGTAAAATGATCACCCACTTCCGGGCAACTAGGCGGTAATGATCATCCACTTCCTGACCAGAGAACGTTTTAAAGAACTGTAGTTAAAACAGGAATCTCTTTTTTTTTAAACTCACAAAAATTGTAGGGAGGTTTTAAAGAAATGTACTTAAAATAGGAAGATATATTTTTTTTAAACTCACAAAAATTGTAGGGAGGTTTTAAAGAAGTGTACTTACAACAGGAAGATATTTTTTTTTTTTAAACTCACAAAAATTGTAGGTTTTTTTTAAAGAAGTGTACTTAAAATAGGAAGATATTTTTTTTTTTAAACTTACAAAAATTGTAGGGAGGTTTTAAAGAAGTGTACTTAAAATAGGAAGATATTTAAAAAAACTCACAAAAATTGTAGGGAGGTGGGTAAAATTTAAATATTCTTTATCATCAGTTCTTTAAGACGAAGGTTTAATTTGATTCAATCAATTTATTAATCAAAAAATAATAATATCGAAGAGAATTTTGAAATTTTGTTTTCTACAGTCCACATTTTTCTGCGGTTAAAAATAAGTTTGAATTACTATTTCTGAAATCTGAAATAGATTTGTCATTTTCGGCCTGTGTTGAGTTGGCACAGATCACAACCAAGGGGGGGAGTCTGTGTTATTCATACAAGTTGAGGATACATCCTCGACAATAATTCCGACAGAGTCTGGATCATTTTTGAATTAGTGACTTTCCTTCTGTCGGTCCATCCACCCAGGCTTTATCTCCTCTCGTTTTAGAAGGGGTTCGTTTATTGCTAATCGCCTGAGGCGCCCCTACCGGTGAATGCCGACAGGGCTGCTAAGGCATTTTTTTGTGGGCCACAGTACACTGTCTCTTGTGTGCTGGCTTTTCAATCTCCACCTTCCGACCTTGGTGGGAGGGAGGTGAATGCCAACGGTCCAGGACTGTTCGTTTTCGTTGCAGATTAGTAGCCGGCCAGTGTCTGGTCAGCGCAGATCATTACAAACGGGCTAGTACTGTCCGTTGTCGTTAGAGATTGGTAGCCGACTCTCAGCTTGCGCGGGGGTGGGGGTGGGGGGGTCACTAGGACCGAGTCACTATTAATATTTACTCCGCTTTATATATTTGAGTTTACTACAACTAAAAATAATATACGAACCGGTTGGGGTGGGGGGGAGGGTTATAATGGAGTAATTCTTTTATTAACAATAGTAAATATGTCATAGGACTAGCCGGCAACATTAGTAGCAACTGCCGTGTCACCTGTGGGGTGGGCAGGTAAAAAGCTGGAGATATGTACGTTGGGCCAGCAGAAAATGGGAGTGTTACTTTTCTATCTCCCCCCCCCCCCCCCCCGGACAAAAAAGTAACAATGTGACGTAGTGATGGGGGCGGATATTGTTGCTGTTGTTGTTGTTGTTGTGGTTGGGTGGGGATGGTTTTACGAATGTATCGCGCACTGTCCTAAAAACATGCTCTGAATAATATTGAAAGTCGCGCAAAGGAAAGTGAATGAAAGGCTCAGTGTGACTCGGTGGGGTAGGAGGGAGAGTGCAAATGACAAAAGAGAGAGAGACGGGGGAGGAGTGGAGGTATTTATTTTAGTCATGTGCGGTATGACTCAGCTGTAGTCTTATATAAGTCAAAACTTTAAAAAAAAATAATTTCGCTGATCTACATGCAACAAAAAAAAACATTTTTGAATTAGAGGTATTTTGTTATCACTTATCAAGGCTCAAAGACCGCTCGAGGATAGGGGTTAATGAGATTGTCAATTGAGTTAATTTGTAGACAAAAAAAATGAGATTCTACCTTTTAGGCGATTACGTGTGAACACCCTCCAGTATCTGGCGGAAAGAAGAAAAAAAAAAGAACAAAAAAAAAATATTTTAAGAATTTAGAATGGGAGATCAGTTTCGTATATAAATTTAACATAAAATTATCCCCCATTTCCGGGCCATTCTAACCTTTTAGAGCATTTAACTAAAAAAATTTACTACTAAGCCTAAGTCCGACTGGAAAGGTGGTAAATCACACGTAATCGCCTAAAAAGTAGAACCCCCTTGTAATGAACAATTACGAATAATTTCCCTATTCTAAATTATCTCCCCTTTGGAGAACTCTTCTGTTCGTCTTAACCATATAAATAGCAGCACTAATATTGTACTGACAGTTTATGCCGAATAAAGCTTTCTTAAGTTACGACTGTTCTCGTTTGTCATTACACCCCTCCCCCTCAAAAATAACGCACAGAATTTATCTCCCATAACAAACAAAAATTGTTTCTGACAAAGAGGGAATAATTGCTGTTTTTCTTGTGCTTTAAAAAAATAATAATAAGCGTGCTGTTGCCAGACAGAAAAATAAATTAGGCAAATAATTTAATATGGTCCCGGGCAAGGGATTAGATATGAACTGATATCTGAATAGTGAGCAACAGTGTTTTGGGGTGCCGGACCGTGTAGCTGGCCTGAGGCGATTTTCTGTTCATTGGCTTCAACATGGAAAGTCCCATAATGAATTTAACATCTGGTTCTATTCAAGGGAGGGCTGTCGGAGAAAACTAACAGTGTTCCGTTGTTACTAAGGGAGTGGTGATTGTACATCACTAACAACAAATCTATTATTTAAGTTTAATTTTCAATGCCCCCCCCCCCCAAAAAAAAGAACAACAAATGACCCGGCCTTTAGGTGAGGATCAAAGTGTAGTATCTCTTCTGTCTCAGGAGACCATTCTACTTTCCTAGGGAGATTGGTTTAATACCTGTCACCTGAAGTGCCTTCATTTGTGAAGGAATTGTTTTTTTAGATTTAGTTTTTGAAATCTTTTTGAAATAATGGTGGAAGATATTTAAAAAAAACTGTGTGCCATATTTAGAAATCTCATTAATAATTTTTTAAGTCATGCAATAAAATAATAGGTCAAAGGTCATGAAACAAATCATTATATAATAGAGATTCGGTGTTTGTGACTTTTTTTTTTTATATGAATTTTAGTATTTTTTTACTGACTTATTTATTCAGAATTTGCTTATCTGGTAATTCATTGAATAAAAATGAATTATTTTCAAGATATTCAGAAAGCAAGTTCGTAATATTTTGGAATACCTTTTTTGGATTATTCGCAGAAGTTCGATGACTCTCTCTCTCGTTTGTAGATCAATCCCAAGTTATATACAGAGATGATTGGTTCATAATTCAAAATCAATACTTTATTTTCTCGAGTTCAATTCCCCCCCCCCCCACTCTTAGACAATCCTGCGATCTGTTCTAAAAGTCTCATTAATCTTACACCTGGTTTATATTTCCAACATTTGATTAAGATACAGGTGAGAATATGCTGATTAACACCTGAGTCATTTAACATCGATTATTGGCAGGTAAATTGTCTGAGATTGGTTTATTTGCTGACGACACCACGCTTTACTCTCGCCATGTTGGCAAAACAGACGCGATCGTATCTGAGGCAATGGCTGAATCTTTAGAAAATGACCTCCAGGCTGTAGTAGTATGGGGCCATAAATGGTTGGTGACTTTTAATGCCGCAAAGACTAAGCTCCTTTCCTTCAACAACTACAAGAAGCCTCTCCGACCACCGATTGTCATGGCAAATAACACCCTACCTGAGAGTTCATCATTCAAACTCCTTGGCCTAACCTTCACAGGTAACATGAATTGGAACACATACATTGAAGACATTGCCAAGGCTGCCGCAAAGAAGGTTGGCTCCCTCTACCGTGCTAGTAAACTCCTCACACCTGACATTATCCTGTATCTCTACAAAGCCACCATTCGCCCATGCATGGAGTATTGTTGCCACATCTGAGCTGGTGTATCATCTACTAGTCTCTCCCTCCTTGACTAAGTCCAAAAAAGAGTCGTCAACCTAATAGGTCCCGCACTGTCAACCAAGCTCCAGTCCCTGTCCCATCGCCACAATGTAGCATCCTTATGTTTGTTTTACAAATAAACAGACATCTCGCTGCTCAGATCCCAATTTAAGCTGAACCACCAATCCTTCTCCCCTTTTCCTTTTTCTCAGTAGCCCCTTACGTTTACAGTGGCGGCCTGCCTTGTTTGGGGTGAATCATGTTAAAAAAAAAAAATTTTTTAATTCTTTATTTCAGTGCAAACAACCTGAAATCGTCTACGTGAGTGTGAAGTGGCATTTTTTGCGCATCAAGAAATCTCAAACCGAAAACTCAGACATACCGTTGCGATCAGACAGGTGTTTCATGTACTAATGAGTCACCGCTTATCAAGGCCGAAATGCCACTCGAGGATAAGGGTTAATAAGTCTATCAGGTGGACGGTGAGATAACAACGTGAGGATTGGTTACGATGGATGCGACTTTTCAGAATTTGATTATTTAAGAGGACAGCTCGGCTCGGTACCGTCTTGGTCTTCGAGCTTTGTATTCTGCCGGTCTCAGGTATTGTCCTGTGCAGTTCTAGGAGGTCCACCCTCCCAGGCTTTATCTTCTCACCCTTTGATAAAGCGTTTAGTCTATTGCTAATCGCCTGAAGCGCCCCTATCAGGGAATGCCGACGTGGCTGCCCCAGGCATTTTTTGTAGGCCAGAGTGCTCATCCTGTAGGGTGCTGGCTTTTCAATCCCACTTTCTGACCTTGTGTCACATCTTACTGCTGTGGGAGGGCAATAAAAAAAGATTTATTTTAAAGAGGACAGCTCAACAAGAATTTGTTTACATTGGACTTGAAAACGACCATGTTTTAGTCAACTGGGAAGCAGTTCCGTGGTATTGTGCTCCACAGACAGGTAGTTCTTGGAAACAAACTTTGCTCATGGAAGTTCCATTTAGTTTTAGGTACAGAGAAAGGAAAGGAAGATTATTTACAGTGGTTGTAGCTAGACGAGTTTTTGTGGATGTTTTTTACAGGGCAAAGATTGGGGCTCAGTCGAGCACCTACCATGAAAATAACAATAGAGTAGAGAAAGACTAGCAACTTTTCTTCTGTGAGAAAAAGGCTGTAGGGAAGAGAAGAGGACATCTCACACTAGATTTCGAGGTTGGCTTTGTACTCTGTCAAGGCAGAAAAACGTGTTCTGGGCGGCACCTCCCCAGATGTGGCAACAGTACCTCCCCATATTAGAACGTATTTTACTCTTATACACGTAGAGGATTGCGCCAGGAGTGAGATACTTTCTGGAGCGATAGAATGATCCAACCTTTTTTCCAGTGACCATAGCAACAGATTTGATGTAAGTCTTCCATTTGAGGTCTGGGTTGAAGGTCAGTCGCAGAAGCTTATCAAAGCAGGGGACTTAATCAAGGTGAAAACCATTCATTTCAATTGGGGCAAAGTGAGGATCAGAGCGTTGGTGGTGAAAGAAGAGCAGCTTGGTTTGAGACGCATTAAAAGTAATCAGCCATCTTTTTCCCCATTGATGTTGATCATCAATGCTCTTCAATGTGTTGCCATAGATGGTTGTGTCATCTGCATAAATGTCGACGAATGATCTTAGAATGTGATTTGGGAGATCATTGATGAAAATCAGAAAGAGGGTTGGGCCCAGAATGGATCATTTGAGGCACGCCAGCATTGCTACTATGTGCTTCCGACTCATGCCCATCAACGACGCCATTTATGAACCTGTTGTTGACCTGTTTAGTGTCCGGAATGAAAACACGAACTAGGGTTTTAGAAAAAACAAGTATATTGAAGAAAAGTTTAATACAACAGAGAAACAAGAGTAGTGGTACGTCAGTCTTGACTGCCAGTATAGAGTGGGCTTTACTCAACACTAAGAAGCATATGCTTCCAGTATTTATTGTGAATGGAAGAGTCCAAAGTCCATTATATGTACGATAGCATAACAGAACCAATCAGAGAGAAAGGATTTGATGGTTGAGAGGACATTTCCGGATATCGCATAGCTAGAAATCTTGTGAAGTCGACCTTTATGCCAAACCCTATCAACAACTACTTTTCATATGGAAACATACATACTTGACTTTATATATTATTTTTATAGACTGTGATTATTAGAGTCACAACATACTTTACTTTATTTATAAGCTAAACTGGTGTCAAATCTCTATATTAATTGTGTGACCACTTCTCGTGTACATGTATATCTTGCATCAACGTAAATTTGATAATTACACGTTTAATTATTATTTTTTTATTTACAATTAATCGAATATTTTTAAAAATAAAAATGCAATAGCATAAAATAAATTTATTTTTAAATCATATTTAAAAAATAATTTGATTACGAAATTAAATCCACCAGAATGCATTTCAGTTTCTTCGGAAACGAATCAGCTATTTTGATCCTTTGTTAGCCTCTTTCCAAGAACCGTGGGCTTGTGGAACTCTCTTCCTGCTGACTGTTTTTCTCCTACCTTTAACCTTGGTCTTTTCAAGAAGAAGGCCAATAGGCATCTCCTGTCTTTGCGATAATCATATTTCGTTCTTGTTAGCTCCTTACATCAAGTGGCTTCATGCCTTGTCTGGAGCGATTTCCATTAACAAAAAAAAAGAAAAAGAAAAAGAAGTTCATCTAAAAAGATTTGATTTTTGAAAAATAGCCACATAACCTCCATTCTCCATTTTGCGCCGCTAAATCCTCCGCATCCGCTAAATGCTCCGCAAACACGTTTTGTATGCACGCAAATCATCTCGTTAAATTATCTTTCATCGACGAGTGAAGTTTTAATTTATCTGTTTTTTTTTTGTTTTTTTTTTTTAACGTAGTTCACCCCAAACAAGGCAGGCCGCCACTGTAGACGTAAGGGGCTACTGAGAAGAAAAAAAAGGGGAGACGGTTGGGGGGGGAAGGGGGGGGGTCAATCTAAACTGGGATCTGCGCAGTGAGATGTCTGTTTACATTAATTTTAAATTTCTGCATGTCAGTACCGTCGGGGAAACAGGGGGCAGGGAGGGAGTTCCAGAGGCCAGCAGCACGAGGAAAGAAGCTTTTTGAGTAGAAAGCTCTCCGGCATCTGGGAACCTCCACAGTGAATGGATGGGATTTAGTTGATTGTCGAGTTGGTCTAGTGAATTTACGTCGAGGGGGCACAAGAGTAGCCAATTCATCGGAGCATAATCCATTGAAGTATTTGTAAAACAAGCACAAGGATGCTACATTGCGGCGATGGGACAGGGACTGGAGCTTGGTTGACAGTGAGGGACCTATTAGGTTGGCGACTCTTTTTTGGGCCTTGTCTAGGAGGGAGAGACTAGTAGATGATGCACCAGCCCAGATGTGGCAACAATACTCCATGCATGGTGGCTTTGTAGAGATACACGATAATGTCAGGTGTGAGGAGTTTACTAGCACGGTAGAGGGAGCCAACCTTCTTTGCGGCAGCCTTGGCAATGTCTTCAATGTATTTATTCCAATTCATGTCACCTGTGTTGATTCACAAAATTCTAAAACTAGGATTGAAAAATGCAACTTGAAGAAGCTTCGAAGTGAGTCATTATTTGTGTTGCGTGCAGACAGACCTACCGATCGACGTGCATAGAGCCGCTTCTAGAGACGCGTGGACGCATCTTACAGATGAAATGTTTCACAATACGATGACGCCTTCGGCTGATTTCACAGCTCGACAAGATCAGGTAATCCTGCCACACCTGACACCAACATCCTCCGTGATGTCATTCAATCAATTTGCTGAACAGTTTATTTACCATGTTTCGCTATATTACTTACTCATTCATGCCCTGATAATAAAGTCATGACCGTAAAACAGTCAAGTTCATATGACAAATAAGTAACAATAATAACAAATAATAACAACCGCACATATTCTCTTTAGTGCACGCTGACACCCCCTTCCCCTCTTCCTCCAAAAGAAAATGGAATCACCCATGGAATCGTTCATAAAATTCGCAATCCTTTCTACAATCCAACCATGACTGACTTGTCCACCAAGTTTCAGTCAGGAATGTCCAACAGTCTTTCTTTTATTGCCATTCAATGATAAGTGGGGGACACTTTGGTGATCGTCTCATCACTGGACCATAACCCTCTCTCCAGATTTTTATCTGTGCGGTTATCTCAAAGATAATGTCTATCAGAACAATCCACAGACTATTCCTGAACTGAAGAGGGCAACTACAGTCAAAATCAGAGAACAAATGAGGGACGCACACCAACAATTCAAAGACCTCATTAATTCCTGGTAATATAGGGGGACCCTTCCCCAGAGAATGACATCCATCGAATCGTTAATAAAATTCACAATCCTTTCTGTAATCTAACCATTAAGAAGTGTAATTTTGAATAGACTTCACATTCACTGTATCTTAACCCCCCAGATTTTTTATTGGTCGGATTATCTCAAATATCAAAACAATCCACAGACTATTCCTGAACTGAAGATGTTCATCACAGCTCAAATCAGTCGTACCCAGGTGCATTTGCACATTTGGAGCATATTTGGAATATATATATTTTTTGGGGGCAATATAATAAGCAATGTGCTTACCATATCTGACTCTCTCTTTGTCCCTTTCTTTCTCATTTCTGTCACGATGCGATCATAATGGCACCGATGTGATTAGCAATGTTGATGCTTAATTCTAACTTAATTTTCAGTGGCCGAATCGAATAAATCCCGCATTCTCAAAGAAGTGCATTGTGTAATTAATTGCATAATTATTGTAAGAACGCACAAAAACAGGGAAGCATCTAGTTGTCCAAGAGACGCGCGTAACACAAAATCCTGGAGAAGACAACAAATCAGGGACTCACGCCAACAATTCAAAGACTATTCCTGAACTGAAGATGGTCATCACAGCTCAAATCAGTCCAGGTTGGTTTCGAGTGTGAATTTGTATCTCACCTTAGGTTATTCCCACGTCTCGTCACCATGAGAGCGAGGGAAAATCTACGTCTGTCTAAGCATAAAAAAAACTGTAGCAGTTACATGATTGAAATCTTTTTTTTGTTGTAAATAGATGTAATCACTTGCAGATGTGCAGACTTATGTAAAAGCGTCGGCGATTCAAACACTTCCGCATATGCGCACTTCTCGGCCTTTTCCTAATTTCCGCCCAGCTTGGTTCACGCTCAAATACATTTCAGTTCCAGTCGAGACCTCATTGTAGACAGACGTAGATTTTCCCTCGCTCTCATGGTGACGAGACGTGAGAATAACCTAAGGTGAGATACAAATTCACACGCGAAACCAACCTGGACTCAATTACATTTCTACTCTAACCAACTTTCCTTACGTTCCGGTATTCCTGTGTTCCTGTTGAATAACGTTGATTTTATTGTAGAGAAGATGTTGGTGTTTTGTTTGGAACTCTGGTGACCCTAACCCTAACCCTAACCCTTTTCCTCTTCATTTCAAGCCAGCTCACTCACTCACTCACTCACTATCCTAGTTTAGCGTCTGTGTTCCCCTCGTCAGGGGTTCAACGTTGTCTGGTGGTCTTTATACATCGTCTCGAGTAGTCACGGTCGTGGGGGTCCACCTTCACCATCTGCCACTGTACACGGTCATGCCTGATGGTCTTCTTTGGGCGTCCGGCTTCCCTCTGACCGACCACTTTCAGATCTCGACATGTGTTGATTGGTCAACTGCTTCTTTCAACATGTCCACACCAACGTAGTCTGTTCGCTCCCTAAGAATAACATCCAGCGGTTGGATGGCCAATGTTTTGAGCAACGTCTCTGACCTAACCCGACTGGACTGGTGTATCATCCGCTAGTCTCTCCCTCTTAGACAAGGTCCAAAAAAGAGTCGCCAACTTGATAGGTCCCTCACTATCCACCAAGCTCCAGCCGCTGTCCCATCGCCGCAATGTTGCTTTGTTGTGCCTGTTTTACAAGTACTTCAATGGATTGTGCTCTGATGAGCTTGCTGCTCTGGTACCCCCACAACGTAAATTCACTAGACCAACCCGACAATCTGCCAAATCCCATCCATACACTGTGGAGGTTCCCAGATGCCGAAGAACTTTCTACTTCAAAAGCTTCTTTCCTCGTGCTGCTGGACTCTGGAACTCCCTCCCTGCTCCCTGTTTTCCTGACGGTACTGACATGCAGAAATTTAAAACTAATGTAAACAGACATCTCGCTGTGCAGCTCCTAATTTAGGTTGACCACCCCACAAACTCAACATGTCCACATCAACCAGACTGGGTCTGGTCTGATAACTACAGACACGTCCGACTCAACAAAATGGCTACCCAAC
>OY744518.1:217732253-217739753 GCA_963556195.1 Sepiola atlantica
GCACCGCTGTCACTAGGAATACGGAAGAGGGGAATACATCTGTATTGTTAGAAGTGAGGGATGTTTCTGTGGATGGCATTTCTTGTGAGTGGCCTATATAAACTGCAAACGGGCGCAGGAGGACCGTAGGGTGAGGGTCCAGCATTCACTGCCACATATCATGACGCTCCTGACACATCTGCGATACAACTTACCCCGAAGGGTGTAGAGAAGGCCAGCACTATATATTTTATGATTTTTGTTTTCCACAAAAATTATTTTGGTACAAAAATGCACTAACGTTTCAACCGAAAGAGGATGGTTATCTTCAGGGGAGATAAACAAAACAATTACTTTGCCGTTATCTTGCCCGAAGGTAACCATTTCCTTTGGGTTGAAACATGAGTAAATTTGTGTGACAAAAAAAAATGAAAAGACGAATGGCATAAATAAAAGGACAGATTATAAGAGTAGTAGTGGGAGGAGATGAATAAGATAAATGATTAAAAGAGTATGAGAAAAGGGAAGAGAGAGAGGGGGGAAAGAAAGAGGAGGGGGAAGAGAGAGAGGGGGAAAGAAAGAGGAGAGGGAAGAGAGAGAGAGGGGGAAAAGAAAGAGAGGAGGAACAAAAGAGAGGAGGGAAAGAAAGAGAGGGGGGAAAGAAAGAGAGGGGTGAAGAAAGGGGGGAGAAAGAGAAGGGGGAAGAGAGGAGGAGAAAGAGGGGGGGGGGAGAAAGAGAGGGGAAAAGAAAAGGGGGAGAAAGAGAGGGGAGAAGAAAGAGAGGAGGAACAAAAGAGAGGGGGGAAAGAAAGAGAGGGGAAAGAAAGAGAGGGGTGAAGAAAGGGGAGGGAGAAAGAGAAGGGGAAGAGAGGAGGAGAAAGAGAGGGAGAAAGAAAGAGGAGGGGAAAGAAAAAGCGGGGAAAAAGAGAGGGGAGAAGAAAGAGAGGAGGAACAAAAGAGAGGGGGGAAAGAAAGAGAGGGGGAAAGAAAGAGAGGGGTGAAGAAAGGGGGGGGGAGAAAGAGAAGGGGAAGAGAGGAGGAGAAAGAGAGGGGGAAAGAAAGAGGAGGAGAAAGAAAGAGAGGGGAAGAACGAGAGGGGAAGAACGAGAGGGGAAAGAAAGAGGAGGGGAAAGAAAGAGAGGGATGAAGAAAGAGAGGGATGAAGAAAGAGAGGGATGAAGAAAGAGAAGGGGAAGAAAGAGAGGGGAAAGAAAAAGAGGGGGGAAGAGAGGGGAAAAGAAAAAGAGGGGAGAGAAAGAAAGAAGAAGAACAAATAAAATAAAGGACTGATTATTATCAAGGAAGAAACATATTTATTTGAAAATGGATGACGTCATAAAACTACCATTCATCCCCTTATGACAAAGGGTTGTCAACCTGGGGTTCGCGAACCCCCAGGAGTTCACAACAAGATTTCTAAGGGTACTTAGATGGCTGATGAAAAAGGTATTTTAAATAGTAATAGTTGCGGATTATGAGATTCTGTGTCTGTGCCTTCATATAGTTGCTTTCATTATTGGTTTAGAAAAAAAACAAATATATAAGTAATAATTCAAAAAGAAAAAAGTAAATATATTGTATTAATAATAAAAAATTAAATGACCAAAGAATCGTTAATGATTCGAACTTCAGTGTGTTACCGAGCACTGAAACATATTTAACGGAACACTGAAATGTGTTCGAAGATATGATATATATATATATATATATATATATATATATATATATATATATATATATACTTTGCAGAATTATTGTAATCTAATGAGTTAGTCAATAAATTATCATCATGTTCATCGTCACATTATTGGGGGTTCACGAAGATGGTTTTATAACTCAGGGGGTACTTAACGGGAGAAAGTTTGAGAACCCCTGCCTTATGATATCATCATACACGTCTTCAGATTGTCAGCATTATATAGATCAGTAGCAGTCCTAACCTAGAAATTCCAAATATTTATGAAAACATTTTGGAATTTCCAAATATTTAATAATATATATAATAAATACTGCCCCAACGGGTCATGGGTGGTTTACTCTAATCTCTATGAAATTAAGTCGATCGGATTTTCCATGTTCGACCTAAATAGCACTGCATCGGACAAATCGATATTTGATTCTGATTGGCCAGTCACTTACGTACATTTTAATCTGTGTTATTTACATAAAAAAGAAATTTCAACCGATTTCAGCGATTACATATTCTATCCAGCTCAGTAAATCTTTCAGTAGCATACACTGTGTGAGATTCATCGTTTTTTGCAAATGTAAAAAATTTAATGGCGTCTAAAATCGCTGGGTACGTATTTACTCATTCAAACACCTAAATTGGAAATAAACTAACGAAATTGATTGTGTTTAGTTCAGTTATTCTGACTGCATATATTTGTAAGATGATTTTTTCTTTGTGCACTAAGGAGAACACAATGCGCTAATTATTCTGCAGTCGTAACTTTATGAAATGTTGGTGTTTATAAAATGTATGCTTATATTTCATGAATCTATGTTCCTTCTTATTTTTCATATAATTTGTGAACTTAGGAAGGCCATAAAATATTATAATTGGTCATCCACTTATAATATAACGTCTGTCCGTCGGCGAGGATTTTTGTAAACGTAAGGGAGGGGGGCGGCGGGTAATTACTATTTAATTAATTTCCAAGTCAGAAACATAAGAAATACATAACAACTAAAAAAACAATAAATAATTTCGACGCCGAGGTCGTGATTTGAACTCGCAACCTTAAGGTCACAATTTGTCCAACGCCCTACTATCTGAGCAAACGTCACAAAATTAAAAGAACGATTTTGATTTAACTACTTATGCAAAAGAAAGGATTTTTTCACTTTTTTTACTTAGCAATGAATCATCTTAAAACGAGGCTACGTATCAAAACTGGTTCTTCGATATAGTGTAGGTGTCTGCGTTCGCGCTCGATTTTTTTTAGGGGGGGCAATTTTTTTTTCCTTTTTAAGCAAAAAATATTGGGAGACAAATTTTTTTATTTAACTAAAAATATTTTTGGTCTGAGAACGTGGCGGCCTAGCAAAAATAGACGACCGTTAGGGAGTCTATTTTCGCTAGTCTATTTATATAAAGGAAAATCGTTATTCTGTCCGTGTGTGTGTCCGGCTAAAAGTCAGAAACTACACAAGATATAATTACAAACTTTACATCATTTAGAAAGGCCATAAAATATTATGATTGGTCATTTACTTATATAAAGGAAAATCGTTATTCTGTCCGTGTGTGTGTCCGGCTAAAAGTCAGAAACTACACAAGATATAATTACAAACTTTACATCATTTAGAAAGGCCATAAAATATTATGATTGGTCATTTACTTATATAAAGGAAAATCGTTATTCTGTCCGTGTGTGTGTCCGGCTAAAAGTCAGAAACTACACAAGATATAATTACAAACTTTACATCATTTAGAAAGGCCATAAAATATTATGATTGGTCATTTACTTATATAAAGGAAAATCGTTATTCTGTCCGTGTGTGTCTGGCTAAAAGTCAGAAACTACACAAGATACACTCAAAAATTTTACATCAGCAGATTCAGTGTGACCTCGATCAGGTTATGATAAAACAAAAATAAATCAATATTCATTCTGTTGATGTCACCAGTGACCGAATTATTGCCTTGGGGAGGGGTGCGAGGGGGCGAGGTAGTCAATAAAAATCACTTTTTTTCATACTTAGTGGTTGTTTCAAAACCAATACTGGAATTAGGTCAAACAACAGTTAGTCACTTTCCTTTTGCTTGCGTTTTTTTTTCTTTCTCTTATATTGAACCAGTTGCCAGAGAGAGAGAAAGGGAAGAAGGAAGTCGAGGAGGGAGAGAAAGGAGGGGGAGAAGGTTAAGAGAGGGCATTAAAAGAATTATGTTACACACACTTTTTAAAACCTTTTGTTATCAATGTCCCCGGGCAACGCCGGATAGCCTTGCTAGTGACTTAATAACACTATTATGGCAGGTGTTCTTCAGAATCGTCTGATTTATTCGCTGCTTCCTTTGTTCCAGCTCGTTTGACTGGTTGGTCTAGTGGTCTTCATCGATTCACTGTTCAGATACCCTGTTGTAATACATTTTCCTATTCCAGTAACTTTTTTCCAAGAACTGTAGACTTGTGGAACTCTCTTCCTGCTGACTGTTTTCCTCGAACCTATTGACCTTAGTCTTTTCAAGACTACGGCCAATAGGCATCTCCTGTCTTCGTGTTGATCTTCTTTCGTTCCTTTTAGTTCTTTTTTCATTAAATGCCTTATCAAGAGCGACTTCCATTAAAATAAAGTTTAATTAATTAAAATGAGAAAAATTAATTAAAATGAGAAAAATTAATTTAAATGAGAAAAATTAATTAAAATGGGAAAAATTAATTTAAATGAGAAAAATTAATTAAAATGAGAAAAATAAATTTAAATGAGAAAAATTAATTAAAATTTGAAAAATTAATTAAAATGAGAAAAATTAATTAAAATGAGAAAAATTAAGTAAAATGAGAAAAATTAATTAAAATGAGAAAAATAAATTAAAAAGAGAAAATTAATTAAAATAGGAAAAATTAATTTAAATGAGAAAAATTAATTAAAATGAGAAAAATTAATTAAAATGAGAAAAATTAATTTAAATGAGAAAAATTAATTTAAATGAGAAAAATTAATTTAAATGAGAAAATTAATTAAAATGAGTAAAATTAATTTAAATGAGAAAAATTAATTAAAATGAGAAAAATTAATTTAAATGAGAAAAATTAATTAAAAAGAGAAAAATTAATTTAAATGAGAAAAATTAATTTAAATGAGAAAAATTAATTTAAATGAGAAAAATTAATTAAAAAGAGAAAAATTAATTAAAATGAGAAAAATTAATTTAAATGAGAAAAATTAATTAAAATGAGAAAAATTAATTTAAATGAGAAAAATTAATTAAAATGAGAAAAATTAATTTAAATGAGAAAAATTAATTAAAATGAGAAAAATTAATTAAAATGAGAAAAATTAATTTAAATGAGAAAAATTAATTAAAATGAGAAAAATTAATTTAAATGAGAAAAATTAATTTAAATGAGAAAAATTTATTTAAATGAGAAAAATTAATTAAAATGAGAAAAATTAATTAAAATGAGAAAAATTAATTAAAAAGAGAAAAATTAATTAAAATGAGAAAAATGAATTAAAATGAGAAAAATTAATTAAAATGAGAAAAATTAATTTAAATGAGAAAAATTAATTAAAATGGGAAAAATTAATTTAAATGAGAAAAATTAATTAAAATGAGAAAAATAAATTTAAATGAAAAAAATTAATTAAAATTTGAAAAATTAATTAAAATGAGAAAAATTAATTTAAATGAGAAAAATTAATTAAAATGAGAAAAATTAAGTAAAATGAGAAAAATTAATTAAAATGAGAAAAATTAATTAAAAAGAGAAAAATTAATTAAAATGAGGTTCATTTTGTTGGGACATGTTACAAATTGGTCTTGTTGGAATTCTCTAGTTGGTATGATATCGTTAAACCAGATCCACTTTAATCCATTTTGTTCAATCAATCTAAAAATAGAAGAAGAAAAATATAGTATTTAACTGAAAGTGAAGAACAGAAGATTGAAAAAACAAGTTTCATAGAATCTTTAACACGGAATCGGCAAATGAATAGATGCATGCCAATCTTCTTCATTCATTTTCTTTCGGCCATTGACAGTTTTTCGTTTATTCAATTGCTTTCTTAACTTGACAAGAAATCTTTTCAAAATGCTGACCACCATTTCACGCTGCAAATTGATTGCATGTCCATAGAATTCAGCTGGTCCAGACAACCAACGGAAGAGAATCTTTGAGGCAAGCGATTTATTCACTGAACATCAGTTAAAAAGAAAAAGAAAAAAGAAGACGACGACTTGGATTACTGTTAAACAGGGCACCTACATTGACATGACAACAAAATTAATTGATCATCATGAGCAAAAATATAAAGAATTAGCAGAGCTACCCGGTGTTGCCCAGGTTAGAGTGTGGGATAGCATCATATGCAACATCATAGTAGGGATAGTTTAACAGCAGCCTTGATGCTGTCAGCTAGATATCTCACTCACCAAGCTATTCAGATATATGTTAATACGCTTAAATTAATGCTAATAAAAAGATTAATTTCATTGTGTAACATGTTTGAAAATTGTCATTAACTTCTTTAAAAAGGCAGCCAGAGACACAAAAATACTTCCATTATGTTCACATACAAATGGTGCATGTGAATACAATTATATTGAAAGTACACTTCCTAATATGTCTTCGTTTTTAGGGACAGACATGCACAGACGGAGAGGTGTTCTCCTTGATTATATATATATATATATATATATATATATATATATATATGTATATATATTTTCATTTGAATCAAAGGGAAAAAGATCAGGCGGACACACACACACACACAGAGTTACTATTTTATATATATATATAGATTAGTTGGGATACGTGTTTCACGAAGGATTCTTGATAACGAGACATTTGGAAACTTGAATAAGTACAAAACTGATAATCTTGCTTGCATGGATGTTTGTATATTGAATGGTTTAGATAGTGGGAGGAAGGGCAAATAATGAGAAACGGTGAGAGGAGAAAATATAGGTAGGAGGAGGTGATGCAAGGAGGATAGTAGTAGTAGTAGTAGTAGTAGTAGCAGTAGTAGTAGTAGTAGTAGTAGTAGTAGTAAGAAACAAAAATGCTGTAGCACAATAAGCTTGTCATCAGAATAATGGTCCAAACTTTAGGATGGAACTCCTGTTGTTGAATTGCTGGTTTATAACACGTTGTAATGTCGAATCTGGCGTCGTAGAACAGTTCGCCCGTTGATCCCGCGAACGGCATCGCTTGCTAACGGGACGATATGTCGTTTCTCGATCCGGCGACGTCGAGTGGTCTTGCTATTCGGTCCCGGCTTTCAATCTCCCCCTTTCGGCCGACACAGCAGTAGACGCAATTCGGGAATGATATTTCCCTTTCTTTTTCTGTCTCTGCTTTCAATGTCTGCAACCGAGCTGCCATTGTTAGTCGCTCCGTCGCCGCCACCATTCTCTGCAGACGCTTTGTCGTTGTTACATTTTCGGGCCGGCGGTTTCTTTCTGTAACTGAAACCAAATCTCCCCGTACACGATAAAAGATAACAAGCCTTTCTTTTTACTTTGAGCCATTTATTTGTATTAGCTTGTCGACATTGAAGCCGTTACGTCGTAGTGGAGAGAGAGAAGCTTACGCTAGTTAATTTTCTAATTAATCACTTAATCACTTGTAAGAGAAGGAAGAGGGGGACATTGTCTGGCTCTCATTTTTGGGGATCCGAAATCCCCTAGCTTATGTAATCGCTACATGGCTAAAGTGTGTTGACTCGTCGCCTTCCAGTCAAGAACTGAAAATCTTACTGCCGTTTTCTCACCGGGAAAACTGTGACGTCACGAAATCTCGTGATCAACGCACAGGTGTGACCTAACCCCCTGACCCCGAGGTCTCG
>OY744518.1:217744753-217777253 GCA_963556195.1 Sepiola atlantica
TCGTGAAGTGATTAAAGCTGAATATACGGGATAGAGCAATTATATAGATAAATGAAAAAAGAGAAATAAAAAATGTAAGAATTACAAACTAATTTCATCTTCAGTTGTGCAATGCAAGGTGTGTTCAATAAAAACTTGTTTATTTTTTCTTTCCTTAAGCCAGGCTTTTTAAAGAATGGTATCTTATCATCAGAGGAATTAAATAATATAAAAAATAAAGAAAATTAAAAAAAAATAATATAAAAAATAAAAAAATAAAAAAAATAAATAAGAGATACCTCAGGAATATCCAACAATCGGTTCAAATATAATTTTTAAGTTCAAATGTAATTTTTAAGTTCAAATATAATTATTAAGTTCAAATATAATTTTTAAGTTCAAATGTAATTTTTAAGTTCAAATATAATTTTTAAGTTCAAATATAATTTTTAAGTTCAAATGTAATTTTTAAGTTCAAATGTAATTTTTAAGTTCAAATATAATTATTAAGTTCAAATATAATTTTTAAGTTCAAATGTAATTTTTAAGTTCAAATGTAATTTTTAAGTTCAAATATAATTTTTAAGTTCAAATATAATTTTTAAGTTCAAATGTCTGTCTCATCTTCCCTGAGCATCAATGGATCATTTGGTAAAAAAAAAAACAATAAATAAATAAGTCAACCACTCAAAAGTCAGATTCAAGAACTTTTTTTTATAAAAATCACTAAACGAATATTCGCCCCAGGATGCATAAAATTAATTCCTTGAACAGTTTTGCCTCACTTTTATGTCCCCTTACAAAGTTTAAAATCAATATATAATCCTACTAAACCTTATGTCTAGAATCCTTATTCTAATTTTGATCAAAATCTATTACATGATTTTGATTCTAGAAAATGTCTCCAATTTAAGGCTTACATTTAAGGGGTCTTATGATGAAATTTAAATTCAGGGAATCTTGCTTGATTGGTGTCTAATGACTATGGATCAAATCCAATGCAAATCTGATATATTTCATTTTTCAAATAAGAGGTTGTGCCCATAATCCTAACCCTAACTCTAACCCTAACCCTAACCCCTAAAAACCCTTTTAAATACTTTAAACAAACTGAAATTTTGCAAATCGATGTCTAATACTTATTGTTTAAATTTCACAAAATCCATGGTATCTGAATTTTTAGATCTTCCATCTCCTTTTTAACCCTTTTGCAAAAAATAAATTAAACTAAATATAGCCCACATTTGGACCCCTTACGCCAAGCAGCTGTGTTCCAAATGTTATAGGTGCTATCAGATCAGATCAGGTCATCTGAAGATACCGGCTTCCTGACCAAAACTGCACCAAACATTGAAGTTATTGTTTTTTTCCCTTTCCCTTTGCAAAACTCAATCATGTTCTGCAAAGCTAAAAACAAAAACATTTTTCCTCTACAAAACAACTAAACAAAACATCATGAATAAATATTTGAAGAAAGATATAAAGAACTTTAAGCATAAAAACTTTTACAAAAATGACCGGATTCGACATGAAATAACCCGAGGAGGGTTGATATGCCATAAAACAAAACAACCAAACCAAATGTCATAATGATCGGTTAATTAGATAAGGAGTGAATCCTGTACTACACTGAGATATAAGGGAGGGTGCCACCATTTATCTCAATTGCTTCACTTATAATGCTGAGTGGTAAGCAAGGGGACATCAAGCACCAATCGTTTGAGTCTTTGCTATGACTTAACCGAGGATTGAACCCGGGTCTCCCGGTTCATTAACGAACACTCTAATCAATGATACCACATAGGCCGGTTTATAGAAGAATGCGACGAATTCTGTAGAAAAATGAGGAATATTGAATGTGTGTGATTATGTCAGCTAAATTTGCCGAAGTGCGAAGACGATTGAAGAATTGTTTGTTTCTTCACTCGTCTGACTCATACAATTGCTCAAGTGTTTCTGACTTCCTCTGTTCAACAAATGCAGAAAGGCATGAGATGGAATTCCCTGTGAAACTAAAGAAAACAAAACAAAGCACATCGTATTTGTTACGAGAAATTGATATTTTACAAATGCGTTTCTGTAGATTTTATCTTTTTTCTAAAATTCTTTCTTTTTGTTTTTTTGTTTTTTATTTTTTTAAATTTATTTATTATTTTTTATTTTTTTTCACTACTGGGAACGGCCGATCAAAACAAGTGATCCTTTCATTCTAGAGTGTGTCTCTAGCGTCAGACGAGATTTCTATGAACAGAATTTCTTTTCAAGAACTTTCCCATCTGTGAAACACATTAACACGGGACTCCTTCCCTGCCGACTACAACACGGTCGTCTTCAAAATTCAAATCCAAGATGAACAAATACTTGTAATAAACCGGCCTCATTATTCACGTTAATCATCATCATAGACAAGACCAACTAACGTTGCGATTATCTCCCTTGATACACAGACAATAAGGAAATCTCCTGCGTGAGGAGACACCTTTGTATAGTTAGCAGTCTAATAAAGTATTTCGTATTGTTAACACGTCAGGGCGTCTCAGGCAGTAAGCAATAAACTTACTCCAACCCAAAGAGGGGAGGCAAGGCTTGGGAAGGTAGACCTCCTAGGACAACCCAGGACAGTATACCTCAGCTGACAGATAAACGGCCACCGAAATGACCCAATTCCTGCCTACTGATTGTCGAGAACGAATCCTCAACTAGTATTGACCAGTCCGAAGTCTCTAAGCAACTGACGTTACAGAAAGACCATACGGGCTGGTGTGGTCCCTTTCTGAGCAAAATCAAGGGGAAACAACTCGATGGTGCTCAGGACCGGTCTTTTTCTCTGCATGTCTTTGAAGTGTCATGTGGTCATATGACAGCTTCACACATTTTTATGAAGTCCTTTGCAATAGTGCTGTACTCTGCAAGATCTTTCAAGCTACACCGGTTGGGCAGTAGGGGGCAGACCAGGCAATGCTGCATCGTATGGTCCTCCTCTCCACATTCACAGATGGTTAAGTCAGTTTTGTAGCCCTGTCTGTCTGGCAGGTTTTGATCGGCCCATTCCTGTTCTCAGGCGGTTTAGTGTTTTCTACTGGAGCCAGGGTGCCTCTGAACCGGGAGGGAGTTCATCAGAAGCAGGGACTCCCATGTCGTTATGAGGGGGGGGGGCATCTTCTAGCCGTCTGGTCCACAGGTGTAGTCTGATATCTTCCTGAGATGTTGTTAGGGGTTCGACATGGCTGAGGAAGCTTCCTCATCAGCCAGAACCGGTGCACTCCAAGGTTCCCTTCATATTGTTGATGTACATAAAAAATCTTATAATTGAACAGAAACGAACTGAGATTTTATAAAAGAAAAAAGTTTATTTTTTTAGGCAAGTAAATATGAAACTGTTCGATATGAACTAGATCAATGTATTCGCTGCAAACCACCTATCGAACCAAAAGAAAACAAAGGGCAGATAACTGTAACTGCATACTCATCTCGTGTAATGTAAGTGCCTATATGGTCGGTTTCTTTTGTTCAAATTTTAATAAGAATCCTAGGGAGATTAAAACATGTACTTGAACGGATGCAAGAATCCATTGTGGGCCCAACCATTTTCCTGATCTTCATCAATGATCTTCCAAATCATATTCTGAGATCATTCATTGACAGCTATGCTGACGTCACAACTATCTATGGCATCACCTCAAGGAGCACCGATGACCGTGACCTTGCTGATTCTCTCTCTTCCGATTTGGAGCATGGGGGAAACCGTAGCTTGTTACTTTTAACTCCTCTAAGACCAAACCTATCTCCTTTCACCCCCAATGCTCAGATCCCAATTTTATCTCAGTTGAAATAAATGGCTCATTGAGGGAGCCCCCTGCCTTTATAAGCTCCTAGGACTGGACCTAAAATCATGCTATGTAAAAATTAAGCATATATAACATTGTGTAAAAATATAACATTGTGTAAAAATATAACATTGTGTAAAAACCATACAGATATCATATTATGTCAATGGGCGGATATCAAATCATATAAAAAACAGGCAAATATTACATTGTGCAGAAATTTGGCATATATCTCATTATGTAAAAATAGGCAGATATTTTATATAAAGATTAGGCATATATAACGTTATGTAAAAATTAGGCCGATATCACATAATTAGGAAGATATCACATTATGTAAAAAAATTAGGCAAATATCACATTGTGTGAAAATTAGGAAGATATCACATGATGTAAAAATTAGGCATATATAACATTATGTTAAAAGTAGGTACATATTACGTTATGTACAAATTGGACAGATATCAAATTATGTAAAAATTAGGCAAAGATATCACATAATATAAAAATTAGGCATATATATATATATATATATATATATATATATATATATATATATAAAAGAGGGTAGTGCAGTATTAGTGCAGTTCCAACGAGAGAAAAGTATATATGTAAAGGAGTAAGGCTACCAACATTTGTAAAATGTTTTTTTCAACATTTATTTATTATTTTGTTATTTTATCATTTTATAATTTTGTATAACGCGTATCAAGTGGTGGTCCGCTCTCATCAGATATGTAAATCCATTTGAAGAAATGTCTTTCAATTTGAAAGAGTGTTGTTTCATTTGAGGAAATGTGTTATATATATATATATATATATATATATATAAAGAAACTTAGACAATGAAGATAGACTTATTTTATTGACAGAAACTTCTTCAGAGTGAAACAGAGATTGGTATATTTGATACCTTTTATACAAGAGACAAATTAAGAGGAGGAGTGAATAGGAGGGGTGATAGGCATGAGAGTATTAGAGGAGGGGGAGAAAAAGGATTGGGTAGAATATATGGAGATAGTAGTTCGGTGAACTAGAAAGTTTGGGTGATTACTCCATCATGGAAGAAAGGGAGGTCAGTGGAATATTTTTGCAAATTCTGTGATTGTCCACTGACCTTCCCCCTCCCCCATGTGTAGATAAAGAAAGTTAGACAACGAAGATAGACCTATTTTAATTGAACACAAAACATGTTTCATATTCCTTTTTAATAACATTGTTCTGACTTCTGCTAACATAATCTACCTCTCGTACTGGATTTCTTAGCAGGATATTCATATGAACTAGCAGGGGTACCTGGCGTTGCCCGGGAATCTCACCCCCTTCTACTTCACTGCCCCCTCTCTCCCCGTTGCCCAAGGCGAAAGCTGTCTCTTCCCCCCCGGTCGCCCATTTCTCCACCGCCCCCCTCTCCCCGATCGCCTCCCACCTCTCCTCACTGTCTTCCCGCCCACTAACCCTCTCCCCTCTCAACCACCCCCCCTCTACCCGAGGCAAAAGTAAAAAAAAAATTTTTGTTGTCGTACTCTATTGAGCCGCTTGCTTGTCGAAATGGTAAAACACATTTATAAAAAGCCGGACAACATCAGGTCACCTTAGCTGTCACATTAGAAAACAGAAAATCATGTTATGACCTTAATGATGACCTTTGCACCTTAGCAGGGGAATCGTGAATGGCCTTTTTTTTTTTAAACAGCCTTTTTATTATCTCGACAGAAGAAGGAGACAAAAGATACAATGGATGATTTGGTAAAGTTCAATGATTTTATTGGAGTTTATTAGAGTCATAATGTCACGAAAAGGAAGAAAGGGCAAAGATAGTACTATCATTGTTTAAAGTCTACTTATCTACTTATATATATATATATATATATATATATATATATATATATATATATATTGATAATAATAAACAATTAAAAGGCATATCTTAATATTTTACTGCAAATATATGTGGCATGACGTCATCACACGTCATAAATTTTTGCAAGATGTTAATTTTCCAAACAATACTCTCTGGAAGATCCTCGGTATATTATGAAGTAATGTTGTCATATTGTGGGCTGGTGAATCTCTGTCTCATTTGAGGGTTCTTGATAAGGTGCAGAAACGTGTCTGTAATTTGATTGGTCCTACCCTTTCTTCTTCTCTGCACCCTCTCTCTCTCTCACAGACGTGATGTTGCTAGTCTCAGTCTTTTCTATAAACACTATTATGGCATTTGTTCTTCGGAATTATGTTATCTATTCCCTGCTTCTTTTGTTCCAGCTCGTTTGACTCGTTGGTCTAGTGGTCTCCATCAATTTGCTGTTTTGATACCTCATTGTAATACAGCTTCATATTCCAGCATATTCCTTTTTTTTCTGTAAGCAACAATTATAAACAAATATATAAAACTTCGCTACTCGCCTCCCTACGAAAAGAAAAAAAAGTACACAACACGAAATATAGAATTGCGTTTAAAATTTGTTTTTTATTTAGTAAATAAAAGTAAAAAAAAAAATGATAAATTGTTTTGTTTATTGCAAAACGACAGATTACAAGTCAGCCGATTTTTAAAAAAGCGTATACATGTTAAAAGAAAAGAAAACATGTTAATATTTATTTGTTTTATTTATGAACTCTCTGCCTTAAAATAAATATTAACATAAATAAAAGATCTATTTACAAGTGTTTTGTAAATAGAGACCACGTGTATTGCGAGGTCAACCGGTGATTTGAAAATATGTCCCGCGTCTTGTGTTAATGATCTGGGGTCCTTATTCTTCCCTTGATCCATAATTAATAAATCTCTTATTCGTCACTTGGACATTGTTTAGTTCAATATCGAGAAATCCTGATTCCTTATATATTACACTGATCCATTCGGTGAAAAAGTAAACTATAAGATTAATAATTCAATAAATAATTAATAAATCCCTTATTCGTCACTTGGACATTGTTTAGTTCAATTTCGAGAAATCACGATTCCTTATATATAATTGTATCACAGTCCATAGTTTTCTTCGAATGTCCGGCTGGCTTGGCAGGCCGAGAGCAGACTCGAGGCGTTTCCACGAATAATGACGATATAGAGGCGCTCGTAAAGCCAAGACAATTCGCAATTGTCTCCGGTGTTGCACGTCATTAATAGACCAAGACTGCCGAGGAAGTCGTGTGTGACAGAGCCAATCACTCCACTCGTCTCCACAGCGATCGGTTGAAATACAAATCTGTCGAGAAGATTACACTTTTCTTCTTTTTTTTTTTTAAAGATTTGGATGCGCGTTTCTATAAGCTACTTTGTTGGTTGATCGGCCCCACTTAACTTTGCCCTTAACCTTGACAATGAAACTATGTGATGTAATCCGTTCTTTTAATGACGTCACCACATGAGCATCCAGTGTCTTTGAAAATAGTTCATTTTTGAAATAAAAAGATGGAAAACAAGAACTGTTTTTTTACTATGATTCTTTACCTAAACTCATATTGGATGCTCCATGTGAGATAATTGTATATCCCGACATGTAGGAATACAATTATCTCACTATGTTTGCAGAGGCTGATTCTCTGAGATTTCTAAACCTATTGTCTAGCATAATTATTTACCTAAACTCATATTGGATGCTTTATGTCATCTAAGGATACAATTATCTCACTGTTTCCAAAGGCTGATTTTCTGGGATTTCTAAACCTATTGTCTAATATGACCATTTTACCAGTACTCATCTTGCATGGTCTTGTCAGATCATGCCAACACAGCCCCGAGACTAGAGTGACTTCTACAGGGTATAAACATGGGCAAATAGTATAGAAATTCTGGGAATCCAATCATAAGGATCCGACGACTTTTGGCGCAATTTAAAGAATCTAAAAAAATACTAAGCATGATGTTTGGTACGAGTTGGGAAGCAAGAACTCTTGGAGAATGACAAATATGCCATCCTACCACTTTCAGGGATTCTTTCTTTTTTTAAATTATTATTATTCACCCCAAACAAGGCACACTGCCACTGAGACGTAAGGGGCTACTAAGAATTAGGGGCCAGATTTATAGGGGCATCCTAAGGCGGAAATTGTCCAGCGAGTTGTTTGTTCACATTACATTTGAATTTCTGCATGTTCGTACAGTCAGGGAAACAGGGAGCAAGGAGGGAATTCCAAAGGCAAGTGGTTTGAGGTAAACAGCCAATAGAGTAGAAAGCCTTCCAGCATCTGGGGACCTCTACAGTGAAGGGTGCGATTTTGCTGCTTTTCGGGTTTGTCGGGAGTATTTACGTTGAGGGATCACAAGGAGAGTTTATCCGTCAGCTTTTAGAATTGTGAACAATTGGTTTTTGTTTCGGTATCGAATAACCCCTCAAAAAGGGTTGATATGCCGTTAAACAGACAAAAGTGGTAACTCTCCCTTCTTATCAAGAGGACGGACGCTTACTATTCCACTGGGTCAGAACAGAAAATAAATCTTTGGTATAAAATAGCCCCCCCCCCCCAACAATACGGTTGATGTACCGTAAGACATTTGAACAAAACCTTTTTATTTAGAAATCAAGTTAACACACCTCGCCGGCCATTCTTCTTCATTTGGCCCAGATTTTTATTTGTCCAATTGGGAAATGTTTAAAATAGGATTTTATATTAAGTTTGAATAAAAAAGTTGTTTTTTATTTTACATTAGCGTCCTACTAAATACTGTGTGCGTATGCGTGTGTGTGATAAAAATCGATTAATTAGTTAATAATTTATTTAATATAGTTAATTAATAGTTAATTAATAGTTCATAAATAGTTCATTAATAGTTAATTAATAGTTCATAAATAGTTCATTAATAGTTAATTAATAGTTAATTAATAGTTCATTAATAGTTCATTAATAGTTCATAAATAGTTCATTAATAGTTAATTAATAGTTAATTAATAGTTAATTAATAGTTAATTAATAGTTCATTAATAGTTAATTAATAGTTCATAAATAGTTAATTAATAGTTAATTAATAGTTAATTAATAGTTCATAAATAGTTAATTAATAGTTAATTAATAGTTAATTAATAGTTCATAAATAGTTCATTAATAGTTAATTAATAGTTAATTAATAGTTAATTAATAGTTCATAAATAGTTCATTAATAGTTAATTAATAGTTAATTAATAGTTCATAAATAGTTCATTAATAGTTAATTAATAGTTAATTAATAGTTAATTAATAGTTCATAAATAGTTCATTAATAGTTAATTAATAGTTAATTAATAGTTCATAAATAGTTCATTAATAGTTAATTAATAGTTAATTAATAGTTAATTAATAGTTCATAAATAGTTAATTAATAGTTAATTAATAGTTAATTAATAGTTCATAAATAGTTCATTAATAGTTAATTAATAGTTAATTAATAGTTAATTAATAGTTCATAAATAGTTCATTAATAGTTAATTAATAGTTAATTAATAGTTCATAAATAGTTCATTAATAGTTAATTAATAGTTCATTAATAGTTAATTAATAGTTCATAAATAGTTCATTAATAGTTAATTAATAGTTCATTAATAGTTCATTAATAGTTCATTAATAGTTAATTAATAGTTCATAAATAGTTCATTAATAGTTAATTAATAGTTAATTAATAGTTCATTAATAGTTAATTAATAGTTCATTAATAGTTCATTAATAGTTAATTAATAGTTAATTAATAGTTCATTAATAGTTAATTAATAGTTCATTAATAGTTCATTAATAGTTCATTAATAGTTAATTAATAGTTCATAAATAGTTCATTAATAGTTAATTAATAGTTAATTAATAGTTAATTAATAGTTCATTAATAGTTCATTAATAGTTAATTAATAGTTCATAAATAGTTCATTAATAGTTAATTAATAGTTAATTAATAGTTCATTAATAGTTAATTAATAGTTCATTAATAGTTCATTAATAGTTAATTAATAGTTAATTAATAGTTCATTAATAGTTAATTAATAGTTCATTAATAGTTCATTAATAGTTCATTAATAGTTAATTAATAGTTCATAAATAGTTCATTAATAGTTAATTAATAGTTAATTAATAGTTCATTAATAGTTAATTAATAGTTCATTAATAGTTCATAAATAGTTCATTAATAGTTAATTAATAGTTAATTAATAGTTCATTAATAGTTCATTAATAGTTCATTAATAGTTCATTAATAGTTCATTAATAGTTCATTAATAGTTCATTAATAGTTCATTAATAGTTCATTAATAGTTAATTAATAGTTCATTAATAGTTAATTAATAGTTCATTAATAGTTCATTAATAGTTCATTAATAGTTCATTAATAGTTAATTAATAGTTCATTAATAGTTCATAAATAGTTCATTAATAGTTCATTAATAGTTAATTAATAGTTCATTAATAGTTCATTAATAGTTCATTAATAGTTAATTAATAGTTCATTAATAGTTCATTAATAGTTCATTAATAGTTCATTAATAGTTCATTAATAGTTAATTAATAGTTCATTAATAGTTCATTAATAGTTCATTAATAGTTAATTAATAGTTCATTAATAGTTCATTAATAGTTAATTAATAGTTCATTAATAGTTAATTAATAGTTCATTAATAGTTCATTAATAGTTCATTAATAGTTAATTAATAGTTCATTAATAGTTCATTAATAGTTCATTAATAGTTCATTAATAGTTCATTAATAGTTAATTAATAGTTCATTAATAGTTCATTAATAGTTCATTAATAGTTAATTAATAGTTCATTAATAGTTCATTAATAGTTAATTAATAGTTCATTAATAGTTAATTAATAGTTCATTAATAGTTCATTAATAGTTAATTAATAGTTCATAAATAGTTCATTAATAGTTAATTAATAGTTAATTAATAGTTCATTAATAGTTAATTAATAGTTCATAAATAGTTCATTAATAGTTAATTAATAGTTCATAAATAGTTCATTAATAGTTAATTAATAGTTAATTAATAGTTCATTAATAGTTAATTAATAGTTCATAAATAGTTCATTAATAGTTAATTAATAGTTCATAAATAGTTCATTAATAGTTAATTAATAGTTAATTAATAGTTCATTAATAGTTAATTAATAGTTCATTAATAGTTCATTAATAGTTCATTAATAGTTAATTAATAGTTCATAAATAGTTCATTAATAGTTAATTAATAGTTCATTAATAGTTAATTAATAGTTCATTAATAGTTAATTAATAGTTCATTAATAGTTAATTAATAGTTCATAAATAGTTCATTAATAGTTAATTAATAGTTCATAAATAGTTCATTAATAGTTAATTAATAGTTAATTAATAGTTCATTAATAGTTAATTAATAGTTAATTAATAGTTCATTAATAGTTAATTAATAGTTCATTAATAGTTAATTAATAGTTCATAAATAGTTAATTAATAGTTAATTAATAGTTAATTAATAGTTCATTAATAGTTAATTAATAGTTCATTAATAGTTCATTAATAGTTCATTAATAGTTAATTAATAGTTAATTAATAGTTCATTAATAGTTAATTAATAGTTCATTAATAGTTCATTAATAGTTCATTAATAGTTAATTAATAGTTCATTAATAGTTCATTAATAGTTCATTAATAGTTCATTAATAGTTCATTAATAGTTCATTAATAGTTCATTAATAGTTCATTAATAGTTCATTAATAGTTAATTAATAGTTAATTAATAGTTCATTAATAGTTAATTAATAGTTAATTAATAGTTCATTAATAGTTCATTAATAGTTCATTAATAGTTCATTAATAGTTCATTAATAGTTCATTAATAGTTCATTAATAGTTCATTAATAGTTCATTAATAGTTAATTAATAGTTCATAAATAGTTAATTAATAGTTAATTAATAGTTCATAAATAGTTCATTAATAGTTAATTAATAGTTCATTAATAGTTCATTAATAGTTAATTAATAGTTCATAAATAGTTAATTAATAGTTCATTAATAGTTAATTAATAGTTCATAAATAGTTCATTAATAGTTAATTAATAGTTAATTAATAGTTCATTAATAGTTAATTAATAGTTAATTAATAGTTCATTAATAGTTAATTAATAGTTCATAAATAGTTCATTAATAGTTAATTAATAGTTCATAAATAGTTCATTAATAGTTAATTAATAGTTAATTAATAGTTCATTAATAGTTAATTAATAGTTCATAAATAGTTCATTAATAGTTAATTAATAGTTCATAAATAGTTCATTAATAGTTAATTAATAGTTAATTAATAGTTCATTAATAGTTAATTAATAGTTCATAAATAGTTCATTAATAGTTAATTAATAGTTCATAAATAGTTCATTAATAGTTAATTAATAGTTAATTAATAGTTCATTAATAGTTAATTAATAGTTCATTAATAGTTCATTAATAGTTCATTAATAGTTAATTAATAGTTCATAAATAGTTCATTAATAGTTAATTAATAGTTCATTAATAGTTAATTAATAGTTCATTAATAGTTCATTAATAGTTCATTAATAGTTAATTAATAGTTCATAAATAGTTCATTAATAGTTAATTAATAGTTCATAAATAGTTCATTAATAGTTAATTAATAGTTAATTAATAGTTCATTAATAGTTAATTAATAGTTAATTAATAGTTCATTAATAGTTAATTAATAGTTCATTAATAGTTAATTAATAGTTCATAAATAGTTAATTAATAGTTAATTAATAGTTAATTAATAGTTCATTAATAGTTAATTAATAGTTCATTAATAGTTCATTAATAGTTCATTAATAGTTAATTAATAGTTAATTAATAGTTCATTAATAGTTAATTAATAGTTCATTAATAGTTCATTAATAGTTCATTAATAGTTAATTAATAGTTCATTAATAGTTCATTAATAGTTCATTAATAGTTCATTAATAGTTCATTAATAGTTCATTAATAGTTCATTAATAGTTAATTAATAGTTCATTAATAGTTCATTAATAGTTAATTAATAGTTAATTAATAGTTCATTAATAGTTAATTAATAGTTAATTAATAGTTCATTAATAGTTCATTAATAGTTAATTAATAGTTCATTAATAGTTCATTAATAGTTCATTAATAGTTCATTAATAGTTCATTAATAGTTCATTAATAGTTCATTAATAGTTAATTAATAGTTCATAAATAGTTAATTAATAGTTAATTAATAGTTCATAAATAGTTCATTAATAGTTAATTAATAGTTCATTAATAGTTCATTAATAGTTAATTAATAGTTCATAAATAGTTAATTAATAGTTCATTAATAGTTAATTAATAGTTCATAAATAGTTCATTAATAGTTAATTAATAGTTAATTAATAGTTCATTAATAGTTAATTAATAGTTAATTAATAGTTCATTAATAGTTAATTAATAGTTCATAAATAGTTCATTAATAGTTAATTAATAGTTCATAAATAGTTCATTAATAGTTAATTAATAGTTAATTAATAGTTCATTAATAGTTAATTAATAGTTAATTAATAGTTCATTAATAGTTAATTAATAGTTCATAAATAGTTCATTAATAGTTAATTAATAGTTAATTAATAGTTCATTAATAGTTAATTAATAGTTAATTAATAGTTCATTAATAGTTAATTAATAGTTCATAAATAGTTCATTAATAGTTAATTAATAGTTCATTAATAGTTAATTAATAGTTCATTAATAGTTCATTAATAGTTCATTAATAGTTAATTAATAGTTCATAAATAGTTCATTAATAGTTAATTAATAGTTCATAAATAGTTCATTAATAGTTAATTAATAGTTAATTAATAGTTCATTAATAGTTAATTAATAGTTAATTAATAGTTCATTAATAGTTAATTAATAGTTCATTAATAGTTAATTAATAGTTCATAAATAGTTAATTAATAGTTAATTAATAGTTAATTAATAGTTCATTAATAGTTAATTAATAGTTCATTAATAGTTCATTAATAGTTAATTAATAGTTAATTAATAGTTCATTAATAGTTAATTAATAGTTCATTAATAGTTCATTAATAGTTCATTAATAGTTAATTAATAGTTCATTAATAGTTCATTAATAGTTAATTAATAGTTCATTAATAGTTCATTAATAGTTCATTAATAGTTAATTAATAGTTAATTAATAGTTCATTAATAGTTCATTAATAGTTCATTAATAGTTCATTAATAGTTCATTAATAGTTCATTAATAGTTCATTAATAGTTCATTAATAGTTCATTAATAGTTAATTAATAGTTAATTAATAGTTCATTAATAGTTAATTAATAGTTAATTAATAGTTCATTAATAGTTCATTAATAGTTAATTAATAGTTCATTAATAGTTCATTAATAGTTCATTAATAGTTCATTAATAGTTCATTAATAGTTCATTAATAGTTCATTAATAGTTCATTAATAGTTAATTAATAGTTAATTAATAGTTCATTAATAGTTCATTAATAGTTAATTAATAGTTCATAAATAGTTCATTAATAGTTAATTAATAGTTCATTAATAGTTCATTAATAGTTAATTAATAGTTCATAAATAGTTCATTAATAGTTAATTAATAGTTAATTAATAGTTCATTAATAGTTAATTAATAGTTCATTAATAGTTCATTAATAGTTCATTAATAGTTAATTAATAGTTCATAAATAGTTAATTAATAGTTCATTAATAGTTCATTAATAGTTAATTAATAGTTCATTAATAGTTCATTAATAGTTAATTAATAGTTCATAAATAGTTCATTAATAGTTAATTAATAGTTAATTAATAGTTCATTAATAGTTAATAGTTAATTAATAGTTAATTAATAGTTCATTAATAGTTAATTAATAGTTAATTAATAGTTCATAAATAGTTAATTAATAGTTAATTAATAGTTCATAAATAGTTCATTAATAGTTAATTAATAGTTCATAAATAGTTCATTAATAGTTAATTAATAGTTCATAAATAGTTCATTAATAGTTAATTAATAGTTAATTAATAGTTAATTAATAGTTAATTAATAGTTCATTAATAGTTAATTAATAGTTAATTAATAGTTCATTAATAGTTAATTAATAGTTCATAAATAGTTCATAAATAGTTCATTAATAGTTAATTAATAGTTCATAAATAGTTCATTAATAGTTAATTAATAGTTAATTAATAGTTAATTAATAGTTAATTAATAGTTCATTAATAGTTAATTAATAGCTCATTAATAGTTAATAGTTAATTAATAGCTCATTAATAGTTAATTAATAGTTAATTAATAGCTCATTAATAGTTAATTAATAGTTAATAGTTCATTAATAGTTAATTAATAGTTAATAGTTCATTAATAGTGATAGTTAATAATTAGTTAATTAATCGTTAATAGTCTATTTATGTCTTTACAGGCGAACATAAAGTAAACTGTTGCACAGTGTTCGACATCACCAACGGACGGAACTCGCATTAACGGATTAATTTGGCAGCTTATTTTAATTCCCTTAAAAGGGTCCAGAACTTCCCTGCAGATTCAAAATATTTAATAGTGACGCATCAACAAGCAGCCAAAACGTTTCGATCAATCTAGCGATTCTATTACCAAAACCAAAAACATCTGCTGCAAATCAAAAATAAAAAAAGGTTTTCTTAAAAAATAATCTAAGGGAGGTTACTCTGTAAAATCTATAATTACACTTTTCATTTTTTTTTTAAAGATTTGGACGAGCGATTTTCTAGAAAAGAAAAGAAAAGGGTTGAAAAATAAAAAAATTTACAACAAATAATTTTTACAAAACGTAAGAAAATGTAATATTTTTTTCGATATGCGTAGCTTTTCAGGTTTGACACCTTTTTTTTAAGTGTTTGATTTTTAGATTTGTTATCATTGCTTTCGGAGGCCTTTAAACAGACGTGGCACTAGATTTTATGTGATGTGAAGTCTTGATGTCATATTCTTAAAAATTCAAAAATCGAAAATTAAACAAAAATACAGCTAATAACTATTACCTATCGGTCGAAAATTTTATTTTCAACCGATCTGTATACTTTTATTAGCTGTATTTTGGAATTGTTTAACTTTTTATTGTCCAACCGTCTCTCTGTCAGCGCTTTTACAACATCACATTCCGAAGTCATTTAAGAAAACATCAGATTCCAGTACTATTTAAAAAACAAAAAACAAAAAACCCCAACATTCAGACAATATTGGAGACATAAATAACCTCTCATTATGCAACCATATATTATTCCATCAGTCAGTTAAAAAAAAGATAATAGCACTTACACACACACACACATACACACACACACACACACCCCCCCCCATATTCCACCTTCCGGTTCTACACATAGCATTGCTCCTGCCTCGGAATTCTCACACTCATACTCACTTGCTTACCAGCAATGCTTCAAGCAAACTACAAGTTCATTATATATATATATATATATATATATATATATATATATATATATATATATATATATATATATATATGTATATATATAAATATATATATATATATATATATGTATATATATATATATATATGTATATATATATATATATGTATATATATATATGTATATATATATATATATATATGTATATATATATATATATATATGTATATATATATATATATATGTATATATATATATATGTATATATATATATATATATATGTATATATATATATATATGTATATATATATATATATATATATATGTATATATATATATATATGTATATATATATATATATATATAAATATATATATATATATATATATATGTATATATATATATATATATATATAAATATATATATATATATATATAAATATATATATATATATATATATAAATATATATATATATATATATATATAGAGAGAGAGAGAGAGAGATAGATAGATAGATAGATATATAGATAGATAGATAGATATATATATATAGAGAGAGAAGGAGAGAGAGATGTATATATATATAAATAAATTGATCTGAGATCTGAGATTTACCGTCACTTGTCATTTATTTTTGTTCCTTTCCGGTTTTTCATCATTCCATTGCTCCTGCCTCGGAATTCTCACACTCATACTTACTTGCTTACCAGCAATGCTTCACGCAAACTACAAGTTCATTATATATATATATATATATATATATATATATATATATATATATATATATATATATATATATAAAATATAATAACACGAAATCACATAATTGTCGATGCAATAATTTATTTCAACCGTTCGGTTTTTTCAAGCATCACTCAGACAATTACATAATTGTCTGAGTGATGCTTGAAAAAACCGAACGGTTGAAATAAATTATTGCATCGACAATTATGTGATTTCGTGTTATTATATTTTATTATTGCTCTGTTTACTACATTGAGCTCTCATACCCGGATTTCCTCCTGGAATTATTCCACTATAACACAAATATATATATATATATATATATATATATATATATATATATATATATATATATATATATATATATATACATTATATATATATATATACATTATATATATATATTAAAAATAAAGCTTAAGTACCTTTGGTACCAGAAAAGTAATTAGATAAGAGGAAGGAAACCTAGCCATACAGATCTAAATACCCAATATATAGTCTAAAGAAACTTTGAGTCATTTAAAAAAAAAAAAAAAAAATGTAAAATGCAGTTTAAATTCCCAGACAAACTAACTAAATCCAAGATAAGCAGACTTAACATTCGTTGGAAAATTAATAACTGAAAAAATATAAGTAAAAAAAAAAGGGGGGGGTTAATTATCTAAGAGTGAAACAAACACAGGAGACCTTAAGCGTCTAATATTAACACGGGGATCATCAGCTATATATATATAATTTAACTGATAATGTATTCACGTAGTATAAAGACAATTACTGTCATTCTCAGTTCTCCACAAGTACACACAAGAAATTATTAAAGGAAGAGAAATAACTCTTGCAATATTTACGCAAGAGTTATTGCCCCTTGGACCAGCATTTATTATTTTCTGTCACTTCTCTCTCTCTTTCTCTCTTCCGCATATGCTGGATTATCTAAACTGTTAATTATTTTATATGCGAATTGAAAAGATGAAAAACAAATTGGATTAAATTAAATTTTATGTTGTCTTATTTTATATTTTATATTTTATATTTTAATCTCTGTTTTAATAAATTGATTTAAAATTATCTTATAATTCACCATTTTGTTATTGGGAAAGTGTTCATAATTTTAATATTGCTTAAAAAATGGACAATTTTTGTTCAGAAGTCAAAACAGATCAACGAGTGATTTGAAGTCTAGCCTTTGCAGACGACCGTGACGCTTTTTATGCATCATAATTGGTATTTGTACTCTTTGGGTAGGAGTAAGTTTATTGCTTACTGCCTGAGGCGCCCCTACCGGGGAATGCCAACCGGGCTGCCCAGGCAATTTTTAATGGCCAGAGTGCTCACCTTCTCGAGCGCTGGCTTTTCAAACCCAACTTTCTCGACCCGACCTTGGGTCACATCTTACTTGTGGGAGTAAGATAAAACTGGCCTTGTGCCTACCTCCTGGAGAAGAGTAAATAAATATTCATGAATTAGAGCCAAATTTAATTTAATCGAAAACATTTACAAAGTAAGGTTTGTCGTCGAAATATTACCTTCACTAGAAATATTGTATATAAAGAAGTTTTGTAAATTGTTTCATGTATTGTTCATTTTTTTAAATAAATATACAAGTCCAAATCTTATCATATTTTATTCAAACATGTATAGGTTAGGAACAAGATAATTAGTATTATAAACATCATTTTGTGTAATTTACACAGGTCCCGCTAGTTATAATAAATATTCAAAATACAATTATAATAAATATTCAAAATACAATTATAATAAATATTCAAAATACAATTATAATAAATATTGAAAGTACAATTATAATAAATATTCCAAATACAATTATAATAAATATTCAAAATACAATTATAATAAATATTTATAGTACCATTATAATAAATATTCAAAATATATTTAAAATACAATTATAATAAATATTGAAAATACAATTATAATAAATATTGAAAGTACAATTATAATAAATATTCAAAATACAATCATAATAAATATTCAAAATACAATCATAATAAATATTCAAAATACAATTATAATACATATTGAAAATACAATTATAATAAATATTGAAAATACAATTATAATAAATATTGAAAGTACAATTATAATAAATATTCAAAATACAATTATAATAAATATTCAAAATACAATCATAATAAATATTCAAAATACAATCATAATAAATATTCAAAATACAATTATAATAAATATTCAAAATACAATTATAATAAATATTGAAAGTACAATTATAATAAATATTCAAAATGCAATCATAATAAATATTCAAAATACAATTATAATAAATATTCAAAATACAATCATAATAAATATTCAAAATACAATCATAATAAATATTCAAAATACAATTATAATAAATATTCAAAATACAATTATAATAAATATTGAAAGTACAATTATAATAAATATTCCAAATACAATTATAATAAATATTCAAAATACAATTATAATAAATATTCAAAATACAATTATAATACATATTGAAAATACAATTATAATAAATATTCAAAATACAATCATAATAAATATTCAAAATACAATTATAATAAATATTCAAAATACAATTATAATAAATATTGAAAGTACAATTATTATAAATATTCCAAATACAATTATAATAAATATTGAAAGTACAATTATAATAAATATTCAAAATACAATTATAATAAATATTTATAGTACCATTATAATAAATATTCAAAATATATTAAAAATACAATAATAAATATTGAAAATACAATTATAATAAATATTGAAAGTACAATTATAATACATATTCAAAATACAATTATAATAAATATTCAAAATAAAATTATAATAAATACTTCCATTGACAACACAGATCTATATCTGATTACTGTTTTTTTTTTAATCACGAGCCGAACAAAGGTTTCTGGTTGCTACATTTGACGTGCAGGCTGTTGTTTGGTGACCACTGACTTACATGAACACTTCATCCGTATCAAAATGTGATTGTTTTTTGTATATCAATAAATACTAAGTGATTACAATCATGAACCGCTAAAACCTCATCGCGAAATTTCCCATTTGACTTTTCTGTCTTTAAAAGTGTCAAGATACATAGCATTACACAATGAATAGTAAATTGTTATGAAATGTAAAGTTGCAATTCATAATGAAACATTTGTGCCCCCTCCTCTAAGTTCAGGTTAATAATGTAAGGGAGATAACTCATTTTATTCTTGAATTTTGTAACAAATATTTTTCAACAATATTAAATTTTTTATTTACAAAAACAAAGAATTTTTATTAAAATAGAAAATTTAACAAAAACCTGCGAACAAAACATGTTTTATTTACTTTTGATTGAATTCATGCGGAGACGACAAGAGAAGGGCCAAGTATTTCCTCGTATTGTAATCTGTATTCGAGAACAATATTAATAATGTTTCTCAGGTTTTGTTTGTTAACTATTACATGCACTTTGTGCTTGAGTGTGTGTAACTTTGAATATGCGAATGTGAGTTGACAAACAAGAATATGAGACAGAATTTGACTGAGGAAATTTAGTCAAGAATTAATTATTTATTTACTTTTTACAATCGGAAGAAGAGGATTTACTAATTGACATTCATAGTGAGAGCTAATAACGATAACGTTATCACAAAATGTCTGTCTCTTGTTGGAAGCCAAGGGGACGTAACTTTCCAAATTCTCAAGGGGAATAACTCTGACAAGTTATCTCCCTTTAATATGTGTATGTTTTCTGTTCCTAGTTAGAAATGCTTTCTATCTAACAAGGAGGTGCAGAACATCTCTTATCGCTGCGCTCTATTGTCTTCAGTTCGGAAAAGCATCAGTAATAATTTGGAGCCAATCCCTTATCCAATGTCAGAGATAATAGATCAGACGGCCACGAATAGTTTCTGTGTCTGTTTTGACCGTCGTGAGCCAGGTTTTCAGCTGATTGCCTTTGTGCTTTTGCCATCCGGGCACGGATTTGGGAGCCACAGCTCTGCAGATGAGATCATTTTCTTTGCATCGGAGAGTGTAACCTAGCCAAAGAAGGCGTCTCGAGCCAAAGAAGGCGTCTCGTTGCAAGTAACTGGGAGACAGAATGTGTACGGCAATGACATCAGACTTCGAGATTGGAGATTCAGGTCCAATGGACTCATGCAGGCCAGTTGACACAAACAGTCTTAAATCACAGTGTTAGTGTTAGTGTTAGGGTTAGTGTAAGAGTTAGTGTTAGGGTTAGTGTTAGTGTTAGGGTTGGGTTACGGGTTAGTGTTAGGGTTAGTGTTAGTGTTAGGGTTAGAGTTAGTGTAAGAGTTAGTGTTAGGGTAAGTGTTAGTGTTAGTGTTAGTGTTAGGGTTAGTGTTAGGGTTAGAGTTAGTGTTAGTGTTAGTGTTAGGGTTAGTGTTAGTGTTAGTGTTAGGGTTAGTGTTAGTGTTAGTGTTAGTGTTAGTGTTAATGTTAGTGTTAGTGTTATTGTTAGTGTTAGTGCATCAATAATAAACTAACACTGAAGGTGCTTGTGTTTATTCATTATGGCAACGAACCAAATTTCTTTCCTTATTTCGAGAAGAGTGAATCGAAAGGGGAGATAATTCGATTTGTTTTCACGGGGACTCATAACGAAACGATTATATTCGACTATTTTTCTTGCGGGAAAAGAATTTGTAAGAAGATACATTAAAAAACAGTATTTTTGTAATAAAATACATTAAGAAACGGTATTAAAATGGAAATAAATTAGATTTATTTAAGTAACTTTAACATCACATAAAATATAAAAATATAAATTATTTTGTAATAAAATACATTAAAAAACAGTATTTTTGTAATAAAATACATTAAGAAACGGTATTAAAATGGAAATAAATGAGATTTATTTAAGTAACTTTAACATCACATAAAATATAAGAATATAAATTATTTGAAAAAAATTTTACACTGGGTACAATTCAACTATCTGGGAGAGAATACTTCCCATATAAAGAACATATTTTTAAAAAAGTTTTACACTGGGTACAATTGCAAAAAATCTACTAACTTTGCCTTATCTATTAGTTAGATATAAAATCTTCAAGATTTAACGCATTGACATCCATTTTTATAAAATAAAGAGAAAAGAAAGACAGTTTGAATTATCTCCCCTTCCAAAACAAATTCAAATTATCTTCCCTTTTGATTCACTTATCTAGAAATAAGTAAAGGGAATTTGGTTCGTTGCTATAATGCAGAAGCACCACACTGAATGTATGTGTAAGGAAGGCGACGTTGTCCCTATCTTCTGTTTAAGTCACGAAATGAAATAACAAAACATCTTACAACAACAACCAAATGGGTTTATTCAATAAAGTTAGATATACCGTTTGGTATAGAGTAAGGGTTAGGGTTAGGGTTAGGTGAAAGAAAGTTGGACAGTGTCCGAGAGAAGAAGAGGAAAATAGGAAGTTCTTTGGGCTTCCGAAAGTCTGAACAATTATCTTCAGGCGAAGAGAGTAGTTGCTGGAACATTCAGTGGACAGGGGCAGGAGAGAGAGAAAGAGAGAGAGAGAGAGAGAGAGAGAGAGAGAAAGAAAGAGAGAGAGAGAGAAGTGTTTCCTCATTGCTTGCACAAGTCTTCTCTGCTGACCTACCGTGATTCCCCAAGGGGCTGAAGTAGTTCTTCAGCCGACAGAAGGAATCCATGCGTCCTGCAGGCTGATTGGTCAGTCTGTGACCTACTCACTCAATGGGGACATTTTTCGAAGGGAGGAAATAGGTCTATGTTAATGACCACTACATATGGATGAAATGATGAAATAGTTTAAACACGAATCTATTATTATACTAAATGTGAGTTAACGGCAACAATTTTTATGATTATGAACTTCCATAGTTCTGAAAAAAAGGGGCGTGGCTTAGTAATGCCGAGCAGACGAAATTTGATCATCAATGTCCTTCAAATGACCTCAAATTAATAAATCAAGTAAGGTAAGGTCTGCGGATCTTAGAGGCCACTCCACGGGATCACAATGACTAATCCACGCACACGGAAACTGCTGCCCTAACTGCTGACCTACGTGATTATGTAAATGAGATGAAACTCCATAATTCTTAAAGTCAACTGGGAACAATTTCGACTTTTTATTTACGTTCTGCTCTTTAGTCCAGGTCGGTCTTCTGAGGCGCAGGTTGAAATCCTGTACGAGTCTCATTTTTTCCTTTCTGGTATTCTTTGTTTATTCTCAGTCCTGCGAATTAAATAAACAATCTCCTCAACAAATAAAAAGCAGCATAATACATAACATAGTAATATTAATTAAAGCAATTTAATAAAAAGCAGCATAATACATAACATAGTAATATTAATTAAAGCAATTTAATAAAAAGCCATTAAAAAGCAATTAAAAAACAATTAAAACAATTTAATGAAAAACGTTTATTTTCAAAACTAAATTTGTTGTTGATGATAATGAAACCATTATATTTGCCATGAAAAAGAAAAAAGAAAAGTCTCATCTTTCAAAATTACAAAAAACATTCATATTAAAAAAATATTTATTAAGTTTTAAAAACTTTCTCTGTCTTTAATAATAAAGGCATAAAACACAAAGTACGCATTTCAAATTACTTATAATTGTTTTATTTGACCAATCGATGTTCCGCTTTTTTGTTTATTCATTTCATTATACAACCAGTTTTATTGGGAAATTCATTTTCATGTTTATGCTTTTATACAAAATCAAATTCCTCGACATTGAATATTGAAAAGATCATATAAAATAACCTTTTTGTTGGTTTTTTTTCCTAATAAAATGTGACAATGTTCATACACAGTAAATTTCCTCAACATTGGAATGTATCAAATAACACCATGACAATCATCTTTTTCTTGTTTGTCTCCAAATTACTAAAATGTGAAATTAAAATTGTTTTTTTGTAAAGAAGACTACACCATCATTAATTGCTCCCTAAAGGGCCGACAGTTTCTTGCTAGCGAGTTCCGCATGAGCAGAAAACATTTTGGACAGCAATAACGCTTCCCCCTGCCTCCTCGGGTAAGTCTATCTTAATTTCTGTTGTGACGTAGTCCAACAGTAAAAAGAAGAAGTCAAGTCAAGGTTGGGTTAAGATAACAAGTGTATTAACATAAAAGGTACAAAGGTAAGGAAACTGACTGGCACTCGGCTAGACAGTTACAATACTGTCCTTTTTCTCTTTGGTGATTGTCTACTCGCACTATTTATAGTGAGAACCGGTGTAGTTTCTCTTCTGTTAGAACGGCCGGTGTAACAATTTCAATTACTGTCCGTGGTGATTGCCGGTAGCTGTGTGGTCCCAAGTGTGTCTCGTAATTCTAGCCTGAATCTACGAACTGCGTTCGCTCCCATGAGACTGCCTGCAACCACCACTCATGCACTGGTGAGAGCAAAAAGCCCGAAACGATAACGTCTGTAGGTAAAAAAAACACTTTAATATTTAATAAAAAATAAGGAAAGGAAGTCAACATTTTAGAAGCACGGATTATAATGTATTAAAGTGAAATATTTTGAAAATCAAACAATCGTAGAATGTTAACTTCCTTTCCTTACTTAAAAAAAGCGCCAATCAGCGTATAAACATCAGTAGGACTAAAAACATAACGTTGTAAGAACCTGACGTATTTTCGACCCCTCAGGGTTAATACCACCAATATGAGGAGGAAGAAAAGAAGAAGAAAAAAAGAACACTATAAGACAGTCTCGCTTGACAAGATTGTTTTTACAACGTAAATTCGCGAAAAAAAAAAAAAAAAAAATGAATTTTTCATTTAAAATTGCACAGTTGTTTGATTTTCAAAATATTTCACTTTAATAAAAAGTATTTATATATATATATATATATATATATATATATATATATATATAGAGAGAGAGAGAGAGAGAGAGAGAGAGAGAGAGCCCTTATGATTTGTTCAAAATCAAAATTGGACGAAGAAATTCAAACTATTACTAATACTTTGTCCAATAACGGCTATCTCCTTGATGTGATTAGGGCAGTCACCCAAAGGAAAATGAATACTTTTTTCCGAAATAAAACCAAATACGGTGACTAAATGTCCAATTTACATTCGTTTACCTTGGTTAGGAACAGTAAGTGAGAAATTCGCCAAACAAATCAGCTCAGCAGTTGAAAATTGCTATTTTTCTTCGAATGTGCATGTTGTGTTTTCTACAAAACCTTTATTGGCGTCCTCTCGTAAAGACGTTCTACCCCCTTCACCCTAAAAATAATGTAATTCATCATTTTAAATGTAGTTGCAGTGCTGACTACGTGGGTAGGACGACGTTAAGATTGGATAGTAGAGTCCAACAGCACATTCCGAGTAAAATCAGGAATGGAACCTTCCGATCAATGGACGTTCAAAACAACACATACGGGTCTTCCATTACAGACCATTTACTTAAAAACCCGTGCGCTAGGAATTTTAGCATGGAATCCGTCAGAATTCTCAGTCATGCTCACTCATTATACCATCTAAAATTCTTGGGGACGATCCACGTTCGTCTAAAACGTCCCTCCCTTTGTAAACAAAGGGTATGTCTATTAGGACTAGATGTGATCAGTCTCTAAGATTCATCCTCCAGTGTACATATAACATAACGCTATTTAAATTTTTTTTCTTTACTCTCTCTTTTCACTCACTTTTTAAATCCCTCGTTTTTTTTAAATCCTTCGATACAGCCTTTGTTAAGAGAGGGCGAAACCGGTCGGCTGGTTTTTTTTTTATTGATTAACTTTTAATCATGAACGATAAAATTCGTCTTCCCTTCATGCTTGCGATAATAAAATTTTGTACTCCACCCTAAATATATATATATATATATATATATATATATATATATATATATATATATATATATATATATATATATATATATATATATAAATATATATATATATAATCAAGTTTGATTGCAAAGTTCATCTCATATTAATTCTATTCCAAATACAGCAACCAGAGACATGCCCAGATTCTATAGTTTGGAGGAAGTGACCTTTTAAAACAGGTTGCCATGACACTTGGTGCAATGGCCTTGTGTCTGACTAAGTCGCTAAGCTAAACAGTGTTTTCACACAATAATCTTTGTTTGTAGAATTTATTTTCTAATAAATTGCTTCAATTTTTATTTTCATCATCATCATCATCATCATCATCATCATCATCATCATCATCATCATCATCATCATCATCATCACTATTTTTTTTTTGTTCTATCTACAACTCAATCTTCCACCTTATTTTAGTTTTTATCTTTATTTTTTATTTTTGGCCTTGTGCTTACTGAGCAAGGCTAAATAAATTCTCAAGGGTCGTATTGTGATCATGTGACGTCTTTCAAGTTGTGATAAAAAGACAACACTGATAAACAAGAAGAAGAAAAAAAAAAGAAATAAAGAAAAAAAAGAAAAAGAAGAAGAAAAAAAGAAGAAGAAGAAAAAAGAAGAAAAAAGAAGAAAAAAAAAGAAAAAAAAAGAAGAAAAAGAAGAAGCAGAAAGTAGACATGTATCCGCAAGAGACATACACACCTCATGATTTGTTATTGTGGAATGTTTAGACATATGTGGTGTAATGTGTGTGTGATTGTCCATATCTTCTCTTTCTTCTATCTAACCTATAAAGTTATCTTGCCGGATTTTCAAATTAAAACCCAAATAGAAATCCGTCTAACATATCGATACTTGATTTGGACTAGCCTATTTTTTGTTTCTTCCTTCAACTATGTTATTGGCAGGGATATATTTTATTTTGCGTCAGTTTTCCGAAAACGATTACCAAATTCAAGATAACATTTAAAAAAAAAAAAGAGAACATCACATGACGAGTAGACCAGCCAAGGTTCAATTCTTTACTTCATACTCGTTTTATATACATGATTGATTTTCAGTCTTAAACTTTTATTTCTTTAATATATATATATATATATATATATATATATATAGAGAGAGAGAGAGAGAGAGAGAGAGAAAGATGATACTGTAAAGATATAAATGATATCTTTAATCAGTAGACTATCAAGATAAAAACAAAGCTCAATATAGTGTATAGAGCAATAATATTAATGGATTGAATGACATGATAAAATGAGAAATTAATCAGATTTTATTGAAGTGTTTTGGGCCAATATATCTGATGTTTTATATATTTTTATATATTTTCGAAGCTTAATTTTATTACCTGCAGTAATGTCATTGCGAAAATGGTCCTCTGAGGAGAAGATTTTCTTTGAAAACTCATGAGTTAAGGACGCAATATCACTCCTTGTTTTTGAACTTTAATAAAATCTGATTAAATTCCTATTTTATTATGTCATTCAATCCATTAATATATATATATATATATATATATATATATATATATATATATATATATATATGTATATATATATATATATCATTTATAAACAAATACTATTTTCTAAATAAACCCACAGACGCATGTATATATATATATATATATATAATTTATAAACAAATATTATTTTCAAAATAAACCCATATACACATGTGTTTTATGCCAAACCTGCAATCATCAGTATGGGCCGAAACAATCCTTGCCACTCACACGGTTCGAACCCCGATACAAAAGTCATGTTTGACTCAGTAGCCGGGGCGCGTAATAATGCTCCACCATGTATTGTCTAGGAATGGGAAGTAAATTAACATTACACCGCCTATCCAGTAAGCCGTCTAGAGTTATGTTCTTGTCTTTTAAGGGAAGTGGGGTCTGATCAACTCTACTGGGAAGCCATGAGATAAAATACTATTTTGTTTTTAAATTCCCGAAACAGTTTGTCATGGTAAACAACTGATGATCCCTTAAATAGCGTAGGTTCTTGGAAGCAAACTAGTATAGTGACTGTGAAGGGTGAATTCACTTACAATAAAAGTAGTTTTCCACCGAACGACTTGGGACAGAAGTGTTTTTTTTTGTTTGTTTTTTTTTCCATATAGTTTTAATGGTTGAAAAACTTCCGAGACTATATATGTAGCATATATATATATATATATATATATATATATATATATATATATATATATATATATATATATATATATATATATGCCTTCCATCATAAATCATATAATATCCCCTATAAAATTATAGATTAAACATGCTTCAAATTTCCCCCTCTCTCTAAATATGTATTAGATATGTTGCCACTCTCTCTCCTTCACTCTCTCTCTCTCTCTCTCTCTCTCTATATATATATATATATATATATATATATATATATATATATATATATATATATATATAGCCCTTTCTTCCCTCTCTCTATATTGCCTTCCATCATAAATCGTGTAATACCCCCTCTCTAAAACTATAGATTAAATATGCTTCAAATTTCCCCCCTCTCTAAATATGTATTAAATATGTTTTCATTCGCACTCTCTCTAATTATATTTGAATTGTCGAGTGTGAATTTTCTCTTTTCTCATTTTCAAAAATGTAATCATCTCACTTGGATGCTTGACAATACCACAAGGTTGTAATAAATTATTGCATCGATGATTATGTAATTTCGGGTTACTATATTTTATTTTATTCTTGCTCTGTTTATTACATTGAGCTCTCATACCCGGATTTCCTCCTGGAATTTATTTCATTATAACACACTATATATATATATATATATATATATATATATATATATATATATATATATATATAGATTAAAAAGTTCATACTTTTTTTTTGAAGCATCCAAATGAAATTTAGTAATATGGATTGAGGTAAAAAATACCATCGAAGCATGTTAAGGATGCGATATTAATTTTATTTTAAAAGAAAAGAAAATCGAAACCGATTTTTAAAAATTTTTTTTATAAACTTTCATTTTAGTTTATAGTATACAGATAATTTCGCCAAGTAAAATTGGCCTCATCAGTGTGTTTATAGATCCGATCTTATTGGATTGCCAGCCTATGTTGGTGTCAACTGGCGTATGGGATGTTTTTTTGTTTTTTTTCTCGTATGAAATCATGCGTGCCCGCGAATTGGATATAGATTAAAAAGTTCATACTTTTTTTTTGAAGCATTCGAATGAAATTTAGTAATATATATATATATATATATATATATATATATATATATATATATATATATATATATATATATATTCCCGAAACAGTTTTTCATGGTAAACAACTGATGATCCCTTAAAATAGTGTTAGAAATAAACTAATATAATAACTGTAAAAAATAAATTGACTTACATGAGTGATTTTCCACTGGAAGACTTGGGACTATAATTTTTTATTTTTTATTTTTTATTTTTTTTTTAATATAGTTTTAATGGTTGAGAAACTTCCGAGACTATATATATATATATATATTCTGCATTTTTGTAATTGTTTTTAGTAGCATTCAGTTTGATGCCTTTCTATTTTCCACTTCCTAAGTGATAAAGAATAATGCTGAAGATTGCATTCTTTTTAGTCGCCCTAAACTTTATAGGACGTATTTTTCGTTGATATATATATTTTTATCAATTTTATACATACATAAAACTAATCCATTATTTTTATTGTACGTATAAAATTGATAAAACTATATTTTAGTTTCCTGCTATGTCCAACTGCACATGACTCACCCAGTTACACCCGTAAACTAGGCATGTCGCATGTTGTCTAGAGTTACAGTGTAACACAGACCGTCCCAACATTTTTGAATGGTGGACACATTTTGTTAAAGAAAAAAATGGCTCAATATTTCCACCCACACCAAAGTTTTTTTTGTTGTTCATTTTTTTTTCAGAAAAAATTGTATTAACCATCAAATTGTATTAACCATCAAAATTGTATTAACCATCAAATTGTATTAACCATCAAATTATATTAACCATCAAATTGTATTAACCATCAAAATTTTATTAACCATCAAATTATATTAACCATCAAATTGTATTAACCATCAAATTATATTAACCATCAAATTGTATTAACCATCAAAATTATATTAATCATCAAATTATATTAACCATCAAATTGTATTAACCATCAAAATTATATTAATCATCAAATTATATTAACCATCAAATTGTATTAACCATCAAAATTTTATTAACCATCAAATTGTATTAACCATCAAATTATATTAATCATCAAATTTTATTAACCATCAAATTGTATTAACCATCAAATTATATTAACCATCAAAATTTTATTAACCATCAAATTGTATTAACCATCAAATTGTATTAACCATCCAAATTTTATTAACCATCAAAATTGTATTAACCATCAAATTATATTAACCATCAAAATTTTATTAACCATCAAATTGTATTAACCATCAAATTGTATTAACCATCAAAATTATATTAACCATCAAATTGTATTAACCATCAAATTGTATTAACCATCAAAATTGTATTAACCATCAAATTGTGCTCCGATGAACTTGCTGATCTAGTGCCCTCTTGAAGTAAGTACACTTGACCAACCAGACAATCAGCTAAGTCCCATCTATTCACTGTGGAGGTCCCCAGATGGCGGAGAGCCGTCTACTCCAATAGCTTCTTTCTTCGTGCTGCCGGCCTCTGGAACTCCCTCCCTGCACCCTGTTTCCCCGACTGTACCGACATGCAGAAATTTAAAACTGATGTGAACAGACGTCTCGCTGCACAGCTCCCAACTTAGAATGACCCCCAAAACTTTCACCCTAATTCTCAGTAGCCCCTTACGTCTACAATGGCGGCTGGCCTTGTTGGGGGTGAACTATGATGAAAATAAAAAAAATTAAAAAATTAAAAAAATAAAAAAATAATTATGATAAAATTAGAATATAAATGCAATAAACGTGAAATATGATTTCGGTTGTTAAAACGATAATATTGGAAAATAGTTAATTTAATTTTGATATCGTCATATAGTATATGGCATAAAGAGAATGGAATCGTCTGCCTTTTTCCTATAAAAGGATAACTTATGAGATTTCGTGGGACTTGCTAGCTCAACCTAGCGATTGCTAAACTACTCTGTTCACTTTGTGTCATTTGTTTTGGTCACCCAACACAAGACACATTGCCATGGAAGCGTAAAAGACTATAGTGATAGGGGCTAGATTTATAGGGGGACAACCTGGGTGGGGAGTTGAGCAACAAGATGTTTGTTCACATTATATTTAAATTTCTGCATGTTGATGTTGGTACAGTCGAGGGATCAGGGAGGGCATTCCAAAGACAAGCGGCCTGAGGAAAGAAGTAGAAAATCTTCCAGCATCCAGGGACATCTACAGTGAAGGGGTGGGATTTTGTTGTTGCTCTGAGAAAAATATTTATATTCCACAACGAGATTAACAAATGAAATCATGTAAAAAACTACAATGCCACATCCAAAAAATATCATCAATTTATATATCTTTCAGAATCATTTCCTAGTTTATATTCCGAATTTGTTATTGACGTTCAACAAATGAAATATATTTTCCAGGCCGGAAGTAACTAGAGTTATCTGCCCTTATATAATTTTGTGAACAAGACAGGCTGCCATGTTGAATTTCAGCGTTAATATTACGGTAAATATGGTAAACAGCTAATATTTATTAAGTATTGATTTTATGCAAGAAAATGACATAAATCATGATTTTAGCACAAAACTAGATCACCCGTGACCTGTTGAGTCAGTATTTGTTATATGTATTATGAAATGTTTATTAAAACCTTTTGGAATTTTCAAATATTTTTTACTTAACAATGGATGACGTCATAATGAATGGTAACTTTATGACGTCATCCATCTCTCTTTGTGATGTCATCTAGTGTAGTGTTCACAGTAATAAAAGAACAAGCAAGCAAACTCCACAGTTGGGCCTTTTGGTCAAGATCAAAGTGTAGTATCTGTTCCGATGGATACTGCACCCCATAGACTGGTATTGTCCTGATTTACGCCGGTCTATGGGACTGTCCTGTGCAGTTCTAGGAGGTCCACCCTCCCAGGCTTTGCCTCCCCTCTTTGGGGAGGAGTAAGTTTATTGCTTACTGTCTGAGGTAATGGTAAAGCCTGGGAGGGTGGACCTTCTAGAGCTGAACAGAATAATACAGAAAAAGGTCAGCCCAAAACATTAAATATGTTTCCGTACTTCATTTTATTGTAGGAAACAAAAATCCCCCCCCTTCAAATAAAATTAAAATATAAGCTTAGTTAATACACACATACCGCCATCTCTTTTTACGTTAAATTTATTTATATAGGAAAGTGATCCCCCACTCTAAAATCTAAAATATTTAATTTTTGGGAAAAATTCCTTTTCTGCGGATATTTTTTTATCATTCTTTTATTTCCCCCCACCCCGGGCAACGCCAGGTCACAGGTCCTGCTAGTTGTATATATATATATATATATATATATATATATATATATATATATATATATATATATATATATATTTAGGCAAACATTATTAAATAACACGGAGTGGTTTTGTTTGATGCGACTTTTTTTTATTTTTTCAATTTTCCGAATTGTCCATTTAATGTTTCGGTCAAATTGATATAAATATGATCCATGGGTTTCTTGTTCCATTCTTTTTTGCAAGTACTTTCGATTTGAATCGTCAAATCATCTTCAGG